>CM054820.1:10998442-11601870 GCA_028984105.1 Lavandula angustifolia
CCTTTGTATGTTGTCGCAGCTCTGATTATTGCTCGTGTGTCAGATCTTCTGATCTGTGTCCCGGCCTTTTTTCTTCTGATCTGTGTCCCGGCCTTTTTTCTTCCTCTGGGTGGTCAGAGAACTGAAGAAAATAGATTACTGTCTCTCTCTATACTCATGTTTGGCGTCTCCAATTTTTGT
The DNA here is from genome assembly GCA_028984105.1 of Lavandula angustifolia. Lineage (NCBI taxonomy): Eukaryota > Viridiplantae > Streptophyta > Magnoliopsida > Lamiales > Lamiaceae > Lavandula > Lavandula angustifolia. The sequence goes on from CM054820.1 coordinate 10,998,623, forward strand.
GAATATGTGTAATCTGTTTCTGAACAGAATACTAATATATATAGGCTTCAAAAGCCAATATAATATTAATATATTTGTAGCCCATTAATTTAATTATATTTCTAATGGGCTTCCACATAATTAGCCCATAATATAATTAATTAATCCAATGGGCTACTAATATTTATCAATTAATTGGCCCAACCAATTAATTCAAGATAAATAACATTATTAAATAATGTAAAAATACATTAATCAATTAATAATGATTTCTGAGAGACAATAAATAACTAGGCAACTAATTGGGCCAGATCAGGGATCTAATACAAGAAATAAAGTTGGGCCTCAACTAACTAGGCAACTAATTGGGCCAGATCAGGGATCTATGCTCAGCCCAGAGCAAAATTAATTAATAAACACATATTCATTCCACTAGAGAATCCATGCTGACTTACCCCTTTATCCCAAATTGAGCAAGGGCTTGTATTTTAGACTTAATCGATCTCCGTATTTAAGATAGAAATATCCGTTAATTAATTAAGCTCACTGACAGCTTAAATTAATTAACATCTTATATTCCTGAGTAGTACCACTCGACCTTATTAACACACCTGAACTTAATCAACCGACCGGGTTTAGTGTGCTAATCCTTTCGAGTTCCTCAGGAGATATTATCAACCCATTTTACTAGGATACGGCTGCAAGATACAGACAACCAGCCTGAGCCACAAATAACTACTAACACCCAAGATACGTAGATCCGGTCACGATGACGTTCACCATAGTAGGTCAAAGTGATAGATAGCCAAATGCACTCAGCTGAAGTCTTACCAAGCTTAAGACCAGCTAAGTCACCGAGATCTTGGTTCTCCACTAAGGTCAGTTAGGAGAACACATCTCACTGTGATCCGTCAATACACCACCTTAAGTGTACCAGTAAAGACAAACAGCTAAGACAAGCCACTTCTTATCTAAACTGCAGCTTAAACCGACAACTTATCCTTACGTTGTCTCAGCTGTGATAATTGTTTATATCTTGTCAGTTCAACCAGTTTGTGTTGTCTTCTGTGATACCCGACACACCACACAAATCTAACTTTTATACAAGATAAAGGATAACATTTGCAAATATATATATTTATCAGATATGAGAATAAAATAGTGGTAGGGACAAAACACATTGTATACAAGCATAAAATTTGCTTCCAGTATACAAAATCCCAACACCCCCCTCGCCTTCAAACTTCAGTTTGGATTGTAAAGTCGCTAAGGACTATATCTGTCCAGTGCACAGATACCTTGCTGATGCTTGCTCAGATTAATCAACAAGACTTCTTGTTCAGCAGGACCGTGGACGTAGGGTCTTACGTATCCGGACCACGTTAAAAATCGCTTGTGTCATTTATTGTTTTATCGCATTGCATTCAAACTATCTTACAAACTCATACTTTGCATAAAACGTATTTGAAAGTGCACTAGCCAAAATTATTTAGTTTGCGAAAAACACGTTTTCAAATTGAGACGAGGTCTACCGGGCCCTACACATTTATCCGCACTAACTCTCCTACTGAGAATCTAATAATGACAGAAGTCAGTAGGAGAAACTCAGTAGTTGAGTCACTCTGACCCGCGATCGGAAGGTTACTATTTGACACTGTTTATTAGCTGCAACCTACAGCTCAGCTATCCTTCGCGTTTGAGAAAAAGAACTTGTACTCAGGTGTATTTACCCCCCCCCCTCTCTACACCTGACACTCATCTTCGGACCAACAATTGTTATCAGAGCTACGGTGTTCTCCTGATCATCGGTTCTGAAACTACCGGTCTACTCGAACAGATCCTGAAAACGTTTTTCACTGCACAAGCATCTCTTCATACATCCTTATACTCTCACCCATAATGTCTGATATGTCAGGTATACGGATGGTGCCGATTTTCTCTGTGGAGAACTACACGGTATGGCGCGTGAGAATGGAGGCGCACCTTACATCGTTGTACGACAGCATGACTGATGTCCTAGAGACAGGACCTATCATTCCCATGATCGACAGAGTTCAATATGCCATTGTGGGAGGTGTAGGAGCACAGACTGGTGCTAAAGTTGCTAAAGACAAATCAGCCTTCACGCCTGAAGAGAAAAATCTGCACAACCTCGACCGAGTTGCGCGGAATGCGATCCTGACTACGCTCAGTGATTCACACCTCGGGAAGGTGCAAGATTGTAAGACGGCAAAGGAACTTTGGGACGCCTTGGCTGTACTGAGCCAAGGAACCCCGCAGATTAAAGAGAACAAGCTCGAGCTAGAGCTTCAAAAGTTCGACACATTTGCCATGGAGCCCAACGAGACCATTGACGAGCTCAGCGTCAGATTTACAAACCAGATCAATGTGATCAACGGGCTGGGGAGGACGTTCACCAACAAAGAGATGAACACCAAGATTTTGAGAGTGTTGTCTCGACTGAAGTGGCTTCCTTTTGCTACTTATTTACGTCGCTCAGATCTTAATACTTTAAGTCCTGATGTTATATTTTCATAATTAAAGACGGAGGAGTTCGAGCACAGCCTACCCCAAGGATGTTCCAGTGCTCCAGCTGACACCCAGATAGATCATGCCTACAAGGCAACAGTCAGCAAATCTGGAGCCAACTCCATTTCTTCCAGCAAGATAGTAGCTGCTTCAGATGCCAAGTCTTCCGAGACTCCTGCTACTGATCAACTTGCGCTTATGGCTCTCAAGTATCAAAGAGAGAAAGAAAGAGTCAGAAAGCTGAAGAAATACAAAAGAGATTCTCCCTCAAGTAAGAAAGATCATCGAAAAAGGGAAGAATCTAAACCATCTACTGATTGCAGGAATGCAGAACCTGTTGCTAGTCCATCCAACAGCTCAGCTGGAAAAGGCGGCAGAACCACTGTGTGCTACAACTGAAAGAAGGAGGGACACTATCAGTACGTCTGTCCCAAACTCTCAGCTGCTCAACGAGCAGAACGGCAGGCCAGACGCGAGAAATTTGCCCGGAGAAGGCAGGCCTATATCGCCGGAGAGATATCCGATGACTCAATCAAGGAAGATACCTTTAGGTATTCTTCTGAAGACGAAGCTGCATTTGTCGCCGTTGAGGTCGGAGAAACAGATCCTGAATCAACAGCTGAATATTGTCTGATGGCCGGAGAAGAGGCTGAGGTAAACTCGAAACTTATTATAACCTCTTCTTCACAGAGCACACACGACACATGCTCAGTCACAGATGAACCTCTAAACGTGGTACAAGCATATGATGATCTACTAAAGGAGTAGATTCAGTTAAGCAGAGAGTTCAGCAGAACTATTCAGGAATTGGAACTGGTAAAGGCTGAGAATCAGAGACATTCTTCTGATTGTCAGGTCTCACTGATTCAGAGAATCTGGTTGTGAGACTCAAGGAAGAGATTGAATCTCTTATGACTAAGTCTCGGCTTCAAGAAACTTAGTTATCAGTTCTGACCAAGGATAATTCTGAGAAAGTTACTGAAATAGCCCGACTCGATCGAAACTTCGCGAGAGTTGAAAAAGATTATGAATCACTTCGGAAAAGTGATGAGGTCTGGCGAGGACTGATGACTGAACAGTACCTGGGAGCCAAAGAGAAGTTGGAAAGCATGCTTAGAGCTCAAAGGCCACTAGAAATGAAAGAAGGACTTGGATACACTCATGAAGCTTCCACTTCTACTTCTAAAAGCTCAGAAATGCTGGCTGATAGGTTCGTCAGAGGGAAAGTTCAGATTTCTGAACCAACAACTCAAGCAAAGAATAAACAGAAGATTATTGCACCTCAGCCGAGCAACAAGAAGCAACTAACCAAAGGTTCTAGCCCCAGGACACCACGATCAAATTCAGGGGGAACCAAGAAGGTCAGGTGGGCAGAGCAGTACAACGAGCCTCTGTATGTGCATCCAAGCACAGTATGGTTCGTACTATTATGAGCCCAGTGTCAGGAGGAGCACAAAGCCTCAGAAGAAGAAAGCTCCTGAACCCAAAACTGCCTGAAAGTCAATATCTCCAAGTCCAGTGGAGAAGAAGACTGACAAGCTTTAGAAGAAGAAGTCTCAGACTCCTAAGGTCCCGAGGCAGATCTGGGTCGCGAAATCACCAACTAACGCTTAAGGACCCAAACTGAACCAAAGGGTACCTAAAAATGCTTATGTTTTGCAGGTGCATAAGGACCTTTGGATTGTGGACAGCGGCTGCTCACGACAAATGACATATCAAAAGAGCCTGCTGACCAATTACGTACAAGAAGATGGTCCCATAATTGAGTTTGGTGACAACTCTAAAGGCTATACAAGGGGATACGGAACACTGAACATTGGGACTGCTTCAGTTCCAAGAGTAACATATGTTAAAGGACTTCAACATAATCTCCTTTCTGTCAGTCAATTCTGTGATAATCTGAATAGAGTTGTCTTTGACGCTGGTTTCTGTGATGTTGTTGACAAATCTACAGGGAAAACAGTGTTATCAGGTTCGCGGAGGAAGAATATCTACGTTGCAAACTGGAAAACCGCAAAACCTGAGGCTTGCTTACTTGCTCAGACGAAATACAGTGATAAAACAGGATGGTTGTGGCACAAGAGACTCAGTCACTTGAATTTCAAGACAATGAACAAGCTAGCCAAGAACTCTAAAGTTAGAAGACTGCCCAATGAAGCTTTCATCAAAGACAGAAATTGTGAAGCGTGCTTGAAGGGAAAGCAGACAAAGAAAAACAATTCACCTATTCCGTCACCTTCCACTGATGGAATCCTTCAACTGCTACACATGGACTTGTTTGGACCAGTTTCTCCAGTGACTATAAGAGGCAAGAAGTATGCCCTCGTTGTTGTTGATGATTATTCTAGATATACGTGGGTCATCTTCATAGCCAATAAATCTGATGTCAAGACTGAGTTACCAAGACTGCTGAAGAAACTCAGTGTGGAGAAAGACATCAAGATTCAGGAATTTGCTCAGACCGAGGAACAGAATTTCTCAACTCAGTAGTTAAAGAGTACTGCGATATAGAGGGAATTAAGCACGAGACTTCAGCAGCTCGCACCCCTTAACAGAACGGACTTGCTGAACGAAAGAACATAACACTAAAAGAAGCAGCAAGAACGCTCCTAGCAGACTCTGGTCTACCCTCAAAGTTCTGGGCTGATGCTACTGACACCGCCTGCTACACTCAGAATCGCTCACTACTTACACAGCAACACATGAAGACGCCTTACGAACTGTGGAAAGGGAGAATTCCTTCTATTTCTCATTTCCTTATTTTTTGTTGTCCTTGCTTTATCCACAATAATGGGAAAGATCAGTTGAAGGTCTTTGATAGCAAATCTGATGAAGGAGTATTCTTAGGATACTCTCGAGTCAGTAAAGCCTTCAGAGTTTTTAACTATCAGACCATTTGCGTGGAGGAAAGCCCTCATGTTGTCTTTGATGAGTTTGTTACTGAGAACAGGAAACCAAAGAAGACAAATCCTGAAGATGTCAGCAGCAAGCTACAGGATCTCACACTAAACGACAAAGCCGAAAAGATCCAGCATTGTTGGGATGATGAGTCAGACGATGAGGAAATTCAGACCCATCCCGCTGGCATTGTAGCTGACGTGGTTGATTCTACTGAACAGAATCAACATCAGGTAACAACGGTCGATGAGGAAGCCCCAGTGGTAACTGAGACCTCTACTGAGAATATAAACTCAGGGGGAACGACTAATGTTCCTGAGCTAAATGCCCCTGAACCTGGAAACTCAGTAGATCCTAACCTTCTTACTGAATTGCTTCAGTCACAGAATAGTATTACAGAAATGCCTAACACTCTTGTTTACTGTACATAAGTAATTTCAGAAGAAGAAGCCAAACTCAGACGTTCGTGGCTTGACGCTCACTCTTCTGATCTGATCATAGGAGATCCATCAGCAGCAGTAAGGACAAGATCCAGATTAAGCCAAGGAGAAAGTTCTCTCTACTCCTACTTCTTGTCTAGTGAAGAACCTTAGACGATAGAGGATGCTCTCAACGATGCTGACTGGATCATTGCCATGCAAGAGGAGCTGAATCAATTTGTCCGTAACGAAGTTTGGGAGCTTGTTGACAGACCTAGACATCAGCACGTGATCGGTACTAAGTGGGTCTTCAAAAACAAGCGAGATGAAAACAATATCATCTCAGAAACAAGGCTCGACTTGTAGCCAAGGGATACTGTCAAGCAGAAGGAATAGACTTTGACGAAACATTTGCCCCAGTCGCCAGATTGGAAGCTATTCGTCTATTCCTAGCTTATGCAACGCATCAAAGATTTAAAGTATATCAAATGGATGTAAAGTCAGCGTTTCTGAACGGCGTACTGAAGGAAGAAGTCTATGTGGAACAACCGCCCGGCTTTCAGCAGGGACATCAGGTGTACAGACTTTGGAAAGCTCTGTATGGGTTAAAACAAGCACCCAGAGCTTGGTACAATACCCTATCAGACTTTCTGCTTCAGAAAGGTTTTCAGAAGGGGATAGTAGATCGCACCCTGTTCAACATCAAGTCAGGCGATGACATCCTACTGGTGCAGATCTACGTGGACGACATCATTTTCGGTTGCAGGAACGTGACTGTATGTCAACAATTCGAGAAAATAATGAAGGAAAAGTTCGAGATGTCCATGATGGGGGAGATGAACTATTTTCTTGGATTTCAAGTGAAGCAATCAACTGAAGGAATTTTCATCAACCAAGCTAAATACGCTCGAGACCTCCTGAAAAGATTTGGATGCGACTCAAGCAAGCCAGTCATCCCCATGAACACAAATTTTAAAATCGATCTAGACAAAGAGGGAGCTTCTGTTAACTCTACTGACTATAGAGCTATTATTGGTTATTTACTATATTTAACAGCAAGCAGACCTGACATAACTTATGATGTAGGTGTATGCGCAAGATTTCAGGCGAATCCCAAGCGAAGTCATCTGGATTCAGCAAAGAAGATTATGCGATACCTGAAGGGAACACCTGACGCAGGGTTGTGGTATCCTGCTGATGATAATCTGATTCTAACTGGTTATTCTGATGCTGATTATGCAGGATGCAGGATAGATCGAAAGTCAACTTCCGTAACGTGTCAGTTCCTAGGCAGCAAGTCGATATCATGGTTTTCAAAGAAACAACATTCAATGGTGACGTCCACTACTGAAGCTGAGTATATGGCTACTGGAAGTTGTTGTGCCCAGATCCTTTGGCTTCGACAACAACTGCGAGATTATGGAATTACTCAAGATGAAGTGCCCATCTACTGTGACTCCACCAGTGCGATTGCTATAACTCAGAACCCAGTTCTTCATACGAGATGCAAGCACGTGGACATTCGACACCACTTCATTAGAGACCATGTCGAAAAGAAGGATATCAGGATGGAGAAGATCCATACTGACAAGCAAAGGGCAGACATACTGACCAAACCACTAGCTGAGAACAGATTCAGAGAATTATCAGTTGAGCTAGGTCTACTGGATCCTACTGACTCGAGTCAGTAAGAGAAGTCAGTACGACAGGTCAGAAGTCAGACTCAGTACTTTGATTCAGTCGGGTGAATCATACAGTACACAGTAAGGGGGAACATGGTCATCAGTACCACAAGGATCCTCCTGAGTCATTACGGTAACCAGCTGATCGTAAAAGTTCAGCTGAAGAGGTTTGCGTAGTTAGATTATTTAATATTCTTAGAAGCATGCTCGCATTTATTAAGTCAGTCGTTTGCATTTAGTAGCATGACGTGCATTTATTTCCCGCCATTAATTTTTAGGTATAAGTCAGTAGGAAACCGTTCTCATTTAAAATGCTTAGCCTTTAATGCTGCATGCAACGCATTTAATGCATGTCTTCTCACCTTACTTTATTTGCGTTTATCTTACGTGGGTCTAGGTTAGAGGCGGCTTATGTAATCATTCCATTTATAACATCAGATCACAACCGTCATTAAAAAGCGAGATTTTATAACAGCCGTTCGATTGAAAACTCTTGATATTCAAAACTTATAAAATCTCCCCTTTTTACTCTAATCCTATCTTTACGCCATTTTCGCACTTAGAGCTTTTTACCGAGAATTCAGTCTTTGTTGCATTGTTCTCTCAAACTGCTTCTATTTTTTCCTCAAAGCTTTGTGTTTACGGTAATTTCTTAACCTTCTGCATCTCTCGTATCTAACTTACTCTATTTTCAAGTGCTAACGAGTTTCTTGCAGATATCCATGGCGATCGTTCAGACCCCACACAATATCGAGGAGATAATCCAGTCAAGGGTTCTTTTCAAACCGACTATGGTCTTCTACTAGGCAAAGCTCTCCTACCTCGAGCCCATCTTCTCGACTCTTGAGGAGTCAGGCCTGAAGCTTCTAGTAACGAAGCACCCCCGCGCTTATCTTCCCCGCCAGGTGGCAGAACTGTACTTTAACTGGCGATCCGTGGAAGATACAGACGGTGAAGTATCGGAGATCGCTTATATGAGGGAAGGGGCCCCTCAGAAGTGGGAATCCAGCCACACAGACATCAACATGAGGAATGCCCTGAAATCCTCTTTCGATCTTCCTAGTTACGGGATCTCTCCCGTGGGCTACAAGGAGAAGGAACTGAACGCATATGTCCACCGTTTCTGTGGAAGGGACGACATCTCCTTCAAGTCCGCGCTGTCAAAGAACTAACTCCTGTCGGAGTACAGAGGACTCGCGTACATAGTCATTCACATCCTGACGAGAGTCGCAGGTTCATTCGACCAGCTGTCCAAGCCTCGACTCCAACTGATGATAGCTATAGTTGACGGAGTCCAGGTGAACTGGACAGAGTTCTTTGTGGCCGAGCTGAAGGCTCAGGCATAAAAGTTTGCACCTACTAAGCCTGGAGAGAGAAAACTTATTAGTGTGGGTAAGCTGTTGTATGGGACCAAGGTGTCCATACTGATCGAAGACTCAATGACGAATCACATATCCTTTGCTGATTCTAAATACTTCGACAAGAAGCTCATCAAGTTCAAGATACGAGCAGTGGCTAAGAAGTCAGTCGGACGTGGAGCAACTGAGCTCAAAAGATCATCCACTGATCTGCCTCCACGGGCCAATCAGCTGAAGCGGAAGAAGCTCTCCAAGGCTGGAGCTTCTAAGGCCCCTGCAAAGCCTGCTTCCCCTCCACCACCTCAGGAGGAGGAAATTATGGACGCTGATACCGGCATCGAGGGTGCCACCTTGAAGGACAAGGTACAACGGGTCAGCTCGGAAGATACTCAGTCTGAGGAAGTTGAGGAACCGGCTGGCGCTGAAGTCTCGACCGAACAGTGGTCGACGATGCAGATGACTTGTCTCCGCACCACAAGAGAAGTCGCTGCACAGATTCCTGAGATATCTTCTCATCAGGATCTTGTCAACATCGCCATAAGGGCCAGGACTCAGATGCTGCTGAGATTCCTGAATTGGGATATACTTGCGGAGCTGATTCAGCAGCACTCTGCATTGTCCCTTCTGGCAGAGGAGCAAAGTCTGCAGTCAGCTATAGGGTTTGGGGAACCCGCTGACATAGCGTCTTTTAAGGACCTGCGCTCAGCAATGCTTTATCTACTGGAGCTGAGGTCCTCCCAGCAGACAGCCAGAAGCCCTTCGCCGCCTTCCCATCATGACAAGGATGACCACGATGATGAGGATCAGGCACCACCCAAGGACGCAGATCAAGGAGAATCTGCTGAGGGTAAATCTCCCAGCGAGAAGGGCGAGTCACCACCTCCACCTCCTGAATCAGGTGACGCCCCAGTTGCTTCGAAGCCCAGCCAAAAGCAACAACTCGTAGCCTCAGAGCAGAGGCTCGGAACCTCGTCCTACCAGATCAAACCTATAGGTTCCGTGTCCTCCAAGTCTGTCAACCGCGCGATCAAGAAGCAATGAGACAAAAATCGACTCCTGGCTAAGGACGTTCACCTGAAGTGGGCGCAGTATACTAAGTCTCAGACGGAGACTGTTGACAGACTGGCGAGCGCAGTTAAGAAGGTCTCAGAAACGCCAACTCCTAATATTCAGGAGATCGTCAAGACTGCACTGGCAGCTCAGAAGGTGGACTTGCTGCTCAGTGTCAGCAGCTGCTCGAAGCTCAACAGAAATCATTTGCTGAGCAGCTGACAAAGAGCCTAGCCACAGTCCAAATGAGCATAGATGAGCGGAATAAGATGGCCACCTCCAGCGTACAGAAGGCTTTGGAGAATCAGGCGACCGCCTTAAAGCTCATCCAGGCAGAGATGAATGCATCCCACGATGCATCGCTTCTGAAGCAGAGGCAAGAAACAGCAGCCCAAATCCGCAAGGATCAAGAGGCTGACTGGGAGCATTACTGCGATGCCATCGGCGAATTCAACACCACCACCACCTCCATCAAAGATGCTATCTTCAAACTTGAGAAGGAAGTAGCAGCAATTCGTGCCCTTCTGACCCCGGCTGCTGATGATGCCAAAAAGAGGGAAGAAAGGGAAGTGACAGCTCAGGTGGGTGGGCAGCCAGAAGTCAGGGAAGTCATCAAGGGGGAAGGTTCAGCAGCTCAGGTTGGAACCAGCTCAGTTCCCCCTCCCGTAGTCCTAATCCCTCAAGTCCAAAAACTCAGATGCCCGATCCAGTCGGAGGATCAGGTGAAGGATCCTCAGCTCAGGCGCAGCATATAGAGGAGGTCGCACGCTTTGTCGACCAGGAAGACGAGCCCCTGTCACCGCAAAGGCCCGGGAAGGAGAAAGCTACATAGTCTACTCCACCTCCTTCCCCGACGCCCAAATTCAAAACTCGAGTGGAGCAGGAGGAACATGATAAGCGAGTGGCTCAGCTCCTCCAGGACGAGCTGGACTATGAGATGAGACTGGAAGAAGAGGCCCAGAAGCCTTAGAAGAAGACGAGACAGACAGTCTCCAGAATTTCCAAGAGTCATGCGAAGAAGATCTTGGATGAACAGAAGAAGAAGTCTCAGCAATCTGCTGATGAGCCGGCTGACTCGGACACGGACAATTTGCCCCTTGCTCAGAGGATGAAGAAAATTCCTACTCTTACACCTGAGCAGGAGGCAGAGCATAAAGCTACCTGGGAGGCAATGCAGCAAGGGCTGAATCTCCGGAGAGGAGATAGAAGAGCTGCGGCCCTTAGGGAGAAGAAGAGGTTGGATGACTTGGCAAAAATTATCGAGCTGACTGACAAAATTGCCAAGGAACCAATCCTCGACAGGAGCAAATAGGTGCCAAGGACTTCCAAGTTCTTTCGGCGAGGTGCACAGAAAGCTTATCTGAAGAAGACTCCGCACCGATCTGAAGAAGATTGGATTCATTAAGGCATACTTCATATAACAGTGCTATCCTGCTATGGTGTCTACTGCTGATCTCTTCGACGAATTCATATATCAGTACGACGCCAACCTCAGAGCACAGATCAAGCTAATTCTTTTCAAGGAGAAGCTGCCACTCGTTGCCCCTGCCTACAGACAGCTGACTCCGCCCATGACCTCTCGAGGAGTTTTGTGTATGAAGGAGATTGAAGATGAGGTCGAAGCTGCTGCACATCACAATGACTTAGATCCATTGCAGCCAGATGATCTCGAGGACATCCAGACCCTCAGAGCCAGAATCTACAGATCTTACGGGTTGGATCCTCCTGCTGCTAAGTCTGCCAAGTTCAAGGACAAGATCAAGAAGTTCAGGCGATAGCAGTAGATAATTTCTCCTTGTATAGAGCTAGGACTGATTGTAATCATTTCTCACATATATATATCAGTTCCTTGCTTTAGCCAGACAACTACTCATTGTCTTACGGCTGTGTTTATTTACTTTATCACAACTGATCACTGAAGTGATCTGACACACACACACATAACCTATTCCTCTGATATGCCTATCTTTTAGCTGTTGATTACCCTGTTTTAATTGCTCAGTTTTTCTGAAGTCTTTTTGGGTCACTAGTTTTGTACTTAGAGTTTTTAGTGGTTTTGACATCATCAATTAGGGGGAATTGTTGGGTTATGAGTCAGTGGTTGATCTTAATAACCACTTAGAGGGTACTTAGTATTATCTTATCAGTAGTTCTTGTAATAGGACCTATCTGTTTATCGGTAATGGGGGAAATCATATTGATTTTATGCTATGGAATTAAATATCCCAAAACCCGTCTTGTACCCTTAGTGTAGTGTCGTTAGGACTAGATGATGTAATAGGCTAGACTGTTTGTATTTTTGTTATCTGTTTTTGTCTAAGTCCTGTAGGGGGTATGTGTTGGTCTGAACTTCAGTAGGAAGTAGTTACTTTCCAGAACCCCGCGTCATCAGTTTGTAAGAGCTCGTGTTCTCAGGTCATCAGCTGACTCCACATCAGTAGAAGATCTCTCATCAGCTGACCCACATCAGTAGAAGAACACAGAACCAAGCTCAGTACCTTCAGAGTCATCAGCTGACTTCGCTCAGTAGAAGATCTTTTATCAGCAGACTCAGACGAAGAAGACAGAGATCGAGTCAGATCTACTGTATCCGACAGGAAACGACCCAACACTTTAACATCATTCGAAAATCAGCAGAAGATCATACGAGGATGAGTGAGAGTCAACTCAGATGAAGACTGATGTCTGACAAGTCTCACCTACCACAAACCTCGACCAATGAGAAGCGGTCTAAGCTCTACCTGCTCTGACCAACTAAAGTTGCTCTCATGCACAGTAACCAACTACTCTGCGACAACATTTCGAACATATGGCCGTTTTCCTTGGACATTTGTGACACGTGGCATCGTCCTCTCCAACGGACAAATGCCTGGGTCACAACTATAAATAGAGAAGCCTTTCTGAGCTCCACGCACGGGATATCAAAGGGATTACACGCTCAAGCTTTCAAAACACTCTAGCGCTTTCACGAAGATCCAGCGAAGAACTTGCTCATTAGAATATTTCTAGTTCTTCTCTCTAGAGTTTCTTTCTTTAGATCTCTCTTCTCTATCTAAGCTCCATTGTTATATCCGTAGCTTAGAACCTTCGAAGGAGTTCACATTTCGTGACTGTTCTTATTGTAAGAACTCCTTCATAGTTGGAGAACATTCCTCCCCTTCAAACTTCGGTTTGGATTGTAAAGTCGCTAAGGACTATAACTTAGAAGGGTCTGTCCAGTGCATAGATACCTTGCTGAGGCTTGCTCAGATTAATCAACAAGACCTCCTGTTCAGCAGGACCGTGGACGTAGGATCTTGCGTATCCGAACCACGTTAAAAATCGCTTGTGTCATTTACTGTTTTATCGCATTGCATTCAAACTATCTTACAAGCTCATACTTTGCATAAAACGTATTTGAAAGTGCACTAGTCAAAATTATTTGGTTTGCGAAAAACACGTTTTCAAATCGAGACGAGGTCTATCGGGCCCTACACACTTATCCGCACTAACTCTCCGACTGAGAATCTAATATTGACAGAAGTCAGTAGGAGAAATTCAGTAGTTTATCAGTTGCAACCTACAGCTCAGCTGTCCTTCGCGTTTAAGAAAAAGAACTTGTACTCAGGCGTATTCACCCCCCCCTACACCTGACACTCGTCTCCGAACCAACAATGTGTGTGTGTGTGTGCGCGCGTGAGTGTTCGAATATAATTCTTGATTGATGGTATTGAGACATGATTTATTTTATACGTGATGTTTTTAATTTTGAAATATGTGTTAAAGGGGGTTCAATGATTGAAGCCATTTTCTTGGTTCATGATTTTGGTTGAGTTGGATATGATGTGACCTAACAAGATTTATTAGACTAATTGTTGCATTTGAGAGTTTTCATGCTCTTTAATCATTACGTTGTTAATCCGAGGAGGTTGGATCAGCTTAATGAGATCGACTCTTACTTGACTTTCACTTTGTGGCTCCGGATTATTTGACACCTCTTAAATTAGCTCATTTCTTTCAGCTTTATGTATAATTAATAATTTCCCTTATATTCTTCCGAACTCAATATTAATTGGTTTAGATTAGTTGCGATAATCAATGTAGAGATTAGCAAATTCGTTTTAGATAAGCTATATACTTTCTTCACTCGGCTACAATGACTTCATACAAACTTAATAAGAAACTAACCAACTACTAACCGAGTAAACTAGTTTTGGTAACTAAACACGTGTTCGATGTATGTATTGTTGCACTGTAAACCCCTTTGCAGCACATCTTCAAACATACGTATAACTGTTCCAGAATATATATCTCTAACCAAAATACTCACGAGAAGAAATGTGGATGTGATAATTGAAGATCAGAAGTATTTTAGAGTTTTAGGGCAGCGCATGCATCGCTCCACATAAATAATAAAAGTAAATAATACGATACCAGAGGTGGGTTTCCTGCATATTACAGTTAATTAAAAAGAATAGACACGAGTGACCAAATTAATTAAATATTACAGCTAATTTATAAATAATTGAAAACACGTACGATCAAAACCCTATTACCTATCTATGGTGGGGCAATTTTACCTAAGGTTTAATTTTGAAAAATCAGATGAAGCTAATAAGCACATCACATGATTGATTGCAAAAAATTCTTCGAACTTTCTTGATACAATGCACAATTGAATAAGATAAGAATCATTGGTAATTTGACTTGCTTTAGCAAAATGCAAACCCCTATTCGAAGAATATAATTAAACGCCTTTTTCAAGGCATCTTATCACCAGATTATATGTTGTGGTTAGGATCGGAATTTTTCACCTATGAGGAATTCAAGCTAATATTAACAAAAGAAACATACAAAATCAAAAAGATGTAGGGGAGATTCAGTTAATTAATCAAGTAATAATGAACTTAAAAATCTAACCAAGAAGCAAATCGAACTACAAATATGTACATACACTACAATCTTATACGTACGTACACGAAAAAATATCGACTGTTGTTGAAACTTTTCAAGGCTCATTTCTCTCATCCCAGCAGACGAGCATGGCAATGCAGCGGCGGAGAATGTAAAACTTAGCTCTCTGCTTCTTCGCCAATTGGCTGCACTTCTGCCCCAGAGATCTACAGGAGAAACTCCTTCTCTTATGCCCCTCGAACTCCACATCGATATATTTTTCTCTCTCTGCCATAAAATCGGATTTCCTAGAATTCAGACAAGGACAAGGTTGCAGTATATGTAGTACTACTTAGAGCATCCGCATTCCTCTCATCCATCCATCACATTCTCTCTCCGTCACGTCAGCTTTTTTTTAAACACTCAACTTTTAAACACTCAACCACATTCCTTTATTCATTCATATAATTTTTTTTTACTATTTTGGGTCCCACTATTTTAATTTTTTCAAACATTATATTTTAATAACAACAACAAATATAGAATAATATTTTTATTACTCTTCAAATAAATAAATAATTATAATAAAAAAAATCTTAATTAATTTCGATAAATTCATTAAACAATAAATACTAAGAAAAGGGGAAAAAATAATTTAAAAACTTGCAATAACATGGAAAATTAAACAATACAACAATTAAAATAAAAATTACGAACTAATACATCAAAATATTAATCGATCAATTGTTGTTGTAGCGAGTCCATATTTGCTCAACCAAGTCGTGTCGAAGTTGGTGATGCACATCGCTGCTACGTAACTCGGAGTTGGTTCGAATCACATTTCGAAATTCTTGATTTGGACCTTGAACGAATTGTGGGGGTTCATCATCTTCATCATTGGGAAAAGATGCAACCATATCCCCCTCATTCTCAACAATCATGTTGTGCAAAATTACACAAGTTAACATGATAGATTTATTCTTTTCCTGTACCAAGATCGAGCTGGCCCTCTAACGATTGCCCATCGAGCTTGGAGTACCCCGAACGCTCGTTCAACATCTTTTCTGGCAGCCTCTTGCCTTTCTTTAAAAAGACTCCTCTTTGGATCGTCTGGGCAAGGAAAAGACTTCACGAAAGTAGCCCATGTTGGATAAATTCCATCTGTCAGATAGTACCCATGATTATAATGTGTGCCATTCACCGTAAAATTAGTCTCAGGCGCATTTCCTGAGAGCACATGGTTGAATAACGGAGATTCATTTAACACATTAATATCATTTCGTGAACCAGCTACACCAAAAAAGGCATGCCATATCCATAGATCTTGGGAAGCGACAGCTTCTAGCACGATCGTAGGAGAACCATGTCCCCTCGTAAATTGACATTTCCACGCAACTGGAAAATTCTTCCATTCCCAATGTATACAATCAAGACTTCCCAACATTCCCGGGAATCCATGTCTATCATTGTGCATCTGAGTAAGACGTTGAACGTCAGCTGCATTTGGCCTTCTCAAATATTGACTGCTCCAGATCTCCACCACATTCTTACAGAATGTAAAAAGACATTTGATTGCAGTTTATTCCCCCATTCTGAGATACTCGTCAAGATGATCGGCTGGTACTCCGTAGGCCAATTGACGAATTGTCGCGGTGCATTTTTGTAGAGGAGACAAGCCTCTACGATATATTGCATCGTTCCTTTGTTGGAAGTATGACGAGTGATTCTCAAGTGCACTCACTACTCGGAGGAATAAGTCTCTCCGCATTCGGAATCGCCGTCGAAATATTGCAGCGGAATACACGGGTACCTCGGCAAAATAATCATTGAAAAGTCTTTCGTGTCCGTCTTCATGATTCCTTTCGATGTACCTTCTCGGCTGACGCCTAGCCTGGAGACACCTTCTTTCATATTCTGCCATTATTGTCTGACTATGTTGAAGAATCGCTTCATACAAATCATACTCAGGATCATTGATTTGCTCTTCGTTGTTACTGGATGAACTAGAACTGCTTGTGGAATATTGAGTCATTTTTGTAGTAGCAAAACTTTGAAATGAATCAATATTTGAGAATGTGAGGAACAATGAACCATTAACTACTATATATAAGTCAATATTGTTGTAACTTATGCAACATATATATAGAAATATGGTGGCTTAAACTTCAACGGATATAAATTTTTGCAACGGCTAAAAACGGCTATTTTTTAACGGGCGGAATATAATCGTCTATAAAAGTCCCTGCCTCTCTCCTCTCCCCCCTCCCCCAGCTCTCTCCCCTCCGCCAGTCCCGACCTCCGCCAGTCCCGACCTCCGCCAGTTCCGACCTCCGCGGGATGCACTTCTCTCTCCCGCTCCTCCCGCCGCCTCCCCTGCGCTCCCCGCGCCCGCCGCCCACGCTCCCCGCGCCGTCGCCGCTGCCCACGCTCCAGATGTCGGAATCGTTTCAATCTTCCCTAGTATTTTGCTCTCTCTAGATCTATCCTTCCTCCCTCTCTCTCTTTCAATTGATGAAATTAAGAGTTTCAATCTTCAATTGTTCTCGATTAATTTGTGTTCTAATTGAATCTTTTGGTTTTTTTAGTAGAAAAAATTGAATCTTTTGTTTGGTGGAAAAAATTGGGAAAATATTGAATCTTTTGTTTGGTGAATCTGTTGTTTTGGTAGAAAAAATTGAATCTCTTTGTTGTTGAATCGATTTGTTGTTGTTGTTGAATTGTGGAAATTGCAGGCCTCCCTCTCTCTCTCTTTCAATTGATGAAAAATTGCAAGGCTTTTCTTTGTTGTTGTTATTGAATCGTAGAAATTTGCCGACAAAACATTTGCTGTAGGTCCCACAAGACACTCTCTCTCATCGTCCAAACCTTTAAACGCATCCACATTCTCTCTCCATCTAAACTCTTCTGCAATGCCCTAACCCATCCATCCATAATTATGGATGGAAAATTTGTTTGCAATGTGGATGCTCTTACTACTCTGATAAGTAGTCTAGCTAGGAGGGTGGCGAGTAGGAGATCAAAATAAATTTATGAGTTTTTTTTTTCCTTTCTATATGTAATAATAATGGTGAAGAGTTTTGAGGTTTTAGGGTGCCCGGAAACAGGAAATTTATGACAAGTACGAATTAGGCTGTCAATGATCACGAGGTATAATTGAGGGGGATAGGATATTTATGTGTATATATATATACCTCGTTCTTGTACTAATTTTCATGCACTTTTTTCTTTATGGTTAAATTGACGGCCGCATAAGGAAAATGTGACAACCGAAAACACCAACGTGTTCTCAAAGAAAGAGCATTGAAATTCACCAGATTTGAAATGAATTTCGATTTGTATTAATCATATGAAAGCATAAAGAAAAAGGACTAATGATCTCTCTCTATATGGAGAGAGAGAAAGTGACAAAAAACCAATGCTAATAGAAAAAGGAAATATCTATTTTAATAAATCTAGAGATAACAGAAAAGGATGCTAATGAAATTGGAAATTCTAATTAAACTCAAACTATAAAAAATTGTAGAAGTCTGTTGTCATCGGGGTAATGAAATTATAAATATGTAAGATGTGTGTGTGTTTTGTGTTTGAAGGAAATGAAATATGATGCTAGAAAGGGTCACTTTGTCAATTCAAATTAACCAGGCCCAGACGCATTTAACTGTTGAATATGTTGTCTTGCAAAGTGACGAGTATTGTTAAAATATGTCGCTTTATAAATTACTGTTTTGACTAGTCTGGACTCATAAATTTTTAATTTCGTAATGTTTAATTTTACTCATTTTTGCGTTCGGGAAAACGTTTTTCGAAATTTGTATGGTCGACATCGTGAAATGGGCATTCAATCTATAGTGGGACAAGACTGTTTCTAGTAAAGAGTAAAATTGACTTATAACATTTCAAGAGGGGCCGTTACAAAATACGAGTAAACAAAATATGAGAAATAAAAATATAAGAATTTAAATGTGTAAATATTGTGCAAGAACAAGACGTGGTCCATTTATTGTGTGACGTAGAAAACCCGAAACCCGCCCTTAAAGTGTGCACAAAATAAATTCGTATTGTTGCACGCATTTTCCGATTGGTTCATTATTTCCTCTCCCATATAGCACAAGGGCTATCTATCCTATAGAGATACTAAATAGGCTCAAGTTGGCTTTAACAAAATATGATTTCGATTTCGTAGAAATTTGGATCCAAATAATATTATTGCTTATGGACTCGTAAATCTCAGCCGGCTTAAATTAATAAAAATAATTGCAGAAATATGAGCGAATATGATCTTATTATAAAGGACTTCATAATTATTTAAACAATACATTTATAAATATTATAAACAATATGATGTTATACCGGCGTCAATTCAGGGGGCGTCACCGCCGAAACTACGCGGCGGCCCCTCTCGGAGCGGCTGTTCTCGGCAAACTTTAGAGACCCCTGATGCAACCCCTTATCGGTCTCCTCCTTATTCCACTCCTTCCCATAATACTCCTCCTCGCTCCACGTGTCACTCGCCGGCAACAACATGCTCCCCCACTGCGGGAAATGCACCAACGCCACCGGCAGCGTGCACACCACGATCATGATCCCCATCAAGCTCAGCCCTGTCGCCGTCGAATACTTCGTACTCGTGAAGAAAAGAAACTGAGTCAACCCGGATCCAAAATTCCCGCCGGCGCCAGTAAGGCCGGAGATAACACCGAGTGACCGCCGAGAAATAAATGGGATGATGCCGAAAGTGGCGCCGCAGGCTGCTTGCGCTCCGATGGAGAAGAGAATCATTGATGTGATTGAGAGAGAAAGCGAGTTGGCTCGGCCGAGGCAAATGCAGAAGACGCCGCCGAGCGTTTGGAGGATCCAGAGGTTCCATAGCCGACCCC
This sequence comes from Lavandula angustifolia, assembly GCA_028984105.1. Taxonomy (NCBI): domain Eukaryota; kingdom Viridiplantae; phylum Streptophyta; class Magnoliopsida; order Lamiales; family Lamiaceae; genus Lavandula; species Lavandula angustifolia. The sequence continues at coordinate 11,018,287 of CM054820.1, forward strand.
TCATGCCGAACCGCCGCGCCGCCACGTCGGACATTAGACCGCCTAACGGTCGGGATACTATATTTGACATTCCGAATGTGGCCGCTATTGTTCCGGCCGTGTGGATATTCAAATCAAATCTGGAAATTGATTAAAAAATAAGTTCAATTTAGAAATTAGAATTCTTTTCACCTTAAATATATCTAATTAATTAAGGTAGTAGAAAGTGGGAAAAACCTATCGAAGAAATATTGTGCGATGACGTTGTCGGTCGTTAATTCTACGCCTAGTGACATGCCATATAATAGCACGAATATCCATGTTCTGTAATTTGTAACAGCATACCATAGAACCTGCCCAAAAAATCAACTCGATCTCTCTTAAATTTACGATAATTTGTATATAAAATAGAATGTTTAAAATTAAAAGATAAAAAAGACAACCTTAGGAAATTGGTCTTTGTGGAAATCTCCCTTCTTCTGCAGTGTTCCAAGATTCCCATCAGGAAGATCTTGCCCTAAACCTAAAACCAGAAGGCCCATTACGATATGCATGGACCCCGGAACAAAGAAGGCGATTCTCCACGCAGTAAACGGCGTCGCTCCGACTTTCCTTATCAACTCAAAAAGAAGCGGCATAAGCAGCTGTGTCACTCCGCCGCCCATATTCCCCCATCCGGCGGCGGTCCCATTCACCAGCCCAATAATCTTCCCGTTAAACATGGTGCTCATCCAGTACTGGCACGAAACAAAAGTCGCGAGGGAGAATCCGATCATAAACCTCACCACCATATATCCGCCGGCCGACGAAACGAACGACATGCAGAACACGGTGGGTGCGGAGATCATGATCAAGAACGCGCAGGCGTATCTGGGCCCCAGAAGATCGCAGGCCGTCCCCATCACCAGCCTCGAGAAAATGCTGCCGGAGACCGAGGCGATTCCGGCGTTCCCGATGTCGGGCTTGGTTAAGTTCAGATTATCACGGATGATGGGGACCAGCGGCGCCGCCGCGAAGGTGGAGACGAAGCAGGTGAAGAAGGAGATCCACGAGAGGTGGAAAGTTCTCATATGTGGGTTTGCGAAGGAATAAACCTTGAAGACTTTCGCCTTGTGCTCCGAATCGACCGGTAATGCAAACTTCGCCGTCGGATCCGTCGGGATTGTTTCGTCTCCGGAGACGGAGAAGGCGAAGGACTGCTCTTTGCCGGTGACTCCATGCATGGAGCTTCCCGGAGACCCTATTTCTTTCCCATCTCCCATTTTTAGGGTTGATTGATAATTTGATTTTTGATTGATAATTTCCAAATTAAGCAACTTATATATAATTTGGAACGGTTCGCCGAGTCCAATTATGAATAATCTGATATTTTTGTAGTGGCCTTTAAGAGTGAGTAAAGAACAATCATTTGCCAAAAATATGTATGGGTCTTTTTCTCTCTGTTTAGTAGTTGTTGTCTAGTGAAGATATCAGAAAACCAAGATGTTTGTGAGGTTTAATTATTTGTTTTACGTGTATGGTCTTACATGTACAAAAGTCACCTAATTAATATTGTGGGACGATGAAGACGTATATCCTTTGAAATTATCCTCATTCACCCTTTGAGATGTTCTAAGACTTCATTTTAATTTCCTATAGTATTTTGTCTTGGTGTTTTCTGTAGTTTACCAAATGGTTGAATCTGTGCCGAATGAAGGATACACGACACATACACAAGTGTAGATTTAATCAACAGAGATTATGGGAAGAACAAGAACGCGTTAAATTATTGTTTCAAACTAAAATATTTCGTGAAGTGATTAGTAATATTGTTTTTCTCGGATTTGTTGATCAATATTGATAGTGGTGGTGGATGATAGAAGGAAGAAGATGATAGTAGTCCGTTTTTTGTTTTTATTTTATTTTTTGGAATAGAAAATAAAAACAGGGGAAAGAAGATAACGTGGTAGCTTACTAAAAATTCCATGTCTAATGGAGCCAGTTCAATCATCACTTGTTAATTGACATTCGCCATTTTTTAAAAAAAATAATATAATTAAATTATAATTTCACAAGTATTGTAAATTGAATTGTAATCTCTAATGGGATTCCGAGTTGCTTAAATCTGATCATGCCGTAAGTACTGTTTCTGAGATGATTGGCATGGTGAAATTTGAACTGATGTTCCTCCAGGCTAACTGCTATATTCTCAAAATTGATTGCTTTTTCAGTAAGGATTCTAGAGACTGCTTAATCTTCACAATTCACATAGACATCTTGACACAAGTCAGACTTATTAATAAAAAAAAATGTTAAGCTGCTGAACTAAACAAGCCTATACTTGCTGGAATACTGCTGAACACTTGATACCTTCCATTGGAGGAACCTGCAAGCTGAAGTTGAGCCAACTCTCCTGTATATACCATCAATAGAGCTCGAGGGAGGTAACTCCACACCTACTATTTTCAATTCCTCTCCTAAATTACATTGTGATATGATTCAGTACATGAGAAAAATGAATATACATTGAGGAATCCTAAATTGGGAGTTAAACAGCAGCAAGGAATGATATGATCATAGGCAGATTGGGAGTCTTCGATCTGGTGGAGATTTGGCGCATTGGACCACGCTGAGGAACATAGTTTCGTCGCAGGGGATGCAAAGTCTTGAATCAGCAGTGAAATCGTAGACTTCTTGAGCTTGATCCAGCAATGCTTGAAAAAGCGGGTGGTTGAGTAAGGTAACTTTGATCACAAACCTCTTGTGATATTCTCCTACATACACTACCAAGTGACCCTTTGGCACGTCGTTAGGTACAATCTTCTCCTCTTGCAGCAGCGGCCACAGGGACCACGCGCAGCATGCATCACAGGCAGAGGAAGGTATCACTCTTCTTCCCATTCTTCTCCACTTTTTTATCCATGCTTTCAAGAACTTTCCTTTCATGATATTCATCTTATGTCTCTTCTTGTATGTGTGCACAAGAGAGAGAGTGATGGGATGTGAGTTTTTGTGGGAGTGAGTGAGGTTTATATATAAGGATGGGAAAGATCCAACATTAAGGAGCATTGAATGTTTGACATGTGTGTGCAGTGCAGCTAAGTATGACTGGGATTTTAAAAGTGCAGGTTGCTCTGCTGTACCTTTCTCTTTCGTATTTAGTATTGCTTCTCCATACGAAATTGTACGAACATCACTTCATCATTTAGATTAATATTAAGAACCAGATAACTCCTATCTCACTTTTGCACTTGTGCGTGTGTGTAATCTTTCGAAGTTGTAAAATGTAGAGCCCACGGTTGAACAAAGACTAGATAAGATATGAATAGGGATGGGAAAGGAGAGAGAAGCTTCTCTGGAAGAGTGTAATATCCACTTATAATTCTCATCACATTACTTGAGATATTGTAAAAAAAAAAAAAAAAAAAACTAACGAATCTCTCTCTCCTTGTCTTTCTCTCTCCATATATGGAGAGGGATGGAGATGCCAATTTTCAACTCCTTTGACTTTGCAACCGTAAAGAATTGAAGGATGGGTGTTCTGAACATATGGTTTAAAGATGATTTAAAATGGCTAATATGCAAATCAGTTGAAATTGATTGTCGGCAACAATACATTGCTGCGTTTGAGAAGTTTTTTACATATTTTTCTACTTGGTCATTCATACCGGTATATCTTGGCAATTGAAAAATATGATATTGGGATAAAAAGTTGATATATTATTCACTCTCATCGTATACATATATAATGTACAAACTATATCTAAAAGGAAAAGAAATATAGATCCATAATTAACTGGAAGACCTAATCAAATCACAAAAATTAATATATTTACTAATATATCTCCTCCAATACTCCCCCTCAAGTTGGATCGTGAAGTTCACGAACGCGCAACTTGCCAAGAAAATGATGAAAACGGTCGGAACCCAATGGTTTAGTTAAGATATCCGCAACCTGCTCCTTCGTGTCAACACAACGAGGTACAATCTTGCCAGAAGCAACACGCTCACGGATAAAATGGCAATCCATCTCCACATGTTTCGTCCGTTCATGGAAAACGGGATTATTGGCAATATGTAGCGCCGCTTGATTATCACAATAAAGTGGGGTAGCAGTGGTCAAAACAATGTCAAAATCGTGCAAGAGCCAGCGTAACCAAAGTAATTCACTTACGGTCGTCGCCATCGCGCGATATTCTGCTTCAACTGAGGAACGAGAAACCACCGACTGTTTCTTCGTTCTCCAAGATATTGGAGCACCACCTAACTTGATCATATAACCTGTACTAGAATGGCGAGTGAAAGGACACCCACCCCAATCCGCATCACACATAGCTGTGAGTTCCATACCACCCGCAGCAGGAAGAAAAATTTCAAGACCCTGACAACTTTTCAAATATCTCAATACTCGAAAGGCAGCAGCCATATGTGATTCTCTTGGATCAGAGAGAAACTGGCTGAGAAGATTAACCAAGTAAGTGATGTCGGGACGAGTTACTTGGAGGTATAATAGTCGTCCTACAAGTCGGCGATAATCAACACGAGGTTGGTCATCATCTTTACCAAGGCGGAGATTTTGTTCCATCGGAATACATGGACGACACCCTTGGAGACCGCTATCCTCCAAGATATCCAAGGTGTATTTCCTTTGAGTGAGCACAAGGCCGTCCGGTGTGCGAGTCACTTCAATCCCTAAGAAATAGTTTAGGGGTCCAAGGTCTTTAATGCTGAAACATCGATCTAAATAAGCTTTCACGTCCTCAACACTTTTCAAGATTATTGCCAACAATAATCACATCATCCACATAAATCAAAACTGCAAGGTACGTGTCATCTTTACGAAGAGCAAACAAAGAGTGATCGGCCTTAGACTCCACGAAATCAATGTTTACGAGGGCACGAGTAAACTTATGATACTAATTACGCGAAGCTTGGCGAGGGTCATATATAGATTTGCGCAGCCGACATACCTTATCATCACCGGGTTTGCCAAAACCTTAGGGAACTTTCATATATACCTCTTCATTTAAATCTCCATGCAAGAAAGCATTGTTGACATCCAGCTGATGGATAACCCAATTACGCTTGACGGCGAGAGCAAGAAGAGTACGGATGGTAAAAAGCTTTGCCAGGGGCGCAAAAGTATCATGGAAATCGATGCCCTCTACTTGTGTATACCCCTTTGCCACTAGGCGAGCCTTGTACTGTTCAATGCTTCCATCAGGCTTGTATTTGATCTTGTAAATCCACTTTGAATCAATGGCACGCTTGTTAGGTGGCAAATCTTCAAGAATCCAGGTTCCATTTTGTTCTAAAGCTGAGATCTCCTTTTGCATGGCCACACGCCAATTCTCGTCCTTCACAGCTTGGTGGAAAAATCTTGGTTCATCATGAGATGTGATTACCGCCAAATAAGCCCTGTGAGAAGATGTAAATTTGTCATAAGAAACATAAGAGGATAGAGGATGTACCATCGAGGACTCTAAGTTTGACGTGGGTTGCGAATAGTCTATAGTTGGAGGTAGATTGACGACAAAATCATGAAGATGTTTAGGTTGAGTTTTTGGACGTGTGCTGCGACGAAGCGGAAGATCAGCATCTACGTTACCAAGTTCTTCAAGTGGCGTAGTAGTAGCAGTAACAACTTCATTGTTAGTCAAAGGGTTTCCATGTTCGTTTACTGAATTACCATCACCCACGTCGTCCATATTCTCTCCATGCACAATAGCAGACTTTATCTCATGTACATCAGTAGAAGATTGGTGTCTAGTAACATGGATTTGTTCATCTTCATGAAGTGGAGGGAACATAATATTAATATCATTATCATCTATGGACTTACGTGTAGGTAAGTTGGAAAAGAGATAATTATTTTCAACAAAAATGACGTCTCGAGATGTATATACCCGTTGATCCGCCAAGTCATAAACCCGATAACCCTTTTGACCATACGGATAACCAATGAATACACATGGGCGCCCTCGTTCCCCAAATTTATCTCCCCCTTTCGTCATATCCTTAGCGTAGGCAAGACACCCAAATACGCGAAGATGTGTATAATCCGCCTTCTTGCCCAATAGGAGTTCATAAGGAGTGTGATTTTGTATCGCCTTAGAGGGAAGTCTATTTATTAAATATGTCGCCGTTAGGACACATTCTCCCCAAAATTTAATAAGAAGATGAGCTTGGAACCGTAGCGCTCGTGTCATCTCAAGTATGTCGCGGTGTTTGCGTTCTACAACACCATTTTGTTGCGGGGTATGAACGCAAGACATCTCATGTAATATCCCATGTTCAGCATAAAAATCAAGCATCCGACCAGACTTAAATTCACTCCCATTATCACTTCTAATTTCCTTGATTTTCCGTTCAAATTGAGTGAGAACCATAGTATAAAAATTGATCAAACACATGCTCACATCAGATTTGTGTTTAACCAAGTATATCCAAACAGCCCAGCTAAAATCATCGACAATTGTTAAAAAAATAATGAGCACCACCAAGTGAAGGAATATTATACCGGCCCCAAATATCACAATGTATTAAATCAAAAATGTCACTTGATTTATTGAACTATCATAAAAAGGTAGTCTGGTTTGTTTCGCACGTATACAAGCATCACACGGCGAATTATTGAAATGAATTTTACCCAAAAAATCAATGCCTTGAAGTCGATCCTTCGAAGCATGTCTCAATCGCTTGTGCCAAACATCATAATCTTTTGAAACCGTCATAGCAACTTTGCTATCCCCAATTGGCTCCAAGCAGTATAGACCATCGCGTTCTTTACCCACGCCAATCAGGTTCCTCGAGTGCAAGTGTTGTACAACACAGAAATCCGGAAAAAAAATTAGAACGCAAGACAAACCATTTGAAAGTTTGTTGACAGATAATAAGTTGCACTTGAAATCCGGAATATGTAAAACACGATCAATAGTGACTCCATTTGGCAAGTCAACAGTGCCAACACCACAAATCGGTATACTTGCTCCATTAGGTATTTTGACGGGCAATTCATCACCCGTTGTCGTGTGGTTGGTAAAAGAACCCTCCTCACATGAGATGTGCTCCGTTGCGCCTGAATCAATAACCCAAACTCCATTAGAATTGAACTTACCGGCATATTTGTCGAGGGGCATCCTTCTGTAAAATGTTTCACAAGACGATCATATTGCTCGGCATTAAGACCCGGCATAGGAGTGCTCTTGTCCCCTTCCACAGCAGCAGCACGAGGTAACAGACGTTTGGTGTTGGTGCGATCTGGAGTAGCAGATTGTTTTGGTTTGAGATCTTTGTACCAATCTGGATATCTAACCAGCTCAAAGCAAGTTGCCTTCTCATGACCACTTTTGCCACAATGTTGACACCGTAAATTATTTCGGTCATGGCCCTTATGATCTTTACGAGATTTGTCTTGAGAGTGGGACCCTTGATCTGCTCTATCATCGTGAGAAGGCTTGGGAAAATTCGCCCGCACCCCATAGGCTGCCGCATCATTAGTGACGCGTTTTGACGATGAAATTAATCGTTGTCTTTCATCCTCCGCAACTAAATGATAAGTTGTCCCGAGTGTTGGAGGTGGTGTGGTAGCTAATATTTGTGTCCGAATCACATTGAATTCATCGTTCAACCCCATGAGAAACTCGTACATGTGATCTCGCTCACGTGCCTCAAGGTTTTTCTTGCCAGCGCCGCAGGAATGAATTGCAATAGGCGACACGGAATCCATTTCATCCCGAACACTTCGTACTTAGTATAATAGGCAGATATTGTATTTCCTTCTTGACGAACAGATGCTAAAATACGTTTCAACTCGTATACACAAGGCGTACTTGCTTTTCCAAATCGATCACTTTATCATAACATCAGCCCTTTTCCACCACATGTGATCGGTTGATCCCGTCGGCGGCATCGGCAAGGTTCCGTCAATGAACCCATTCTTATTTTTGGCAAAGAGGAAATCCTCCATCTCTCTTGACCATTTTGCATAATTCTGGTCAGTTAGAGCTTCATTTACATGCATCTGACGTGGATAGTCGGATATAGAAAGATAATATGGCGATGTGTGGTCGATTGCCGTCCCCGGAGTTCTCCCGGTGTTCTGTTCTTAGATCGTCGTCCCCGTAGTTTTTCCGGTATTTTCCTCATCTCCATCTATAGCCATGGTCTGTAGTGGTGACAGGAATTGAATTTTAGGATTTTAGGATTGCGAGAAATTGCTCTGATACCATGAAAAATATGATATTGGGGTAAAAGTTGTTATATTATCCACTCTCATGGTATATATATATATATATATATATATATATATATAATGTACAAACTTTATCTAAAAGGAAAAGGAATCTAGATCCATAATTAACAGGAAGACCTAATCAAATCACAAAAATTAATATATTTAATAATATATCTCGTCCAATAGCAATCGTGGAAATCTAGTTATTTTTAATAATTAAGCTGCAATTTCAGAATCTTGGTCTGTGCAGGAGGGGAGTAGAGTACTGGCCGTACTGTGCAGTTGCAGTTTATAGTTTTCTAAGTGGATATATCCTTATCCCAGATTTAGTCAAGATATGTGACAAAGATTGCGAATCTTTCTAATAATCTCTCCTTTCTGACCAAGACACCATAAGTTGCATTGCAGGAAACAAATCTATGCATGAACCAAAAAAAGCATCTTGTGATTAAAAAACCACATCATGCATGAACCTAGTTTTACTGCAGTAACTACTAATGCAAGTTTAAAGAAGTTTGCTTCTGCTCTGTTTCCTTAATGTCTGCAAGTACGTCATTAAATTGGATGCAGGTCAAAAGAGAATGAGCTGTGCGGATAAAGGTGTGCTACTGGGTTCATGAGGGTTTGCATGGTAAACGTATGCATGAATGATGAATGTTGATGTGAGAAGGAGAAATGTACATGATTGAGAGAGAGAGAGAGAGAGAGAGAGAGAGAGAGAGAGAGAGAGAGAGAGAGAGAGAGAGAGAGAGAGCCAGCCAACTGATTCATCCCCTAATGCCTACATTTTGAAACGGGTACAGCACAGATGCCTTCCTGCATTTATTTCGATAAACCAAATATTTCAAACTTCATTCATGTTGCTTCTTGTGCGGACTAGATGTGCTTGTGTTTTGTATTGCGGGTATTTGTCGATGATAAGCAATGCATGTTTTGGCTTTGGCTAATGCTATCTATTCTTGTAATCCCATGACTTTAATCATGCTTAGCATCGAGCAGTGATTGCGAATTTTTCTTGGTCGTAAAAAAACTATATAAATGGGAAAAATCTGAATTGGATTGGAAGAAAGGGTAAAAGTTGATGTGGTTGTTCATTAATTAATAGGCACGTGAGGAGGGGCCAAATGGCTCACCGGGAGGTTAGGAGACATGCATGTTGGTGACACCTCAAAACACTTATGTGCATCTCTCAACGCCGGCCACACCCATTACCCCGACAAGAAAATTTTACGATTACGATGGACCTATTTACGTTCGATAGATAGTTTCTGAAGCAGGTATGCAAAGTTTAAGTTGATTAAACTGTTTTTCCGTTTTATGCTTATTAAACTTAATGACTTTATTTCAATAAGTAGAGTTGAAATTACAAATTGACTGGATTAGATCAATTAGTTATATGCTGTAATTTCTTTGAATGAGTGTAACTAGAGAAATACCCTGTGTCATCCCATTTCAATTGTTCACTTTCATTTTTAAGTTATTCCATTCTAATTGTTTATTTTTTTTAAATAAAATAACATTCTACGTAATTTAGTGACTCCTCCTACTTTATTACTTATCTATATATAACCAACAACTTTATTAATCTTCCTATCATAAAAAAAACTAGATAATTGAAGTTGAACGAGTATAAATATCAGGGGCTTGATGATTGAAATTGGAGTATAGAGAATGGGAGCCAATGATTTGATTTGATACGACTACTGAATAATTAAATGTCACGTGTATTCTTCAGTTTTTGTAGTGTATAAATATTTTATTAGCTGGCAATTGGATCTACTTCCTCTCCTGTTTTAATTTCTCCCAACTAAATAATTTTTGAATACTTTATTTCGTGGGACTGCCGTCCACGATCTTCTGCAATTCTTCAAACTTTAGAGCCTCCAATTCTTTTTCAATTTCGAGACAAATTCTCCTCGGATTCTATTTCAAAATAAAATATCTTCCTCACAAATTCGTAAAATAAAAAAATACATATATAATAAATATTAGAATGCAAGTCCTTGCAAGTAGTCTAATTGGTGGAGAACAATCTCATGATTTGAACTTTGAAGACAGTATTTAGGATTTGTAGCTACTTTTAAATAAAAGTTATAAGAAAAAAAACTATTTAATTTTAGAAAAACTGAATTCAAACACTTTCATAAGTTGTTTTTCTTTTTTTTAAGTTTTTTTTCATTTTTTTTCTTCTGCTTTTCAAAAAATTCTCTAACCAACTGCTTATTCTAGCTTATTTTAAACTCCATAAGTTATTTCTCAATTTACTTTCTACTTTTGAAAAACAACCCTAGCCAGCGAATAAGTTTATGTTTATTCTAATTTATTTTAAGCTCCATAAGCTTTTTATAAATATTTTTTTTTCTGCTTATTCTAGATTATATTAAGCTCCAAAAAAATAAAAACCTACATTCTCAAGTGATGCTTTGGTGAAAAAACTCAAAAACAATTTATTTAAATTGTTCTAAACACTACCATATAGATTTGTACGTTTTAAATCCAGGATTTAATTATTAAGTGAGCTGTTGATTCAATTATGTTGTGCATTCTTCATAACATGAGCTAATTTGGACAATAGCTATGGAGGTGGTTAAGTTATCCGACTCATGCATAACAGTACTTATATGTAATATAAGTACAGCTTTACTGTTTCAAGACAAGAAATGGTGTTATGTTTGAATTTTCTGGTTAATTGGCAAACATCGTAAGCTGCTTGTCGGCGGCGTGCACCACCATACTAAAACATAAAACAATTAGTAGTGAGAGAGACGATCTCCAAGAAATTAACAAATGTTGTCCTAATTCTGGTTGGAGCAGTTAAGATTGAGGAGGTATTTAATTCCATAGCACAACGCCCATACTGTTTAAAACTCAGTGCACTGTCTAGCAACCTAATCCTACCATACTACTACTACACAACGGAGGAATCAATTGCCGTTAATACTTCGTAAGATTCTTCTATAGTCACTCAATGTAATATCCGTACCTCTATCTGGAGAAACATGGCGAATATGTTCGTTAATCTTCCCTTTCTCCTCCTTGGGGTACGGATGCATGGTTGATAGTTCACACACACGTCGCAAGATCGACTTCGGCAACGGCCGCCACGCCACGTTGCGTTTCTTCTCTCCCTATGCATATCAATTTGGATATCAATATGCTTGAACGAGATAATAATACAAAAACAAGTGACTGAAAGAAATCAAACCTGCTGAGTATGTTGTCCCTGCAAACTGCTTGCTTTCAAAAGGTTTCGCCATTTGTCCTGAATTAAACCCAGCAACAAATCACATGATATGGCAAACCATCTACAAAAAATAGAAGAGGAATTGGCTTTACCTTGAGATCCACAGAGGTACGATGGGCGGAAGCAGAAAAAAAAGCCTTTTTTATCCGACTCCATCTCCCAACACCGTAGTCAGAGACGCCATCAATTAGCTTTCTAACTTCTGCAATAGTCCACAGCCTATGATGCTTCCTCCGGCAACTAGCTTCTATAGGGGGGGAGTCGTCTCTTTTCCTTCGACGTATTGTTGTCATGCGCTCATCCTTCATTTTCAGGCTTGTGGTGTTTTCCCTTGTTCTCTGACTCGGTGTTCTGAGATTGTGATCACTTTTTGTTGAAGGAGCTCCGGAGACATCTTTGTCCTTTTTCTTCGGACTTTCTGCCATGACACTTTCGTTCCTTTTTGTTAGTTGAATAGCTGTAGTATACTGATCACTTTTCGTCAAATGAGCTCCAATAACATTGTCCTCCTTCTTCTGACTTGCTGCTGGGATAGCATCACTCCTTTTCATTTGATTAACAACTGGGGTACATCCATCCCTTTTCTTTTGATTCTCTGAAGCAACACAGTTATCTTTTGCCTTATTCATCAGGTGTCTCCTATCTGAACTCCGCGTCTGCTGCCAACAAGTATCAACTTCATTAATTTTGTGTTGAACATACATTTCCTTACTAACATATTATGAACTAATTGAATAATACCGAAACACAAAGCTAATAAGCAGATTAAACGAATTTGTAGATAAGGAGCATTTGAACACCAGCACTTACCGTAGTATATGCAGGACTCTCTGGGCATTCTTTATGCATTAAAGAGCCAAAGGGAACTTGAATAGCTTTAACAGCAGATTCCTCATCAGGTAACTTCACGGCTTTAGATCCCATATGGCATTTCTTATTATCTTTCACTGTTACAGACTTATCTCTGATGGTCATCGAAGAAGAAGAAGAAGAAGGAACCTCTAGCCTTCTTTTTGGATTTTTTAAAATAGTATCTTGTACTTCTTCTATGTACCTCTTTGTGGGCTTCCGTGATCTCTTTCGTGTAGGAAGAGACTCAGATTGGCTTTCACCATTTTGAGATGTCTGCTTAAATTCGTCATTTTTCTCATTCTTTGGACTCAACATCTCCACCGGTTGGGAAAAGCTTGTTACATTCTCTTCAGAAGTATCATCGAAAGAACAGCATGTAATATGATGGACCTGGACAATATTGTCATCAGGTGATTTCAAAGGCTTACTCTCATCCAACTTTTCGGAATCATGATGAGGACTAGGAGTTTCACCAAACTCAGAACTCTTGAGACTAACTACTTCATTTTGGCATTCTGGCACTTCCATTATTCTAAATAGATCAGTTTTCCACGGAGAATCAATACCAGCACAAGTAAGATCTGGACCGCCTGAAACTGAAGTCTGCAAACAGCTGCTTGAAACATATTCCAGATCTGTAATGCTTTCAGCAAATCCAACGCCTGCAAACTCAATACAACAATTTTCTTTTGTTGTTGTTTTTTTTTTTTTTTGGGGGGTTGGGGGGGGGGGGGGGTATTGTTTTTGGGTGCAGGGAAGGGATAGGGGGTTAGTAATTTGAGCTATTGGGTGTTTTCCTGAAAAAATTTAATTAGACAACTAAGCACAAGATGCTCACCTAGAAGATACTCTTCTCCCAAGCTACAGAAATCATTTTGCAATCTAAAATATCCACTGTCATCTTCAGTATGCAATGAATCTAGTACCTACACATAACCATCCTCAGTGAAAAACGTAATTACAATTTCTTTGTAAGAGAACGAAAAGGCATTGCATACAGACATCAACGAAAAAATGAAGAAACAAATCAATTAACAATTTTATCCATGTATTAACAAACACTGGCTCCCCAGCAATGTCAATATGACAGTTCCGAGAAGCCATAAAGTTAAACGAGAACAATAAAAATGTGAACTAATAATCATTCTATTCTTAACATGGAAAAATTCAACATCAGACCATCTATCAATTTCAGAAGAAATTTCTATTGAGAAACCAACACATCAGTTTCTTAGTCAATGGAAAAAAATAACACACCAGTTTCAAAATTTAATAAAACGTTGGACATTAACCTTGCAGAAAGTAGAACAAAGTTCTTATAAAAAAATATGTCAATGTAGCATTGTAGCTTTTATAAAATGGGTCTACATTAAAACAAACGTAAGATAAATTATTTGTTAAAGAATCCAATTTTCCAAGAAACTAATTCTCCATAACTCTCAACCATCCAATTCTCAAATAGATGCCATCTTGATCATTTTTCTTTTTGAAAAAGAAAATTTATAAAGCCACACACCATAACAATCAACCACAAATTAAAAAGAATACTCCATAATAGCATACATCTCTATTTAAAATATCTCCCCCTTCATGAGCAATAGCAGTACTCGTCACACCTGCATAGATCACAAATTATGAGCAATTGCAAGATTTAAAAAAAAAAATAGAGAATAGAGAATATCCTCTAATAAGTGAAGTATCAAAGCAAGGTCTGGTATGTGTGTCAATCACATTTCACAGAGCAGCTAATGACACGTATCTTTTGAATATTTGGGAAAAGGTACGTATTATGATTTTCAAAATTGAATAAATTGTGACAAATACTTCATGACTCCTAACAACCATTCACCATATTGAAAAAAAAAAGTTCCTCGTTTTTAGTCTTTTAAGGAGAGAAGTTAACACTTCTTGATTCCAGGGTATACCAAAACCATTGGAAACCTCTGAGATGTCCATAGCTTTATCTGACATCTTTTCATTAAAACACATGACACTATCCACTGAGACCTCTGCAGCGTGTGGTTCTACAAGCAGCTGCTCAACATCAACTGTCCCATCTTCAAATCCAATTGTTGGAGGTCCATTCTCCATTACCTGATAAATATTATTGATAATAGGAGCAATCTTCTATTAAAGATTTACTAGAAAAAGAAACATGATATTCTCTTTAAGATATTTTGACGGGATTTAGTAACATAACAATTCATCAATAAGTGCAATAAACAGAGAGAGGCCTAAATAACTAACTATGAAAAAATACGACCGTAGATGAAGATTATCATTGCTGGTCATAGTATGGCTTGAGAAAGCTAGATACTTTACATTCAACTGACATCTTTAGAAAGTGCAAATTACTGCACATGTACCCATTGATCTTGTAAATCTTACCATGCAGACAATCAACATAAAGATCATCAACATAGTAACAGGCCCAAAATAGAAAACCTCGAGATTCAAAAGTAATGCTTCAAATCATAACCAGATATTCCCCATAACCATCAAGAATACTTTTTCTCGGCTACAAATGAAGGACAAAACAACAAGTAATGAATTCAAATGAGATTTATTCCGACAAAACTAATTAGTTCTCGGCTAAAATTTATAGACTTTTCCTTCCGAGTCATGTCACATTTATGATATTGAAACAAACTCAATCAATCCTCGGTGGAATTAGCTGTCTTTAGTCATGTTATTCAGCATTGCCCTCAAAAACCGTGTATATAGTAAGAGGAATTGACATCCTCCGCCGTTGCAATTCAATAGACCAGATATGTCAAAGTTGTCACTAGTCATATAAGAGAAGAAATAGTAATATTTTCTAACCAACAGCTTTGTCCCATTTATTTACTATCTATGACGGACCTGTAATTGGTAACTCAGAGGTCCGACTATTATCTATGAATCTAATGTAACAAAATTAAATGCATCCAATTAAGAAGGCTTAAGCATTTGTATGAGGAATCCAGTAGAGCAATCATTTTCAACCAACAAAAACCGAACACAAAATTATAAGTACAGTTCGTTCGAATGCGACAATCTGCCCCAGCCTTGGAACATTCTCTCTTTAATGCAGTTCCTTATACCCTTCTTTCTAGTTTAACAGTCCAAAGTTGTTAATTTTAACTCGACCCATCCACTTTAACCGAATAATCTACTTGAAGCATTACATATATTTCCCGAATTAAACAAAAATTATCAACCTATGAACAACCGCGCCGCCAAGAAACGACCGGGGGAGAAAACGAGTCTCGCGAACTACAAATTCGAGGAACGAACCAAAAGTACATGGAACCCGGAAGAAAAATGTAGAAATCAATACGACTAGATTACATTAACACGAGCGAGAATTGAAAAATAAAATAAAATCAAACTAGTTAACATAAAAATATCTAACCTAACGTTTCCGCAGCCGGAGTTCTCCGCTTCAGTGTGTGAGTATGTGTTTTGTGAGAGAGAGAGAGAGAGTAGGAAAGAGAAGGTTCGTGGGAGAATGAGAGTGTGTACAGTAACACAATTTATTCGCCGGGATCGAAAAGGGTTTCACAAAGTTGTAATGGAATATATTGTTTGGCGTCCGCCGTGGCAGTGCGCACTATTGTGTGCGACTGTGACCACGACAACTTGTATGGGGTGTCGGTATGTTGACGTTCCTCAGTGATATCATCATGACTTTCAAAGTCATGTGCAGTAGCAATACCAAACCAAATACGACGAGTAGTGGGGTCCTGAGCTAACCCTTGTCTAAACTTTGGAAATCTTAATGCCATAATGCCTTTCAAATCCTCCTAGCCATTATCCTACTGCAATAATTCTTGCTAAGAAGAATGCCCATGTTGTGGCAATTCCACCTAGAAGGTAATGGGTTACTCCCTCCGTTCTATAGAAATTATTTTTTTTTTTTCTGAATTGTTCAATAAAAAGTATTTTTTTTCTTTAAAAAGATAAATAATATGTAGACCAAAATTAATAAACTAAAAACTTAAACAATATACATCATACAATTTTATTTTCTTAATCTCCGTATCCAGAGTATTTTTGTTACGTTATATTCACAAAGAGATTCGTCTCCAAGTCAACTAGGACTAAATCCTTGGTTTTATATTAAAACACTTTTAAATGAGACGGTTTTTATTTTATGCATAATTTCTAGTTTGATATCGACCTTGTCGGACCTTATATTTATTATCTTTTGAGACCATATGGAGTAAGTAGGGTTCAAAGTCAACATGTTAAATGTGCACGTGCCTTTTATATTTGTGTCATAAAACTACATTCTGCATTAGTGAATTAGGGCAAAACTTTACAACTAATCTACCTAGAATTATGCTACATAATCTAACAACTAAAAACTAAAAAAAGGAGAAATTAGTTCTTGCCAAATCTAAGCAAACTATAGTAAGCTAATAATCTAAAGGCTATACCATTGAAGATAAGGTAAAATAGACAAAAGAACCAACAATTAACATCGTAGCCGAACTCGTTTAATGAGGCACACCGTGTTATCAACCAAACTCCAGAGAATCTGTGGATATATACACACACAACACTGGTTATGTATCCATGATTTTCTTACTACTATTGAAGAAATTAATGATGTCTTAAAAGGGACTGACCTTTGGGCATTTGCTATCAAGAATGCTTCTATGGCCCAAGTGGGATAATAGTAACTACGAAATAGCTTCCCATATTTTTCATCTCTACCTTGATTTGCTATGAGAGTGAGAACAACAGGAAGAAGCACACACCACTGTGTTGAAAAATTGCATGGTAAGAATAAAAGAATCAACACAAATGGTACAAAACATATATATGAAAATGCTCGCAGGGATGTATTACCAGTTGGGCTTGAGCGGGCTGAAAGACGATGGCGAAAACGTATCCCATCCCAGTCACACTATAGACAAGGCAGAGGAAAACGACGTAGTTTTCTGGGAATGTTGATCTTGGATTGCTGAAAGAGTAGAACATAGAAAGGAAAACCAAAGGCTTGATAAGGACGTTGAGATCAACTGTATCCTTGGAAAGGAAATAGGCTAGAGTGCTCATGTCGCTTTCTCGCTCTCTCCTGTAGTGTAACTTGTCCAATGAAAATGATCTTATAGCAGCAATCTTACACAACAATGCTGCAAAATCAAAACTAAAAGTTAATAAACAATGAGGATAAAATTGCTCAATATGAGAGGCAATATAATACAACAGAGGATGATGAATATCTAGATTAGAAACGGTGTGCAGTTTCCATAACAGTTTCAGATAAATTGAGAGTAGAGTTGGGTGTCATATAAAGTATAAATATCGAAGAAAAAGGAGAAATTCAAGAACTTGAAGGAAATAATTAGGTGGAACCACATCCATGCAGACAATGAGGTGAAAAAAACATGGGAGTAGCTGGTGAATCTGCTTACAGACTGCAATCACTGAATACATATAGCCATAATAGCCAAACGTGTCGCCCTTCATTTTCGAAAGAGTTCCTAGGCATGCCCCGACAAGCAAAAGGATCAGATAATCAGCTGCTTGCAACTGAGCTTCTCACAGCCGTTGCTTGGTAATTCTGAAGGAAAGGAAAGCAGACTGTCAGTGACCAGCATATAAAGAGCACCTATACAAGTGGCGAGAATTAATATGGTAAAACAATCATAGAAAAAACAAAAATAGAAACCGAGCCTAAAGGACCAAATAGAAAAAACAAAATAGAAACCGAGCTGAAAAATTTACTTACGGTTCACATGCGCCAGTTGTTTGATTGAGCTGTGCACGTGGGCAATATGAGCCTAAAGGACAAGCTTCAATACGAGAGAACAAGAGAAAGATGAGTTAGTTGCAAGAACATGATTTATTGACCATCTTTAAATGATTCATGACATGCTTTGCATAGGGTGATGTTTTTCGCTGATACGTTCAACATATTATGCAAATATATGTACCAAGCAAAATTGGGGAGTTTTCATCAAAATACAACCAGATAAAAGCTATAGTGAGATATTTCAATATTCTCATCAGATATAGAGAGGTACATGACTCATAAAAGCGTTTGCGACGTATGATAACCATGTTTCATGTAGCGAACTTGATTTACTCCGATGAGTGCATCAGAGTGGATAGATGCAGATTCCCAAGTAAAGTTCAGTGGGTCAATTAAGTCGTACAACCATTACCACAAACTTGTGTAGACGAGTACAAGAGTTTCTTTCAGTGTAACATACAACTTACGTAACTATACACAAACCATGGTTTTTTGTTGACTTGTACCACCTCGATTATGAATGTCTTATAGAAAGACAAGTGAATAAGCCATTTAATTATAAGGTTCTTCACCTTTATCTCCAGATCCACTGTTGGAGCTGCACCACACTATTCAAAAACAAGTTAAACTATCATATCCATCTTATTGCACCATTTCAACTCAGTGAACTGCTTCGTCTAAAATGATTCAGCTTATATATTATTTTTCCTCCTAAGGTTGAGTAGTGCAAACTAAGAACCAGACATGCAATTCCAAGAATAATCTCAAATCATAAAATATAACCAGTAACAATCCCAAGTGAGTTTTCATAACTGTCTGAATATGTCGGTCAAAAATCAATATGATGTAATAACATGTGCAAAAGCCAGAAGCTGGGCTGGTTTTAGTTCTGGAAAATGAAAAGGGACTTACGGATCATGCAGGTGAGGCCTCTGGGATGGAAAAAACCTGCACAACAAGGTTGACTATCATACACCCAGTCAGGGAACTCTTTTATGCTTTTCAGGTCAGCCTGTTCAGTTTCTGGAATGGAACAAGCCCAGCCGGGTTCACATCATGGAACCCACGAGGTTAAGTTACAGTTCCTACTTAGTTTTAGGATTTGAACATCTGCATCTGCTGTAGTGTTCATAAAACTAGAAAAGTAGAACTTCATTGCTGCTGCTTTACAGATCCTCTTGGTCACATCTGTCAAATTGGGCAAGGCAATGCCAGAAATTACTGAGCATATCAAGATGAAGCATTCAAGTAATAGATATTACTGATATAGGTTATGTAGCAATAAGATGTCCTACATAACAGAGGAAACCACATTTACTTAATAGTTATGCCCAAAGGGTGGAAAGGCGAGCAGAAGATAACTTGTGAAACAGTTGAAGTTGGTTCAGAAAGACAACAATCAACAAGTATGGCAATTGCTACATATATTTAAGTTACTAAGGATGGAATCAATAGGCTTATACCTCCCGTAGACACACATATTCAACTAACTCTAACAGTAAATGGGGAATACCTTTGGCCTCTTTAACACAATTACTAAGAAACTCCATTTTTTGTCGAATTTGAATGCCCCATTCAAATCACAATCTCTGAAAGAGCCAAAAAGACATTTCTATCAAATAAGCTAAGAAGCTCATTAACAGCGTCGTAAACCAATCAAGTTTGTCGAATTCTCACACGTTCCGCGTGCAAGATCTCAATGTGGAAGAAATCTCCTTGTTGAATACCTTGTGAGATTGAGAATTTGGTTGTAGATGAGAGATGTGACAAGTGGCAGCACTGCAGGGTCATCCGACTTGGAATACTCGTCCTCACTCACGCACCACACGCGCCGCGGGGAAAAAGCAGTGAGGAGTAGGGAAATCAATACCACCAGATATGCAAATCGAGAGAAATTTACCCTAATTCCGCTCATTTCAATAGCACATAAGGATAATCATCCAAAGAAATCACGTAGAAAACCCCACAATCTTGTGGATTTTTCCTGCATTTCTAAACTCGTTTGTCGAGACCAAGCTTCATAGTAGCTGCAAAATAGTGCATTTTCGAGCATGGACTCCAATATTTGATGTATGAAGAAATCCGCAAGTACTTTTTCTGAATAATGAAGAGCAAAAGCTTTTCTGGTAAATTCTTGGTTGATGTTGAAATGATGGTTCCATGGCGATAGGATGAAGAGTTGGAGAGGAGAGATTGATGCCGCAATCTTTGGACTATAAAATAGCTGGAGATGTATATTCCTTTTGGCGTATTTTCTATAATGTTCAAATTCATATAAAGAAAGGCAAATTTACTGAATTCTTATAATTGATACACAAAATACCTAATTTTACTTAAATATTCTTACTTTTCAGACTTGTCAGCCTGCTAAATTCGTTATTTTATTTCGTTCCGTGCATAAATGATTGAATCGGGTAACTGAAGCATAACGTAGAATTAGGGCTGTTATCGAACCGGGTCGAGCCGAGCTTTGTACAGGCTCGGCTCGATTAGCCCATTTTTGCTCAGGCTCGAGCTCGGGCTCGAGCTCGATACGAGCTTTATATTCGGGTTCGAGCTCGGCTCGATAAAAAATCATGGTATTCGAGCTCGATTCGAAAGCTCGATTTCGGTATCGAGCTCGATTCGAAAGCTCGATAAAATTAAGAAAATAATATTTTTTAATTTTTTAATTCAGGATCGAAAGCTCGAATTCGGTACCGAAAGCTCGAATTCGGTACCGAAAGCTCGAATTCGGTACCCAAAATCTAAAGTAATTTAATCGAGCCGGGCTCGCGAGCTTTCGAACCGAATATTGCAATATTCGAATTCGGCTCGATTAATTATCGAATATCAATATGAGGCTCGAGCTCGAGCTCGATATTATCGAATTCGAGTCGAGCCTTATTGAGCTCGAGCCCGAGCTATTCGATAAAAGCTCGATTCGATAACAGCCCTACGTAGAATCCCGCTCATGTCCTGCTCGAGTCCCGCTCAAGCCCGCTCCGATCAGTACAGAATTCCGCTCAGAAGTCCCGCTCGGGCACTCTTGTTTCCAGCTCGAGCCGTGACTTAGCAGGGAGCAGAATCCCGCTTGGGGAATTCCGCTCTTCCTGCCAAGTCCCGCTCGGCTTTTTGACTGGCGGGGAGCAGATTCCCGCAGAATCGCTCTCATAGAGTCCTGCTCGGCCCTGTGAAGTCCGGCTCCATTCCTAGTCCTGCTCGTTCCATTCGTAGTCCCTATTATGAATTTTTCTCTATTAATATCGTGATTGAAGTCCAAAATCGAAGACACTCAATCCTCTTTCATTTCATTTTCAATTACAAAATCATTCTGTAGAATTTTGCTTCCTCGTTCAAGAAAAAAAAATGAAAAGTTGGTGTAATATTATTGTTCATTTTAACGGGCAATTTAACAATTTGTTCGAGTATGTTGGCAGTGAAGTTAGAGTTGCATGCATTCCTGGGAACAGTGTTTGTATCTCGATTTTACGATAGTTCATTCAATACAATCTTAATTCTTTTTTCTCTTTCGTTAAATTATGAAATTTATTACATCTACGTTTCTCGTCATGGTATTACGCTTAGGTCCATTCTCGCGACCGATATGGACCTACTTCGTCTTTGTAGTACACAAATTGAGCCGACTTTATTTCTTGTGCACTCCAATGTTGAATCTTATCATACACCCGATGTTGTTGAACAATTCGGTTCAAGGTTCAATTTTCAAGATCAAGCGGGTGGTAGCAATCGGGCTGAGAATTTTCGCGAACAGGAAACCTTTGTTCGCGAAGAGGATACTCATGTTATGTCTGATAATGACGAAGAAAATAATTTAGATAGTTCATCCGACGAAGAATACGAGTGCCCGATTTATTAAATGAATGTACGTTTGGCGACTTCGCGGCATGGATCCGACGAGAAGATGGTGTGAATCAACTGATATCTATGCTCATGTCGGACAACCGTGACCCTCCAAGCAACGAAGTAATATATGGTGGCGGCGAAGAAGTAAGTGATGGTTTACTTCCACTTGTTCCTCTCGATGCATCTGACTCACCTATGGTTCGAGATCTGAATCACGTTGTGGACTATCCACTCCGTGAAGGTGCGACATTTTGGGAGAAGGCAAATTTGTTTTTTGTTGTTAAACTTCGACACATGGAACAAGGTCTCGATTTTAGGGTGACTTGTTCTGACCCTGGTCGGGTTGAGTATAAATGCAGACGGATCACGATTGCCTATTTTTTCTACGAGCATAGTTTCACAGAGATGTGTTGAGGATTGTAAACTGCTTGCATGCCGAACACACATGTAATCGAGATTTTTCACAGACTGGTCCAAGGAGGGTGCGTGCAAAGGCGCTCGCTGCTTATGTTGCTCGGTGAATGTGCCGTCAAAAATCCATCCTAAAACCGAAAGAAATTATGGCAGCTATCTGGGGGGAATTCGGCTTGCAAGCAAGCTATAGTGTAGCTATTGTGCTGTGGCGATAATTTTTGGTGGCCACTCAGATTCGTTCAAGATGCTTCCTCGTTACCTCTACATACTGAAAACAACGAATCCAAGTACAATGACTAATCTCAAAGTCAATTCAGAAGGTCGTTTCCAATAATTATTCATTCCTTTTAATGTTTCTCGTGGCCTGTGGGTATTTAACCTCCGAGATATGATTGTGGTCGACGCGAGTCACTTGAAAGAAATGAATAAAGGCGTGTTATTTATAGCTGCTACGATAGATGACAACGACCAAATATTTCCACTAGCCTTTAGTGTGGGTCCAATAGAGAATGATTACTCTTGGACGTGGTTCATGTCCCGACTGAGAGAAGCATATACGACGCCAAGCCATTTACTGATCATCGTCGATCAACACCGCAACATAGCTAACGCGGTAGAGGTTGTTTATCCGGAAGCAGCCCATGTCACTTGTTACTATTATCTCTAGAATAAGATTACACGATATGGTAAGACGCTGATCAAACTGTATCATAATGTTACCTATGCATATACGACGTATGATTTTGATCGTGCGATGGAAGAGATTCGTCAAACCTATCCTGAGGCATACGAGAAGTTAATGGATGTCGGACCGGAAAAGTGAGCTAGATCGAAATCTCTCATTCGCCGGTACAGTCAGCTGACCTCAAACATAGCTGAATCCATCAACTCGAGGTTGCTTTATGATCGAGGCAATAGGTCACATGGTGGAACAGTGGTGTGACCAACGTCGAGCAAAAGCCATGGCACGAGATAATGCGCTCACAATTGCTGCAGAACTAAAGCTAGCCCCATCAGAGGAACGTTCACATAGCTTCACTGTTGTGTTCGTGAATGGAGATAAATTCAAGGTTCACGACGGTATGTATCAATGGAGAGTTGAAATCAGCAGAAACGCTTGTGAATGTCATGAGTGGCAACTCGATGAGATCTCGTGCTCGCATGCTTGTGTTGCTATCAGGTATAATAGTTTTTTCGTTTATAGGGTCGTTCCATTCATGTGTATGTTTTTTATCTATAGGGCTGTTGGACTAAATCTACTAGACTTCGTGTCGGACGCATACAAGACAGAAAATTAGAAGATGATATATGTCGGAACACAATATCCGGTACCCCTATGCGTAATTGGCGGGTGCCGTCAGATGTGGCCTCAATGATTGTGTTGCCACCGTTAATTACACGGCAGGCAGGGAGACCAAAGAATAGTAGACGACCCTCAGGTGCCGAAGCAAAATGCAGCATATGTGGTGTGGTTGGTCATACAAGACGAAAGTGTCTGGGAACGGATGTGTCGAACTCACCGGAGTCAGAAGCATTTTAATATGACGTAATTGCTCTTGATTTGTAATTGTAAAAGTAATCTATGAATTCATAACTATGTTAATTTATAATTATGTCATTAGTCGAAATACCGTAAAACAGAAACTCGAAATACCTTAAAACGAACTCAAAAGGCATAAATCTAAATAAAATATGTCAATCAAATACAAATAACGAAATCATCATAAACCCGGCTTGTGTAGCACATCTCGAAGATCCTTTGAGCCATCAATCGACGATAAATGGCTACATTGTCGGGGTTGCTGCCCCACTCGACTGTCGGGTAAGTGGCAATGAATCGCTCCACTACCATGCACGCCAGAGGTCCATAGCTCGTCGAGTCGTGCTGAACCAATTGTTGCTCACGAGGCATAATATGCACAGTGGACGACCGATCATGGGGATCCTGATACCCGAATTCATTATGGATCCAATACAAGACGTATTGCATATAAGGACCAATCAGCTTCACCAGAGGTCTCAACTGCCTGATACTACGCCTTCGGATATAATCATCGCCTTTGTGGTCAAGAGAATCATAAACCTCAATCCTCCAATGACAAAGGTCGATCCGTACAGTGACCTAGTGATCAAAGCAAAGACATGGCAATAACAACTTCAAAAATAATAAAAATACTTCATATGAAAAATTTTTAATATATAAATAAACTACTAAGCAAAATTAATATAAATACTTACGTATTTGACATTATACCACTTTTGTGCATCGGCGGTCAAGTTTGCACCGACTATGTACTCCATGAGGCTTTTATTCGGCCTCCAGAAATGCCGATAATTGAAGTCCACGTCGTGCATCTCCGGAATGCATTTCTTCCAATCCGAGTAGAGCACGTTCTGTTAAATAAATGGAAAATGTGTCAATAATTATTTAATTAAATAAATGAAAAATATTTATTATTACTTATAAAGAATGTCGAATCGACATTACGGTCTGATGATTGTGGGGCGTAACCAACACATCGATACCCCCGAGACACTTCATCCTCCTCAAAGCTCCCATGTATAGATCCATGTTCCCCTGCTCCAACTCCTTACGAGGATCCTCGATCTCGTCGAAAAGTGTCTGGGGGACAGCAAAATTCGCAGCATACATGAAACACCATAGCCTAAACACCTAGTGCTGCCGATAATTTTCAACGACTATGGGATCGCTCATCACTGGGGCTTCGCACGAGTTAGCACATGGAGTCGTCAATGCCTAAAATTAAATGAACTAAATTATTAAAACAACTATAATTAGAAAAATAAATTAAATATATAAATTATACGGTACCTGATAAACTGAATCAACGGAAAATGTATCGAGCCAATTGTGGTCAGACGATAGGGTGAGCTCGACCCGTACCAGATTGACAGACGATGCACCGACCTCGACGCGCCGTGCTGAAGGCTGCTCCTGATCGAGAGCATAATACTAACGTCAATTGCCACCGTTGAAAGGAAGTGGGTGCATGGGTTGTGCACCGTATGAATAGCTCTAACGAGACGGACAATCTCCGTAAACAGGATCATAATAGTCAAACATGCTCCAGACCGACTCCGGAGCATAACAACCACGCTCGTAGACGTTGTGTCGACACTGCATCGGTGGAATGACTAACTGCTCCTCTTCATTATCAGACTCGTCGTCCACCTCCATAACCTCGGGCCGGTACACTAAGTCGGCTCTGTCCTCAACCCGGGGGGAGTTATCCCCCATCTCCATAATCTCGGGCCGGTACATCGAGTCGGCTCTATCCTCAGTCCGGGGAGAGTTATCCCCCATTTCCTCACGAACATCCCGCTCACGACGGTGCCCCATCGACACCGATTCACTCCTCACAAGCCCGTACGGTGTACGGTTCGGACGGCTACCGCCCGCATGAGAGGACGTAGAAGCCAAGCCTCGGCTCCTAGACCGACCAAACACGAACCGAAATAGGTTTTTCACGTCGTTAACTATTTCCTGCAGTAAGGTCAAGTGTTCTTCCCTCACAACTATCCGGACGTCTTCGACGGTCAACAACTGCTGGTGACCGGACTCCCTCAGTCCCTCCTCCGTTCGGACCCGCTTACCACCTTCAGTGAAATGGCGTTGCCTGTGTCCAGTTCCTCTAGAACTAGATGGACGTTGTGTCTCCTGTGTGAATCGGTATAGCTCTCGTTCACCATGGTCCCCTATGATCGTGGGCTGTAACGGATTCTGAGCCGGAATGTAGGACACATGAAATTGATCGTCTCCAATGACACTATGCCAATACGGAGTTTGTGTCTCCCTATTGGATGGTGTGAGACCATCTAGGACAACATGTTGTAATTATATTAAATAAATTATTATTAAACAAAATTAAATTAAAATAAATATTTATAATATAAACAACATTAAATTAAAAATTATCAACTCTAAATTAAATATTTTTACCTGACGCTGCCAAAAATTATTAAGCCTATGCGGTTGGTCTCCACCAAAGTTCTTTCTACGAGGAATTCCAGTTGTAGACAACCTTTCTGCAGATATCGCTCCTAAATCTGGAATAGCCTCATAAGACCAAATCTATAAATGCATGAAAATCAATATTGTTTTAACTAGTTATTTAATGCCCTGTTTGATAAATGTTTATACATAATATGTTCAAAAGTAAATAATAATAATGTGATCAAAACTTATTTGAATAGTTTGTATATGTGTTAATCCCCTTGAAGTTTATGGCCGATTTTAGCATCCAAAACTCATAAAAGATGAAAAATTAATACACAAGTGGTGAATTAAATTACAAAAGTTTAATGGTCAAAAATGTATTTTGCTTATACATTTTCCGCATCTGAACTAAAATCAAGTACCTATAGGAGTTTTTTAGTTAATTTAATATTACTACAATTGTTAGAAAATATCATATCCAATATTTAAAATTGTACTAAAAATATAATAATAAAGTAATTACTGAAAATATGTAATAATTTGTATTCAGAATATAATCCATTAAAGAAACAACAACAATAAAAACTAAATGACTAACTTTCAAGTTTATTGTTTTTTTTATTTTTTATTATATTGATAGCTAATTAAGTTTGATTTATTTTTATTTTTATTTTTTGTTTTCAAAACAAGTTGAGATTAATTACGATCTCGCTTATATTTTTTTTCCTACTTCACATGCTTCATACTATCACATACATTTATAATCTGAATATTTAAATTGAATGATATTATAAAATATACTATATGTAAAATATAAAATAACATATGCATTTTATTTGATATGCAATTCTTATCGCAAGGGCTTTGGATTCGGTATCCTGCAATTGGTATAAGATTTTCAGCTGGAGAAAACGGGAAAAATAAATAAGGTGAAGACACGCGGCATTACGACATTTTATATTAAAGTTACAGACAGTCAGTCGTAGTTAAGTATACGACAGATAGATTCAATTTATAAAAGTTGGTATAATTCAAACACCTATTTCATTCCTATCAATTCTCAGTTCATAAAAAGATTAATATTTATACCATATTTTATTATCAACCGGTTCAAGAGGAGCAGTTTCCTTTTTGTTTCGACAGTACTCGGATAAGGTAATTCATAGTGTGATTAAAAGATTCATTCTTACCGAAGGTTTGACTAGTTCTCCCCATCCATATGAAGACATGTTATTCATATAATTTGAGAAATTTATATTTCAGACATTCCCACTTCTCTCTCTCTCTCAATCCACTTTGCTCCAGAGGCCGCCTTCTCACCAACTCCGTGCTTTATGCTTCATCTCTCGAGATTGTAAAATAGATCATGCTATACATGTCCACAGTGTAATAGCGGCAACTTGTCTGCATATTTCTCGCGTTTAATTTTTGTAATTATTAAAGTATAATTCTTGTGGTGTATTTATGGGCTATTCTACTTTTCTTTCATTTTTTATTTCCCGTTGATTGTTGAACAAGACTTTAGTGAGGAGGTGCTGCCGTGTGCAAGACTCTCTCCTTTGAGTCCCGCGTTTCCATCCGGCAATCGAGCCTTCTTTTGGCAGATTCAAGATAGGTCTTTTTTTGGTGGGTCGTTCTCAAATTCGAGAAAGAATTCCGGATACGGAAAAGGTAAAATTTGATTTAAGATCTATTTTTTTGTGTTGGGAAATGACGGCTCTTGAATTTTGTTGTGATCATATTTTGGAGGCACAAAAGAGAACCCTAATTAGAATTATTAGAACCAAGTTGGGAAGTCAAACTCACGAAGTACCTTTACTTTTTTGATGTAGTTTGATTTCTGATGTGAGTGTGTAATGAAAGTTAGTTCCCAATTTGGGATTTATTTGATTAACGTAATTGGAGGTCAAGTTAGGATTGCGTTTTGGCAGATGATGTTTGTTTCATGTTTTGTTTGGGAGTCAATTTAGCTTTGCTAGGATAGTATGCTCTGTTTATCTGAAAATATTTTGTTGAATATAGCTATATTAGGATAGTGTGATCCTTATTATCCGAAAACATGGGGTTCTACATAGTTGTGTGGTGTGTGTGTGTGAGAGACATGGTTAGTACCCAAAGCAGAAACTAGGATGGTCTTCTAGATGCTACTCTTGTAGAAAGGTGCTATGCTAATTATGGATTTCCACCTAATACGTGGGTGCGAGTTTGAGAACCAACCATGTTACTAGATCATGCTAACTAGAGGTTTATATAGTTGATGTGTTCTAAAGGTTTAGTTGAAGTATGAATGGCGCTCATTTACCAGTTAATAACTGCATCTATGATTTTCAAGTAGTAAGGTGGATGCCTGAGGGATGATTAGGCTGTAGGTTTAACTCTAAAGAGTTTCTTGCCTGGGCAGATTTAAGCTGATAGTTTGCTGCTACTTAAAATGTTTCTGCTTTTTATATTTCAAATTTTTGTGTCGATCTAATTTATTTTGTACCTCTTCACATGGTTGAATGAATCTTAGTTAACAGTTTTTCTTGAAACTATCCATCCCGTTGCAGTTTTTTTATTTCTTCTACTTGTTTGTAGTGAATAGCAGTACCACCATTTTATGGCCATGAAGTGCTTTCAATTCTACTATGGATACAAAAAGGAAGAATCAAAAACACCAACGGCAAACTCAGCTCAGTCATCGTTTACTGATAATGACATAAAGCAACCCGGATCAGAATTTAATTCTCAGGATGTATCAAATACAAGCACCGAGTCCAGAGGTCGCAGCCAGTTCCCAAATTTGAGTGAGAGAGCCAATAATCTCAAAGTTTTTACTTATCCAGAACTGAAGCAAGCAACAAAAAATTTCAGCCACACTGCTAAACTTGGGGAAGGGGGTTTTGGATGCGTTTTTAAGGGTGTGATCAAGAATTCTGATGATCCAGCAAAGAAAATTGATGTGGCTGTAAAACAACTTGGTAGAAGAGGACTGCAGGTACATTTTCTTCAAGTTAGGAAGTTATTCAGTTTCAGTTTTTAGATAATTTCCTGATATGCATGATCGTTTCTGGTCCTATGTAGAGGACACATTTTATGTGCTTGAAGACGAGATTTTCATGTGGTATATTGGGTGATTGGTCTATAGCAAGTTTTAAGCTCTCTAAACTGCGTCATCCTCTGCATTCCTGAATGTTGATTATGCATGTATTAAGAGAAACGACACGAATATCATTTGAAGAACAGCAAATAGTTATTGGCTACTATTTGAACATGTCAACTTTGAGTAATACAGTCCTGAATCAGTACAGTTAATTAGTGTTCATTAGAAACTTGAATCAAAATTACAATTTGGTCTGCTAGCAATAATGCACTTTCTTTTGGAGGTTTATTTGGAAGCTTGAGATTAATGACTTGCACCATGAATTAAGGATGTTATTATATTTAAACTCGTCTTTTCTGTTTTCGATTACACGTGTAACGTGTTAGACCATGTAAAACTCCATTAGTTTCTTACTGTCATATTTTATGAAGAATTGTGTATCACATGTTCCTTTGAGTTTTCTGAAGATGTTAGCACAATAAACTTTCTCAGTGGAAGAAAAGAAATGGTTTTGCAATTTGAATTAAAAACGTGGACTAATGCTTTCACTTTTACATATCAGGGTCACAAAGAATGGGTGACAGAAGTTAATGTTCTTGGTATTGTTGAGCATCCAAATCTCGTGAAACTTATTGGTTACTGTGCTGAGGATGACGAAAGAGGAATTCAACGTCTTCTTATATACGAATACATGCCCAACCGAAGTGTGGAAGACCATTTATCAATTAGGTCCACCGCACCGCTTTCTTGGGATATGAGGCTGAGGATTGCCTTAGATGCTGCATGCGGCTTAGCATACCTCCATGAGGAAATGGATTTTCAGGTACTTTTTAACTTAAAA
Source organism: Lavandula angustifolia (assembly GCA_028984105.1). Lineage (NCBI taxonomy): Eukaryota > Viridiplantae > Streptophyta > Magnoliopsida > Lamiales > Lamiaceae > Lavandula > Lavandula angustifolia. The sequence continues at coordinate 11,048,464 of CM054820.1, forward strand.
GACTGTTTCTTTACTGTCCAGTATTTCATTAAAGCCTCTTCTTCGTCTAGTCGCTAACTTATCATATCTTATATGCAGATCATCTTCAGAGACTTCAAATCTTCAAATATTCTTCTAGATGAACAATGGAATGCTAAACTATCAGATTTCGGATTGGCTCGATTGGGTCCTGAGGAAGGACTAACACATGTATCAACTGCGGTATGCTTAATCATATGTACTTATTTTCCTTATTTAACTTGTGTTTTGATGTATAATAAACATCAATAAATTTTAAAGATTCAATCTCTACTATTCTCAGGTTGTAGGGACTATGGGCTATGCAGCTCCCGAATACATTCAAACCGGCCGCCTCACATCAAAGAGTGATGTTTGGAGCTACGGTGTATTCCTCTACGAACTCATCACTGGTAGAAGCCCCTTGGACAGACATCGACCCAAAGGCGAGCAGAAGCTCCTAGAATGGGTGAAACCGTACCTTTCGGATGCGAAGAAGTTTCAACTGATACTGGATCCAAAGCTCGAAGGAAAACAAATCCTTCGATCCGCTCACAAGCTCTCACTTGTAGCTAACCGCTGCTTGTCCAGACTTGCCAAAACGCGGCCCAAGATGAGTGAAGTCCGCGAAATGATTATCCAAGTCGTTGAGGCGTATTCAGGAGCAGCCAATCCTCAACCGTCTTTGAGGAATAAAGAGCAAAAGAAAAATGGTGATGAAGCGGAACCCAAGGGCAAGAGGAGGCTAAGCGATATGAAATTCGTTGAGGGTGTCTGGCTACTACGCATCTGGACATCGAAGCTTGTCAAAACTTGCTGAGCAGTAATGGTGAAGTAGGATGGATTTGTACTGGGTACATAAAGATGAGATTGATAGAATGGTGAAGCTTTTGGATCGTGATATCGGCCTCGAATTGCTGATAGCAATAGATTCAGCATTGCCATAGATTATTACAGGTTTGGAATTTGGTTGTATTGTTGAGATGACTATGTCACGCCGGGTATACAAGGTTAATGTATGTATGGAAGTTTCATTTTCATGTTCCCTTTTTCTATTATTATTTCCTTATTTAAAAAGTGAAGTATTTAATGAGTTGGAGCGTCAAGATTAAAGACCATAGTTAGGAAAGTGACCGTTTAAAAAGCACAGAAGGAAATTTTCCAAATTGGAATCAAACCAACGGCATCTTTCCTTCTATACGCAAAAGCCACGCTCCTCTCAGCTTTATACCATCTTAAACGGAAGATTGTCCTCGCGAATTGAAGGCAACATGGAATGGCGCTTTCTATTCGACTGCAACTGCAATTTGGAATTACTTCCACTCTAAATTTTGGATTCTTCACGCCAATTTTGCTATTCATGTGTTTTGTTCTTTGATTTTGCTGATTTCTATAGCAATATTAGTGTTGAACGATCGTCAACTTGTCGCCGGAAAAAAATAAATCTACGTCTTGAAGTTTTCTTAGGTTTGTTGATTCGTCAAAGTATAAAAGTAGGCACTGGAAATAACTCGTGGAAACAAAACAAGTGCTGTTCAATAAATCATATTATGAATTCGTGTTAATGCTTCTGTGATGATGCAAGTCTTTTTAATATTCTTTGTTTTCATACCGCATCTCCCTCCCTCCACAAACCAATGGATTAGACGAAAGTACTTGCCTTTAACTTGTTTGTGTGCTGATATTTAAAGTGATTTATTTCCAGGGGTGAATTGTAAATATATCCATTTATAAATTGAAAAATGCAATTGACACTTTCTACAAAAAATGCAAATATACCCATTTGTTCTTTTTTGCCCTAAAAAAGGCGGTCTAGATGATAGCCTGCACCATGCAGGCCTATTGTGTCCCCCCTCGTCAGCCCAGTCAGCCCAGCAATCCCGTCCAGCCATCTCGTCAGCCCAGCTGTCCTTTCGTCAGGAGGTGCACTAATTGCTATGTAAAAGTTAGTCAAAGCTGACAAAAGGGAGTCAAAATTGATGTATATAAAATTGATTTTATACAGCATGCATGCAACGAGAATATTATTTTTTTTTGAAATATTAAATATATAAAATTGATTTTATACAGCATGCATGCAGCGACAAAAAGGAACAGTTTTATTTTATTTTTTTTCTACATTATTTAATTAATGAAATAATATTTGAACCCAATTATATATAAAGAGGTGCTCATGCATATATTCATACATTTCTTCGTAAGTTTAGAGAGAGAAAAAAAATCATATTCGTATTTTGCGCAAAGTTGGATCTCGATCTACATTTTCATCATATTCGCACAAGGTATGTTGTATATAATTTAAAGCATTTTCTATGTAGCATATTTTAAACTCTATCCGTAATTTTATATATATTTAAAACGTTTCTATGGATTTAAATAGTGTTACATTGTAAATAGGGTTACACTGCATATATATTTAAAACGTGACATTGTAAATATGATTAATATTGCATTTAATCATGCAACATGGATTTTACTACGTAAAATGTGATATAGTTCTCTGTTTGCTATATTAATTTTGTATACTTTCATTATACGATGTTTCTACTGAGTTTATAAACATATTTCTTCGTTAAATTTTTTATTTATGGATTAATTTATTTACAGAATAAAAATGTATTTTAGTTCTTCATATTTCACCTACATTTAAAATACTACGGAGACATACAATATTTTGCTGAGAACTAAGATGTTTTATGTTTTCAAATATGGTTAGATGGCCGAGTGGACACGAATCACAGTCAAGTATGGAGGAATATTCGAGGGTTCCGAATACAAATATGGGAATGAACAACTTGCAGCAATTCCGCATTGCCTACTTTCGTTGTCATCTCTAAGAGCAACTATTGATTCAATCATGCAAAACTAATTCGATGTGTACCCCGTATCTATTGTATTCCCTCGAGAGAAATCGCGTCGGTCGGCTCGTGAAGTCACTAATGACGAGTGATGAAGATTTAAATCGACTCATCGGCTTCGAGGCAGATCCCAATGTCTGTGTTGTGACGACAAGTCCGAGTGACCGGGCCGAAACAAGTATGTGGCAGACCCTATCCCATGTCCCTTATTCTGATGATCGGGACCTAGTTGAGCAATCTATTAGGGATTTCGACGGACATAAGTTCTTCAGTGACGGACGAGAGGAGGAGGAATACGAGGAGGTGGAGAAGGAGGAGGAGGAAAACGAGGAGGAGGAGGCGGAAGCGGAGGAGGAGGCTGAGGAGGAGGAGGAAGAACAAGAAGCATATAACGAATATTCGACAGACACGGATGATCCGGATTACACTGCCGAAGAGGAGTCTGATGAAGACGAGCACGACGAACATCAAAGCATCTATGGTACCATGTTGGAGTTCGCAATGTGGATGCGAAACGAGGGTGGTTACAATCGGTTAATGACATTACTCGAACAACCGAGTAACCTACCCATCACCATTTCGGCGTTGGAGGAGGAAGATGGAGACTCGATTTCGGAAATAGCAAACTGGCTAGTTCCGTTCTTCCCTATTGCTCAAACCGAAATTATTGGATGTCCTGATTTGGATGCGGTTAACGACGTCGTTCTTAAGGAGGATTCGATCTTCTGGAGTAGAGACGAGTTTACAGGTATCGTCGGAGTGTGGCACTTATAGCATCGGCGGTCTTTTATAGTGTTAAAAGCTGACAGGAAATATACGTGGTTCGGGTGTTTGCACGAGAACTCATGTCCTTTTATGCTGCGTGCGAAAAAGGATGCAGATGTTTGGAAAATATACAAGGTGGACAAGAAGCACACATGTGAGTTCGACTTCGAACGATTGGTGCCAAGAACTGTGAATGCGAAGACTATCGGTGTATTTTTCATCCGACAAATGCGGAGAGAGGGCTCCATGATAAGGCCTCGCGATATCATTTGACGAGTTGCGTCGTAGATTCGGTGTCGAAGTTAAGTACTACAAGACACTTCATGGTCGGAACATAGCTATCACGATGATTTACGGCGACCACGACGATTCTTATAAGCTGCTACCCAAGTACCTTCATATGCTGAAGCAGTTAAACCCCAGAACGATAACCCATTACCGCACCGGGGAAGACAATCGGTTCGAGTACGTTTTCGTAGCGTGGGCCCGTGCATAAATGCCTTTATGTTTAACTTGAGGCAGGTCATCGTAGTTGATGGCACACATCTGAAAGGGAAGAACACCGGCATGCTATTTGTAGCAGTGACGAAAGACTGCAACGAGCAAGTCCTACCGCTTGCGATAGGCATTGGCCCGATAGAGAATATTGATTCGTGGACATGGTTTATGACCAAATTAAGGACAGTGTACCCGGCGACCGAGGGCCTAGTTATCGTGTTTGACCAATACGCGAGTATTAAGCATGCCGTTGAAGAGGTGTATCCTGAGGCAACTCATTGTCTGTGTTGCGTCCATCTGGGTAACAACCTCGCTCCTTACGGTCGCGCAGCAGTAAGGCTATTCCGTAGGGCCGCCAAAACATACACAAAATCGGAGTTTCGGAGAAAAATGGCTTCACTAAAGGCGAAGAGTCAGGGGGCACACGATAAAGTCATGGACATTGGTCCGGAACGGTGGGCGCTCTCACATTGCACTTCTCGGCGTTACTGTTTTTAACGTTAAATTGCGTCGAGTCATTCAACGCGAGGCTATTGTGGGCCCGACGTCTGCCGATATGTTCCCTAATTGGTATTGTGCGGTTCATCATGGAGAGTTGGTTCAACGAGCGACGGGCGAACATGCATGCACACGATCATAGCCTAGTCGAGGTTGCTAAAATGAAGTTGCACGAGCAGGTTGAACGAGGACGCACATATCCAATGACGATCGTGGGCGAGGACGTTTTCACAGTGAACGATGGAGAACGAGATTTTAAGGTCCGGTTAGGAGCAAGACGGAGCTGCTAGTGTCGGAAATTCGATCCGGATCTTATTCAATGCGAGCATGCTGCAGCCGCTATTATGTAAGTGTTCATTAGTTTTAACATATTCCCTTACATACTACTTCTATTATAACTACACTAACAAAAAGTTAACGACAGTTACAGCGGCAACGATATGTATGAATTCATATCGGCGCTCTACAGTACGGAAGTTCATAGAGATTTATATGATCTCCAGTTTCATTCGTTACCTCCACTCCAGCTCTGGACCGTGCCCGAAGAAATATCAAATGTGCCAACTGTGCTCCCTCCCTTGACGAGAAGATCCGCCGGTCGGTCGAGGTCACGGCGATATAGATCTGGCATAGAGGCAAGCGCTGGTAGCAGAACTAGAGGATCCAGGAAGTGTGGCCTCTGCAAAGAGCATGGTCATACCAGAAGGACCTTGTCCCACCAGGCTGTGATCTTATTTCTCTATGTATTTTCGATGTTTCTCTATATATTTTAGATGTTCAAATATCATTGACATATGACGTTTATGCGAAGAATGTTGATTTATTATATTTTTATATGACAATTACAATTATAAAAATTTATAGTTCTCCATAAAAGATGCATAAATCACTATATAAATATTATTCTCTTTGTTCCTGCATGTAAATATTAAATATAATATTTTTATGGAGAACTATAATTTTTCCCCTTTTACATGAAATTTATAAAGTATATGATTCCATATATCTTAACATATTCCTTACATATCATCGTAAAACTTTATACAAATATTCGTCAGTTTAAAGACAGAGAAAGTTGGATTTCATAGATCTCAACATGATTCCATAGAACTCATGCACCATTCATACAAATCTTCGTCAGTTTAAAGAGAGAGAAAGTTGGATCTTGATTTATATAATTTAAAGTTGATCGATATAACGTTGTTTCATGCAAGTAATTTGAACCATAACGTTGTTTTATGCAAGTAATTCGAAATGGATTTATAGTACTCCATATTCGAAAAAGACATATATGGAAATATCGCAATATCATATATGGAAATATCATATAGCGACTAATAAATAAAAATACGGAGTACTATAGTTTCATATATCGAAATATAAATACCATATATCTCCGTATAGGTAGGGGAACGGTAAAATTACTGAGATATATCAAATGTGCCAAGATAATCATAAATGTCAGAATTAAAAAAAAAAACTAATTGTCAGTTTCAACCACGACGCACATATACCAAATTCTCATCCCCATTATATGTCGAATACTCCAAATATCGAGCTCATTCCGAACGAGTTCTGTCCTCGGCAGACCATCGATTAACCGATGCACGGATAACAGGGCATATACACCGCAATTGTTTTGGTCTCATTGTATAAACTGTGCTCCAAGGAAGACCTCCAATTGCATATCACGCCAAGCTGCTTGACGTGGATGTCGGTACACCCTTTCGAAGTACATGTTGAAATCGAACAATCTGTACATCATCCGTGTTATCGGTTGTAGGCTCTCTGTCCGCATCTGCCGATATGTATCGTCGGAAATCGCCCATAAGGAGTCTTACAACTCTACACTCCATGTAGTCAGGCGGATTCTCACGGTGACCCAATGAGCTCCGGTGACAAAGCAAACAAGAATGAGTTACAACAGTGTGTACAAAAAAATTAATTCGTTGTACTAACCAAATATATCTCAATAATTGTCATGAAATTCGAAGATACAAGTTACGTATTGTAGCCCTGGTTCCCATGCTCTCGCAGCTTCTTGCAGCGCCTCAGAAGGCTCCCATGCATCCGTGTTCCACCCGTACTTCTCCCAAGAATATTGCATTTGAGACTAATATAATGCATATTGTTAGCATTTTAATCAAGAAACAAAAATGTAAAACATTTCTTACTAACCCAGAACTGTACGGGAAGAATGAGAGTTGTGCCGCTCCGCACACCGTGAAGTAGACCGTCTCCTCTCGTCAATTGCCTCCTCAACGTACCCAGAGAGCATTCGATCATATCATGAGTAAGCATCTTGGATACATCTTCGAGAATATCAAACCACGAGTGCGACAAATGATATCCCGTGGTTGTGTAGACGTGGTCACCAATTTCATTGTGTGCGCGACACCATGCCTGATATTCCTTGAAGCCAATGACAGACCAATCGCCGAGGTAACGGGTGAGATTCCTCTTCGGGGCAACAAAAGGCGACATAATTGCACGAGAGGGTCTTTTCGTGCGCATTCCACGTCCACGTGGACTACTCGACTCATCTTGCACGGGGGCCTTCTCTTTTCCCTTTCCAACTCTCCGGCTGATCCCGAGATTTTTCGTCGGCACAACTCTTAACGGTTGAACTTCTAACGGGGACACTATAAGTGCCCATGAAGCGGAGAAATCATCACCGTATAGCGACTGATCTTCATCGGGTTCCTAGAAAAGTAACTTTTACGTTACATAAATTTATATATCTTCGTAACAACCACATAATTCTCAATAAATCCATGTTAGTTCTCGGTGCAGACAATAGTATCATATACTTTCATCATAGTAAATTAATTAGTAAAAGCCTACCTCTGACACCGAACTGAAAGAAGCATAAGGCTGCGCGGCCTCATGGTATGGAAGCTGCAACGACTGGGCGGACACGGACCGATCATGAAACTTCTTCGTGCAGGCCTCGGATGCGACGGACGAGTCGCTACTGTTCGTCACGACATCAACAACTGAGTCGACCCGATCAGATGATGCATGCAGAGTTGCTCGGCGAGAACCAAAAATTGAATGTCGAGCGGAGATGACGCGACTATCGGAATGTCGATGGCTGGTTTCAACTTGTGAAACCGAGTGTCGACGAGCCTCCTCGACATGACTATCCGAGGGGTACGACTGTCCTCCCTCATCCCCTGACTTCCGGTCCGACTTATTTTTGGAGAAAAAGTTTTTGATCTTCTTCTAAAACTTTTTCTCTCGCGGAGTCATGTCTTGAGTATCAAGACTGCTAGACCCGTCCGAAGTCGTCGGTGCCTGATTTCGTCCTGGATCGTCTTTGCATGCCCGGTGCTGAGGCAGGCAGAAGTGGGGTGCTGCAGGACCGCGTGGATGAGGAATGCCCATCGCTCGGCATGCTCGGATCCAAACTGCACGACAATCGACTCTCTATACGGCACGCCAAGTGCCTCACCGGACAGCGTGCTCATATAATACGGTGTCGACAGCTCTGCATCCTCCTCCACCATCGCTCCGCATTCCAACTATGTATAAAACACGCAATGTATTATTCCACAAGTTCATATAATGTTACTCCTTCAGAAAATAATGAAATATACACATCGAACTATATAATATACATAGAGATATATTTGTTTATAGGGTTTCGTATGACATATATGTATATATAACAATATAGTTCTTTACAATATAAATGTATTTTATTATATTTTTTTCTAATAACAACATAGTTCTTTACCTCGTCGTCGAAGAAGCCAGCGAAGGTCCCTCTCACTCTCGGGAAATTCCACCTCAACAGACGTGGAAGCGCATGTCAGTCCACCAAGTTCGCACAAACCCTCCCAAATTCCGGGATGTAATCGTATGTCCATGCTTGTAAGGCCCAGACGGGAGTGGTGGGAATGAATTGCTTGTAGTGAAGCAATGCCCGGTATGCATACGCTCCCCACGAGAATTCTTTCCATTCGTTCAGGTTGTCCACTAATATCCAAACGAAGTCATCGATTAGTCTCGGCCTCGGAACACCCAAGATAAGTAGGTGCAACATCAACACATTTACAACCTTAACGTAGTCGGCTGCCGAAGCGCCGTTCACCGCATGTTCTCTGAAAATATCCTCCAACTCGGATATTTTCAATCTCCTATTGCCACAAAATAAAGCCCTTGCACGAACCGTTGAAGCATCATGCTCCATTGTTGGGTCAAATGTCGATGACCCAAACATCAATCCCGAGACCAGGGCTGAACTCTAGCTGACCAAACTTCAGATGGCGATCCGTGATTTGAAACCAAATGTTGGTCGATTCATAATCGGCGAACGAAACTTCACGGTACATAAGCCGATCGAGAGCTTGACTTGCACTTACACTCCCCTCCCATTCCTTCAAATGCCCAAAAGGGCTAGTCTCACAGAATTGTACATACAGGGTCTCACCACCGACTGCCGTTAGTGTGTCGCGGATAAGTGGGATCACATCCCACTTATAATGAATCATAATTTGAGGTTTAGCCGACCTGGCTACGTACCTAAAAAAATACCATTGACTTTACATGAACGTAAAACAAAAAATTAGTTCACTATAATTTAGTATCTCTGTAATAGACATAAACCAGTTTAAAACACATATTTTACGGCGAATAATAAATTTATACGAGACATAGATTAATTATAACATATAAAAAAATATATCTATTCATAAACATGCCAATGTCTCCGTTTAAAACACATATTTTACGGCGATATATAATTGTCTACGAGACATACTAATTAGAACATATAAAAAAATTATATCTATTCATAAACATGCCAATGTCTCCGTTTATATCTATTCAAATATTTTATATATATATTAATATTTAATTATGTACTAATATATTTAAATCTATTACATTTTTAATATATTTTAATATATATTAATATATATTTTTTAATATATATTAATATATTAATACTTTAAAATACATAAATACTAGTTTAGATATATATGTTTATATGTAAAATAATACATTAAAATATATTAAAATACGTAAAATAAAATCCGTATTATATATATTAATATTTAATTATAATATATTAAAATGTTTATATAAATACTAAATTATATATATTAATATGTAAATCCGTAGTGATATATTTAAATGTATTATATATTCAAATATTTTATATATATATATATATATATATCTATATATATATATATATATATATATAAAACTAGGAACTAATCATGACCTTAGATTTTATTAATTTAATGGTCCAGATTTTTTTTTCATATATTTTTAAATATAATTTTAGTTTGTTTATTTAATGAAGGTTAAGATTGTAATTTTTAGATTTATGAATTTATAGATAAGGCAAGTTTCTTAATATCTAATTTAAAAGATCGTGTGATTATTTATAGATAAGGTAAGTTTCTTAATATCTAATTTAACTTTTAATTACCATATTAATTAATGTGGATAAATATAGCAACAAACGAATTGATTTAAATAACTTCCCATATTATTAATTCCAAAATCATAATTCATTAAAAATCTACCATTTAAAACTGTATTTTATCCATAAAAAAATTCAAAAAAATCTATTTTACTATGCATAAAAGTCTCTTTTATTATGCAAAAAATCACACATTAAAAGTGTATTCAATTATGCATAAAACTTTCTTCATTATGCATAAATATCTCTTGCATTATGCATAATAATCTCTTGCATATTGCTACAATCATGTTAAGCAAATATAAAATTGATGGATTTGTAAAAATAAATTCTTAGTATATGCATAACAAGTTCATATTTGTGCATAACAGACAACTAATATATGCATAAAACTTGTAAAGACAAATTACTAATATATGCATAACTAAGTTTATATTTTTGCATAATAGACAACTACCATATGCATATTACTAATTTTAATTTGGAAGTTTGTAATAACATACTAATAATATATGCATAAGCCAATTAATATTTATTCATAAAATATTAATTATATAACAAAAACTAATATGAATGTAGAAGCTTGTATAATAAATTTTTAATATTTCTATGACCTTTAAATTGATATATTCACCCATTGTACAAAAGAGAGAGAGAGAGAGAGAAACGTGAATAGTTGAGGAAAAATGAGGGAGAGAGAAAAATAAGGGAAACAGTTTTAAATGTGGAAAACGGTTCATGTATCCATGAAATAAGGAATGAATTTAATTAATGTTAATGACTAAATTACACATGAGCCAATAACCGCATAGTAATTGCCGAATGGTGTAAATTACCATAAATTCATAAATATAAAATTATAATTTTACCCTTCATTAAATAAACAAACTAAAGTTATATTTAAAAATATCTGAAAACAAAATTTAAATCTGGACCATTAAATTAATGAAATCTAAGGTCATGGTTAGTTCCTAGTTCTCACAAATAGAGAGGGTTCTCACAAGATCCACACCCAATATATATATATATATATATATATATATATATATATATATATATATATATATTCTTATGGCTCTTTGTATTGATATATTTAAATATATTATATCATATTAATAAATATTTAAGATAAAATATATTAATATTATTTTATATACAATTATATTTAAAATATAAGAAAATATACTATACTATAATATAAATAATATAATAAAATATACTATAATAGTATAATATAAATAAATTTAAAATAAAATAAATTATATTTAAATGTAAATTAGTATTAAGATATGTAAATATATTTAAATCAGTATTACATTATATATATATATTAATATGTTTATCCGTAATAATATATATTATATATTAATAAATATCTTTACATGTATTTTATATATATATTAATATGATAAAATATACTACATTATAAAAAATTTTAATTTATAATAAAATTATATTAATATGTAAATCTATAAAACATATTAGTTTTATACTTGAATTTAAAATAAAATTTCTTCAGAAAATTTTTGATCAAATATATTAATATATTAAAATATATTCAACTCTTTTATATATATTAATATGTAAAAATGTATTAATATATTTAAATAATAAACATTTAACATAAAATATAATAATACATTCAATATATAAAAATATTTTATAAAATTTATTAAATATGATATATACTAATAAATCTTAAAAAGGAATTCGTACTCTATTCAATTCCAGTATATCTATGTATTATTTATATATTCTATATCAGACATTTTATTTGGGGATATAAAACTTTTAAAGACTAAAATACGAAAATTATAATCGATTTTGTTCATAAAATGTGAATTATCACTTACAATATTTACAATAATTACAAACCCTAATTTTATAAACATCTCTACAATAATTAGAAACCCTAAATATAAACTACAGAAGTTTGAGATAAGCCTATCTAAGAGCACCAATCATTACTACACGATAAAAAAATAGTTTTCACTTACAAAAAACGGGTTGTATGTCTACTAACCTGCTCGCTTGCATTATTTTCAGTCATTTCGATCAAGCTTCAGAATATCTTCATAAGATAGAGGTATTTTGAAGAGAGTCGTGTCGGAGAGCTTCACAAGATAGAGGTTTTTGCTTGAGAAAAGAGTCGTGTCGATAGAGCTTCAAAATAAGAATTTCGAAGTTATGCAGAGTTTCTGAAAAAATAATAGGAGTGTGGTGAGGGAAAATAACTGCAAAAAACGTAAATAAGAGTGATGAGGGAAAATAAATGTTGATGGAAGTGGAGTTAGTGGTGTGACAATTCACTTACACTTCGCCTTCAATGTAGCCGTACTATCCCAATAAAAATTCGATTCAAATCCCTTCTTTTAAGGGATTGATTTCATTCAAAAATAGTATAGATATGCATTCTAAAATTTTAATTTATTTATTAGTAATATATAATGTATGAAATATATTATCCACAATAATATTTTATCCATAAATCATGCAAATATATGTGGGAGCTGAGAATATTTAGACATTATCATTTTTAAATTTAATAATAATCTCTATTTTTTCCATATTTTATACATTTTATATGGTGAAAAAAAACCTAATTATTTTACAATCTGATAAATGAAATGCATAATCTAAGCATTATGAAATTAAAATGTAATATTTGTCCGGATTTGATAAGCAGAATTGGAGACAAAAAACGTAAATGAAGAAAATAAAAAAGAATCATTTTAATTAAATAAAAAAAAAAATAACATTACGTCAAACCCTAATTCCCCTCGGATAGCATTACAAACCCTAATTTTCTCGGAACCGGCAACATTTAGTGTAGTTGGTATTCCCACTTCTGCGTGAGTTGATCTAGTGTTCGATTTCCGTTAGGGTCGATTTAAATTTATAATAATACATAATTGTGACAACTTAAAAAAAAAAACCCTAATTTTCTCGGATATTTATACATTTATATATTTATACATTTACAAAAAAAATTTATCGGATAGCATTGAAACAATATATATATATATATATATATATATATATCTACATTTACGTCAAACCCTAATTTCCCTCAACAACCGGCTTTATTTTTTCTTGCATGGCAGACATTCTCTTTCTGCCAAAGCTGCAGGTGAGGCAGGGGGCTAAGGGTAGGGCGTGGGAATATGCACTATAGCAGTCCCGCCCTCCCAAGTAGTCAAACCTCCCTTCACATCTTCAGCAGCAATCGGTCACGTCTTCAGCAACATATGTCGTCCACCTCACCATCGCCAGCCAGAAACATTGTCAGCGCAGCAGGTAAGTACACTGCACTCCCTGAAGAAACGTAAATGAAGAAAATAAAAAAGAATCATTTTAATTAAATCGAAAAAAATAACATTACGTCAAACCCTAATTCCCCTCGGATAGCATTACAAACCCTAATTTTCTCGGAACCGGCAACATTTAGTGTAGTTGGTATTCCCACTTCTGCGTGAGTTGATCTAGTGTTCGATTTCCGTTAGGGTCGATTTAAATTTATAATAATACATAATTGTGACAACTTAAAAAAAAAAACCCTAATTTTCTCGGATATTTATACATTTATATATTTATACATTTACAAAAAAAAAATTCTCGGATAGCATTGAAACAATATATATATATATATCTACATTTACGTCAAACCCTAATTTCCCTCAACAACCGGCTTTATTTTTTCTTGCATGGCAGACATTCTCTTTCTGCCAAAGCTGCAGGTGAGGCAGGGGGCTAGGGGTAGGGCGTGGGAATATGCACTATAGCAATCCCGCCCTCCCAAGTAGTCAAACCTCCCTTCACATCTTCAGCAGCAATCGGTCACGTCTTCAGCAACATATGTCGTCCACCTCACCATCGCCAGCCAGAAACCTTGTCAGCGCAGCAGGTAAGTACACTGCACTCCCTGACGCAGCAGAATAGAGACAAAATTGTCCTGGTGGGTACTACTGCATTTTATAAGAATGGCAACTGGTGCAATATTCAATACAAAGTGAATATTCTTGGCAAATTCCTTTATTTTTTCCTATTCATACTGATAGAAAATGTGCAGGCCAAGGTGGTACCAAGTCTGAATTTGATGGAGAAGTGAGAAGAGGTTGTACCAAAATATTCCCATGAAATGCAAACAATTTGATTCAATTTCCAAATATTTTTCTGTTTCTTGTTACAACCATATACAATTAGCCTAAATGTTGAGAAATGTGTGCAACTCTAACTCTGAAGCTGTGACATGAGCAACTTCTCATCATCGAAGATTGATTAGTTTTTGTGGTTAGAAAGTTGGTGGAACGCATTTGTGATAGTTGATCGGATTAGTTTGCTGAGTCAAAATTCACCACTATTACCTGCAGTAAAGAACCCTAAACAGATAATCTCTACGCTAATTAATACTAACAGACAATTAACGATTAATTACTTCTGCAGATACAGTAACTAATCTATTCAACATCTCCGGCTAACCCGCTATGCTCCTCCGCCTCCTCTTCCTCCGTCGATGGCTGCAGCAACAACGCCGTGAACGGCATGTGGAAGTACCCATTCTGAATGAACTTCAACTCCATCGTCGTCGCCGGCTGGCACAGGTCCAGCCTGCAGCTGGGAAGAGCTCCGCTCACGGCAGAAACCGTGTGCGCCGCCGCCGGGGTGGCGGCTCCGTTGGACGGTAAGAGAGAGCCGGAGGAGGTAGATACGGCCTCGGCCGGGACCGTGCCGGTCCCCGTGGCGGCGATTATAGAAGGCTCGGCGTGGCGGAGGAGCCACTCTATAGTTTCCCCCTCGGTGCGGTGGCCAAGCTCTCGCGTCAGCTGGAAGACGCGAGCGGCGCAGAGCGCCGGCATCCGCACGCGGCGGCCGCGTCCGTTAATCTTGGTGTGTCGGTCTCTGGTGGAAGCGTGACCGAGAGGCCTCTTCCTAGAAATCGCGCCGCCGGCATTGGGACTGGGAGTTATGGTTTGGTCGGAGGCGGCGGCGTGGGGGGTTAGAGTGGGCGGCAGAGAGTGAGAAGAGACCACCATGTGAGTGGGAGGAAGCATAACCGAGGAAGAAGAAGGCAATTTGATTTGAAAGTTAGGGTTCTTTCGGTATTTTTAAATGAAGAGTTTAATGATCCCACAAAGTAACTAAATATTGGAGCCCACGAATGAAATGGGGATAACTATTTTTGGACAACCTTTTTTACTAAATGGGCCCACCCAGACCTGACATTTACTGCTCCCACCCTCTCCTGCTCTCCACAACCCGGCTAATTTGTCGCCAATCAATCATTATTTCAGATGGGCCGAGTTTCTATCTAAATGCGGCCCAGTATGCAATATATGGAAAAAAAAAAACTTCTGCGGGGGTAAAACCGTCAGTCTATGAATATCTTTGAAAAATCTCATCCATTTGAAGGTATGGGTTTATCTTCTCTCAGACCAGCAAATTTTCAGTAAGCCTTCGATTTGCTTATCTTGCTACAACTATACCTGAATGCATTGAAAAAAATTTATTTCTTCTCTTGTTTTTTCGTCATTTATTTGTTTTTTACTCTTATTTTTCAATCACAAAAGCTGGTAAAAGTACTATATGGAGGCGGGAAGGAGCTTGGTTTCTTCTCCACTTCAATTGTCTGTCGGAATCCATCTCAGGAATCGTTCCTCCTCTTCTTCAGGTACTTTTTAACTCATATTTTATTTGTTTTCATTGAATTATCAAATGACTATGCTGGCGTGCTTGTGTGTTAGTGTGTGTGAGGATAGCAAATGGTTATGGGATTGCATTTCTAATCTCTCATACATGCTTCTGATATTCCTTAGGTTGCTCTGGTTGTTTATGCGTTTGAATTTGAATGTTGAAAGGAGAATAACTAGACATGAAAGTTTTGATTGAACTGTTTGTTTGTCAGCAAGCATATTACGGAATATATATTTGGGGTTTTAAGAAGCTAATGAGTGGTGCATGCTAATTTTTTTGCTATCATTTTATCTGGTTGTACTCTAAATAATTGCAAAATTGATAATTTCTTTTTATTGATGCTAAGTACTTTTTACTTTGATCCAAATGATAATATAGAAGAGTAAGACTCAAGAGTAACTATATTAAGAGGTTCAAATTCTAGAAATGCAATATTGGTGTAAGTAATGATATGTGATCTTTATTTTGGTAAATCCTGAAAGAAGTAAATATGCTTTTTGTTTCAGCACTACATGTTTCTTAAGATAAGCCTTTTCTTTGCCTAATCTTCTTAGCTGCAGCTTTATTTTGTTTATTTCTTTATTTTCCGAATGTGATGATTAGGTTGTTTGAATGGCAATTCTTTCTTTTCCAGCTTTATGATATATAAATTCCATGCTACCTACAAAGTTTTCAGTTTTGCTGCTCCGCGAGCAACTAACACCAGCTCTTACCTATCTTCAGCTACCTTAACTCCACATTACTCCAATTCAGTTCTTATTCAGGATCAGCGCAATGACGGCAAGCTATTGCTATGTGTAAAGGAAGACCCCACGTTTCAGGTAAGGTTGTTTTCTTAGCAAAGCTGTATGTGGCAGTATATGTTGAGTTGTCAGATTATTGAAACGAAATTACAAAACAATATGTTGTTTCGTGGCTTAGGTATAATTGTTCTTATCTTCGTCTTACCACATTCATTCTGCAATCACTTATGTTATCAGCAAGATAATTACTTACCTTTTTAAGTGTTAACCAACTTAGTCATGCTATAAGCCTAAATATATTCCTGCTAATTTGATAGAGTTTTTATGTTCCTTTCTGGTTGAAGAAAACACTGGATATGCGACTGACACCTGCATCCTCCTCCGCTGTTGATCCTAATCAGCGTGTAAATGATAGTCAGCTTCAGCTGCTACGCAGGCCAGAATTATGGTATCTGTAAGAGTATTCAACTATCATAAATACCCAAGATTTTATTTAGCAAGAAACTTTGAGTTTTTCTCTATATCATACTTCTGTTAGATTGACATGTATCTTTCTATTTTGTTGAATCAGACTGGCATCCTTACAGAAAAAGGAAACATCCATTCCTATGACAGAACATTCCTTTTCAAGTAAAAGTGAAGATTCAACTGGTCTAGAAGGAGACCACGCTGTTGCACTTGCAAGAAAAGCATTTTCAGCTAGCAAAGAGGCAATATCCATTTCTGAAGATGCTGAACTCTTGGGCGTTCATGTTGATGATTCTTCTTGTATAAGGTATGGCTTTTTGTCTATATATATGCTCTCGTCATCTTTTTTGCTTTTAGTTGGGTTATCTTCATTTTTTTGCCTTAATCTATGTTCTCACCCTTTATATATGTTTTTAAAAATCCGGGTGCAAAACTATGCTATATCTAAAGCCTCCTTTCGTTTTGGCTTCCAGAGGTTTGGCCAGTGTTCCAATGGACAGAACTGTGAGGTCTAATCGCCGTTTGGAGAGGCAGGCTAAGAGGAGGCGGGTACCTAAACCGAATGTTGAGTTTCAGGAGACCAATCATCAAAAGAATCCAGGTTCACATGGAAAATTTGATGATGGTTTTGATCCCAATGATCCTCTTAGGCTCTTTTTACGGGGACCAGAAACAACTCAACTTTTGACTGCATCAGAAGAGTCAGAGCTAATAATGAAGATACAGGTTTCTTGCATCCCGCCTTGACTTTTCTTTAGGGAATTCCCTTTAATGATGTTATCTGATTGTATGATTTTGTAAACTATTCATTTCATGTAGGAGTTAATGAAATTACAAGAAGTGAGAACTAGACTTTGTGCTCAGTTTTCTCGTGAACCTACACCATCTGAGTGGGCTGCAGCCACTGGGGTTAGTTCTCAATCTTTGAAGTCACAGGTCCACATTGGGAACAGCAGTCGACAGAAGTTAATTTATGCCAATTTCCGCTTGGTGGTTCACATTGCTAAGCAGTACCAAGGGCGTGGTCTTAACCTTCAAGATCTCTTGCAGGTCAATTCCAAGTTGCAAATCTAAGTTCTACTTTGCTGTAGGAATAAAAGAGTATCAAATTCTTGTGTCTGTTTTACTATAGTGATATTATTGCGAAACAGGGGAGATGATGTAATGATTTTGCATTGTTGTACTTGTAGGAGGGAAGCTTGGGTCTAATGAAGAGTGTAGAGAAATTCAAGCCCCAAGTAGGTTGCAGATTTGCTACTTATGCATATTGGTGGATAAGGCAATCAGTCAGGAAAGCTCTATTTCAGCATTCTAGGACGATTCGCTTACCGGTTATCCCTCTCCCATTGTTTACATCATTCCATTTCCCCGGAGCTTGTTCGAAGTTGATAATTTTTGTATTACATCATTCCTATATTCCATTTTGAGATTTTGTGGTACATCATTATTCATTTCAGGAGAATGTTTATGGCCTTCTCTCCAAGGTGTATGAAGCAAAGAAAACATGCGCCCAACAAGGTAATCACAACCCTTCTAGAGAAGATATAGCAGCATGTGCTGGAATATCAGTTGAGAGAATGGAGAAATTGCTACAAACTACTAGAATGCCTCTTTCCATGCAACAGTCCGTTTGGATGGACCAAGATACTACGTACCAGGTAATTGTTATTTCTAATTTTTTTGGCATCTGGTGAAGCTTCTAATTAAGCTTTAATTTTGAAGAAATCTTTGAATCAAGTACAACTGATAATTTCTTCCATAAATTAGACTATAGAAGCTATCTGGAGAAAGTATTTATCTTCCGCTGACCCTAATGTACGAGCTTTATCGTATACAGGAGATCACTGCAGATACCACAATTGAAGTCCCAGATGTGGGTGTATCAAAGCAGCTAATGAGGCAACATGTTAGGAATCTATTGAGTGTGCTCAACCCCAGGGAGAGGAAGATAATTCGGTTGAGATTTGGGATTGATGATGGCAAGCCTAAATCCTTGTCTGAGATTGGTGATGGTTTTAGTTTATCAAAAGAGAGAGTTAGGCAACTGGAAAGTCGAGCACTATACAAGCTCAAACAGTGTCTAAGCAGCCAAGGACTAGAAGCTTATGCAGATATGCTCATTTAGTATTTTGTTGATAACGTCTCTCCTGCTTAAGAAATGTACATAAATTGGCATTATATATTTTTTTTGTTTGGTTATTTTTCAGTATAAAAAACTTTAATTGTTGTATTTTAGATAAAAAATAATCATTTCCATATCCTCCACCAAAGCAGGCTCAAATCGGGTTTGAAACTGGAATCGGAACCAATGCAAATCGAAACGTCTTAACCGACGGTTCGGTTTCCGTTTACTCTTTTTCAAACCGTGAAACCGTCGTTTTCACCTAAAACCGTCAACGATCACATGGTCAATGAATTAGATAAATAAATTTTAAATTAAAAACATTATTGAGATCTAGATATTCTAATTTACACATACATTAGACATATACTTTTTTATTTAAATACGAAATGCTAATTATTTACATGTTTTAAAATAGTAAAAAATGAAAAGAATTGTTTTGTAGTTAGTATAATTGCAAATGGGTACTAATTTCTCAAAAAAAATAAAAATAAGTGGGATAAAAAATGTTCAAATTAAATATTATTTAATAATTGCTACATGGCGGATAATAAAAAACAAAAAGATAAATTTTCTTTCTAAAACGATGATGATAATGACAACAACCGAAATGATTAAATAAATTTAATAGTGTTGTAAATATATTATATATATAATATACTTACCATATATTGTGATGACCATGTAAACCCTAAAAGCCCACGAGCCCATCTTGTACTCTATAAATAGAGGTCTCCATCATCATAATAATACACATCTATTTCTTATTCTCTCTATTATTCTCTCATTCTATTTAGTTTATAACACGTTATCAGCACGATTGTTCTCTTATTTAAAATATTTACTCCGTGCAAGCCGTCGACTAGTCAAGAGAAACATGTTTCTCCATTACCGCCGCCAATCGTCAAGAACTACCGCCGCCCATTATCAAGGAGGTAAATATATATAAATATGAGTTTCTTAACTTATTCATGATAATGAAAACATGAATTTCCTTATGAGAGAACAACTTATATCTTCGTTATTGCCCATATTTGTTAATCATTATTTTAATATTGTTCGAAAGTTCTTGGGGCTTATTTAATGTTTTCAATAAGGTTGTATCTGTCGCGGATTTAATTCTTGGGATTTATTTATACATTATTTAATTGTTGCTCCCAAGTAAGACAGCTTAAATGAATTTTTTTGATCTTTTATAATTTTATAATTGTTGCCCTAGAAGTGGCACAATATAATAATATTCCCGAAGAATATTATAAGCTCCTGAAGAGCAATTTCAAAACATATTTTCAACTTGATTTGTTGCTAGAGAAGTAGCACAATCAATATTCCCGAAGAATATTACATGCTCTTGAAGAGCATTTATTTTACATACACTTTTATTTATTTATGTTGAATCTAGATTGTTGCTCCTGAAGTAGCGCACAATCCACTGAAGAATATCATAAGCTCTTAAAGAGCAATTGAATTTATTTATTGAAATGATTTAATTGTTGCTCCAGAAGTAGCACAACTTAATATTCCTGAAGAATATTATAGACTCTTAAATAGTTATTAATATTATCTATGTATTTACTATATACCTCAGTTTTTTTCTTCTGCATATTGTATAATATTTATATTTATATCTATAAATGTAAACTTAATTTGTTGCTCCTGAAGAAGCACACAACTAATATTCCTGAAGAATATTACGTACTGAGCAATTCATACAATATATCTTATTGATAGGCGAATCTTGATTCTTGAATTTTTATTATTGTTGCTCCCGAAGTAGCACAATTGATATTCCCAACGAACACAATATGTTCCTGAGAGCAATTGGGTTTCTCGAAAATATTAGTCTTTCGTCTAAAGCAGTTGAATATAGACTAAAATTGTTGCTCCTGAAGTAGCACAATTCGTATTCCTAAAGAATAATACATGTTCTTGAAGAACGATTCAAGTTCTTTATTTTGGCAAATATTATATGTTCATAACTCTAATTGTTGCTCTTGAAGTAGCATAATTAACTCTACATGTTCTTGGAACAACTAAAAGTTGTTATTTTGAAATCATATATCACATCAATCTTAGTTTAATTGTTGCTCTGAATTAGCACAATTAATATTCTTGATGAATATTGCATGTTCCTAAAGAACAATTTGTGATAAAGGTATGTTGTAATTTAAAGTATTACCTAATTCATGGAGTGGTAGCAAGAGCTCCTCTATGTTTGAGAACTGCATTTTCAATATCCTATTGTGGTTTAATTTCTTCTCAAGAATAGATGTGAGATCGAGTAGATCTCAAATTTGCAATATATTGATTTCATTTACCTTGAATAAAATTAAATTGTTGCTCCGAAAGTAGCACAATTATATTACTGAAAAATGACCATATTGTGATAGTAACATTACCATCACATGTTTGTGGAAATGCCTCAAATATAGTATTTTTATATACTATTTAACTTTTGCTCCTGAAGTAGCATCATTTATATTCCAGAAGAATATTAAATACTCTTAAAGAGCAACTCGCATTTTCGATGATATATGTTATTCTTGAATGAAAAACATTATTTATGTCTTGTTGACATTAATGCACTCTTGATATCGATGTTCATCTGCCAATAAGAGGGCATGAGAGAGACAATAGAAATGAAGCATCCCAATAGGATTGCTTAAAGATATAATTGATTGTCCTCCCTAAAACTCGATACGAGTATATGCATCCTAAATTGCAAGATTTTCAAATCTAGTGCATCGAAATTATTGAAGGCTCCAGAAGAGCATGTGTCACTCTATCAAATGATACGAAATCAACTATTAAGTTTGCCCTTACTTTAGTAAGTCTAGAAGAAACTTACTAAGTTTTAAGGATATCCGCTGCAATGGATACCATACTGAAAAAAAAATATATAAAGGTAATGATTCTTTTGTATTTAGCCAGAAGCTAACAAAAGAAAAGTTATCACATTACCACCTTGAATGTATTACACATTCATAAACATAAGTGAGACAAAACATGTCATGAACTGGAAGTTCAAAGAGCTCTATGCTTTGACATGATAAGTTTGGACATTTGCAAGCAACTTTGATGCGCAACATAATTGAAAATTCATATGGGCGTTGCAGAGAGATCCTGAAGAATCTCTTAATTTTCATGAATGCTCGATTTCTATAAGAAATGTAGCACTTGGTAAAACTACAATTTCAAAAATAAAGTGCTCAATTCCATCAAGAAGATTTGTCTTGATAAAGCGAGTGAGTTTATTAAACTCCAATTCCTCCTGAAGAGGATTTATATCATATGGCTTTGGAATTGAGATCGAATAATTAGTTGCTCATATCCATACTCAAAATGGTATTTGTCCGTATAAAAATGATCTCACGTTAAGATAGTTATTATGATGAAATAACATTTCCAACATCAGTTGGAACATATGTCACATTTGGATTCCTGAAGTAATCAATGTGAAATCTACATCCAACAAAAAACACAAGAACAAACTAGTCACATTTGGATTCCAGAAGTAATCAATGTGACAAGAAGTCAAAAGACTCACTTGCAAAATATTGTGAATCAACTTCTTGATGCTTTAATATGTATATAAAAGAAGTGACAATGTCATACATTTGCTGCAAATACCCCAACAAGATTTCATGTCCCTGAAGGACAAGTATAAATGACAGCAAATGCATTAAAAGTTCGTCAAAAATATGGTCGACCAATTGGTTCTAAAAGAAATTTTGTGTCTAAGAAAAGGGGCACAACATATGAACCAAAAAAATGACGAAAATGATTAATCAATCAAATAAAGTTCCTGAAGAACTACAATCGTCTGAAAATAATGAGATCTCAAAATATTGGAGAGATCAAATATCGTCGTGGACGCATGACGATATATTCACCTTTAATATGACTCTTGAAATGAAAAAAGAGGATCCTCAACGACAATCTATAAGAGATTGTCAAGATTGAAATAATTGGCCAAAGAGGAACGAAGTCATATAAGGTGAATTAATATTCCCTAGAAAGCCGGAAATATTTGGACCTATAGTTCCAAAATCCGGAAAGTATATCCCCGAAGGATATAAATGTGTCTTTGTTACATAGAGAAATGAAAAATTTACGAGATATAGGGCAATACTCGTAATACAATATTTCTCTCATAGACCGGGAATTAATTATGTACTCTCCTATAATAGATGCCATTATATTTGATTAATCAACTTATGTCACAAAAGGCTTGCTATGCGCTTTATGGATGTAGTAAATACTATCAATGTGATTCACTAGATAGTGACATATATATGAAGATCCCTGAATGATTTAACTTGCTCAAAGCATGTAAGTCAAAAAGATATTTTCAATTAGGCCGTAAAAGTCACCGTCGTGGTGAAATAGTACGGTACCGTATATGATATAATCATAACGAAGAGAATTCCTTGATAGAAGGGTACATAAATGATGACTTGAGTTTGATTGAAA
The DNA here is from genome assembly GCA_028984105.1 of Lavandula angustifolia. Classification (NCBI taxonomy): domain Eukaryota; kingdom Viridiplantae; phylum Streptophyta; class Magnoliopsida; order Lamiales; family Lamiaceae; genus Lavandula; species Lavandula angustifolia. Next base: position 11,072,014 of record CM054820.1, read on the forward strand.
CTCCTGAAGAACATAATACTTATATGTATACTCCGTCAAAATGACTTACATAGAACAAATAATTATGAATTATTTTATTAATTGATAATCCAACTCACATCCTTGTCGGCATTAGGGGGAGATATAAAACATAAATGACAGAATGTCACAATATCTCGTTGGATTAATTATTAGATTTACGCACTATGAACTAGAAGTTCATCAAGTTATTTAGTGCAAAAGGAGTGACTAAAATCTCATATACCTGTTGTATATGCATCATGAAAGAACTGAAGTTCCTCATAGACAAAAAAAAATCAATTAATTCTCATTGACGCTAGAAGCGTGAAAGATTTATTGGTGCTAAGAGATAAGAAGTCCGCGGAATACAAAATTAGAACACATTACTCCAAATTTCTCCTAAAGAGAATATGTGAATCATTATGTATAAAAGTACTTGATGAAATCAACTCATGCTAAAGACGGAGTTAGAATCATAAGACGGAGTTAGAATCATAAGACTTAGGTTGAACTAATAATTGTCTCGACCTGAAGATCGAGCATCTCCCTAATGGAGTTATGCTAGTCGACCTACCTGAAGGTCTTTAAAGAGATTTTATTGTATTGCATCCACATAGCTACCTAATGGTTGCTTCAATCACTTGAAGTGGATGTAGACTCATTTAGACCTATAGAAGATAACAAAAATGAGGACCATAAGTTCCTTACTTATGTGCAATTGAAAATTTTAAAATGGTATTGACCATCATTTGTTATCTTCGAGACAAACATGCTATTATCTTTGATGATAATTAAATTTATGTTGCACATATTAGTGTAGACCTTAAAGATAACCTTGAAGATTGTTATCTTGAGGAGGAGTAACAAATTGTAAATAATCTTAAAGATTAGACTGACTCCTAAAGGTCAAATGATGGTTGTACTCTTTTTTCCTTTCTAAGTTTTTCCCAAAAGGTTTTCTTAGTTAAGGTTTTTAACGAGGCATCCAATGCAACACATGGAAAAATGAGTCATTGAGATTGATTCATAAAAGAGCCAATGCAACACCTGATCTCCAAAAGAGTGGCGGCATTAACATCCAGCAAATTCGCTCAAGTGACAACTTAGCAGATTCTTTTACAAAGGCTTTACCAACATTCAAGAAGTTGTTATACAAGATCGATATGCGCCGACTCAAGGATAAAAAATGACTATATTGAGGTGGAGCAGCTGTACTCTTTTTCCTTCGTCCAGTTTTTATCCCAATGGGTTTTTCTGGCAAGATTTTAACGAGGCAGTAGTTTCTTTTAGGGATGGTCAATCAAGGGGGAGTGTTGTAAATATATTATATATATATACTTACCATATATTATGATGACCATGTAAACCCTAAAAGCCCACGAGCCCATCTTGTACTCTATAAATAGAGGTCTCCACCATCATAATAATACACATCTATTTCTTATTCTCTTTATTATTCTCTCATTCTATTTAGTTTATAACAAATAGTTCATTTTTCCATGTTATAAGTTATATAATTTTATTTAAAATCATATGTTGACTTATTTTGATCCAAAATGGTCTTTTTAAATTTTTAATAAATAAAATTTATTTTTAAATAAAAAAATTATAAAAATTGAGAACCGATCGGAACCACAATTTCTCGAGAACCGTTAACCGTGACTTTATTTTGGTTTTAGTTTTTTAAAAATTTAACCGACAATTCCAACCCAAAAAGGACGTCCTAAAAATTAGAACTTTTCCCTTTAAATGCATAATTACATTTCAATTATTCTTATTTCTAATAAAAAAGAAAATTTAACTGAAGAAAATGAAAAACCACGAACGCGCGTACAGCACGTGATGATCCTTCGCCCTTTCTCTTCGCTATTGGTGTTGCACTTTGGCGCGCTTCTACTCTTTCCTTTCTGTTAGCGTTTCCGATGGCGGGAATTTCTCTGTGTATACACAGCATCGATAAAATTTGCGTTATGAAACCCAACCCCCAACACACCACCAAGTGTTCGCCGAAGTCGGAAATTCTGTCCACGCCGCCGTCTCTAGTCTCAAACCCTAAGGTAATCCCTGGCCCAATTTCTATCTAATTTAATTTTCAATTTTCAGAGATGTGCTTGCTAATCAAATATCGACCTATTTCTTGGTCTTGGTTTGGTTACTTTCGTTGATATAGGAAGTTGTCAATGTTCTGTTGAAACACTAATCCAAATTTCGAAAACCTATCGAAAAAGTGGCAGATTTATAAATAAGACAACTGGTTTTCAATTAGGGCACACCTTAACCATTTAATTTGTCTGTTCTGGGATCCTTTACACATACTCAGTATGGATCCGAACGACGTCGAAGAAGAGGAGTTCGGGTTCTCGCGAAACTACTTTTTAGCAAAGGAATTGGGCGGTTCCAGTAAGAAATCTGCGCGGAAAGTTTCCGACATCAACCTTGTCGACGAACAGGTATTTATGGGTCTTATGTAATATTTTTGCATTATAAGTTAATTATTGAAAAAGTCTTTGAGTTTTTATGTTGATCTCCAAGGAGCTAAGAGAAGCATATGCTAAGCTCGAGTTCAAGCACGAAAAAGAAATCAATGATTTGGTTAATACTTACAAGAAATTGTATTCAGAATGGTTTTTTATGTTGAGGTAATTCTATACGTATTCTTCTTTGTTTGTGTATATGGGTTGAGTGGATTTTAGGCATTTTCAATTGGCGAATAAATGTACGGGTTATGTGCTTTGATGCTGAGTTGTTTCTTTATCAATGTATAAAGGTGTGGATTTGGGCTACTAATGTATGGTTTTGGGTCAAAGAAGGCGTTGATAGAAGACTTTGCATCAGCGGCATTAACTGATCACTCTGTTGTTGTGATCAATGGATATCTTCAGTTGATCAATCTTAAACAGGTATCAAACCATGATATGTTAATTTACCACCTTACTCGTTGTATGTTGTTTTCCTGTTCTATCTTTATTTATTAGTCATAGGTGACCATTCATTGATTTCTCCAAATACAAGATTTTGACTGCATGCTATTTCCTAGAAAAAAACTGACATTATATAGAACACTTGATTTCCACTCAAAATAATTGTATGAAGGCAAATTACTCGCACATGAGATATTCAACTTTTACAGAATGGCTGTGTAGAGTATCTCTTGTGGTATTCTTAATCTGGATAGTGTAATCAGAACAAACTATCCCACAATATATGTTATCATTACCTTCTGAAATACTCAGTTGTTAGTTGTGTTACTGGTGTTTACATTTGTCTGAACAATTAATAGTTGTGCTTCTGGTTGTTGTTGTTCTCTGTATGAACGGAAAGAATATAAATTGGTAGTATCCTCACAGTGCTAAACAATTTTTGGATGTGAAATTCGTAGGTTGCAGTTACATTAGCTGAACTTCTTTGGGATCAACTGAAAACTCAACTCAAAATGGAAAATCATCCTAAAAGCCAGAAACCATTTCACACCCAATCTATGGATGATCTTATCTCATTTCTGGATGGACCGCATTTGAAGGATGGCGAATGTTTTGTTTGCCTTGTAGTGAACAATATTGATGGACCCGGTTTGCGTGATTCTGAGTCTCAGCAATATCTCGCCAGACTTGCAGCTTGTTCTCATATTCTCTTGGTGGCTTCCATTGATCATATCAATGCACCTTTATGTGAGTTTCATCTGCTACTATATTTCTGTTATTGATGATATTTTCTTATGGTGTCTGGTGGCAAGTTGGCCTTCCATTTTGCTTGTTGCATGTTCCATACTCTGATCTGATTCTTGTTTCTTGGCGGTTTCAAGTTTGTGAAATTGTGTTAGTTTCTGAGATGAATTCTAACTCTTAAGCTCTGAAGATCCTAATCATGAATATGCATAATATTGTTCACCCTGTATGTTAGTACTTATTTTGGGTCTTGAAAATCAGTATGGGACAAGAAGATGGTACACACTGAGTTCAATTGGTACTGGTATCATGTTCCTACGTACGCACCCTACAAAGTCGAAGGAATCTTCTTGCCTCTGATTCTGGCTCACAGTGGGAGCGCACAAAGTGTGAAGACAGCTTCCATAGTTTTACAGAGTTTGACCCCAAATGCTCAAAACGTCTTCAAAGTCCTTGCCAATCATCAGCTAGCCCATCCTGATGAAGAAGGCAAGTTTACATCTCTTACTTTCAATTACTTTTACATGATGCCTTGCATAACAAATTCCCTTCCCTCCAGGAATGCCATTCAACAATTTGTACTCAGTATGCCGAGAGCGTTTTCTAGTGAGTAGTCAAATTACTCTAAATGCTCATCTCACAGAATTCAAGGATCATGAGTTGGTGAAGACGAGAAGAAATGCAGATGGCGAAGATTGCTTGTACGTTCCTCTCACAAGCGAAGCGCTTCAAAAGATTGTACAAGAGATCAGCCAATAGAAGTCTAGTCACCTTCTGGCCTTACTACATGTTATAATGTTTAATCAACTCATGCTGTTAGTGTTAGGCTTCGATAGAATTGCTTAAATTTATAACCAAACAATAGTTTAAAACCCTATTCGATCTATAGGAGTATATATTTGCCACATTTTGTGTGGATATGAGTCTCATTATTTGTCTCTCGCTTTAAACAGCTTGTAATTTGAATTATTTATATTTTTAAAATGTGTATATATTGACATGATTCCGTTAACATTTATGCATAAGTGGAGTGTATTAATAAAAGAGAATAGCAGGTACTAGTACTAGACTACAAAAACCATGTCAATCTTAAACGCTTTAGTATGAAGCTTAATTGCATGTGGCATGTGCTGTCAAGGGTCGAAGCCACAGATTAATTAAGTTAAATAGTCTGATAAGAGATCGACCACGAATCCAGACAAGATTAAAAGTACTAATAGATACTTCAAATACCAGATCAAGAATCCGAACTGAAGAATCATAGGTAAAGGAGGAACATGCATGAGCGGAATCCGGCTATCTGGTATTTTTTGCCCACAGTTTCAAACAAGATTATAGGATAATGCATGTGGTAATCCGGGATTAGACTGTACACATGTGCTGCATTAATTTTGTGGCTGCTGAAATATACGTACAAAAGGACAATTAACGTTGTTTATAGTAATACAATTAAGAATGGTAATTGCCAGTTCACAAGCGCTTAATTAAACATTAATCATGCCCGCATAGATAGTCGGAGAAAATCCTTCTTGAAGTTCCAAAAGATCATGGAGAAACTCTTTGTCTAACAACAAGCTGTTACCAGCAAATTATTATTAATTTACTCAAATGTACTATTATTTGATTTATCTAATGAGAAAACTTTCAGTTAATTAATACAACTTCAGCAAAAGCAATAATATGTCAAGTGACCGTTATAGGAAGAGGTCAAGTACTTGCGCAGTTGCAGGCAAGAGCAAGGTACAGAAATTAAAGGTTAGCCACAGAATATATGTGATGATGATTATGTACGCTCCTCTTCATGTTGTCCGAACCCAATACAAGATGCTCCAATCAACAAGAAAATATTCTGTGCCGGAAATTCTAATTCAATGCATGATGTACATGTGTTGAAGATGATATATATGAGGGTATCATGCACTCCAATAATCTCTACTTAATATTCGTTAAACATACATACATACATACATAAAATAGGCACAAACAACTTAACTCAAATATAAATTCTTAATTACAACGATTCAAAGCCAAACCGGGCATACATATAGACTATAGTATTGAACAAAAATGCATGCTGTTGACGAATTCTTTACAGATCATATATATAATATATTCTATATGATCTAGAGGCACTAATTAACCTGAGTTTGCGCCTAGATAACATTATCACTAGTCATTAACCTAAAGATTATTCGAATCCAAGGCTATATCTAAAAAGCTCACAAAGTGGTACCAAAATTGGCCTCATTTTTCATGATTAAAAGCGAAACCCTATACTACATATAAGGATTCTCCAAAACTAGAAAAAACTTGTTTCTTAACCTTAAATAGCAAATCTCCTAAAGTTTAATTTGATCGTTTTTTATATTTAATTACCATGGTAAAAAATCATAAAATATAAAACCTGCATATCATATATACCTTCTTCTTGGTTCTGACCCAAATCTGCATTACTAAATTGACATAAATATGAGCACAATAATAAAGAAAAAGAGGGGAAAGTAAGGGAGAGATCCGAAGCAATAATAGGTGTTGATATACCAGTTGGCGATTGCTAATGCAGCATCATCAAGATTCTCATTGCTCATCGCTGTAAATAATTAAGCGTGCGATGGTAGCTGAATGTGAATCTTGATAACGCTGCATTTGCAAACGACGACTATTTTTTATCTTCCTCTGATGATTCTGAAACCCTAGTACACATGAATTGGGACGAAATCATCTATTTAGACCCAACCCAAAATAAATTCACATGAAATGGATCTCCGGTCAACTGAAGAATATTATGATCGATCATAGAAAAATCATAAATTCATGACCTGGGTATACAAGATCTGACGGAACAAAGAAAACAGAAAAAGAGAAAATCATATCCCCATCAAATTCTTGATTTGAGACAAGAATAGCAGATAATTAAGAAGCATTAGGCATGAAAAAGAATGTTGGAAAGTAAAAAAAGGGCGAGAATCCGGCATGTATATCTTGAGGTGGAGATAGATGTGGTTTTAGTTCCCGTATAGTAGGTTTTACTTATACTACTAGGTTTGGAATTTACACGCGCTACATCCTCTCTAATAAATTATGTCATCTCTCTTTTTCTCTACATGAATATACTTATTATGTATGCATATACCACATCTCAATAATAATAATAATAAGGGTAAAAAAATTAGAATCATGTTGCATTTCATATGTGTCTCATACTCAATTATTTTACTAATTATTGTAGTTTGCTGTATAAGAATATGACTTACCCAATAGCATTTCGCATAACTGTTGAATTTTATAAAAATATAAAATGTTTAATCCCAGTCAATCAAACTAATACAAGATTGAACTATACTCGGACATTAGTGTGTGGATTTAATTAGAACCTCAAGATTCCAATACCTCGTACTAGTCAACCATTGTTTGGTTACCTTTCCTATTTAATTTTTTAGCATGCGATAAATGGTCATATTACCTGGGATATTTATCATCTTGGCCAATATAATATTGACGACTGTGCTTTCAAAATAAGAGAGCTAAATAATGCAAAGTTTACTATAATTCTTCGTAATGGCAAAGTTGTTTTTTTTTCTTTTATAATATAAACTAGAATGACACCCGTGCTATGTACGAAAAATGTTACAATTTCATGATGAAGTAACATTAATATATTTAATTTATAGATATATTATATAATACATATTAAACCATAACTACTAAATCTAACATAAAATAACAATTCAGTTTCATGACATATGTTAATCTATCCACTTGAAGTTGTTCAAAGTTGTGTCAATTCAATTTCATTGTTTATATTACTCTATCTCCTACTACTCTAATTGCCGAACATATGTTTGAATTATGAATTGATGATGAAAGTTACAAATAAAACATACAAGTATGCACCAAAGAGTTTGATATCATAATTTAAGAATATATTTATGCATAATACGTAGTTGTATACTTCAAAAATATAATTCCAATTTTCTTAAAATATTATTAATATGATCATAGTAATAAATAATATTATATTCTCATATTTTCATTTCTTGAGCTTGTTCATGGATAGAACTACACTATGCATAGTTCAAAGTCGTACCACTCACTTGAAGCGATTTTCTTCTTCATCACACCGCCGTAGTCATTCACATGTAGTTTCTTTTATTTATCCCCAATGTAACTTATCCATATCTAATATGAATATGAGCATCACCAACATCAAACATCACTTAGCAAACCACTTGGATGTCAGCAAATTACCTTCACAAATGAAAAAAAGAGGATGCAATCAATAATAGTTCCCAAATTAATGAGTACAAAGTCTATAACACTATATTAGTTGCCTATCATCGACATGATAAAGAAATGAGAAAAAGAAGGGATGAGCTGCGGCGTGCAAAAAAGAAACACAATTTAAAAACTAAACATGTTGTTGTTGTTCACCTTACTTTGTCACCAGTCGGTCAGTCGAGACACCGCTCTTCTAGTGAGAAAAATAAAATAGAAATAATCTAAGCAAATCTATAAATGGGTAAATATATAAATAATCTCTTAAATTATCATTTCCGAAATTAATTACTTCTTGTGGATTATTAGTTTAACATGATTTGTGGTACTTACAGTTTGTTTTGAATACATTTATGTTATTTCTAACAATATTATTTTAAATTAGACCTATAAATGGTTAATAATTTATTATTACATGTAGATTAGTCTAATTAAATGTCTGAATGATTAATAATTCATGTTTAGGTAAATATATGCCCAATATGGATTTTTTTTTAAAAATACTTGGAATTCTTTCTTAATTTGGTTTATTTGTACATTAAAAATTATTTTGACAATTGAAAAATTGAAAAATTATATCATTTTAATTGCATAACTCATTTCCTTTTTATTTATTTTTTAAATTATTTTTACTAATGAAACTCTCTTTTTAACTAATTAAATATAAATATATAAAAATAAATGAGAAATCATATAAAATATATAAATAGCTTTTTTGAAATAAAGGTAATGCCCTTGCTTTCAGATAGAAATTGAAATAATAGATACAATTAAATATACTATTAATTATTACTGAATATAAATTGAATTGAATGAAGATTGAATTGGTTTTGTAAAATAAGAGTATGAATTTGGATTGAGATTGATTCTTATTGAATTGTGTGTTTTTTTATAGATGTAGTTGTGCATCTATAAATTAATAAAGAGAAGTAATATATTTACCGCTAAATTTAATGAAAGTTAAATTGATTTAAAATTAGAATATTTAATTTTTATATAGATAATAATAGATTATTTTGAATAATTTAAAAAGAAATCATTTATTAAAGAGTTTAAAAGAAATTTAATGTAAATATTTTTTGGAAAAAAAATTAATTAGATTGAAATGCTATTAGATTTGAAATTGAATTTTTTAATGTAGATGTTGATCTATAGAAAATTAAAGAATAAAGCATTTGTCCCTCGATTTAATGAATTTCCAATTGAGTTCAATTGAATTGAAATTGAGATTGATTTTGATTTAAAATCATTCGGTTTTTATATATATAAGATAAGATAACCCTTTCGAGATTTTGATCCTGAAAATAAAAACCTATTAACAAACTTTGACGTTATAGTGTAGTGTAGCTTTCATACAAATTATTACGCTATATATATTTAGGTTTCCAACTACTTTTAGATATTAAATTCCATCTCTGCTCTGATTTTAAATATTTTTGCATTGTAAGATATTTAAATAATCCAATGATTAATGATTACATATAACCGAATGTGTTGAAAATTAGTGGTGAGCGGCCAGTGGCCCCTTTGTGGCTCGAATGTACAATATTAATATCAATATTAAAATTATAATGCACTTACATAGATAGCATTAGTCCACCTAACGTACATCATAAAATTATTTCCTGAATATTTTTCTCTAACTACTCATCTTTTGGGAAAAAATAATCTAATTTCAGTATTTCTTATCCCTCCCATTTTGTCTCAGCAAGGAAATTACAGTCATTATGTTAAGGTGAACATAGAGTAAACTCGGCTTATGTTTATAAATTGCAAATTATATTAGATACAAACCAGTGTAGCACTCGAGACTAATAAACTCACACAATCATGGACAAGGTACCTTTATTACTATATCATTACCAAAAGATAAATACAATGCATAAATGCATTTAAAATAGTTACGTGTAGTGTAAACAATATTACATTAAGACATATATATATATATATATATATAATCAAGTAACATATATAAGTTTGGCACGATGATTCCCTAAACAAACTATATTACTATAACAGTGTATCATTTATCATCATTAAAGATATAATCTAACTCAACTACTCACGTACACTTTTGGCCTTTGTTGTGATACAAAATTCTAGATTATTTTGATTATCCTATGTTTTTTGGGATGGATTATTGCCCTGATGATTTTTCGGTCAGCTACCAACATAATTTTAAATTCTGAATAATGACACAATTATTTTAAATTCCTAATACTTGCTACTATTATATTGACTAATAAACAGGATCTTTATTTATAAGGCATCGTTTTACTAATATAATATTTTATTTTATTTTCAATAGTTGAGTTTTTTTTTAATCTTCATATGTTGTTATATCACTCCATAGGAACAACTATTATTATCATGATTAGTATTATTATTAAATTTATTCTAATGAGAATTGGACGTTGTATCAACCATTCAAGCAAGAGTGAGAAATATTAATTCCTGTTTTTGTCCTTAGCTCGTCTTATAAAAATAAAATTGAAAAGATCAAAATAAAAGTAGATTCGAATGCAATAAGTGTAATTGGCTCTATGAAGAGAGATGATGGCCGACGAGAAAAAGAAATATATGGATGGGATGCTAAGCATTATTATTTCTATATGTGGGGGCATTTTTTCGTAAATGATGTTAACGAAATCGGACGGTAAATATACTAATGTACTTTATGCTCCCAACTAGCATCACCTCCTGAATTCGGAGGGCCCACGCCGGTTGAATGCCGCAAGCTCCAACCTCGAATCATTAATTAGTCTTGAATGCATCTCATTGGTTGAGGCTCATGTGACTTGATTCCTAATGTCGTATTCATTTAATAATAGAGTATTATTGAACATATAAATACTATTATTCCGCAAATTATGCCATGGTTGAGACAACCTAGTACCAAAACAAAACTATAGGCTTCTCTCTCTCTCTCTCTCGACATTTTCATTTCGAATTTTATATAAATGATGACAATGAAATGATACTACAAAAATTTCACATAATCAACTTTTGTAATCATTGTAACAGCAGAACAAAGTTTTGTTTTGTACAAATGTTAGGTTTTTTATGTAGAGTACGAATATCCTGCAAAATTAATCGATAAAAAGCAAAAGCTTTATTGAAATGTGCTGACGTCACTATAAATAAATAAATAAATAATAAAAATGTGTACCCATAGAATCTATTGTGGATATGAAGTTACTTTGGTAAGTGGCAGTGGGGCGGGGTACTACTGCGTAAGATCAGAATGATGGCCACCATCAAATTAGTGGTAACCACATGCCTGCTGCCTGAATCGTGGGGAAACTACTTTCTTATTCTAATTATTAGTCTTCATTAATTTGAATATGCAAATTATTAGTAATATTGACCAAATGATGCAATATTCTTCGGCCCAAATCAAATCAAATGGGAATGGCCGAATACGTTAAATTGGGCTTTCTAAGTAGACCCGGAAGAAACACACTTCTTTTTAGGACTAGTATGATTATCATAGTTTAATCTTCAAATATGAATCATTAGACCACTGGTTGTGTAAGATTACCTTTTCGGAGATAATAAAGCTGAAGCAGAAGTTGATGGCAGTCTACCCAAAATAATTATAATTTTGTTCCGCATTTGACTGGTATGTCTTTTTTACTTCCTTGCAGGAAACAATTTGATCTTGCGAGCAGAGAAGCTATGGATGAATCCGCGGAGTGGAGATTGAGTTGGAGAAGGCTGCTAAGAAGTATGTGCTTTTTTGTTAATTCGATGAACTACTATAACCCTTCCTGCCATATACATATTTCCATTAACAGAAAAAGGAGTGAATTCAACAGTTGATAACTTATGTTTCTGAATAATATAGTCGAACGTCTTCCTTTTAATATAATCATATTCGATATTCTAAACATGTGTAGAGATAATATGGTTGAAAGAAATGTAAGGAGTTCAAAGTTCCATTTTATCACCGCATCTCTAAATCCACTTCTATTATTGTATACATTAATAACAAGTCTACTGGAGAAAACCCCCATTCCCTGAAAACGAAATGCCTTATTTCTTGAACTTCATTTTACAATGATTCCTTCAAAGATGAATTTATCTGAAATGCTTTAACTTGTAAGCTGTTTTTATTACCAGGAAACACATGGATTTGCTGGAACTAGTCGAGACCTTAAAACAAGAGCTTGAAGCAGAGAAACTAAAATGTAGCATGCGCTTGTGATGTAATTGGAGTTTAGCACCAAGCCCCTGTTGTCTTTTTGTATGATTGAAACAGAATTGAAACCCCCTAATCCCCAGATATTTCATTACTAAATTGTCGTGTAAAAGCAAAGTATATTTCAAATAGCGTGTTTAAAATCAAAAAAATGCAACCAGAAAATACAAGGCCCTGCATGAGAAGCGGGTCTACAAGTTTCACAATTGACAGACATGAAAATCTTCATCCCAAAACCACATGTATCTACGATAGTCCATTGACAGTTCTTATTTAGTGATGCTCGTGTCACATAAACATGCTACCGAGAAGCCAGAGACCAGAAATTGAGCAGAAACGAGGGGGACACAGCAAACCAGCTCAGAAAAGCCATAGCTGTTGCCGACATGAATCTTGTGCAGTGATTGAGATTACATTTGTCAAGATCATTTCCAATGAGGACAGTGATACCAGCAGATGCACAGGCTGCCGCGAATGTTAGAGTTGAAGTAATCTGCAACAGAATAATTACAGAGAAGCTCAAACCAACGACTATCAATACATACTATACTATCCCTGCACCCAGAAAATGTAATTAAGTGCATCCTTGAGTGACTTGTACAATTACATGAACATTGTCTAGCTAAAACATAATCAGACTTGGTGATTGGCCTGGGTTATTATTGCTATTATTCATTTTAAAATCAATGAGCCGTACACTACTAAAATGAACTTGTGAGAGCTGATAAACATGATTCTTACCCCATCTCCAATGGCAAATAAACTGACTATTCCAGTATTTCTGAAGCTTCGCCTCACCAAGAGAGCATATATGTCGGTAAGAGCCAGAGACAGGCTCCATAAACTTTGCAAACCAACTGCAGCAACAAGGTACCTAATGAACAGAACCGAGACGTTAATATTTTATTCATAATTTGTTCTAAGAATACAATACCTCTCTATGAAGTTAGAAAGACTGCAACTTCAATGAATGCATCGCACCACTCAAGTATACGAGATTCCACGTCCACAATCAATAAGGCATATCTTGGTTTAAACGATCTCACAAAGCAACTTCATTCCATCTTTACCAAGCTATGGTAGAAATAAAGTGTTTTGTTTCATCATAATTTTTCGAAAATGCAACAAAAAGGTCTCATCATGCTCTGATATCTTCTTGTGTGCAGGAAATGCAAGTATGCAACAACTAAGATTAAAAAAACACCGGTCCATGTGTGTGTTTGTGTTTAAGAAACAAATAAACTACAGGAACTACAGGAGTTACATCCTCTATCTTCTAAATTTCCATTATTAGAAAAACGTGTTATGCTTTTAGTCTACTACTACATAATTCCATATAGCTCCATTTACAACCGTAACACGAAAAGGGTAAAGTTTCTACGAATTCACAGCCACCAATGCGAAATCAAGGAACAAAGCACATTTTCCCCACTTTTTACAACTTTACCAAACCCTAAACCCTAATTTCAAACAAAAGATAAATTATTTATAAATGAGAGCAGATAAATGTTAAACCGGAAGGCCGTGACGGATGGGAAATCGGAGGTTGTGGTCATCACGCAGAGGGAAACAGCGGCGAAGGCGAACTGACAGAGGCGGAGCATGAGAGCGCCGGGGGTCCCGGCCATCCCCTGTACGTCTTTCATCCTAATCCTCGGAGGCGCAGCCTCTGTCGTCGGTGGAGGAGCCTCCACCGGGTGCACCGCCGGCCAGCTCATTGGCATATTCCGTCTTTTAATATATGCCCATCGATTTAAAACTCTGAAAAAAAAGAAATTTGTACGGAGCTGATTTTCAGTGGCTTTCTTTTACTGGAAATAAATGAGAATGATTGTTGCTTGGTGTTGGCGGGGGCTGCTGCTGCTGCTCACTGCTGACGACGGGGAATGATAAAATAACCTTACGCAGTGACACACCAACTGTAATTAGTACACAGGAATCAAACCATGTATGGATTTATGAAATATGGGGTCATATTTTCTTATAACTTTTTGATTGATGTTGATGGAATTAAAAATTATCAAGTTTTTTTTTTTAATTTATAAGTTGATAATTTACTTTTGCTGTATAACTTATTGAAGGTTCAATTATCAAATGTAAATTCTGTTACCTGTAGAATGTTGTCGGCCTACTCAACATCACGTGCCAGGCTCATACAATCAGGTCCGTTCCAGCCCAAATACAAGATCTAAGCCCATGGCTTTTGGGCCATTTCAAAGTTCTACTTATTATTTTGATGACTTATTATTAATTTTATTTATTCACATACAGGAAATTGTAAAGAAATGGACAGTCAACGTTGTTGTGCAACTTGACAGTCACATCATCCAACACATGATAGCGCGTAGTAATGTAGTTGTGTATGTTTCAGAATTTGAGGGTTACTCCAACCCGGGGATCCAGACTCAATAAAATACATTGGGCTGGACATGGATAGAAAGAAATACGTTGGACTGAACTATTAATTTTAACATATATTTAAAAAAAAAATTAGAATTACTATTAGTAAAAAAGACAAAAAAAATTCTTACCGGGGCTGGAGCCCACCCCAGCCCATAGGGTGGGTCCGCCCCTGCTCCAACCCTAAACTCATATTCCTAATTTTTTACTCATTATGTCAGCTTTTTAAATCCACCAACTTTTAATATTTTTCATTCCAACTCCAAACCTATAAACTCAACTTTTTATTGGTCCCAATAATAAATACACACAACTATTTATCTATATATCTATATATATATATATACTCACTATTTTTTATTCATAATAATAATAATAATATTTTTTAATTCATATAAGATTTAATTATGATTTATTTTAAAAATAGAAATTATATAAATAAAATTAGAAAAAATATGGTTTAACTCAAAATTACATAAACGAAACTAAAAATTGCTTCAAATTAAACATGATTAAATATTTTTTAATTCATATAAGATTTATTTTTGATTGATTTTAAAAAACGAAATTACATAATTAAAATTAAAAAAAAATATGGTTAAGCTCGAAATTACATAAAGGAAACTAAAAACCACAATTAAATATGACAAAATACATAAAGAAACTACGTTGATGCGTATTGCTGCCAAATATGCTCCGTCAAGTCTGCTTGAAGGCGAAAATGAGCTGCCTTATAAGTCAAATTATCATAATTTCGAATGTAATCTGCATACCCATTATTTGAACCCACTGTTATATCGGGCGGAGGAGGTGTATCTTCATTAGACCAAGTGACTGCTGCTTCCGCCCCTTCATTCTCGATGATCATGTTGTGTATAATAATGCATGCATAAATTATTGCGGTCAGATCTTCTTTGAAATAAGATCTCGCAGGACCTCTAATTATTGTCCATCGAGATTGAAGAACCCCGAACGCTCGTTCTACATCTTTTCTTGCAGATTCTTGTCTCTCCTTGAATTTTTTTCTTTTATCATCTTGTGGTACCGAAAAACTCTTCACGAATGTAGCCCATTCCGGATAGATTCCATCTGTCAAATAATACCCTTTGTCATACGTTATTCCGTTCACCGTGAAACGAACTTCTGGTGCGAATCCATATAGAACAGAATTAAATAATGGTGATCCATGAAGAACGTTGATATCATTACTAGATCCCGCAACACCGAAAAAAATATGTCATATCTACAAGTTTTGAGATGTCACTGCTTCCAAAACTATTGTGGGAACACCGTGATCGCCTCTTGTAAACATGCATTTTCAAGCAACAGGACAATTTCTCCATGTCCAATGCATACAGTTGAGGCTCCCCAACATTCCGGGGAAGCCATGTCTTTCTTCATGCATCTGAAGCAGCAATTAAATATCTTCATTGGTTGGCATCCTTAAATATTGAGGACCAAAGACTTCGACAATGCCCTGACAAAATTTATGGAGACATTTCAAGGCAGTACTCTCGCCTATTTGCATGTATTCATCGAGTGAATCACCAGGAGCCGCATACGCCAGTTGACGTATAGCTGCGGTACATTTCTGAAGGGGTGATAGCCCATAGCGACCACATGTGTCTTGTCTCTGTTGAAAATAGGTTGAGTGGTTGCTCAATGCATCGACAATGTGTAGGAATAACTGTCGATGCATCCGAAAACGACGACTAAATAAATGTTCGCCAAATATTGGAACATCAGCGAAATAATCACGAACGAGATGATCATGACCGCTTTCACGCTCTCGATTCACATATCTTCGACGTGAACCTCTTCTTCTACGGGACGATCCAGTATCCTCTTCTGCATCAGCAAGGGCAATCACCTCTCTATCAAAATCATCTTCTGTCGATTCTATAATAAGATCTCTCCACATTTGTCTATATTCATCCTCACTCGGAAGATTAGACATTTTTGTTAAAGTGTTTGTGATATCTTTTTTTCGCACATATTACCTTCAAATATATAGTCTATCCTTCCTCCATCTAAGACAGCATGGCGTTGTCAATAATGGAGTCTGCTATCACTGTTGATACATGCTATCATTTATGATCAACTTGTCTTGAAATGCTACAGGGTAGGGATGATCTAGGCCTGACATTGCAATAACAGAGGTGTTAATGCTCCATGAATAATAATGACAGTCCACTTGTCTAACTTGGAACGATAATGCTACAACCACTTGCTCATAATTATAATAGAGGTGTTACTCAACTTGGAACAATAATGCTACAACCACTTGCCCATATGACAAGCTGGTGTTGCAATAATGCTACTGCAATGAGATGATAAATTGTTGTCAATAATGCTACTGCAACATTACGTTCGTTTTGTTTGACCACATTTTATTGTTCTTCGAAAAATAAAATAAAGGCGGTATAAAAAATTCGAATTACAAATAAAAAGTTTTCATAGATAAGAAGAAAATATCAATAATTGTTCCCTAAGCTATTACAACGAGATGTCATCGCAGACAACCTTCATTGGAAAACATAACATGAGCAAGGAAAATAAAATAAAAAGTAGACAGTCATCCATGTCTAGATTACAACCACCCGCGTCTTTGTTTGATCTCATTCGACATTTTGGCAAAGTTGAAAAGCATTGCATCATTGAAGTTACTCATATCCTGTTTGCAATAATCTCATTCTCGTAGTTGAAGCTCCATATATTTTTGCTACATTTCCTTGTTTTTTTGCTCAATTTCCACATTTTTTTGTTTCATCTTCTCATTGTGTATTTCTTGTAATTGATCTCATCTGACTGGATCGACCTGACCTGCATGTGCTTTGGCTTTGGCTTTGGCTTTAACCTTCTGTTGTCCCATAGGACGTGTTCGAGTTTAGGGGTGTTCGGTACGGTATACCGTACTATTTTTTTCATACCACATACCGTATCGATAATGTTCGGTATGGGAAAAAGCATAACGTTACCGTACCGATCATTTCGGTATACCGTAGTTCGGTATACTGAAAGCTCGGTATACCAAATCTTCATACCGTTGCCATACCGCTCTTATGGTATACCGTACCACACTTCGGTATACCGAAAAATCAAGGTATACCGAATATTTAACGGTATACCGTAAACTTAGTCTTTTTTTTTTGTAAAAAAGACAAGAAAGTTATTAATATTGTTTTGCAATCAAATTAATTAATCTATATACTTTGTATGAATTTGTTAATATTACTATTTAATAATTATAATGTTGAAAAATATAAATTCTTTATCCATTTCATAATTGAATAGATAATTAATGTGATTTTTTGTCAAATAAAGTTATGTTATAAGTGAATCTATGATATAACATTAAGATTGTTTGATATGAATAACATATTTGTAATAATTTGTAACAACCCATGTTCAAACCATGTAACCAATATTTTTGCACTTTTTTTACACAAAATATATGCGGTTAGAGGTGGCGATTGATCTTGGATCTGGTCCAGATCCGTTGATCCAGATCCTTTTTTATGGATCTAGATTTTAAAAAATTGGACCCATTGGATCTGGATCGGATCTGGACCCATTTTAGAAATTACGGATCTGGATCTGGACTTTGCGATCTGAGATCCGAATCCGGTCTAGATCCGCCAATTTTTATAACTAAAATATTATTTTATTATCATATCTAAAATATTATATTTATATTATTCTACTTAAAATATAAAATTACATTATTTGTTGAGCTTGAAATACTTTACTAATAATCTAATAAATAGAAAAGAGGGAGGAGATTGAGTACCCACTGTTTACGAATTTGGAAGTTTTTTAGAGAGAAGATCGTAGTTTTATAGATGATTGTAATATTTTTATAATATCATGAGTATTTTGACTTTTTTTAATGATAGTAATGCTCTTATAGATTATTGTGTTATCGTAGAATTAATTAACTTAGTTAAATTTTCATTGATTTAGAATTTTTTTAATTTTAATTAAAAAAACTTATAGATCCGGGTCTAGACCCGAGACCTTGTGGATCCAATGGATCTGGGTCTGGATCTCATTTTTTGAGATCCAATGGATTTGGATCATATTTGGAGCAAAGTAAAAAATCCCGGATCTGGATCTTGATCGAGGAGGATCCGGTCCAAATCCGGTCCATTGCCATCCCTATATGCGGTATGAATTTCAGTATGTCGTATACCTCGGTAATAGAAAATCTCATATCGTTACCGTACCGAAAAACTTTGGTACGGTATGATACCGTACCGAAAACTACGGTATACCGAAAATTCAGTATCTTTGGTATTTTTTCGGTACGGTATGTGCAATATATCGATTTTTCGGTATACCGTAACACCTCTATTCGAGTTTACTGTGCATCGCCAGAAGTATAGCTACCCGAGTCAGATGTTTTCGACTTCTTGCGAGCACTACTAGCCATTGCTTCAGGGTTCCATTTTTCTGCCAATGTCATTACCTTTCATACATGGAGGTACTTGAATTCTTTGTTCGAGTGTTGGCTGCGCCACTTAGTTTTAACAACCTCTAAGACGTCTTCGTCGATTTGCCCACTTGCCCGATGTTTAAAGAAATTATTATACCATTGCGAAAAAAGATTTACATCAAGAATGATACGATAATAAGCCAATTTTATAGCTTCGGGTAGTCGGTTAGTAGTACCGGCCGGCCTATGATCGTTGTAATATGCCGCCTCTTTTTCCCAAAATACCTTCTTTTTTGTTGATTTCCAACTCTTGCATCGGTGCTCACGGTGCACCAAGATTTAGCTACACATGTCTCCTCATCATGTGATCAAAACGTCCTACCCTTTTTACGGGGTGGAGTAATTTCCTCGACATGATCATCTTCATCTCCATCGACAAGGCTAGTATGTTCTACACCGCTTGTGAAGAATGTTGTGGAAATTGAGAACTCGGATATTGAAATGGTACTGGTTGCGAACCAAAAAAAGAGCTTCCGGAATTCAGTGGCATTCCATACTGCGAAAATTGATGATATTGTGGTGGAAATTGAAAATGTGGTGCAGGTGGTGAAAATTGTGAAAATTGAGGATATTGAGGAAATTGTTGATAGTATTGTGAGTTGGGACTATGGGACGAGTGAGATTTTTGAGAACTGGAATTTTCGGCCATTTCTAGAGAGAATATTGAGTTGGATAATTTTTTTGGAATGTAAAAATAGGAAAATGTTTATGAACTTCAAAGAACAGACACGAATATATATAAGAGATTTTATTACCGTTACATAATTGTTGCAAATTAAATGACCGTTGTAAATTAGTAAATAACAAGAGATCTATCGTTATTATTTAGTTTTCGTGTTGGGGCATTCTCCCTTGGTTTCATCGAAAAATTAATTGTCTTGTATATATTATTTCACGAGCCAGATTAATGATTATATATTTAATGATGCATTTAAGAGGGTTAGACTTCAAAATTAATATGCATTTAATGAGTATATATTTTCTTTATTCTACATACATTACCATTTCAAGAATTAATGTACAACTCAACTATTTATTAAAATATCATAACTTTCAAAGTCAGTAGGCCCAACACAGAAATTAATTGAGCGCGTCTCTAGCGTGTGTGCATGTGCCACGCGCTTCAACGACTGGCAGAATAAGAAGTTGGCTACTCTACAAAAAGTCAGTTTTGCCACATCATTCTGATTTTTTTTTCTCCAATGCTACTCAACTTCAAACCTGTCCTTGGACGTACCCTAATTAAGCCAGCATTAATTAAAGATAAATTTTATTATACTACACATTACACAGTAAAGAAGGGACAATGAGGTCTAGGTGCTGACGTTTCCCACACGTGAACTAGTAACACTTGCAAATAAATCTTCGTGCTGACGTTTCCCACACGTGAACTATAGTAATAATATCGGGGCCCACCCTCACTCTCACGTGTGCCAAACTTTTAACCGCCCTATATAATTGAATGAACGAATAATTTAATTTTATCAACAGTTGCGGCAATTAAATGGAAAATTTAAAGTCAATGTTTGAAGTTTAACAATTTGGGTTTTGGACACTAGCTCTCTTCATCCCTCTCCTAATTTCGGCACACACTTGTTAACTAATAAAATTAATCACGACCAAATTTTGTTCCAAATTCACAAATTTAAGATCAATCGTACACGCAAAAGATATGCACCGGATCCCATGCACATTGATTGTGATTGACATGTTTGTTTGTATGGTTAATTAATAATCTACATCCAAATATGAAATGATTCAACCATTTACTAGCCAATTTTCAAACAAAATAGAATTATATGAAACTGTATGCTGTACAAAAGAACCAGCCTTAAAGCTCATGTTGCAAGCTGCGGCCCACGAGCCGGGTCGGAGGTCGAGTGCTCGAGATTACCGGAGAAAATCCACATTATTACACATCCAAAAAGAAAGCACAATTTGTCTACACTTGTACATTGTCACTGCTTGAATCAGCTAGAATAGTTAACCTCCTTGTTGTTTTCATAAAATTACTGCAATGTAATAAGGATATGAAAACTTATATCAGCAGATGCATGATAAGAGGAACTCCATGTAATGAAACACAAACGAATCTCACCTAAATGGCTGGTCGCCAACTTGCTCGACTCTTCCAGTGGCATCACGATACAGAACACGACTCAGCATTTCCGATACTTCAAAGCCAAACATATCCGCGAGTTTTCCATACAGTTCTTCATAAGAACCGTACAAAGAAAGATCTAGTGTCCGGCCTACATCCTCGGACTCCATGAAAACCTTGCAGTGTCCGGTGTCTGAAAGCTCCGACTGAATCCCTTCGCATGATGACCGCTCTCGCCCTTCATTTTGATTAAGGGCAGAACCAGAACCGGATCCATCGGAAGAACTATTGCCAGTTCGAGTTAAGGAGACTGTGTCGTTGGAGCAAGTCAAAGAAACCTGCTTCTCTGTAAGTATTGCCTTACCGAAGAGCACAAATGGGGCTGCCTTCCCATCATCAGATTTCTTCAACTCTTGAGTTGAACTTCCTATTGTGAGTAGACAAGAGATGTTGTCATTGCTGCTTGTCTTGGGAACAAGTGGAGTTGATGGTCCGGTATGATTGTTTACTCGATCAACAGGAAACAAACCCGAATGCAGTTTGTTGACGTGGATACTTGATAAGGATAGACCATATTGAGCATGCCTGGCTCCCTGCATGCCTGCAGAAGTAGTGTTGGGGAAACACCCGAAAAGTTGGTTGGTAAATGGAGAGAGAGGAATTTGTCCATCTAGGGGGAATTGTGAATGCTGTGGTGATCTGAGTTTCTTTCTTGGAGGTGAGAAAGGGGACATGTAGATGGCCGGCATGTTGGATACTAGTTCAACCAGCCACGGGCTCACGTGTTTCACGTTTTGGAGCATGTCCGGTTCGTCCCACGCAACCTGCAAGCCAATGGTTTCATATATAAGGCAATTTTCTCATAGTAGTGTCAAACAAAAGGTTGAGCACTAATCTATAGTAATTTAGTAACAGTATGTTGAAGACAGTATACTATACTCAACATCTGCAAATCAATAGTTATTAACAAGAAAATGCAAAAAAGAGAATAGGGTAAATAAGAAGAAAAACATCGGCAATTAATCATATACATTGTTTACCTGCAAGAGTGTTCCATTGTAACATTATTCAGCACTACATATACACAAGCAGAATTTCCATAAAGAACCAAGTACAGAACAAATTGAAACAAGATTCATTCATCTAAACCATATTACCTGCAGAAGCCTCCAAGGCGAATCAGGCCACCGAATAGGATCAGCAACCTGAACTGAAGATATGGTTCCCATAAACCAACTAATACGTGAAGAATCCTCAGTCTCAAATGCCATCTTAAACCTCATCCCCGAGCACCACCGTATTTGCATTGCCACCTTAACCAAAGAGGCCTTCACACAGAACTCAGGAGTACTGGCTCTAGGATAGTAAACCACATCAAAGGGGCGCCCACTCGCAGCAAGACTTGCAGCTTCAACCACATCTTCCACATTCACTCTCCCCCTGCCTATCGAATTCCCATTACTACTCCTAACCAGTTTACTCTCATCATCTCTCAAAAATGATGAAAACCCTCCACATGGAACAATAGAGCTTCCGTTCCACCCTGTTGTCATTTCGGATCCACTTCCAATCCCTCTCTTCGCCCGTCTAATCCCAACACAAAGATCACCATTCTCCGCCCTCATAAACACTATAGAATCACCAGCCACAAGCTTCTTTTGGTTCACAAAAGTACTCCATCCGGTAGTCAAGAGATGCCGCCTCGGCGTCCCTCTATAAATATGCCTGAACTTCCATGTCTCGCCATGAACATCCTTAGCAAGAATGGTCTGAACTGGAGGGTCAGTAGAGTAGTCCAGCCGAGGAAATATCGTCTCTGCACAGTATCTAGGGACGGAAAACCCCCCACCGTTGTTGGCATCAGACTGTGTTAAAGTCTTTGCAAATGATGTGGGCTTGTCTTGATTCTCAGAACTACTAATCCCAACAGCCCCATTATCATCATCACCATCAACTTCCCCATCATTCCCACTAGTTGGAACCAATCTCATCTTTGCAAACACCTCATCCGTCTTGGGATCCGCCATGAAGTTAATTGCAGACACTCTACATGGGATGTAAGAAGAAATTCTTGGACAATTCTTGAAATCAATATTCCCACAAGCGTGCTCGGAATGGCCTTGTGGGAAGTAATAAACCTTGGAATTCAGCGGCGGCATTTGCACCATGCTGCCGACGCAGGCGTGCCATAATTGGGAATCCAAGCATCTCTCTGTTTCTTGCATTTTCTCTTTAGATTCCATAAAGGTAATCATTTTAATTAAGGTTTTATATCATAGCAAAACCAAATCAAACTGATTTCATAATAATTGCTGCCACAAAACAAAAGAAAGCGAAGGCAAATTTCTCAGGGACAGTCGCAAGAATCCAACAAGATAGATTATCATAAACAGAGAAAAGAGAGAGATAACAGAACATACAATTGAAGTTTAAAAAAGCTTCAAACTTTTACCTCCTTATTTGAAGGAGACACATAAGCCCATCTCGCCATCCTTCTCAATCAAAACCTTATCTTCGGTTCTTCACAAAATCAAAATTCGGAAAATAGTTAATTTTCCCTTCAATCAAATGCCATAATTTCTTCAATTTGATCACTCTCTCTCATCATCCATAAGTTCCTCATATCAGAACTAGAAACCCACCCATGGCTTCTATCATCAAAACGCAAAACCCCCAACTAAATTGCACTCTTCTACTTCAATCACTCGAATCCAAGAGCTTTCTACAAACTAAAATAATTTATCATAACCAGAAATACATTATTCAGAAGAAACGTGAAGATTAAAGCGAAAACAAACTAAGTCCTGACAGAAAACGGAATAGACGAGAACTGGAATTTTTTGTTCTTTTACTTAATAAACTCCCTCTTTCATTCCCCCGTGTTCACACTCAACTCCTTTCATAGCTCTCTATTTATCTCTCCTCCTTGTACACCTATTTTCTCTCTCTATACACGTATTTGTAAAAGTATGTATGTAAACTGCGTATTCACAATCTTCACACTTTCAGACACACGGAGAGCGTCTTCCGCAACTCCTCGTTCAATTCCCTTTTTTACCTTTTTTTTTCCCACCTGATGACTTGTTATTACTAAGGGGTGTAAGTGGTTCCGCTCCGAACCGCGAAACCAAATCGAACCGAACCAAATCGAAACTTGTGGTTCGGTTCGGCTTCGCGATTTGTTTCGATTTATTTTTTTAGGAACCGTTTATATTCGGTTTGGTTCGTGGTTTCAAAATTTTTTGAACGGTTCGAACCGAACCGAGCCAATATCATATTTTTTAATTTTTTAATTTAATATTTGTCATTCTTATATGAGAATATTATTGGATTTAGATATTAGATTTAAGTTAAGATCCATTATAATCTATACAAAGGAAGAAAAATGAGTAACAACTTTATACTTATGAATTCGGAACGAGTGACATCCTCTAAACTATTATTCTTGCATTATTTAGGATTTAAAAAATAAATAAAAAAAGTAAAAAGGTGAACCGATGAACCGAACCGAACCGAACCAAACCATTTATAAGCGGTTCGGTTCGGTTCGGTTCCGATATTTAAAAACACATCGAACCGAACCGAACCTAACCATTTCTATGTATTTGGTTCGATTCCTAAAATACATAAAAAATCGAACCGAACCAAACCGTTAAACCCCTAGTTATTACTGATGTAATCTAATTCCTTTTAGAAAGGGATATAATAGTTGTTGCCTTTTTATTCGGATCTGAAGAAACTTCCGATGTACCTTCACAAGCCAGCATAACAACAAAGATCTTAAACCCACCGGTCCCACCCCAATAATCTCTTTATTTCCACCACGTTTCTATTAATAACTATAAAATTATTGCCGCTTAATAATTGTAAAATTATTAAGAACTGTTTTATTCATCAGGTTTTGAATAAATAATTGTAAATATAAAAGAAATCGGGATTTATTGACAAAATTTTCGAGATTTACCGATTGAATTTGTCGTCGGTAAGACCTACAATTATACTCCATAATTTTTACTTTAATTAATGCAAGTCAATAGTTGCTCACTTGCTCTAGAAGCAACAGAAAAAATCAATTTTGATCTTATAATATTGTCCCAAATCGAAATTGGTCATGTAATGATACTTCTAGTGGTGTAAGTGGTTCCGTTTCGAACCACGAAACCGATCAAATCGAATCAAACCAAACCGAAAAATGTGGTTCGGTTCGGCTTCGCGGTTTGATTCGGTTTATTTTTTTAGGAACCGTTTACATTCGGTTCGGTTCGCGGTTTCAAGAATTTTTAAACGGTTCGAACCGAACCAATATCTTATTTTTTAATTATTTTAATTTAATATTTGTCTTTATTATATGAGAATGTTATTGGATTTAGATATTAGATTTAAGTTAATATCAATTCTAATATATACAAAGGAAGAGAAATGAGTAACAACTCTATACTTGAGTTTGGAACGAGTGACATCCTATAAACTATTATTCTTGCATTATTTAGAATTTAAAAAATAAAAAATAAATAAAAAAGGTGAACCGGTAAACCGAACCGAACCAAACCATTTATAAGCGGTTCGGTTAAATTCGGTTCCGATATTTAAAAACACATCGAACCGAACCGAACCATTTCTATGTGTTTGGTTCGGTTCCTAAAATGCATAAGAAACCGAACCGAACCAAACCGTTACATCCCTTATATCTCAATCAATTTTGGTCATGTAATTTTATATTATCTCTGTTTTTGGTCTTATTGTCGGAAGGTGATGCTCACACACCTTATTTCTCACACAAGTAACAATTGAAAAAAAAAATTAACATACATTTATTAATTTAATAAGCTGCCCTAATTAAATTAAGAAAAACAAAAAAAGTCAACCCTCCCTCCCATCCCTCATTCTCGCCTCTCTTTCCCTTCGATAGACACACAACCACCGCCCCGCACCGCCGCTCGCTGCCTACTTCTCCACCTGCCCCGTCGCCCGCCTTGCCGCATCGCTACAGTTCTCTCCCTCGCCCACCAACTTGCTCAAGATATAGCAAATCTCTTGTAAGTGTTTCCTCCCTAAAAATTCACGAGCTTCAGTCTCTATCACAAAGTTGGGAAATGCAAGGCTTAGCTTCCTATAATTTAAACAAATTATTGGTAATTAAGGAACCTATTAAATCTATTCAAACAACACCAATGTGGAAACTACAGTGTGAGATATGCCCTTAAAAGAATTTCTTTGGTCTCAGTGACTCAAAATTCTTACACCTAGCATTTTTAATCACATGTTGAACTGGGCAATTAGTAAAGCTTCTAATTGGTGCAAATTCATGGCAGAGCATACAAATTTGAGTAAGAGCTCATAGATCAGTGTTGTTGTAGAAATATTTCACTAACTAAAGGCAACTTCGAAAGCATAATTAAGTATGTTTAGTATTACAACACGAAAGATCATCATTCATCATCCAATAGCTTCAAGTCTTTCCTTTTGGAGAATTGACTTTAGAACTTCTCGGCACATGCTCAATTGAGAAAAAGTTTTTGAATTCTATAGTTTCCAAATTCTCACAGGGCATTATCTCTTAAAAATGATAGATATCAGCCAAGCTTAAACGGTACACAAATTATTGGATTTCAGAAACTAGAACATAGATTATGTTGGTTATCAAGTCTTGGATAATTTATGATTTGTTATTAGTTATTTGTTGCCAAATGGTCATTAACCTCCAATTAGTTGGTGTATGATTTTCATGTCAACTAACATCTAGCTTATTGTTGCATGTGTATGAGTATATACTCGAAGAGAAATGTTACAACCTGTCCAAAAATAGTTATATTCTAAAGTGATTTTATGTGGTTTTATTATTATTATGTTTTTTAAGAAAAATACTTATTTTGAATATAGAAATTTATATATGTCGAAATCGCGTCCTCAGAAATTGAAAGTAGAACTTTTATTTATATAATAATAATAATAATTTGATATATATACATATATATATATATATGTATATGTATATGTATATGTGATTTGCTCTTGATTGTAATCATGCCATTTCCTCTCCCACGGTTAATGATTTCATAATACTAAATTATGGAGATTTGAATAGATTTAGCTACCGTTATAATCACCCAAATTAATAATATATTTATGAGTTCTTGCATATTAAACCTAGTAGCACAGCTTTTCGCTCTCACACCACATATTATTTTGAAAAGTATCCCAAGATTTTCAAGTGAGAGAAACCCGTTCTTCCTTAAGCGTAGAGTATTCGATTGTTTCGGGATTTGAGGTAAATCTTTCTAGATTTTCAATAAATTATGATTAAAAAAAAACCATGAGCATGCATGTTCATATGAGATTTAGATCAGTAGAAAATTAGACAATTAATTTTATCACCATGGTTTTTGGGTTAGAATTAGAGATTGAAATCTTATTTTGGAAAACGGATCGTCAGATAATGAATGATTAATTTGTTTTGATTATTGAGATGGCTAATCGTGTAGTGGACCTATCTTTTTTTTTTTTTGATTCATGGAACCCGCAGCCGCTACCTTTGGTGGGCACTGGGTAAACCACGCTCCTTGTGCAGTAGCCTGCAAACCACATAGGAGGGTTCAACCACCCTTAATGTGACAGGGTGACAGGCAACACCTAGCGGTCTTGGTGGGAATTGAACCCAGGACCTATCGGTCCCGGGCCACCCACCTCGACCGCTAGGCCATCCCATGGGGACGTAGTGGACCTATCTTCGATCTGAACTTAGGAGTTTGTGTGGATTTTGTGTGAATTAGGGATTTTAATATTCAATTTTTCGTGAATTGGTTGTCTGTTTTTGAAATTGGAATTTTGTTAAATGACTACTGTTGGATATGAGTCAGTAGATGATACTCAGCTGTTCGTGGTTAAAAGAAAATTGGGGGAAATCATAGTAGTACTATGGAATTGAAGATCCCAAAACCGAGCTGATATCAGTAGTATAGTGTGTCGTTAGGATTAGCTGATGTATAGGTTAGACTTGATGTAATCGTTTTTAATATTTTTGTCTAAGTCCTGTACGGGGTAATTGTCGAACTGATCTTCTGTCGAAGAAACTTTTCGGAACCCCACGTCATCAGTGTAATCGCTTGCGTTCTTCAGGCAGCAGCTGACTAGACCTCAGTAGAAGACAGCGCATCAGCTGAGTAGACCTCAGTAGAGGCCAACCCAACAGCTGATAAGTCATCAGTAGAAGAACTCATGCAAGCCCAGTACCTTCGCGATCGCCGCCACCGACCTACTCAGAAGCTACATTCCTTGTCAGCCGACTCAGTCGAAGAAGACAGAGACTTTGCAGTCTATTGTATCCGACAGAAAGCGACCCAACTACTTAAGTCTTTTCGAAAGTTCAGCAGAAGATCATACGAGGTTGTTTGAACGGTCAACTCTGACATTCTCACCAACCACAAACCTCGACCAATGAGAAGCCGACAACGCCTTACCTGCTCCCTGCAGTAAAACTGCTCTCATGTACAGTAATTAACTGCCCTGCTGCAACAAGTTCGAATTTATGGACGTTTTCTTTGGAAGCTTGTGTCACGTGGCATCGTCGTCTCCAACGGGCATATGCCATAGCTCACAACTATAAATAGAGAAGAAATTCGAGCTCCACGCACGGGATAAACAAGGGAAAAACGCTCAAGCTCAAGAACACTCTAGCAAACTTAAAGATCATCCAGCGAAGAACTTGCCTTCATAGAATATCATTAGTTCTTCTCTCTAGAGTTCTTTAGATCCCTTCTTCTCTAGCTAAGCTCATTGCCAAATTTATAGCTTAGAAATTCGAAGGAGTTCACTTTCTGTGAATTGTTCTTATTGTAAGAACTCCTTCTTAGTTGGAGATCATCCTCTCCCTTTCGAACTTAGGTTTGAATTGTAAAGTCGCTAAGGACTATAACTTAGAAGGATCTGTCCTGTGCACAGTTTTCTTGCTGAGACTTGCTCAGATTAATCAACAAGTTATCCGGCCTTGTTCAGGACCGTGGACGTAGGATCTTGCGTATCTGAACCACGTTATATTGCTTGTGTTCTTTACTGCTTTATTGCATACAAACCTTTGAAAATCATAAGTTTGCATAAAACATATTTCAAAAGTCGCACAGTCAAAAGAACTTAATTTGCGAAAACACGTTTTCAAAAAGAGACAAACTCCGGGCCCCACACTTATCCGCACGCTAAAGTCTTCGATTGAGTTTCGAAGTACTGACAAAAGTCAGTAGGAGAGCTCAGTAGCTGACCCACTCTGACCCGCGATCGAAGGTTGTATTTGGCACTGTTCATCAGTTGCAACTAACAGCTTCAACTGACCTTCATCGAGAAAAAGAAATTGTACTCAGGTGTATTCACCCCCCCCCCCTCTACACCTGATATTTGTCTTCGGGCCAATAATTGGTATCAGAGCACACGGTGTTCTACTGATCACCTGTTCTGTATTACTGGTCTTCTTGAACAGATCCTGAAAACGTTTTCTCTGCACAAGGCATCTCTTCATTCATCCTTATACTCGTACGCATAATGTCTGACATGTCAAGTATCATGATGGTGCCGATGTTCTCGATAGAGAACTTCACGGTATGGCGTGTAAGAATGGAGGCACACCTTACGTCGTTGCACGACAGCATGACTGACGTACTGGAGACCGGACCCATCATTCCAATGATAGACAACGTTCAGTTCGCTGATGTGGAAGGTGAAGGAGCTCGAATCGGTCCGAAGATTCCCAAGGACAAATCTGCCTTCACGCCTGAAGAGAAAAAACTACATAACCTTGACCGAGTCGCACGAAATGCTATACTGACAACGCTCAGTGACTCACATCTCGGGAGGGTGCAGGATTGTAAAACGGCGAAGGAACTTTGGGACGCCCTGGCTGTACTAAGCCAAGGAACTCCTCAGATCAAAGAAAACAAGCTCGAATTAGAGCTTCAGAAGTTCGAAGCCTTTGCGATGGAGCCCAGTGAAACCATTGACGAGCTGAGCGTCAGATTTACGAATCAAGTCGATGTGATAAACGGGCTAGGAAAAGTGTTCTCAAACAAAGAGATGAACACAAAGATCATAAGAGCGCTACCTCGACAGAAGTGGCTTCCTTTTGCTACTTATTTACGTCGCTCTGATCTTAATGCTCTAACTCCCGATGTTATATTTTCGAATTAAAGACGGAGGAATTTGAGTATAGTCTACCTCAAAAGTGCTCCAGGTGCTCCGGTGACACACGCGTTCGATCATGCCTTCAAGGCAACGGTCGACAAAAACCGGAGGCAAAAATATTTCTTCCAAGCAAGGCGTGAGGCTGCTGCGCAGATACAAAGACCTCGAAATATCCGCTTACCGACCAACTCGCACCGATGGCTCTCAAATACCAAAGAGAAAAGGAGAGAGTCGAAAGGCGAAGAAATACCACAGAGATTCTCCCTCAGGTAAGAAATATTATCAGAGAAGGGAAGAGTCTAATCCTTCTACTGAATGCAGGAAAACAGAACTTGCTGCTAGTCCATCAAAAGACTCAGCTGGAAAAAGCAGCAGTAGAGCATCAACATGCTACAACTGCAAGAAGGAGGGACACTATCAGTACGACTGTCCCGAACTCTCAGTTGCTCAAAGAGCAGAACGGCAGGCCAGAAGAGGCAAATTTGCCCAGAAGAGGCAGGCCTATATAGTCGGAGAGATATCCGACAACTCAATTGAAGAGGATACATTCATGTACTCTTCTGAGGACGAAGCTGCATTCGTAGCTGTTGAAGTCGGAGAGACGGTTCTTGAGGAATCAGCTGAACACTGTCTGATGGCCGGAGAAGAGGCTGAGGTAAATTCTAAACTTAATATAACCTCCTCTTCACACAACACACACGATACTTGCTTGGTCTCGGATGATCCTCTGGACGTAGTACAAGCATATGACGACCTGCTAGAGGAACAAATTCAGCTGAGCAGAGAGTTCAGCAGAACCATCCAGGAACTTAAACAGGTAAAGGCTGAGAATCAGAGACTTTCTTCTGATTGTCAGGTCTCTACTGAGTCAGTGGATCTAGTTGCGAGACTCAACGAAGAGATCAAATCTCTTATGACTAAGTCTCAGCTTCAAGAGACTCAGATCTCAGTCCTGACCAAGGACAATTCGGAGAAAGAGACTGAAATAGCCCAACTCAGTCAGAAACTCTCAGACGTACAGAAGGACTATGATTCTCTCAAGAGAAGTGATGAGGTCTGGAGAGGACTGATGACTGAACAATACCTGGGAGCTAAGGAGAAGCTAGAAAGCATGCTCAGAGCACAACGGCCAACTGCTGTGAAAGAA
This sequence comes from Lavandula angustifolia, assembly GCA_028984105.1. Taxonomy (NCBI): domain Eukaryota; kingdom Viridiplantae; phylum Streptophyta; class Magnoliopsida; order Lamiales; family Lamiaceae; genus Lavandula; species Lavandula angustifolia. Next base: position 11,103,463 of record CM054820.1, read on the forward strand.
GGCCTTGGCTACACTCACGAAGCTTCTACCTATAAAAGCTCAGCAACGCTGGCTGATAGGTTCGTCAGAGGAAAGGTGCAAGTTGCTGACACCACACCTCAGGCGAAGAACAAACAGAAAGTAATCGCACCTCGGCCGAGCAAAGAACAAACAACTGACCAAAGGTTTCAGCCCCAGGACACCGAGATCAAACTCAGGGGGAACCAAGAAGGTCAGATGGGCAGAATAGTACAAGGAGCCACTGTATGAGCACCCGACTCAGTACGGCTCATACTATTATGAGCCCAGGGTCAGGAGAAGCGCAAAGACTCAGAAGAAGAAAGTGCCTGAACCCAAAATCATCAGCAGAAAGTCAGTATCTCCAAGTCCTGTGGAGAAGAAAGCTGACAAGGTTCAGAAGAAGAAGTCTCAGACTTCTAAGGTCCCGAGACAGATTTGGGTTCCAAAATCACCCACTAACCAGTAAGGACCCAACTGAACCAAAGGGTACCTAAAGATGCTTCTGTTTTGCAGTTGCATAAGGACCCATGGATAGTGGACAGCGGCTGCTCAAGACACATGACGTATCAGAAGAGCCTGCTGACCAACTACATACAAGAAGATGGTCCCAGAATTGAGTTGGGTGACAACTCAAAAGGCTACACAAGGGGATACGGAACACTGAACATTGGGACTGCTTCAATTCCAAGAGTAACATATGTTGAAGGACTTCAACATAATCTCCTTTCTGTCAGTCAATTCTGTGATAATCTTAACAGAGTTATCTTTGACGCTGGCTTCTGTGATGATGTTGACAAATCTACAGGGAAAACAGTGTTATCAGGTTCGCGGAGGAAGTACATCTATGTTGCAAACTGGAAAACCGCGTAACACCGAGGCTTGCTTACTCGCACGTACAAAAAATCGGGTGACAAGTCAGGATGGCTATGGCACAAAAGACTCAGCCACCTGAACTTCAAGACCATGAACAAGCTAGCCAAGAACTCCAAAGTCAGAGGACTGCCCAACGAATCGTTTATCAAAGATAGAAACTGTGAAGCATGTCTGAAGGGAAAGCAAACAAAGAACAACAATCCACCTATTCCGTCACCTTCCACTGATGGAATCCTTCAGCTGCTGCACATGGACCTATTCGGGCCAGTCTCTCCAGTGACTTTAAGAGGCAAGAAGTATGCCCTCATCGTTATTGACGACTATTCGAGATATACTTGGGTTATCTTCATCGCCAATAAGTCTGATGTTCAAACTGAGTTGCCCAATCTGCTGAAGAAGCTCAGTGTGGAAAAGGACATCAAGATTCAAAGAATTCGCTCGGACAGAGGAACAGAGTTTCTAAACTCAGTAGTTAAGACGTACTGTGCGATAAAGAGGGAATTAAACACGAGACATTAGCCGCGCGCACCCCTCAGCAGAACGGACTTGCTGAACGAAAGAACAGAACACTTAAAGAAGCAGCAAGAACGCTCCCAGACTACTACCCTTAAAGTTACTCGCTACCGACACCGCCCCGCTATACTCAGAACCGCTCACTACTCACTCAGCAACACATGAAGACACCATATGAATTATGGAAAGGGAGAATTCCTTCTATATCTCATTTCCATATTTTTGGCTCTGCTTGCTTTATCCATAATAACGGGAAATATTAGCTGAAGGTCTTTGATAGCAAATCTGATTAAGGAGTTTTCTTAGGATACTCTCGAATCAGAGCCTTCAGAGTCTTTAACTATCGGACTCTTTGTGTGGAGGAAAGCCTTCATGTTGTTTTTGATGAATTTGTTACTGAGAACAGGAAAGATACAGAGACAAATACTGATAATGTCAGCAGCAAGCTACAGGATCTCGGACTTACTGATAAAGCTGAAAAGATCCAGCATTGTTGGGTTGATGAGTCAGACGATGAACAAACCCAGACTCAACCAATAGTCGATGTAGCTGACCTAGTTGCTTCTACCGAACAGAATCAACAACAGGTAACATCGGTCGATGAGGAAGCCCCCATGGTAACTGAGACCTCTACTGAGAATATAAACTCAGGGGGAACGATTAATGTTCCTGAGCTAAATGCCCCCGAACCCCGGAAACTCGGTAGATCCTAATCTTCTTACTTGAAATACCGCAATCTCGGAACGCACTACTGAAATGCCTAACACTCTTACTGATTCTGCAGAAGTTGTATCAGAAGAAGAAGCCAGACTCAGACGATCTTGGCTAGATGCTCACTCTTCAGATCTCATAATAGGAGATCCGTCAGCGATGATAAGAACAAGATCGAGATTAAATCAAGGCGAAAGCTCACTATATTCTTGTTTCTTGTCTACAAAAGAACCTCAATCGATAGAGGATGCACTTAATGATGGTGACTGGATCATCTCCATGCAAGAAGAGCTGAACCAGTTCGTCCGAAACGAAGTTTGGTAGCTTGTAGACAGACCTAGACATCAGCACGTGATTGGTACTAAGTGGGTCTTCAAAAACAAGCGAGATGAAAACAACGTCATTGTCAGAAATAAAGCACGACTAGTTGCAAAGGGATACAGTCAGGCAGAAGGAATTGATTTTGATGAAACATTCGCTCCAGTCGCTAGATTGGAAGCCATTCGTCTATTCCTAGTTTATGCAACACATCAAGGCTTCAAAGTCTATCGGATGGATGTAAAGTCATCTTTTCTGAACGGCGTACTGAAGGAAGAAGTCTACGTGGAACAACCGCCCGGCTTTCAGCAGGGACATCAGGTGTACAGACTTAGGAAAGCTCTGTATGGGTTAAAACAAGCACCCAGGGTTTGGTATGATACCCTATCAGACTTTCTACTTCAGAAAGGTTTTCAGAAGGGGACAGTAGATCGCACCCTATTCAACATAAAGTCAGGAGATGACATTCTACTGGTGCAAATCTACGCGAATGACATCATTTTCGGCTACAGAAATGAGATCATATGTCAGCAGTTCGAGAAGATGATGAAAGAGAAATTCGAGATGTCCATGATGGGAGAGATGAATCATTTCCTTGGATTTCAAGTGAAGTAATCACCTAAAGGAATCTTCATCAATCAAGCCAAATACACTCGAGATCTTCTCAAGAGATTCGGCTGCGACTCCAGCAAGCCAGTCAAAATCCCCATGAACACGAATTTTAAAATCGATCTAGACAAAGAGGGAGCTTCTGTTAACTCTACTGATTATAGAGCTATTATTGGTTCTTTGTTATATTTAACAGCTAGCCGACCTGATATAACTTATGCTGTAGGTGTATGCGCAAGATTTCAAGCGGATCCCAAGCGAAGTCATTTAGACTCAGCAAAGAAGATTCTGCGATATCTACGGGGAACACCTGATGCTGGGTTATGGTATCCTGCTGATGATAATCTAATACTGACAGGTTATTCTGATGCTGACAGGATGCAGGATAGATCGTAAGTCAACTTCCGGAACGTGTCAGTTCCTAGGCAGCAAGCTGATATCTTGGTTCTCAAAGAAACAACACTCAGTAGCAACGTCCACTACTGAAGCTAAGTACATGGCTGCTGGAAGTTGCTGTGCCCAAATCCTTTGGCTTCGACAACAACTGAGAGATTATGGTATCACTCAAAATGAAGTGCCCATCTACTGTGACTCCACAAGTGCTATTGCCATAACTCAGAACCCAGTTCTACATACGAGATGCAAGCACGTGGATATCCGACACCACTTCATCAGAGACCATGTTGAGAAGAAGGATATCAGAATGGAGAAAATCCATACTGACAAGCAAAGGGCAGACATACTGACCAAACCACTAGTTGAGAACAGATTCAGAGAATTATCAGTTGAGCTAGGTCTACTGGATCCTACTGAAATGCATCAGTAGAAGGCAACTACTGATAGCAGCTTATGGAGACAATTGGCAACATTTGGTATCGTAGATGGAACCAAGACGACGGATCGGTAGATTCCGTCATGCTGATTCAAGAGGGAAGAATCACACCGCACACAAGCAAGGGGGGAACACGCTTATCGCACTTCAACCATCCTCTCGCGATATAACGGTAACCAGCTGATCGAAAGTTCAGCTGAAGAGGTTTTCGTAGTATCATATACTTAATTTCTTTTCAGAAGCATGTTTGCATTTACTATATCAGTCGCACGAAGTCAGCAGTTAATGTGCATTTATTTCCCGCCATTAATAGTTTAAGGAAAGGTCAGTAGGAAACCTTCTCATTCGAATAACTGAGTAATTAATGCTGTCTGTCGCGCATTTAATGAATGTCTTCTCACTTACCTTTATTACGTAAGTCTATGTTAGAGGCGGCTTTGGTAATCATTCTTTTTTATAACATTCAATCTCAGCCGTCCATAAGATTTGAAAGATTAAAATTGGATCGTAGGATCAAAACTTATAATCAGACGTTATATATAAAATCTTTCATCTTCTATCCTTTCCTCACTTTTCGCCATTTACAACTTAAGAGCTATCTTCGAGCGTTTCAGTTTTCTCAAAATCTTCTCAAACTGCCTCGCATTTGCATTCTTCTCAAGCTCTTTAGTATTCGGTAATGTATTGAAACCTGCTTAATACTTACTAACTTACTCTATTTTCAAGTGCTAACAAGTTGTTTTGCAAATTTCTATGGCGACAGTTCAGACTCCTGAGAACATTGAGGAGATTATGTCCTCTAGGATTCAGTTTGAACCGACTTTGGCTTTCCGTCAAGTAGATATTTCCTATCTGGAGCCGGTCTTTGATGCTCTGGAGCGTTCTGGTCTTCAGGAGTTGGTAACGAAACACCCGAGATCGTATCTGCCAAGGCAAGTGGCAGAGGTGTATTTCAACTGGAAGTCGCTTGCGTCTGGAGGCGAGGAATCTTCTTTCGCCTACATGAAAGAAGTTGATCAGAATTGTTGGGATTCTACACAGTGAGTCTTCAACGTCAGGGACGCCTTGGTGCTGACGAACTGAGAAGGGACGTCTTCAACGTCAGGGACGCCTCCGGCATTTCTCCCATCAGGTACAAGGAGAAAGAGATAAATGAGTATGTCCATAAGTTCTGCGGACGAACTGACATCTCGTTCAAGACAGCTTTGTCGAAGAACCTTTTGCTCCCCCAATACAGAGGACTAGCCTACATAGTCTCTCACATACTGACTAGCTCAGCTGGATCATACGATCAACTGTCCAAACCAAGGATTCAGCTGATAATAGCGATCGACGACGAAATTGAAGTGAACTGGGCCGATTATTACGTTTCTGAGATGAAGGCTCAAGCCCAGAAATTCACTACCTTACCCACTGGAGAGAGGAAATTAGCCAGTGTGGGAAAATTACTTTATGGGACTAAGATGTCAGTCCTCATTGAGAGCTCTGTTCAAAGGCACTCATCGTTCGCTGACTATCGGTTTCGTGTCCTCGAAGTCTGTTAACAAAGCCATTAGACGTCAAGGAGAGAAGAACAGACTATTGGCTAAGGACGTCCATCTGAAATGGACAAAGTATACTAAGGCTCAGACAGTGAGCTTAGACGGACTAGCCGGCCGGCATCTCAAAAACTCCGAAGCTCCTCCTCAACCAAATTTTCAGGAGATAATTGAGGCTGCCTTAGCCGCTCAGAAAATCAATTTAGAAGCTCAGAGTCAGCAGTTGCCCCGAATCCGCAGACGATCTTTTCGAGCAGCGCTGACTCAAGCTCTTGAAACTATTAAGCTCGAAATTGATGAGAAGAATAAGATTGCCACCTCTAGCCTTCAGAAAGCTATTACCGAACAGGCAGAGGCTCTGAAACTTATTCAGAAAGAAATGACAGAATCGCAGGATCATGCTCTGCTGAAACTCCGTCAGGAGTCAGCTGCACAGCTTAAAACATCTAGAGCTGATTAGGAAAAAGACTGGGAATTATACTGCGATCTCGTCAAGGACTTCGAATCCACAACTTCTCATATTAAGGATTCAGTCCACAATGTGGAAAGAGACATTCAAGCCATCCGCACCCAACTCTCTAAGGCAGATGATGCCAAAAAGGGGGAATGTATTATGAAAGATGAACCTGAAACGGATACAGCTGAAGTCCAGATCTTGGAAGGAAGGGTTCGGGAGGAAGGACCCTCCACGGTTCCTCGGGGGGAAGAACCCTCTTCGCTCGGGGGGGAAGGTGTTCGGGAGAAAGGACCCTCCGTAGCCCAAGCGATCTCGGGGTTCCACTACTTGAATATCCCCTACAACCTACCCCCCATCTCATCTTCCGCAGCCTACATAGAAGAAGTTGCTCATTTCATTAAGCAAGAGTCGAAGAAGAGCAACGAGGCTCCTCCGCAGAGGCCGGGGAAGGACATCAGCTACGATATTTCTCATCCTTCCTCCCCCGTCCGTAAATTCAAATCAAAAGCGGAACAAGAGGCCTTCGACCTCCGGGTAGCCCAACAACTTCGGGATAAGGCTTGGACCATGAGCGTCCACCGGAAGAGCCCAACTTGCTAAGAAGCCTAAGGGCAAAGTTGTTAAGGGCAGAGGTAAGAAGAAGGGAGAGTCAGTGGAAGAGGAGAAAAAGAAGGCTCAGGAGGAGTTTGCAAAAATTCTTCCTACTGCAGGTCAAGCTACTGCTCAGAGTCATTATCAGACTCATCTTACACCTGAGCAGGAAGCAGAAGATAGAGCCACTTGGGAAGCCACGCTGCAAGGCCTAAACCTTAGAAAAGGAGACTGTAGGGCAGCGGCTCTCCGAGAAAAGAAGAGAATGGCTGATATGGCTAAGATGATTAACCTATCTCAAAAGCCAACAGCTGATCCCAAAAGGCAAATCCCACGAGGATCAAGGTACAGAAGAGCTTCTTATGTCAAGAAGGACCCAGTTCTTCATATCGATAAATGGGTACCGGCTCTAGTCAATGATCAATGGGAAGAACTCAAAAAGGAATTCATCAAAGGCTACTATGTATGGGAATTCTATCCTCGTGAGCAGTCTATCGAACAAGCTTTTGACGAGTTCATATTTAATTACAATTCTGAGCTTAGGGAACAACTTCTGGAGATCATGAAGAGAGAAAACATTCCTTTTAGAGCTCCAACTTTCAGGCGCATTCCACCTCCTAGAACAGCGCGTGGAGTTCTATGCACGAAGGAAATAGAGGATGAGATTATAGCTGCAGCATCTCATTTCGACCTGAGTGTCGACCTTGCTGAAGACTTTGAGGATATCCAGACGCTGAGGAAGAGAATCTATTTATACTATGGTCTGGAACCTCTTGTCGACAGATCTGCTGATTTCAAGAAGCGTACTCAAGGCTTCAGGCGTCAGTAGTATTTCTCTCTACTCTTTTGTAATAGTAATAGGAACTTGTAATTTCCTGATCATATATATTATCGTTCCTATTGCTTGACAGGCAATTACTCATTGTCTTACAACATTTTGCTTTGTGTTTTCACAACTGATCACTAAGTGATCTGATACAAACTCACACTATCAGTTTCTCTGATTTTGCCTATCTCTCACCTGCTGATGTTTTGAAGTTATTATATCAGTTTGTTTTCCTCAGATAAATTAAGGGGGAAATTGTTGTCAGTAGGTCAGTATACCTTATAAAATGTTTTTCGTTTAGAATTTAGAAGTAGAGGTTTTGGCATCATCAATTAGGGGGAAATTGTTGGATATGAGTCAGTAGATGATACTCAGCTGTTCGTGGTTAAAAGAAAATTGGGGGAAATCATAGTAGTACTATGGAATTGAAGATTCCAAAACCGAGCTGATATCAGTAGTATAGTGTGTCGTTAGGATTAGCTGATGTATATGTTAGACTTGATGTAATCGTTTTTAATATTTTTGTATAAGTCCTGTACGGGGTAATTATCGAACTGATCTTCTGTCGAAGAAACTTTTCGGAACCCCACGTCATCAGTGTAATCGTTTGCGTTCTTCGATCGGGTGACTAGACCTCGGTAGAAGACGGCGCATCACCGAGTAGACCTCGATAGAGGCCAACCCAAAGCGGTGATAAGTCATCGGAGAAGAACTCATGCAAGCCCAGTACCTTCGCAGTCGCCAGCTGACCTACTCAGAAGCTACATTCCTTGTCAACCGACTCAGTCGAAGAAGACAGAGACTTTGCAGTCTACTGTATCCGACAGAAAGCGACCCAGCTACTTAAGTCTTTTCGAAAGTTCAGCAGAAGATCATACGAGGTTGTTTGAACGGTCAACTCTGACATTCTCACCAACCACAAACCTCGACCAATGAGAAGCCGACAACGCCTTACCTGCTCCCTGCAGTAAAGCTGCTCTCATGTACAGTAATTAACTGTCCTGCTGCAACAAGTTCGAATTTATGGCCGTTTTCTTTGGAAGCTTGTGACACATGGCATCGTCGTCTCCAACGGACATATGCCATAGCTCATACCTATAAATAGAGAAGAAATCCGAGCTCCACGCACGGGATAAACAAGGGAAAAACGCTCAAGCTCAAGAACACTCTAGCAAACTTAAAGATCATCCAGCGAAGAACTTGCCTTCATAGAATATCATTAGTTCTTCTCTCTAGAGTTCTTTAGATCCCTTCTTCTCTAGCTAAGCTCATTGCCAAATTTATAGCTTAGAAATTCGAAGGAGTTCACTTTCTGTGAATTGTTCTTATTGTAAGAACTCCTTCTTAGTTGGAGATCATCCCCTCCCTTTCGAACTTAGGTTTGAATTGTAAAGTCGCTAAGGACTATAACTTAGAAGGATCCGTCCCGGTTTCCCTTGCTTTGAGACTTGCTCAGATTAATCAACAAGTTATCCGGCCTTGTTCAGGACCGTGGACGTAGGATCTTGCATATCCGAACCACGTTATATTGCTTGTGTTCTTTACTGTTTTATTGCATACAAACCTTTGAAAATCATAAGTTTGCATAAAACGTATTTCGAAAGTCGCACAGCCAAAAGAACTTAATTTGCGAAAACACGTTTTCAAAAAGAGACAAACTCCGGGCCCCACACTTATCCGCACGCTAAAGTCTTCGACTGAGTTTCAAAGTACTAACAAAAGTCAGTAGGAGAGCTCAGTAGCTGACCCACTCTGACCCGCGATCGAAGGTTGTATTTGGCACTGTTTATCAGTTGCAACTAACAGCTTCAGCTGACCTTCATCGAGAAAAAGAAACTGTACTCAGGTGTATTCACCCCCCCCTCTACACCTGATATTTGTCTCCGGACCAACAGCTACTACTCTGGTTTTTGTTTGTGTATATTTACGAAGTGTTATGGATTTGATGTTGAGTTGAAGTTTATCAATTGATGTTGGTTTAGAACACGTGGCAATGGGAGATTGATTGGCACTTATTCGCATAGGATAATGTTGTTTATATATATAGTGCTTATGTTTTTGTTCCTGGATTATGAGATAATTAATGTATTGTGATATAAGATTCGTTCGTATTAGTAATTAGGACTACGTGAGTACGAAATATTTAAGATAGACTATGTAGAAAATTTCATTCCTCATTACATGTCATGCTTTATTTTTTAAGTATAAATATTTATTTTAGGTTTCAATTTTTATTGAACATTTAGGTGTGACGCGATTAAGATACTAAATTATCTTATTTTGTTCAAGTCATTTTCACAATGGAATCAAGGTGTGAGGACTCTTACTTATGTTGTTGATTTATGATTATCCTTATTGATGTGATTGTTGACGAGTATTATTTCATATTCATTATAAGATGGTTCTTGGATTAACTAGTGGTCATCCTTCATATTAACTTCTTCGTGAGTTCTGGATTGACTATCTCGTTATCCTTCATATTAACCTCTTGTGAGTGTCTTGGATTTATTATTTAGTCATCCTTCATTTTAACATTTCATATGTTGTGGATTGACTTTATAATTATCCTTCATATTAACCTCACGGTTGTGCACAACTTATCATTTTCCGCCTTTTTGGTGATGTCATTGGTTGTCTTCGTGGTAACGTCATTTATAATGTGATTCATTACATTTGTTGTGCGGTTATATCAGTTTGGATAATCATAACATATGTCCCGCATTGAGTGTACTATGTATATTCATCCCTCACTATTCATTTCAGGAAAATAAGCACGGAGGCGTGTGGAAGATCGAATGATGCACCCTTACTTTGCTTATAGACATTTTCTCTTAGTTATTTTGGTAAAACCTACTTTCGCCGCTCAAGTTTTGGACAAATTTTGAAGTGCCACTTGGATTTTGAATAAAGATTTGTTACCCAGTTTTCTTTTTATGATTATTGATTCTTCATTTTCAAGATAACGTGGTATTTGCTATTAAAAAAATTACTAATTTACTTGTGCAGGATTCATAGGTTTTTGTAATCACGATTCTTGTTTTATGAATGGACTATATTATATGATTTTCCTCTTTTTTATGAAGAGTTTAATTTTTCTGACGATTCTTTTTATTGGTTCTTTGAAAAATATTCAGGTGTAGTAATGGATGGGGATGATTCTTTGACATTTGAGTCTCATCATGAATCTAACATACTAAATGAACAAGCCACAACATGTAACTTATTCGGAAATACATGTTAATGCTGCGGGAACTCAATCACAATCTCAAGTAGATGACGAGAATGCCATTAATTGGGATGAGATTGAGATTGATGATCTTGAGGGGGGGGGGAAGAGGCTCAATATTGATGACACTGAGTTCTTTGAGTTTTTTTATGGTAGTTACGAGCTTGATAGTGATGAAGAAGTGAATAAGAGTTATGATAGTTTTAGTAGTTGAGATGGTAGTGAAAGGAGAAGTGATGGAGGGAGGGAAAGTAGTAGTGATGATCGAACAAGGGATGAATTTTATCCTTCTGATGCTGATTGTAATGAATCTACAATATGGGACAATGATGATATCTTCAGCAGTGAGAATTCAAATTCTGAAGCGGAGTTGGAAAAATCCAAGTTCAAATCAAGAATTTTATGTGAGGTGGATACGTTTGACCCGAGATTTGAGGTGGGGATGAGGTTTTCTCATAAGAAATTGTTGAGGGAAGCTATCAAGTCGCATGCTGCAGCAACAAAGAGAGATCTGAAGTTGACCAAGAATGATAAGATAAGAATGTATATAAAGTGTTTCGGTCATGAAAAGAGAAAGAAAATGGATCCATGTAAGTGGCAGATTCATGCTCTTAAGGTGAAAGGGGAAGATACCTTCATAATTGTTGAGTACAATAGCAATCATACATGCATCGGAACTTCAAAAGTCAGAATGGTAAAGTCAAGTTTGGTGGTTAGGAAATACCTGGATCATTTTAAAGATCAACCGAGAATGGATGGACTTGATGGGCTTTAGAAGAACTGTTAGAAGAGACTTGGGGTTGAACATAAGCGCGCAACAAGCAAGTAGGACTAGACAAGCTGCTTTCAGAATTTTGCATGGTGATCCAGTTGAGCAGTACTTATATTTGTGGGATTTAATTGATGAGGTCAAAAGGTCAAATTCCGACTCAACTTGCTTATTGGGGTTGAATGAGGAGTGAAAGTTTGATAGTATGTATATGTGCTTATCGGCTGTTAAGAAGGGATTCAAGGCAAGTTGTAGGCCAATTATTGGGGTAGATGGTTGTCATTTGAAAGGGTCATATGGGGGTGTTTTATTAACTACAGTTGGTGGTAACCCTAATAATAACCTCTTTCCTCTAGCTTGGGCAGTAGTACTTAAGGAGTGTAATTCCACTTGGGAATGGTTTTTGCAAATTCTAGAAATTGATTTGGAATTGCAAGAACATAGTAAGTGGACTTTTATGTTTGACAAACAGAAAGGTTTGCTTAATGCATTTGATAAATTATTTGAAGGCTCTGAAATAAGGCATTGCTTGAGGCATATGCATGCTAACTTTAAATCTGCTGGTTTTAGAGGGGATGCCTTCAAAGTGGCTTTATGGAATTGTGGCAAGGCACTTACCATTCCACAATTTGAAGAAAGAATGGAAGAGATGGGTGAGCTCGACCCAAAAGCTATTGAATGACTTGCTAGCAGACCTGCAAAACATTGGAGTAGATTTCATTTTAGATCACGCCCGCACTATGATATTCCCTCAACAATATCTGTGAGTCTTACAATAGAATGATATTGGATGCAAGAGCTCTGCCTATTCTATATATGATCTTAAGTCTATTTGAGGGTTTAATGAATAGGCTACAGAAGAATAGAGACAAATGCAATGAGAAGTGGAAGGGATTAGTTTGTCCTAAGATCATGAAGATACATGACAAGAACATGAAAACTACAAGAGGCTTGACAGCAATCAAGAGTGATGATTATCACTACATGGTGGAAGTATCACCATAGGAGTTTTATAGTGTTGATATGCTTGCAAGGACATGTGGTTGTAGGGCATGGGACTTAAGTGACATACCTTGTTCCCATGTTGTGGCTGCTATTACCGAGCAAGGATGAGATCCCGTGGAGTTTGTCAGCAATTATTACCATGTGGCCACTTATAAGAAGGTGTATGGAGGATTTATAATGTCAATCAATGACAAATTTGAATTGGTAAAATCTAGTTTCATACCACCTTTGCCTCCAAATGAAGGTAGAAAAGCTGGCAAGCCTCAAACAAAGAGGAGAAGAGAGGTTGATGAACCCACCTTGAGTCGAAAAAGAAACCGGAAACATATTGAAGAGGCAACAATCTACTTGTAGATGTAGTTTTTGGGAGATAGAATGACACAACATCATAAGTTGTCCAAAAAAAAAAACAGGTATACACCTATAGTCTTACATATTTCAATCACTCAATTATCACAATATTCTTACATATTTTAATTGTGACACCCCTGAAAATAAATAAATAAATAAATAATAGGGTTTAATTTCAATTAATTTCACTCCGATAATGAACATTTCGTTTAATTAATTAATTTCCCGTTCCCGGACGAATTCGGAATGTTACAAGATAGTTTATTTGACAAGATTATCGGAAAATTTATGGATTGTATATAATACGTAGATACTTAGATATAGGATTTAAAAAGGTAATTTTGGGAAAGTCTATCTACACTAACAACTAGCCTTATTTTATAAATATGTACATACACAAAATGTGAGTAATATATCACTACAATGTTCCAAAGATCTAATCACCATCTCTCTCTCCCAATCACCCTCTCTCTCTCTCTCTCTCTCTAATACCGAACGCACGCAAGAAAGGAAGAAGGGAAAATCTTGTCTACAAGATTGAAGAGAAGCAACATGATTACACAATTTCTCCTTCCATTGGTGAGTTCTCTGGTGAGATGACCACCCCTTTTCTTGTCATCACCATCACCAAGAAATAAGATGAAGAAATCCGTTCAAATGAGTGCAAGTTGGAGAAACACACCCCTTTGAGACTTCCTTCAAAATCACCACACTATCAATCTCACCTCAAGCTCCCCAACATCTCTCTCTCGAAACCTCCTCACGAGCAGTCCAAGGTTGAAGGCGGAGGAGAAATCACGGCCAAGAACCACTTTACTACGAAGTAAGAACCACGTTTGAAAATCGAAAGAAGAAGACTAAGGGTAATGTTCTTACCCAGCTAGCCTTAGTGTGTTCTTTCCTTCGTTTCATATATGAAGTCAGACTGTAATCTAGACGTGTGCGCATGTTGGGATCAAAACAGTTTTTGCTTTCGAAACCACTTCAAGAACGTGAACTTCATATATGCTTATTCATGATATTCGTTGAGGTTTTGGGATTTCTTGTCTGTTTTGGACCTGCATCGTTGAATGATGTTGCTATTTGTTGTTAAGTGGAGCAAATCGAACCTCTTAAATGTTGAATTCGTGTATGCTCTTTAGATGCACTCTAAATGTTCGACGAAATGCCTCTATGAACAATTTTTTTTTGCTTTTTAGGACTTCTTCTTTGGCTGCCACTTTTCTTCGAATTTTACGCTCTATCGCTTGTGTTTACAAACATGATTCTTGATGAAAATCGTTCACCTTAATGGCGGGAGTACCTTGTTAAAATCTTAAGAGTTTTGGAGCTGTAACTTGCGCGATTTATGACGTAGATAATCCTTGCCGCAAATTCCCTATTTTTTTTTTCCACCCTTGCTGACCCGTGTTTTCTACCTCGATTCTGGGGTTCCTTAACATATCTAACTCATCAATAGGACACCAGTAGGAAGCTCCCACTTCCATCTTTCCAGCGCACAAAACGGATCGCAAATCGGGTCCCGAACAAAAAAGATACGCCCTGTCGAAAACGCCTACCGAACCAGCCCCTTGGCGAAGGACCAACTGAGCAGCGAATTTCCGATCTGTTTTCTGGGCAACCTGCTGACCCACAAACCCCAAATCAAACACCCTAGTAATCTCTGTTGATCTGTCTTTCCATGGCCTTCGGTCGTTCGTCAATAGGAGTTCGTGGCCAATAGTTACGCGCCCCAGAAAACGCTCTCCTGAAGCTGCCAAATTGGCAAGAAATTGTAGGACAGCAACTTTCGACTCGATTTCTGATCGGAAAAATGAACTAAAATACCTAAGGCTTATACCTAGAAAACGCTTGTCAAACGCGCCCCCGTAGTTACGCGCCCCCAGAAAACGCTCTTCAATATTTCCAACGCCACTATCCGTTTGTCAAACGGAGCCTCGGTCGAGAAGTTATATCTCGATGAAAATAGCCCACAAAAGGTTCTTCAAGTACCCAGTGTAAAAACTGCCTTTAAACTGCTACATTTCAACTCAAATTTCGATCAATTCCATGAATCATAAAACCCAAAATAATATACCATTGTTAGGAACTCATTACCAGTTTCGCATAGCATTCCTCCGTTCATGATTTCGAGCACGGACTGCAAAGTTATACACCATCGAACACGCCTGCGGAACCAGCCCCAGCTTTGGGGATCAACGAAGTAGGTACTTTTCGACCTAATTTTAGAACACTACGAAGAACCCCAAAACCCCAAATAGCATATTCCTAGAAAGCCCTTACTTCAAGCTTTCTAGAACATCTCCGAAAGTTACGCTCCGATCAAAATCGCCCTTTGAACTTCCAGCCCGAAACTGCCCTGCGACCAACCACATTACCGCTCATTTTCTGAACGTCCTCGTGAACCAAAAATTCTGAAACCTAAACCATTTAAAAGATTTCTCTACAAGGTTTCCAGAACATCTTCCAGTTCATAAAACGAATTCCCGATCGCTGAGATACGTTTGCTCAAAGATTGGCTAAAATACACTCATCTAGAAAACTCTAGTGTTGAATTTAAAGGACTTATCTTTCAACCGTTTTGTGAGATCTCTTACGAACGACCATGTAAACTAATAACCACAAGCCCCATACCGTCTTAAACCTCATTATTCAGGCTACCCTTAGACACCATCAGTTTGTTGTCTGGAGTTAGTATCGAGAAAGTTCGCAACGGAGAAAACGCAGCTTTGGAACATCCCACTTCACTCAGATTTTACAGATTGATCGACTTTAAAGTAACGTACAAGCTTCGACCTTTGTCGAAATGCAGCGAGCTTTATATCGTTAAAAATGTCATCTCGTTAGCTTACCAACGCCACTTTCTGCTCGTTAAACGGAGCTCGGACCAGAGAGATACGAAGCTCGAAAGTTTAGCTTTTCAAACTGCGCACGTAACGAAGCAGCAGTATTAATACGAAAATCTGCTTTTATCCAGAAACTTAAACCTAACGAAAACTATACAATTGAAAATACCTTTCTTTGAGCTTTCCGAAAACACGTCTCGCGTATTTTTCGGAGCCCGGATAGATGAGATACGAGCCGTTAAAGTCAAGCTACCGAAACAGCACCCTTACGCTGAACAGTAGACTTCGGCACGAAGTCTGCTCGTTTTCACCAACCTTAAACCATCAAAAACCATATCGTTTGAAAGCTAAGTTCGTTGGCTTTCTAACGACACCCTCGGTTCGCGAAATGGAGTTCGAACGCGAAAGATACAAGTCCCTGAAGCACCACTGGCAGAACTGCCGCGAATCCGCCAATGCAAGTTCGGACACTATTTTCCATATTTAAATGGTACCCGATCGGGGAATAATTTCTACGGGTTGTACTTCTTCCAGAGTAGGACTTAACAATGTGTTCGAAACCAAAAATTGACGGTCGGATCGTCCGAAATTGAGACAGGAAGTTGCTGCGGAAATTATTCGAAATATTACTTTAACTTCGTTAATACCCTTAGGTACCCTCAAACTCTGGAATAATGCCGACGCTACTGTAATCGTCGAACGAACATGACTAACATCGAAATACATGCAAAAGGCATATTTGAGCACATTTAAATTAAGGCAAACTTACGGTCAATAAAATCAAGCGATTCCAAAGCCGATTGAAATAATTGTAAAACCCCTTTCTCGCCAAATTGTGTGCATTAGAAGTCAAATTTTTAAGACGATTAGATTGAAGTACGACTAAAGTTAGGGTCTCTCTTGTAGGACCCGAGGAAGGGCGATGACCCGATAATTGCAGTTATGATAAGACAGCACCACGAGGCGGGTTCTATTTTTCCTCTAAAAATATTTTGAGTTATTAAGCTCTTAAATTATATGCAATGCTGTTATCCATGTTTTTATGCGCGTTCGATTAAGTTTAATGCTCTTGTATTGGTCGATCGAGATTCTTGTTTTGACCTAACACGTCAATTCAAGGATTGTGTACACCCCCGTTAGTCGTATAGTGGTTTGATCTCCACTGTGCGCTAACTCTACGGCTACAGAAAGGATTATTTGGAGAAAGGTCCGATATCCTATTTTTAAATGAGTACTCTAAATAATGGCTCGAGACTCCAATGAAAAGGCTCTGACGTGGATTCGTTCCGGGATCAAAAGAGTAACTGTTGAATGCTGCAAGCGCGCACAAATGAATGAAGTAATAAATGTTTTGTATGCTTAGGAGTTCTTTTCGTTTTAAAAATCTCTCAAGTTATACGTTATGCTTTGGATAACCGCAAGTTTTATAAAAGTATTTTATCAAATGCTAGTAGTACTCAGCCCAAA
Organism: Lavandula angustifolia; assembly: GCA_028984105.1. NCBI lineage: Eukaryota > Viridiplantae > Streptophyta > Magnoliopsida > Lamiales > Lamiaceae > Lavandula > Lavandula angustifolia. The sequence goes on from CM054820.1 coordinate 11,120,395, forward strand.
ATTCTTCCAAAAATATTTTCAGGTTGAGCGACCACTGCAGACAGGTGGAGCCGAGGGCGAGGATTGTTGTCCGATACGTTAATTCCCATTGTGCTTAATCGATCTTTGGTCTATTCCGGGAGATGTAATTGCTTTTGCTACTTGTCATTTTAAATTTGTTTTTATGATTATTGAACCCAATTTCTTCTATGTGCTCAAACACTTCTTTGGTATTGATGAATCTTGATGTTGGAATTTCCCTGAATTTAATTTCTTGAATTATTCTGTATTATCTCTTAATTATAAATGCTCTTTTAATTATCCGTATTCACCACACCCTGTCACACTCCCTTTCTCAAAAATCGGGCTGTGACATTAATTGAATAATGTATTGAATAGATGGACTTGTCAAATGTTGTTGGTGTGACCGGAAATGGGGTTGGTATGAGAAGTAAATTGCAGGTGTGTAAGGTGTAAGAACCGATGGTGCATGAGTTGTTTATTGCAGGTTAGAAGTAGGAAGAAACAAACACAAACAGATATTACCACCCCAAATTTGAAGCAACCATCAACACTAGGTCCTTCGGATTACCAACAACTAATTGTTGGAAATGGTGGCAGAAGTGAAACTCGGAACATGAGAATTGATGGTGCTAGAATCCACATTAGGCCGCCTGCTCGCAATGATGTTATCTCTAGAAGACAGTTGGAATCAATGAGAGATGAAAGACGAGCTAAGAGCATCAAGAAAAGGAAAAAAAAAAGCATCATAGGTATGTACTGAACTGTGGTATATTAATACCTTTATATACATCTCCTTGCAATAAATTCATATGTTGGAATTGTCCATCACGATTGGAGTTTATCTGCTTGATTAACTAATTTGTGTAGAAGTTGTGTTAATATTGTTTTGAAGAAATTAGTTCTTTTAAGTTCTTCGTGATGTTTTCGTTGATTTTTAGTGGTATTAATCGATTAATGTGGATTTGCTCTCTGTTTAGATATAAATGAGATAGATGGTTAAGCAGGTGAAAGAGTTTTGGATTGTGAATTAGGAGAGAATAAGATGCAAAGCTCCTACAGATTTTGTGATATTTGTCACATCCATGCCATTTGTGAAACTTGAAACTCGACCTTCTGTAATATGTACTATTTATTTATTCTCTCTATGATGGAACCAGTAATTTAGTTATCTCACAATTAGTTCTTTAAACTTTTAAAAGTCTTCTTTTCGCCCATGGAGTTTGTGTTATTTAAATATTGAGCCCGTGGAGTTTAATTGATTGTTCGACAATTTATCTAAGTTGGCAATTTTTTTTTATTAAACAAATAAATTATAATGGTACAACTTGTGCAAGAAAACCAAAGACATTTCATAATTTTTGCATTGCTTACAAGACATTACATAATTTACATAATATATATCAAGAATTTAAATATTAAACAAAATATGATGAATATAATAATAGAATATTTTTTATTATTGGAACTATGATAATTTTGCATTACTATAAATAAATAAATATATATTATATTTATAGGACCAAAATCAATTACATTCTTTATTGCATGACCAAAATTAATTGAATACTACATTACATGACCAAAATTGATTGAAGACTACATTACAGGACCAAAATCAATTGACAGTTAAATTACAGAACCAAAATTTATTGACAGTTAAATTACAGGACCAAAATCGATTTAGAACTAAATTACATGACCAAAATTAGTTGCAAGCTACATTACAGGACTAAAAATGACAACGGGTGAATGAGCAGAAAAATGTCCCGCGATAGAGTTAGGCGTGTGAGCATCATCTTCCGGCAACAGGACCAAAAATGAAAACAATGTAAAATTACAGGATCAAAATCGATTGATGTATCATTACAAGATCAATTTCAATTTGAGACAACATTACAGGACCAAAATTGATTTTTTTTTTCTTAAAAGCAAGGAAGTCTGAAGTAGACAAAGTGTCGGACATTTATCTTCGATTTCTCTATAATAATAATGTAGTAATAAAACATTTATGTCATTATTAAAGAATATTAAAATATAATAAAGACATATTATAACAACCGTCACGCATATGAATTCATTAATTAGACAAAAATAAATTCATAATAAATACGGCCTTTCTTGAAGAGAAAAATAGTGTATGGGATTTGGTAGAGTGGGACAAAGGGGGAGTCAGTTACATAGTTTACTTTTCGTCTGTTTTTCACATTCATTTATTCAACTAACATAACTAACAACCAGTACTATGCTCTGCTTTTCAACATTTCCCGACCCCATTTATTATTACAATTCAATTTGAACTTCCTCATAAATGGTTAAATCAATTCGCCAGAATAAACTTTTGCAATGTCATTTACTACTATAGTAGTATTTATTTGTGTAATATATATAGTGTAAATATTCTGAAGTGGTGATTAGGATCAGTGTAGGGACTCAGGGGTGTTTGCAATAGTTTAAACTTTTTTTAAGTGCTTAAATCAAGGAGAAGTTGGTAAAAGTGGCTTATTAGATAATTTAGGGTGTGTTTGCAAAAACTGTTTAAAAGAAGAAAAAGTTGAAAAACTAGTTTTTGCAAAATTTATACTGTAGTAGCTTATTTTGTGATTTATAAGTAAAATGTCAAATCATAGGTTATCCGAAATTACAAATATGTCATTAAGTTGGAGAAGTTGGTAAAAACCAACTTAACCAACTTCAACTTATTCAACTTAAATGTAGAGAATTTTTCCGAATTTAAGCTGTTGAAAACACCCAAAAATAGTTTTTCCTTAAATTAAGCTATAAGTTTAATAATTTAAGCTTTTGCAAACACTCACTCACTGGACTAAGAAATTTATTAATTACATAAATTAGAACATTATGCGTTTTTAGCTGAGTGATTAAGAGCTATAGTATCATGTAGGAGGTCAAAAGTTCAATTTTCATTCTCTAAAAGCTTAATTTTTTTTGTTTATCTCTACTTCTTTTATTTTTGCTTCTTTCTTTCCTTTTTTCTTTTTATCTCTTCATTTTTAGCTAAAATGTCTAAAACTTCTAAGTTACATGTCGTGCGTTTAATAAACTTTCTTTCTTTTATTTTATCTCCCCTTTTTCCGTCTCACTTCTTTTTCTTTTTTTTAAATCTCTTCTTTTTAGTTAAAATGTATAAAAATTCGAAATATTATAGTGATTTTATATTATAAAATATGCTCATTTTTTTAAATAATGGTATAACTTATATTTTTTTAACATACAATATAGGGTGTGATGTGTTAGTAGTTGGCCCCACTGATTCGAAAGTCTGGCTACGCCATTGGTTAGGACGTGAGGCTGGGTCTTGACATTATTATGTCATAAACTACGACCGCAATGCCTCATGAATAGGGGTGGAACTAGAAGGGGGTCGGGTGGGTCGACCGACCCCCCGGCCGACGGAAATTCGACTGAATAGAGTATAGGATTCGTATTGCCTAAAGATAATTTTAGTGAAAAATATAATTAATTATATGCTTGTAGTATAGATGGTTAGTGGTTTTTTCTCTCTTAAGAGAGGTCTCATGTTCGAAACCCAATGCACTCATTTGGTTTTTATTTTTAGACTATTAAATTATTAATTTTCTAGTTTTTTAAAATTTTATTACAAGTATAATTAATTTAATGTATATGCATTAGACTTTTAAATTATTAATTTTCTAGTTTTCTAAAATTTTATTACACGTATAATTAATTCAATATATATGCATAACTCTCTCACATGTTATAAGTATTTTTCTCTCTTTTTTCTACTAGTTGTATAAGTATCTTTCTCGGCGTAACAAATACAAGAAATAATATATATATATTATGTCTTTTATATCGTGTTTGTATTCGAACAATTTAAAACTATATTTAGCAACTCTCAATTTTTTTCTCTGCCTTCGACCACCGTTCCTCTACTTCGACCCCCCAACTTCATAGCTCTAGTTCCGCCACTCCTCATGAACCACATCATGCATTACTCCCACAACCCACCGGCACAAGTATTTGTGTGTGAGTGCCCCCATATATATACATACATATATATATATATATATTCAAACGTGCAAATAAATGAGAGAGCGAACATAAAGCCCACCTAACCTACTTAAATAAATTTCAATTAGATAATAGTGCAAATAGGTAAAAATAGGCAACGGTAAAAATTAAATTGCAAAAATAGTCATATTATGTTTGAAATGCATAGAATTGACAATATACCTATTTTGCCCTTGTACTACATATTCTGCACCTAATCTAATTTATTTGGCTACTGTTTTAACTTCAAAATCTGTGCACATTACTTTATGCAGTGAGCGGTCTTCTACTCTTCTCATTTCAAATCATGCAGTTGTTAGTTGTTATCATATTCAATGGTGATAAATTTGTCATTGAGCGCAACTCTGTTGTGTGTATTTATATGCATCTATGTATCCAAAACCACAACACATTCTTAAACCACAACACATTCTTAAACTCTAAGTTGTGTGATCAAGGGAAGAAGTTGTCAAGCGTTGCTTGTTAGCCTCGCAAGTAACGAGGACACGAAGAGGACAACTGAAGAAGTGCCAATAGTTAGGAAATTTCGAGATGTATTTCCGGAAACCCTTCCAGGACTGCCGCCAGACAGACAACTTGAGTTCACAATAGACCTAGAACCTGGAGCTGCCCCCGTGTCAAAAGCACCATACCGAATGGCCCCAAGAGAACTGCAAGAATTAAAGGTCCAACTACAAGAGCTGTTGGAATTGGGCTTCATACAGCCTAGTGTGTCACCCTGGGGAGCACCAGTTCTGTTCGTGAAGAAGAAAGACGGCACACTTAGGATGTGTATCGATTATAGAGAATTAAATAAACTCACTATCAAGAACAAGTATCCGCTACCTAGGATAGATGACCTATTCGACCAACTGAAGGGCGCCACTGTGTTCTCCAAAATCGACTTGAGATTCGGATACCACCAACTGAGGATCAGAAAAGAGGATGTTCCAAAAACGGCTTTCAGAACACGTTATGGACATTACGAATTTACTTGTAATGCCTTTTGGGGCGACAAATGCACTCGCAAGTGTTCATGGACTTGATGAACCGAGTATTTCACCAATACCTCGACAAGTTCGTTCTGGTATTTATTGATGATATCCTCATTTACTCCAAGAGCGATGAGCAACATGAAGACCACTTACGCATAGTACTAGAAACTTTAAGAGCGGAGAAACTGTTTGCCAAATTCAGTAAGTGTGAATTCTGGCTTAGGGAAGTAATGTTCCTCGGTCATATCGTGTCGGCCGAAGGAATCAAGGTGGATCCCGCCAAGGTCCAAGCAGTGAAAGAATGGAGGACCCCGAAGAACGCTAGTGATATAAGAAGTTTCCTAGGTTTGGCAGGATATTATAGGCGTTTCATTGAAGGATTTTCCAGACTAGCCAGACCCATGACACAACTCTTAAGAAAAGGGACTAAATTTATTTGGTCCGACGACTGTGAGAAGAGCTTCCAAGAACTCAAGGTGAAGCTAACGACGGCCCCAGTATTAGTAGTGCCGGAGGAGAACCAAGGTTTCGTAGTGTATACGGATGCCTCGAAATTGGGTCTTGGTTGTGTACTTATGCAGAATCGCAAAGTGATAGCTTACGCGTCTCGCCAATTGAAGCCTCACGAGTTGAATTATCTCACTCATGATTTAGAGCTGGCAGCGGTCGTGCATGCACAAAAGATATGGAGGCACTATCTGTACGGAGTAAAGTGCAAAATCTACACCGACCACAAGAGCTTAAAGTACTTTTTCGAACAGAAGGAGCTTAATATGAGACAAAGGAGATGGCTGGAGCTAGTAAAGGACTACGACTGTACAATAAACTACCACCCTGGGAAGGCGAACGTAGTAGCAGACGCACTGAGTCGAAGGATCAAGGCCAAGTTAGGATTCCTCTTAACTAAGCAGGATGAACTAAGACGAGAATTCGCTGCACTAAGATTAGAAGTTGTACACCCTCCCGAGACAGTGTTAGGATACGTAGCCGCGATGGTAGCTACCCCTGACTTGCAAGGACGAATCGTAGAAGCCCAGAGATCAGACGAGTTTCTAGAGAAGATGCGTCGCGCCTCAAGAACCGGAGACACGAAGGAATTCTGTGAAACTAAGGATAATGCCCTTATGTTCGGCAATAGGTTGTGCGTGCCTCAAAACGAAGAACTTAAGAGCAAAATTATGAGTGAAGCTCACGATACCCCTTACACCGCTCACCCCGGAAGCACAAAGATGTATCAAGACCTAAGAGAGAGATTCTGGTGGAGAGGCATGAAGAGAGACGTAGCGATGTTCGTAGAACGATGCCTCGCGTGCCAACAAGTTAAAGCCTTGCACCAAAGACCGTACGGGACATTGCAGCCACTACCTGTTCCTGAATGGAAATGGGAGCACATAAACATGGATTTCGTAGTAAGTTTGCCGAGATCAGTTCGTGGAAACACCGCTATATGGGTCGTAGTGGATCGCCTTACCAAGTCAGCACACTTCTTACCAGTGCACATGAAGTTAGGACCCAGCCACGTTCTCCCTCGTCGTCGGAATCGAAGTTGAACAAAGGTATAAATTTTATTCGTGTCACTTTCTCCAACTCGTTTCTAGTTTTATGTCGATTTGGTAGAAGTTGTTTTGCCCACTGTCACTGGAAATGCATTGTGTATACTTGAATGAAATACTCTTTTGGTTATTGAACGACCACACCATCATGATCCTAAACCAAACCGTAACGTGCTTATCTTTTAGAAGTGAACCTATGTGTTGTTTCTTGTATGAGATGGATACTGGAACGTGAGTAGTAAGCCAGGATCATAACATGGATAGTGAAATCTTTCGCTAAAATGCCTCAATCACCACTTAAAAGAAATATTTGGTTATGCCTTTCTTTTTCGTCCAAGATCCATGAAATCGTACATCTACTTAATTTCCACATCTTTGGTATGATTTAAGAATTATTGAACTACAAAACCACCTTCAACTATCTCATTTTTCGCTGCCACGACTCAAGTGCCGAATTTTCCGAGGACCGACTATCCTTGTTGACATTAAGCAGCGAGTTTCGGCTCGATTTCTAGACTTCTTAGTTAACCAAAACTCAGTGATCTAGACACTCTTAGAGAGCCCTTACTTTCAGCTTTCCAAAGCACCTCTCGGTTCGCGAAACGGAGCCCGAACCACGAAGTAATTCAACGTCGAACATGGACCGCTGAACTGCCTAACATTTTCAGACTGCGGAGCAGCCTTGTTCGAGCGTTTCCAACACGCTGTGTATTGCCGAAACCCCTTGTACACCCACATAGTTGGAAAGCCACATCTACAGGCTTTCCAACGCCACTTGCCTCTCAATTTTTGGAGCTCGGAACAAAAAATTATGCACCGTCAAAAACATCCGCTCAAAACTGCCGAACTGGCAAGAAGCACAGAACTGCAAGCTTCCGACCCAAATTTTTATGACCCGATCGAACTAATAACTCCAGAAAGCTTACACCAACACAAACCTAAATAAACAAGAATTCCGAAACATATTTTCGATCGTGAAACAGAGTCCCGACCGCTGAGATACGCTTGCTCGAATATCGCCCAGAAGCTGTTTGTTTAAATGCCTCACCTAGAAAAATTCTAAGTGTTGAAATGAGGTATTAGATCCACCCGTTTTGAGAGATCTTTTGTGAACAGACCTCAAATCTGGTAACCCTAATCCCCATACCTTATCAAACCTTGTAATTCAAGGATTTCCCAGAATTTTTCCGTTCGCCATTTGGAGATCGTATCAAGAAGATACGGATCGACGAAAAGGCCCTACCGAAACACCATCTTTCCGGATCATACCGAACCCCCAACTTTAGAAGAGCCTAGAAGCTTCGTTCCTTCTTGAAAATCACCGAGCCTTATACCGATGGAGATCTGAGTCAGTAGGCTTTCCAAAACCATGCTCAACGCGTATAATGGAGTTCGGACGAAGAAGATGCGAGCCGGCGAAGTACAGCTGGCAGAACTGCCACCACCTCGCAGACTCAGGTTCGGAGGCCAATTTCGATATCATAACGACGCCCGATCGAAAAACTTACTTCTACGGACTTGTAGTCCTCCCGGGGCAGAACCTGTACGAAGACTTTCGTTGAAAAACCAACGGTCGGATCCTCCGGAAATTCAGCTGGAAGTTGCTGCGAATATCACTTATAAAGATACTTTTAATCTCAAATATTCCTTCAACACCAAAATTTAATTATTTGTCGAATGAGAAGAGAATCCTACGAAAAATGTGATCGAGTTGTGCCGAACAGGATTGTTAAAAGACGAGTTTAATTTCGAAGAAATAGCGAAATAAAATCCGCCATTCGTGACCAAAAATCCTTATGTCTAGAGACAAATTTGGGGTCTAGAATCCGATAAATTCTAAGACTTTGGGGAATCGGAACCTAACCGAATTTAGATCCCTATTGTAGGACCATCTAAAGAAGGCGGTAGCCTCGGGAAGAGTTGCTGATAAAGTATCGCGCCACGAGGTGGGTAATATTTTCGTAAAGTTATCTTTGAGTTAATGAGCTCTGTAAATTACTGCTTATCCATGAAAGTTTTTGTGCATTTATACTGTTTAATGCTCCTGAGATCGATCGAGATCCTTGATTAATCTAAAACATTAATCAATGATTGTGTACACGTAGTTAGTTACTAGTGGACTGATCCCCACTAAGTGCTAACCAAGATACGGGACCCCCCCCCCTGAGTTACGACTTTAGGGGCCAGGGTTCCCGGGAAAGTAAGTGGGACCCCCTGAGTTACGACTTTAGGGGCCAGGGTTCCCACATAAGTAAGTGAGACCCCCTGAACTACGATTCTAGGGGCCAGGGTTCTCACCGTAAGGAGTAACGGTTAAATGTGACATGTATGCGCGCACTGAAATGTTTTGTATGCTTGGAGCAGTTTCCTTTTTAAAACCCTCCAAGTCATACCTCATGCATGGATAAACTGTTGTTTTTAAACGTGTTTCAAACTGCTCTACCCACTGAGTACACTAGTACTCAGTCCAAAATATTTGCAAAAACATTTTCAGGTTGAGCGGCTGCTACTGATGGACGAAGCCGAGGAAAAAGGGTTGCGGTCAAATAAATCAAATTCCGACACGCTTAGTGACTTTTGCCCAATTCAAGGAATGTAACCCAACTATTCATCGCGACTCTGAACTCTTCATAGTCATTAGTTATTGTCTTTCCATGTGATCAGAAACTTATCATCATTTGAACCGTCCTTGACTTTATGGAAATATTTTTAAATTTCATATTTTCCGTACTACTTGAAAAAAAAAATACTTTAAAAACCACAAATTTTGAATTGTTTAGTGGTATTGTACTACACATGGTCGCACGCCCCTTTTTGAAAATCGGGCTGTGACAAATTGGTATCAGAGCAGTTCGTTCCGCTCCGGACCTAAACCATCTTTTCCCAAGGAAGTATAGACTCGCTTCCCTAGACTTCAAAAATTTATTCCACCTAAGACATTTTCTCGTGTACGTCTAGAACAGAACCCCTAGACTACTGTGTTATTCGACAACCCTCGGCTCGTCGTCGTAGTACCCTCAACAAAGGTAACCTTCTGCAAGAACTCGTTTAAAATATTTTTATGAAAGCGCGCGCAACATGGTTTATGCTTGAAAGGAAGCATGTAATGATAAAGTTATGAAAAGAAAGGTTTTCATAATGGACCTATGTGTCCCTGAGGCAAAAATGAAATGTAAATGTTTTCGACAGACAATTTGAAATTCTCTGTGACAAGTATTTCATTGAACTATATGATTGTATCCTGATGATGAATTCAATTGCCTACTATTCTTGTGATGTCATACTGTGACTTAGTGACATTATTGAACTCTAGTTCCTGAGCTTTGGTGGATCAGACCACTTGAACATAAGATTAGTGCTCTAAGTAATTACTTAGTTGCCTGACTAATCTTAAGATAAGTTGCTAACTTAGAACTTTTCCTCCTTTGATAGATGCATCGAGCAGGGCCCAGCACTATCATAGTAGAGTCTCGGGAGGAGAGTGCCGCACGGTTCCGCAGTTACGTGAGGGACCCCGAGCAGCCGATTGCTGTTTTTCTCAGACATTACGTGGAGTTGTGGAGGAGAGCACGTCGCGACGTGGACGACTTCGAGGCGTGTCAGCGCCTTATAGATCATTTCCCACCCAGCTGGAGTATGCGATTGCACGGGATGGTGCATCGGACCTTGCGTGAGCCGGACCCTATCACACGTCGGTGGGTCGGAGACTTCCTACTCTTCGTCTCTGACGTCTTACGCCGCTATACTGACTTGGGCGGAGACGACTACGATTGGGCCGTTAGGGACCCCGAGCCCCCATACGAGTCCCCAGTTTATGTACCAGTCGATCCTCCCGGCGAGGGTCACAGAGCAGAGGCGATGGGAGCGGAGCCGGCCCAGAGCGACTCGGAGTTAGAGGAGGACCCCGAGGAGGACCCAGCCTTCTACCTAAATGATGGCCCAGACGAACCTGATGAGGGGCCAGAGGAGGATCCGTTGGAGGAGGAGCCGATGCTGGTACCGGAGGTAGGTCTGGCAGAGGGACACGGACCCGCGGATGACATAGCACCCGAGCTAGGAGAGATGGATCCATTTGAGGGGATGTTCGACTTCATGGGGAACCCTATAGACGATTTTATGAGCGAGTCAGATGAGGACTCGGATGACGAGTCTACGATCTCGTGCATCACAGACTGTTGATCCTGTTAGCTACTGTTTTTTATTTTCGTTCTTGTTAGAATTGTAAGGTTGGAAAGGTCATTTTCTTTTAGAACCTTCCAACCGCTATTTTATTTAGAATAGATAGATAATTTCGAACTATGTGGGTGCATTGACGTTTTAGGCCTAGCATAAAGCCTTATGTCTCTTGTGTACTAAAGAGTCCTCTATTGAGGCAAATTTTCCTATTATGAAGTAACTTTGCGGATTTACTATATATATTGTAATTGTTTATATGTTAACCACTCCACTACGTTTATACAACGCGCTCTATACGACGCTCGTTAACGAACAAAACTAAGATACTAAATGGACGCGTGTCAATTGTTAACAGAATGCCTAGGGTAAGAGGAGGAGGAGTTGGTAGAGGAAATGCGGGGAGAAGGGATGAGAATTTCGAGGAAGCCTTAAGAAATTTTTCAGAGCGATCTGTTGAGGAGAAATTTAGGAAGGAAAGACCGCCAGCATTTGACGGTAAAAGAGAACCCGAAGATGCGGAGAAATGGGTAAGAGCGGTAGAGCGAATCTTTGCATACATCAGATGTGAAGACAAAGACAAAATCACCTGTGCTACTTACCAACTAGTGGAGGAGGCCGACTATTGGTGGGAATCTGTGAGACGCACTATGACCGATGAACAACTCTCAGAACTTTCTTGGGAAGAATTTAAGGTGCAGTTTTTCGAGAAGTACGTCCCCGACCACTATCGCCAGGAGAAACGTAAGGAGTTCCTAAATCTGGAGCAGCGAAACAAGACTGTCGTCGAATACGACCGGGCTTTCGCCCAATTGTCCCGGTATGCGCCACATCTGGTGGCCACCGAGAAGGAGAAGGCAGACAAGTTCAGGAGTGGTCTGCGTTCCGAGATCAAAGTGCCCCTGACCACGATGAGAAATGCCTCATATGCGGAATTACTGAGCATGGCACTCAACATTGAGTCGAACCTGCCAAAGGAAAGAGAGAGAGAGCACCCGTCCATCAAAGTGATGGGAAAGGAAAAAGGAAGTGGGACGAACGCAACCGAGGAAACACTGGGAACGCCGGAAGGCCATGGCAATAGAATAGGAACCCTCAGCAACAGCAGCAGCGACACCGAGGACCTAAACAGAGACCGCAACAGGGACCCCAGCCAGGGAGAGATAAACCTCTTTGTCCAAACTGGCAGAAACCCCACACCGGGGAGTGCCGAAGAGCCACAAACGCATGTTTCGTTTGCGGACGCACCGGACACTTTGCTAGGGAGTGCCCCAACCAAGGGAGAAATGGCGGAGCACAGAGACAACAGAACCCGAGAAACCAAGCGGCAACGAATGAACCGTGAGGCCACCTGGAAATCAGCAACAACCGCAGCGTGCTAGAGCTTACGCTTTGAACCTGGAGCAAGCCGCCCAGAACGATGGGAACCTAGCAGGTATTATCGACATCGCTGGCATACCTGTTATAGTACTCTTTGACACTGGAGCATCGCACTCTTTTATGTCGCAAACTGTATACGAGCTATTGAACCTAGATGCTGAAAGAACAGATAGCACTCTAGAGATCAACACTCCAAATGGGACGATGACATCTAGGCTTAAGTGCTCTAACCTAGGACTGAACATCGCCAACGAGGACTTTATAGCGGACCTATATGTCCTTCCTATGGGAGACTTTGACGTAATCCTAGGAATGGACTGGCTCGCCGGCAATCGCGCCACCATAATCTGCCACGATAGGCAAATCATTTTTCAACCCCTTGATAAGAAAGAGATAATATTTCCCGGCGTAAAGCTAGGTAAGAGAATCCCAATCATATCCGCTATGAAAGCAGTCAAGATGATCAAGGGAAGAAGCTGTCAAGCGTTGCTTGTTAGCCTCGCAAGTAATGAGGACACGAAGAGGACAACTGAAGAAGTGCCAATAGTTAGGAAATTTTGAGACGTATTTCCGGAAACCCTTCCAGGACTGCTGCCTGACAGACAACTTGAGTTCACAATAGACCTAGAACCTGGAGCTGCCCCCGTGTCAAAAGCACCATACCGAATGGCCCCAAGAGAACTGCAAGAATTAAAGGACCAACTATAAGAGCTGTTGGAATTGGGCTTCATACAGCCTAGTGTGTCACCCTGGGGAGCACCAGTTCTGTTCGTGAAGAAGAAAGATGACACACTTAGGATATGTATCGATTATAGAGAATTAAATAAACTCACTATCAAGAACAAGTATCCGCTACCTAGGATAGATGACCTATTCGACCAACTGAAGGGCGCCACTGTGTTCTCCAAAATCGACTTGAGATCCGGATACCACCAACTGAGGATCAGAAAAGAGGATGTTCCAAAAACGGCTTTCAGAACACGTTATGGACATTACGAATTTACTGTAATGCCTTTTGGGCTGACAAATGCACCTGCAGTGTTCATGGACTTGATGAACCGAGTATTTCACCAATACCTCGACAAGTTCGTTCTGGTATTTATTGATGATATCCTCATTTACTCCAAGAGCGATGAGCAACATGAAGACCACTTACGCATAGTACTAGAAACTTTAAGAGCGGAGAAACTGTTTGCCAAATTCAGTAAGTGTGAATTCTGGCTTAGGAAAGTAATGTTCCTCGGCCATATCGTGTCGGCCGAAGGAATCAAGGTGGATCCCGCCAAGGTCCAAGCAGTGAAAGAATGGAGGACCCCGAAGAACGCTAGTGATATAAGAAGTTTCCTAGGTTTGGCAGGATATTATAGGCGTTTCATTGAAGGATTTTCCAGACTAGCCAGACCCATGACACAACTCTTGAGAAAAGGGACTAAATTTATTTGGTCCGACGACTGTGAGAAGAGCTTCCAAGAACTCAAGGTGAAGCTAACGACGGCCCCAGTATTAGTAGTGCCGGAGGAGAACCAAGGTTTCGTAGTGTATACGGATGCCTCGAAATTGGGTCTTGGTTGTGTACTTATGCAGAATCGCAAAGTGATAGCTTACGCGTCTCGCCAATTGAAGCCTCACGAGTTGAATTATCCCACTCATGATTTAGAGCTGGCAGCGGTCGTGCATGCACTAAAGATATGGAGGCACTATTTGTACGGAGTAAAGTGCAAAATCTACACCGACCACAAGAGCTTAAAGTACTTTTTCGAACAGAAGGAGCTTAATATGAGACAAAGGAGATGGCTGGAGCTAGTAAAGGACTACGACTGTACAATAAACTACCACCCTGGGAAGGCGAACGTAGTAGCAGACGCACTGAGTCGAAGGATCAAGGCCAAGTTAGGATTCCTCTTAACTAAGCAGGATGAACTAAGACGAGAATTCGTTGCACTAAGATTAGACGTTGTACACCCTCCCAAGACAGTGTTAGGATACGTAGCCGCGATGGTAGCTACCCCTGACTTGCAAGGACGAATCGTAGAAGCCCAGAGATCAGACGAGTTTCTAGAGAAGATGCGCCGCGCCTCAAGAACCGGAGACACGAAGGAATTCTGTGAAACTAAGGATAATGCCCTTATGTTCGGCAATAGGTTGTGCGTGCCTCAAAACGAAGAACTTAAGAGCGAAATTATGAGTGAAGCTCACGATACCCCTTACACCGCTCACCCCGGAAGCACAAAGATGTATCAAGACCTAAGAGAGAGATTCTGGTGGAGAGGCATGAAGAGAGACGTAGCGATGTTCGTAGAACGATGCCTCGCGTGCCAACAAGTTAAAGCCTTGCACCAAAGACCGTACGGGACATTGCAGCCACTACCTGTTCCTGAATGGAAATGGGAGCACATAAACATGGATTTCGTAGTAAGTTTGCCGAGATCAGTTCGTGGAAACACCGCTATATGGGTCGTAGTGGATCGCCTTACCAAGTCAGCACACTTCTTACCAGTGCACATGAAGCTAGGATTAGATAGGTTCGCCAAGATATACGTAAAAGAAATAGTACGTCTTCACGGTGTACCTGTCTCCATTACATCTGACCGCGACCCGAGATTCACCTCACAATTCTGGCCCCGTCTACATGAAGCGTTGGGTACGAAGTTAAACTTCAGCACCGCTTACCACCCTCAGACCGATGGCCAATCAGAAAGAACCATTCAAGTACTGGAAGATATGTTGCGGGCAGTGATCACTAACAAAGGTGGAAGTTGGGAAGACATACTACCTCTCGTGGAGTTTGTCTACAACAACAGCCACCAGGCCACAATCGGAATGGCTCCTTACGAGGCACTGTACGGCCGAAAATGCAGATCGCCACTTTATTGGGATGAAGTGGGTGAGAGAAAGCTTTTGGGACCAGAGTTGGTGCAGCAGATGATCGAGAAGGTAGATGTAATAAAACAAAGAATCAAGGAGGCTCAGGACAGACAAAAGTCGTATGCAGATAAATGTCGGACCGATCTAGAATTCACGATAGGAGACAAAGTCTTTCTGAGAGTTTCCCCTTCAAAAGGTGTTGTGCGATTCGGCAAAAGAGGAAAGCTACGACCCCGTTTCATAGGTCCCTTCGAGATCCTAGAAAGAATTGGGCCTGTAGCCTATAGCTTAGCGTTGCCACCAAGTCTTGGAAGTATACATGATGTGTTTCATGTCTCACAACTCCGGAAGTATATTTTCGATCCAAGGCACGTGAACAACTATGACGAGGTAGTCCTAGCTCAAGATTTGAGTTACGAGGAGCGACCAGTGCAGATACTCGACCGAAAGATTCAGAACCTGAGGAACAAACAGATCGCCTTAGTCAAAGTCTTATGGAGTCACCACGGACAAGAAGAAGCGACTTGGGAATTAGAGGATAAGATGAGGGCTCAATACCCCGAGCTAGAGTTCCCAGAGCCGTAAATTTCGGGACGAAATTTTTCTTTAAGGAGGGTAGGATGTAATACCCCGATTTTTGTCACGCCTAATTAATATCTTATAATGCGATTAATTTCGGATTTAGTCTTGTATTTGATAACATAATTTAATATTATGTATAGTTATATTCCCTAAATTAAAACATATCCATTTTTTTATAAGACCTATATATATATGTACTAATATACTCATAGATATATATTGTTATGGATATGATAGATATAAGTGTATATACATCCTCCACTATTCCTTCTTCTTCTCTCTCTCCCCCACGCACGTTCTCCTCTTCTATAAGCAGTTGGACGAATCTTATACAAAATCCGATCCACATATGCGTATCTTCGGGATAGAAAACTCATCATGAAGGAAATCAATTGTATCTCTCTCCCCTCACGTTTCACCCTGCAGCCGATTCAACAGAAAGGAGGATCAAGAAGCACTCGATGGCGACGACCGGCTTCGCATTGGCTCGGATCTTGGCCTGATTAATTTCAGCCATGTGGCATAGCTGGAGAGGGAGGGAAGGTGAGAAGCCCCTACTGATCGATCTAGAAGGGGGGAGAGCTAGGTATGGCTAGTGCAAGCAAGCCTATGTGCGTCTCCATCCAATGATTCATTTTCCCTTCACTCTCTTCTTATACTCGTTTCCGGCGAATCTCACTCCATTTTTGCTACTCCACATTCTGCCATCTCCATATTTTCAAAAGGGCAAGCCTTCAAGCCGTCTCCTTCCACCGGAGAGTTAGGACCCAGCCACGTTCTCCCTCGTCGTCGGAATCGAAGTTGAACAAAGGTATAAATTTTATTCGTGTCACTTTCTCCAACTCGTTTCTAGTTTTATGTCGATTTGGTAGAAGTTGTTTTGCCCACTGTCACTGGAAATGCATTGTGTATACTTGAATGAAATACTCTTTTGGTTATTGAACGACCACACCATCATGATCCTAAACCAAACCGTAACGTGCTTATCTTTTAGAAGTGAACCTATGTGTTGTTTCTTGTATGAGATGGATACTGGAACGTGAGTAGTAAGCCAGGATCATAACATGGATAGTGAAATCTAAAGCACACAAATTGTTCGCTAAAATGCCTCAATCACCACTTAAAAGAAATATTTGGTTATGCCTTTCTTTTTCGTCCAAGATCCATGAAATCGTACATCTACTTAATTTCCACATCTTTGGTATGATTTAAGAATTATTGAACTACAAAACCACCTTCAACTATCTCATTTTTCGCTGCCACGACTCAAGCGCCGAATTTTCCGAGGACCAACTATCCTTGTTGACATTAAGCAGCGAGTTTCGGCTCGATTTCTAGACTTCTTAGTTAACCAAAACTCAGTGATCTAGACACTCTTAGAGAGCCCTTACTTTCAGCTTTCCAAAGCACCTCTCGGTTCGCGAAACGGAGCCCGAACCACGAAGTTATTCAACGTCGAACATGGACCGCTGAACTGCCTAACATTTTCAGACTGCGGAGCAGCCTTGTTCGAGCGTTTCCAACACGCTGTGTATTGCCGAAACCCCTTGTACACCCACATAGTTGGAAAGCCACATCTACAGGCTTTTCAACGCCACTTCCCTCTCGATTTTTGGAGCTCGGAACAAAAAATTATGCACCGTCAAAAACATCCGCTCAAAACTGCCGAACTGGCAAGAAGCACAGAACTGCAAGCTTCCGACCCAAATTTTTATGACCCGATCGAACTAATAACTCCAGAAAGCTTACACCAACACAAACCTTAATAAACAAGGATTCCGAAACATATTTTCGATCGTGAAACAGAGTCCCGACGCTGAGATACGCTTGCTCGAATATCGTCCAGAAGCTGTTTGTTTAAATGCCTCACCTAGAAAAATTCTAAGTGTTGAAATGAGGTATTAGATCCACCCGTTTTGAGAGATCTTTTGTGAACAGACCTCAAATCTGGTAACCCCAATACCCATACCTTATCAAACCTTGTAATTCAAGTATTTCCCAGAATTTTTCCGTTCGCCATTTGGAGATCGTATCAAGAAGATACGGATCGACGAAAAGGCCCTACCGAAACACCATCTTTCCGGGTCATACCGAACCCCCAACTTTAGAAGAGCCTAGAAGCTTCGTTCCTTCTCGAAACTCACTGAGCCTTATACCGATGGAAATCTGAGTCAGTAGGCTTTCCAAAACCATGCTCGACGCGTATAATGGAGTTCGGACGAAGAAGATGCGAGCCGGCGAAGTACAGCTGGCAGAACTGCCACCACCTCGCAGACTCAGGTTCGGAGGCCAATTTCGATATCATAACGAATCCCGATCGAAAAACTTACTTCTACGGACTTATAGTCCTCCCGGGGAAGAACCTGTACGAAGACTTTCGTTGAAAAACCAACGGTCGGATCGTCCGGAAATTCAGCTGGAAGTTGCTGCGAATATCACTTATAAAGATACTTTTAATCTCAAATATTCCTTCAACACCAAAATTTAATTATTTGTCGAATGAGAAGAGAATCCTACGAAAAATGTGATCGAGTTGTGCCGAACAGGATTGTTAAAAGACGAGTTTAATTTCGAAGAAATAGCGAAATAAAATCCGCCCTTCGTGACCAAAAATCCTTATGTCTAGAGACAAATTTGGGGTCTAGAATCCGATAAATTCTAAGACTTTGGGGAATCGGAACCTAACCGAATTTAGGTCCCTATTGTAGGACCATCTAAAGAAGGCGGTAGCCTCGGGAAGAGTTGCTGATAAAGTATCGCGCCACAAGGTGAGTAATATTTTCGTAAAGTTATCTTTGAGTTAATGAGCTCTGTAAATTACTGCTTATCCATGAAAGTTTTTGTGCATTTATACTGTTTAATGCTCCTGAGATCGATCGAGATCCTTGATTAATCTAAAACATTAATCAATGATTGTGTACACGTAGTTAGTTACTAGTGGACTGATCCCCACTAAGTGCTAACCAAGATACGGGACACCCCCCCGAGTTACGACTTTAGGGGTCAAGGTTCCCGGGAAAGTAAGTGGGACCCCTGAGTTACGACTTTAGGGGCCAGGGTTCCCACATAAGTAAGTGAGACCCCCTGAACTACGATTCTAGGGGTCAGGGTTCTCACCGTAAGGAGTAACGGTTAAATGTGACATGTATGCGCGCACTAAAATATTTTGTATGCTTGGAGCAGTTTCCTTTTTAAAACCCTCCAAGTCATACCTCATGCATGGATAAACTGTTGTTTTTAAACGTGTTTCAAACTGCTCTACCCACTGAGTACACTAGTACTCAGCCCAAAATATTTGCAAAAATATTTTCAGGTTGAGCGGCTGCTACTGATGGACAAAGCCGAGGAAAAATGGTTGCGGTCAAATAAATCAAATTCCGACACACTTAGTGACTTTTGCCCAATTCAATGAATGTAACCCAACTATTCATCGCGACTCTGAACTCTTCATAGTCATTAGTTATTGTCTTTCCATGTGATCAGAAACTTATCATCATTTGAACCGTACTTGACTTTATGAAAATATTTTTAAATTTCATATTTTCCGTACTGCTTGAAAAAAAAATACTTTAAAAACCACAAATTTTGAATTGTTTAGTGGTATTGTACTACACATGGTCGTACGGCCCTTTTTGAAAATCGGGCTATGACAGATAGGCCCCACCAAATTTAAAGTAATTACAATATAAAATAATAAATTCAAAGGCAAAATTGGAAGAATGACTATATGATGCATATAGGTGATAATTTGCCTACTTTTGCATATACAAATTTTCATTTGACTATTTTTAATTTTGCCTCTAGATAATATACCTCAAAGAAATTATATAAATAATAAAACGCTGAATGATTTGTTTAATATTTGTATTTGACTTTGTAAGAGAAGAGAAATCCAGAAAAGAAGTTGGGAGTTGGAGCAACAGCCCAATTGGAATAAGGTGACAGCTTGAAGACAATAAGTGGGCATGGGCCCCTCTTTTGTCCAAATAGAAACAACAACACGTTTCGATTGATGAGTGGTGATGATTCATGCTCTTCGTTGCATGCTCGTACACCCAACCACCGACGACACTGCCGAATGTCTGTCGCCCTTTGTAAAATTCTTAGTTATAGGGGGGTACTCTTGTCATTTCAATGTGCCTCTGGAGAATACTACTAGTATGCTTGCTATATATTGTGTTGGGCTCTTCACACAAAGTACGATATTCGTGATTATGAAGTAGGGGTCCGCATAGTTCTTGATATGGGCTCTCTAAAAGGGCAGGCATCTCTACAATTTAAAGGCCCATACTTTAAATTTGATTCTCTGGTGTGCCATGGATCAAGTAAGTAGTATTATTTTGTTTTTTAATTTTTCCAAATATGTCTAGCATCTATACTCAGAGCAGGATACTTAAAAAATAACAAAATTGCGGAAAATGTTGTAAATATATTTTATATATATACTTACCATATATTGTGATGATCATGTAAACCCTAAAAGTCCACGAGCCCATCTTGTACTCTATAAATAGAGGTCTTCACCCTCATAATAAGATACATCTATTTTCCGTCTTCTCTATTATTCTCTCATTCCATATAGTTTATAACACGTTATCAGCACGAGAAAGCTCTACACCAAAAAGAAGATACCCGCAATTGAAGGTATAATTTCTTTTAGCCGAAACATTTGATTATTATACTTATACTTACACCGTATTTTACTTCCGTGAAATACATGAAACATATCTTCACAAAAAAAAAAAAAAAAAAAAAAAAAAAAACCTATATGAAAAGTATAATCAATCCATCTTTCTTTATTATATTTCTTCATTACTTCTGTATGTCAATTCGTTATCTCATCATATAATAATTGAATGAAATATTATCAATTGTTTTATTATGTGCGATGGCATTGACAACAATTGAAGATTAGATATTCAACTATGATTCAATTTTGGTTGATTACTCTTATTATATCGTTATTATTGTTGCTCCTGAAATAGCACAATACCCTAATATTCCTGAAGAATATCACATGCTCTTAAAGAGCAATTCAATTTTACTTATTGAAATAATTTAATTGTTGCTCCAGAAGTAGCATAATTTAATATTCCTAAAGAATATTACATGCTCTTGAAGAGCAATTCAAAACCATATTTTTAACTTAAATTGTTGCTCCAGAAGTAGCACAATCAATATTCCCGAAGAATATTACATTCTCTTGAAGAGCATTTATTTTACGCTTTTATTTATTTATTTGTTTGTTATTTATTTATTTAATGTTGGGAACGTAATAACTTAAATTGTTGCTCCAGAAGTACCACAATCAATATTCTCAAAGAATATTACATGCTCTTGAAGAGCATTTATTTTATGCTTTTATTTATTTATTTGTTTGTTATTTATTTATTTAATGTTGAATCTAGATTGTTGCTCCTGAAGTAGCACAATCCATATCCCTGAAGAATATCATATGCTCTTAAAGAGCAATTCAAATTTATTGAAATAATCTCAATTTGTTGCTCCTGAAGTGGCACACAATTAATATTCCTGAACAATATTACATGTTTTCAATGAGCAATTCATATATCTTATCTTATTGATGGCGAATCTTGGTTCTTGAATTGTTATTATTGTTGCTCCCGAAGTAGCACAATTGATGTTCTCAAATAATACTATATGTTCTTGAAGAACAACTGGGTTTATAGAAAATTTTAACTTTTCGCCTGAAGTAGTTTAATATAGACTAAAATTGTTGCTTTTGAAGTAACACAATTTGTATTCCTGAAGAATATTACATGTTCTTGAAAAACAATTCTAACCTCTTTATTTTGGCAAATGTTATATAATTGTTTCTCTTGAAGTAGCACAATTAACTTTACATGTTCTTGAAATAATTAAAACTTATCATTTTGGAACCATATATCACAATAATCATACTTTAATTGTTGCTCCTGAAGTAGCACATTTAATATTCTTGATGAATATTACATGTTTCTAAACAACAATGTATATCTAAAGGTATGTTGTAATTTAAAATATTACCTAATTATATGGAGTGGTAGCAAGAGCTCCTCTTTGAATGACAATTGCATTTTCAATATCCTATTGTGGCTTAATTTCTTTTCAAAAATAGATGTGAGATCCGGTAGATCTCAAAATTTGCAATTCATTGATTTCGCTTATCATAAAACTAAATTGTTGCTCTGGAAGTAGCACAATTACATTCCTGAAGAATGATCATATTGTGATAGTAACATTACTATCACATGTTTGTGGAAATGCTTCAAATATAGTATTTTTATATACTATTTATCTTTTGCTCCTGAAGTAGCATAATTTATATTCTAGAAGAATATTAAATGCTCTTAAAGAGCAACTCGTATCTTGAGTGATATATGTTTATTACTGAATGAAAAACATTTTTTATGTCTAGTTGACATTAATTAAATCTTGATATCGATGATCATCTGCCAATAAGAGGCATGGGGGATAATAATAGAATAAAACGAAGCATCCCAACAGGATTGCGTCAAGATATAAATTATTTTTCCTCCCTAAAGCTCGATACGAGTAGTTGCATCTTCACTGCAAGATTTTAAAATCTAGTGGATCGAAATTATTGAAGGCTCCAGAAGAGCATGTGTCATTTTATCAAATGATACTAAATCAACTATTAAGTTTGCCCTTACTTTAGTAAGTCTAGAAGAAACTTACTAAGTTTTAAGGATATCCGCTGCAATGGATACCATATTGAAATAATATAAGAAGGTAGTGACACATATTTTTGTATAAATTATTTTGTATTTAGCCAGAAGCTAACAAAAAGAAAGTTATCACACTACCATTTTAAATGTATTACACATTTATAAAAACAAGTGAGACAAACCATGTCATGAACCGGAAGTTCAAAGGGCTTTATGTTTTGATATGAGAGGTTTGGACATTCACGAGCAACTATCATGCGCAACATATATATTTGAAAATTTATTTGAGCGCAAATAGAGATCCTGAAGAATCTTTACATTGATTTTCATGAATGCTTGACTTCTAGAAGAAATAAAGCAATTGCTAGAACTAATAGTTCAAATAAAAGAACTCAATTCCCTCAAGAAGAATTATCTTAATAAAGCTAGTGAGTTTATTAAACTCTAAGTTCCTCCTGAAGAGGACTTATATTATATTATTTTGGAACTGAGATTCAACACTTAGTTGCTCATGTGCATAATCAATGGTTTTGTACGTATAAAAACGAGTCTCACAAGAAGATTGTTATTATGATAAAATAACATTCCCAACATTAGGTGGAACATATGTCACATTTGGATTCTTGAAGTAATCAATGTCAAATCTACATCCAACAAAAAGCACAAGACCAAACTAGTCACATTTGAATTCCAAAAGTGATCAATGTGAACAAGAAGCCAAAAGACTCACTTGCAAAAGATTGCAAACTAATTTCTTGATGCTTTTAATTTGTATATATAAAAGAAGTGACAATGTCATATATTTGCTGCAAAACCCCCCAACAAGAATTCATGTCCCTGAAGGACAAGCATAAATGACAGCAAATGCATTTAAAATTCGTCAAAAATATGGTTGACCAATTGGTTCTAAAAGAAATTTTGTGTCTAAGAAAAGGGACACAACATATGAACCAATGATGAAAATAATTAATCAATCAAATGAAGTTCCTGAAGAACTACAAGCGTCTGAAATTAATGAGATCTCAAAATATTGGAGAAACCAAATATCGTCGTGGACGCACGATGGTATTTTCGTATTTTAATATGACTTTTGAGATGATAAAAGAGGATCATCAACGACGATCTATAAGAGATTGTCAAGATAGAAATAATTGGCCAAAGATGAACGAAGTCATACAAGGTGAATTAATATTCCCTAGAAAGCCGGAAATATTTGGACTTGTAGTTCCAAAATCCGGAAAGTATATCCCCGAATGATACAAATGTGTCTTTGTTATAAAGAGAAATGAGAAATTACGAGATACAGGGCAATACTCGTAACACAATATTTTTCTCAAAGACCGGGAATTAATTATGTACTCTCCCATAATAGACGCCATTGTATTTAGAATTTGATTAATCTACTTATGTCACAAAAAGGCTTTTTATGCTCCTTATGGATGTAGTAAATATTTCTCAATATGATTCACTAGATAGTGACATATATATATGAAGATCCCTGAAGGATTTAACTTGCTCAAAGCATGTAAGTCAAAAAGATGTTGTCAATTAGACTGCAAAAGTCATTGTAAGGGCTGAAATAGTACAGCCGTATATATATAATCATAATGACGAGAATTCCTTAACATAAGGGTACATAAATGATGACTTGAGTTTGATTGAAACTCCTGAAGAACATAATACTTATATGTATACTCCGTCAAAATGACTTACATGGAACAAATAATTATGAATTTTTTTATTCATTAATAATCCAACTCACAACGTCGTCGGTATTAGGGGGAGATATGAAATATAAAGATTGAATGCCGAAAATATCTCGTTAGATTAATTATTTAGATTCACACAATATGAACCAGAAGTTCATCAAGTTATTTAGTGCAAAAGGAGTGACTAAAATCTCATATACCTGTTGTATATGCACTATGAACGAACTGAAGTTCATCATAGAAAATATAAATCAATTGATTCTCATTAGCGCCAGAAGCCTGAGAGATTTATTAGTGCTAAGAGATAAGAAGTCCGCGGAATACAAAATTAGAACACATCACTCCAAATTATTGTTGAAGAGGATATGTGAATCATTATGTACAAAAGTACTTGATGAAGTCAACTCATGCCTAAAGACGGAGTTGGGTTGAACTAATAATTGTCTCGACCTGTAGATCGAGCATCTCCCCGATGGAGTTACGCTAGTCGACCTACCTGAAAGGTATTTAAAGAGATTTATTGTATTGCATCCACATGTCTATCTAATGGTTGATTCAATCACTTAAAGTGGATAGAGACTCATTTAGACCTATAGAAGATAACAAAGATGAGGACCAGAAGTTCCTTAATTATGTTCAATTGAAGAATTTGAAATGGTATTGACCATCCTTTGTTATTTTCGAGACAAATATGATATTGGTCTATTTATGAGAGTAATGATATATTGACATATTCATGTTATTATCTATGCTGATAATTAAACTTGTGTTGCACATATTAGTGTAGACCTTAAAGCTAACCTTGAAGATTGTTGTCTTGAGGGGGAGTAACAAATTGTAAATAATCCTGAAGATTAGACTGACTCCTAAAGGTCAAATGACCCTGAAGGTCAAGTGGTTGTACTCTTTTTTCCTTCCTAAGTTTTTTCCCAAAGGGTTTTCTTAGTCAAGGTTTTTAACGAGGCATCCAATGCAACACACGAGTAAATGAGTCATTGAGATTGATTCATAAAAGAGTCAATGCAACACATGATCTCCAAAAGAGTGGCGGCATCAACATCCAGCAAATTCGCTCAAGTGACAATCTAGTGGATTCTTTTATAAAGGCATTACCAACGTCAACATTCAAGAAGTTGTTACACAAGATCGATATGCGCCAACTCAAGGATCAAGAATGAATATATTGAGGTGGAGCAGCTGTACTCTTTTTCCTTCGGCCAGTTTTTATCCCAATGGGTTTTTCTGGCAAGGTTTTAACGAGGCAGCAATTTCTTTTAGGGATGGTCAATCAAGGAGGAGTGTTGTAAATATATTTTATATATATACTTACCATATATTGTGATGATCATGTAAACCCTAAAAGCCCACGAGCCCATCTTGTACTCTATAAATAGAGGTCTTCACCCTCATAATAAGATACATCTATTTTCCGTCTTCTCTATTATTCTCTCATTCCATATAGTTTATAACAGAAAATATGTATTATCTACCACTCATTATAAGTGATTTGCATTTCTTTTTGAATTGTCCTATTAAAAACTAACCGTACTTAAAATAATATTATAATACTTTACACACAAAACATAACTTTCTTAATTCGTGCGTTTGAACAAATTCCGCTGTTAATACCTCAATGGGCGTGTATATTTATTTCAAGGGCGTTGTGCAAAAATGTACAAAACAAACATGTGAAAATGTAAAAATATACATGAGATTCCATAATTGCAAAAATGCACATTTTGTCTTCTAAAACCTATAAAGGTACCTACGTTAATAGGTTTTTCTATTTCCTCCTACTTTTGCAGCAAGTGTCTTGTCTTTTGCAGCAAGTGTCAAGTCCAAAAAATTAAATATGTCTCATTGCGATCGATCGGACCATATATTTTTTTTTTTAACATAATTTAAAAAAAAAATATGGTCCGATCGATCGACCTTGTCCGATCGATCGGACCATATATTTATTTTTTGTATAACTGCCGATCGATCGGGCAGTGCCGATCAATCGGCACATATAATTTTTTTTTTTAATTTATGTATAAATTTATGTATAATCTTTGCTCTCCGATCGATCAGCAAGTGTCTTGTCTTTTACTTATTTAACATTCTCTCTCTTACTACTTTAATCTATCACATGTGTTGACCAACTTCCAGCCTTTTTTGTCTTCATGCATACAGAATAATTTCGTCCTCATGCATGCAGTAGTCCAACAACTTTTTTTTTTTTTTAATCAAGAATCAAAGTGTACATGTACTATTTAGAGAGAGAAAAAATCTGGAAAGATATTCACTTACCTTTTTACCTAGTCACATGCAACAATAGATGCAGAAAAAATTGAACTCTATACACAGTAGGAGGAATCTGATTCTTTTCCTCTTCACATGCAACACAGTTATACTCTTCCATGATTATTTTCACATGCAAAAAAATTGAACTCTATAACAAGGAGAGCAAGACAGCGAGGGTGCGAGAGAGCGAGAATTTTATTTCAGAGAACGAGAGGGAGGGAGCGAGGGTCCTTTAAACGCGAGAGAGAACGAGAGCGAGGGAGCGAGAGTGTGAAACAATTTTAAAGGTAAACCTATTCCATAAATTGTTATATTTGTTGCTTGATTTTAGGTAAATATCTATGTATTATTTTGAGGGCGTATGATTTTCCTTGATTTGAGGGGTAAATATATAGGTATGATTTTAGGTAAATATATACGTTGTTATAAACTAAATAGAATGAGAGAATAATAGAGAGAAAGAGAAAATAGATGTATATTATTATGAGGGTGGAGACCTCTATTTATAGAGTACAAGATGGGCTCATGGGCTTTTAGGGTTTACATGGTCATCACAATATATGGTAAGTATATATATAAAATATATTTACAACACTCCCCCTTGATTGACCATTCCTAAAAGAAACTGCTGCCTCGTTAAAACCTTGCCAGAAAAACCCATTGGGATAAAAACTGGTCGAAGGAAAAAGAGTACAGTTGCTCCACCTCAATATAGTCATTATTGATCCTTGAGTCGGCGCATATCGATCTTGTGTATCAACTTCTTGAATGTTGACGTTGGTAATGCCTTTGTAAAAGTATCCGCTAGGTTCTCACTTGAGCGAATTTGCTGGATGTTGATGCCGTCACTCCTTTGGAGATCACGTGTTGCATTGGCTCTTTTATGAATCAATCTCAATGACTCATTTACTCGTGTGTTGCATTGGATGCCTTGTTAAAAACCTTGACTAAGAAAACCCTCTGGGGAAAAAACTTAGGAAGGAAAAAATAGTACAACCATTTGACCTTCAGGGTCTTTGACCTTTAGGAATCAGTCTAATCTTCAGGATTATTTACAATTTGTTACTCCCCCTCAAGATAACAATCTTCAAGGTTATCTTCAAGGTCTACACTAATATGTGCAACACAAGTTTAATTATCAGTATAGATAATAACATGAAATATGTCAATATATCATTACTCTCATAAATAGACCAATATCATATTTGTCTCGAAAATAACAAAGGATGGTCAATACCATTTCAAATTCTCCAATTGCACATAATTAAGGAACTTCTGGTCCTCATCTTTGTTATCTTCTATAGGTCTAAATGAGTCTCTATCCACTTTAAGGGATTGAATCAACCATTAGATAGGCATGTGGATGCAATACAATAAATCTCTTTAAAGACCTTTCAGGTAGGTCTACTAGCGTAACTCCATCAGGAAGATGCTCGATCTACAGGTCGAGACAATTATTAGTTCAACCCAAGTATTTTGATTCGAACTCCGTCTTTAGGCATGGGTTGATTTCATCAAGTACTTTTGTACATAATGATTCACATATCCTCTTTAGGAGGAATTTGGAGTGATGTGTTCTACTTTTGTATTCCGTGGACTTCTTATCTCTTAGCACCAATAAATCTCTCACGCTTCTAGCGTCAATGAGAATTAATTGAATTATTTCTGTCTATGAGGAACTTCGGTTCTTTCATGGTGCATATACAACAGGTATATGAGATTTTAGTCACTCCTTTTGCACTAAATAATTTGATGAACTTCTGGTTCATAGTGCGTGAATCTAAATAATTAATCCAACGAGATATTTGCGGCATTCAATTTTTATATTTCATATCTCCCCCTAATACCGACAAGGATGTGAGTTGGATATTAAAATCAACATATCAATGAATAAAATAATCCATAATGATTTGCTCTATGTAAGTTATTAGGACGGAGTATACATATAAGTATTATGCTCTTCGGGAGTTTTAATCAAACTCAAGTCATCATTTATGTACCCTTCTGTCAAAGAATTCTCGTCGTTATGATTATATCATATACGGCTGTACTATTTCAGCCTTTATAATGACTTTTACAGTCTAATTGACAGCATCTTTTTGACTTACATGTTTTGAGCAAGTTAAATCCTTCAGGGATCTTCATATATATGTCACTATCTAGTGAATCATATTGATAGATATATACTACATCCATAAGGCCCATAACAAGCCTTTTGTGACATAAGTAGATTAATCAAATTCTAAATACAATGGCGTCTATTATGGGAGAGTACATAATTAATTCCCGGTCTTTGAGAAAAACATTGTGTTACGAGTATTGCCCTATATCTCGTAATTTTTCATTTCTCTATGTAACAAAGACACATTTATATCCTTCGGGGATATACTTTCCGGATTTTGGAACTACAGGTCCAAATATTTCCGGCTTTCTAGGGAATATTAATTCACCTTATATGACTTCGTTCCTTTTTGGCCAATTATTTCAATCTTGACAATCTCTTATAGATCGTCGTTGAGGATCCTCTTTTATCATTTCAAGAGTCATATTAAAAGGCGAAAATAATGTCGTGCGTCCACGACGATATTTGATCTCTCCAATATTTTGCGATCTCAGTATTTTTAGACGCTTGTAGTTCTTCAGGAACTTCATTTGATTGATTAATCATTTTCGTCATTGTTTGGTTCATATGTTGTGCCCCTTTTCTTAGACACAAAGTTTCTTTTAGAACCAATTGGTCGACCATATTTTTTGACGAACTTTATATAAATTTGCTACCATTTGTACTTGTTCTTCAGGGACATTTATTTTGGCGGGGGTGTTTGCAGCAAATGTATAACATTGTCACTTATTATATACATAAGAAAACATCAAGAAGTTGATTTGCAATCTTTTGCAAATGAATCTTTCGACTTCATGTTCACATTGATTACTTCTGGAATCCAAATGTGACTAGTTTTTCCTTGTGCTTCTTTTTCTTTGGATGTAGATTTCACATTGATTACTTCAGGAATCCCAATGTGACATATGTTCCAACTAATGTTGGAAATGTTATTTCATCATTATAACTATCTTAATGTGAGACGCGTTTTTATACGTACAAAACTCATTTTGAGGATGGACATGAGCAACTAAATATTTAATCTCAATCCCAAAGTCATACTCCCTCCGTCCCATTGGAAGCGTCTTGTTTCCAATGGGCACGAATGTTAAGAAAATGATAATGTGTGGTGTATATTGTTTGACTTTTGGATAGTTAAATCTTGTCCACATATTCTTGCCTTTTTTAGAAACAAGACGCTTCCAATGGGACGCCCAAAATGGAAAACAAGACGCTTCCAATGGGACGGAGGGAGTATAATATTAAGTCCTCTTCAAGAGGAACTTACAGTTTAATAAACTCACTAGCTTTATCAAGGCAAATCTTCTTGATGGAATTGAGCTCTTTTTGAAAATGTAGTTTTACCAAGTGCTAAATTTCTTATAGAAATCGAGCATTCATGGAAATTAAGAGATTCTTCAGGATCTCTCTGCAGCGCCCATATGAATTTTCAATTATGTTGCGCATCATAGTTGCTTGCAGATGTCCAAACTTATCATGTCAAAGCATAGAGCTCTTTTGAACTTCCGGTTCATGACATGTTTTATCTCACTTATTTTTATGAATGTGTAATACATTCAAGGTGGTAGTGTGATAACTTTTCTTTTGTTAGCTTCTGGCTAAATACAAAAGAATCACTACCTTCTTATATAATTTCAATATGCTATCCATTGCATATTCTTAAAACTTAGTAAGTGTCTTCTAGACTTACTAGAATAAAGGGCATGTTCAATATCTAATTTAGTATCATTTGATAGAATGACACATGCTCTTCTGGAGCCTTCAATAATTTCGATGCACTAGATTTGAAAATCTTGCAATTTAGGATGCATATACTCTTGTCGAGTTTTATGGAGGACAATCAATTATATCTTTAAGCAATCCTATTGGGATGCTTCATTTCTATTGTCTCTCTCTCATGCCCTCTTATTGGCAGATGAACATCGATATCAAGATTTCATTAATGTCAACAAGACATAAATATTGTTTTTCATTCAGGAATAACATATATCATCGAAAGTACGAGTTGCACTTTAAGAGCATTTAATATTCTTCTAGAATATAAAATGATGCTACTTCAGGAGCAAAAGTTGAGGCATTTCCACAAACATGTGATAGTAATATTAATATCACGAGTATGATCATTCTTCGGGAATGTAATTGTGCTACTTCCGAGCAACAACTTAATTTTATTCACGATAAGTGAAATCAATAAATTATGAATTTTGAGATCTACCGGATCTCACATCTATTCTTGAAAATAAATTAATTCACAATAGGATGTTGGAAATGCAGTTGTCAAGCATAGAGTTGCTTTTGCTACCACTCCATGTAATTAGGTAATATTTTAAATATACATTGTTCTTTAGGAACATGTAATATTATTCAAGAATATTAATTGTGCTACTTCAGGAGCAACAATTAAAGTATTGATGTTGTGGTATATGATTTCCTAATGACAAATTTTAGTTGTTCCGAGAACATCTAGAGTTAATTGTGCTACTTCGAGAGTAACAATTAGAATTTGGACATATAGCATTTGTCAAAATCAAGAGTTTGAATCTTTCTTCAAGAACATATAGTATTCTTTAGGAATACAAATTGTGCTACTTCAGGAGCACCAATTTAGTCTATATTAAACGACTTCAGGTGAATGACTAATATTTTCGAGAAACCCAATTGTTCTTCAGGAACATATAGTGTTCGTTGGGGATATCAATGCTACTTTGGGAGCAACAACAATAACAATTGAAGAACCAAGATTCGCCCATCAATATAACAAAATATATGAATTGCTCATCAAAAACATGTAATATTCTTCAGGAATATTAATTGTGTGCTACTTCTGAAGCCACAATAATAACGATTTGATAACCAAGATTCGCCAATCAATAAAACATAATATAATTGCTCATAAAAAATATATATATATAATATTCTTCAAGAATATTAAATTGTGCTACTTCTGGAGCAACAATTGAATCATGTCAATAAATAATTTTGACTTGCTCATTTGATATATTCTTCAGGAATATGGATTATGCTACTTCTGGTGCAACAAGAAGTTAAATAATATTTTTCAGGAATATTAAATTGTGTTACTTCTAGAGCAACAATTAAATTATTCCAATAAATAAGATTGAATTGCTCTTTAAGAGCATATGATATTCTTCAGGAATATCAAGGTATTGTGCTACTTCAGGAGCAACAATATAATAAAATAGATAAACGTCGGTAGCTAGAATCTCCTCTGTATTCTTCGAACAATTCAGAACGATATATACACACTTATATTTCAATCATCTAATGATTATAAAAAAAATGTAATGTAATGCCAACTAATTGATGTGGCCAAATAAAATAATATGAACATTCATAATGGTTGAATCAATATTCATAACCAGACTTTGAACAACGTGCAACAACATAAAAATAAGATTAAGAATTTTTTTTTCTTAAGTATCAATTCCCGTCGGTTTTTAAACATTAATCCGTCGGTTTTTAAACATTAATCATAACATAGCAATTAAGAATTTTAATTCAGATGGCGTACGGATAGAGGCCAATGAAACAAGGATCAATAATGTTAACGCTATAATTTGCAATAAGAATGATACTTACTAGAAAGTAACGATTCCATCCTCGGCCATAATAGTAAATGTAGAACAATCGTGCTGATAACGTGTTATAAACTAAATAGAATGAGAGAATAATAGAGAGAAAGAGAAAATAGATGTATATTATTATGAGGGTGGAGACCTCTATTTATAGAGTACAAGATGGGTTCATGGGCTTTTAGGGTTTACATGGTCATCACAATATATGGTAAGTATATATATAAAATATATTTACAACATACGTATGATTTTTGCTTTATTTGAGGGTAAATATCTATGCTTGATTTGAACGAATTTTTTGGAAGATTAATTTAATTTCAAATAAATACTAACCTCTTCCATTGTTAGGAGCGGTTTCGGTTTGGAAGATTCGTGCCGACGTGAGTAGGTTTGGAAGATTAGTGCCGACGTGAGTAGTGCCGATAGATTTCTCGGATTCAGTGTGCCGATTTGAGTGTGCCGATTTAGTGTGCCGATGTGAAGGATTTCGCTGTCTGTGTATATATATGTGTATGTGTATTTCGGCTGTGTGTAAGTGTGTGTATATATGTAAGTGCCGATCGATCGGGCAGTGCCGATCGATCGGCACATATAATTTTTTTTTAATGTATAATTTTATATATATATATATATATATATATATATAATTTGTGCCGATCGATCGGCACTGGCCAATCGATCGGCACTTATAATTTTTTTATGTATAAGTTTTTATATATATATTTTTTAATTTATGCCGATCGATCGGGCAGTGCCGATCGATCGGCACAAATAAATTTTTTTTTTTTTAATTTATGTATATTTATATATATATATATATATATATATATATATATATATATATTTTATATATATATATATATATATATATATATATATTTAATTATGCCCGATCGATCGGACGGTGCCTAAATTAAATTATCGAAATTGATTAAATTATTGAAATTGCCTAAATTAAATTATCAAAATTGCCTAATTAAATTAACAAAATTGCCTAATTAACAAAACCGGTTTTTCGATAAATTATCAAAATTCCTAATTAAATTAATGAAATTGCCTAAATTAAATTAACGAAATTGCCTAAATTAAATTAATGAAATTGCCAAAAATAAATTATCGAAATTGTCTAACGAAAATGGCTAAATTAAATTAATGAAATTGCTTAAATTAAATTATCAAAATTGCATAAATTTCGTAAATTAAATTTACTAAAATATTAAAATTTCCTCAAATTGAATTCATAAATTAAATTAACAAAATATTAAATTTTCGTTAAATTAAATTAAATATACAAAAATATTAAATTTTCGTTCAGGTTTTTAAAATATTTAAACGAAGTTTTTTGTTTTACGAAAATATCAATTAAAGAAGTTTTTTTTAAATAACTTTAGCTTTTTAAAAAAAAATCACCAACTTTTATTTTGCTAATTTCGAGACTACTTATTCAAAAAGATTCCAACACAAACTGCAACACACCTACACACACACTGCACACACACTGGAGGTGAAGTAGGGTCATTTGTATATTATTACATTTATGGAAAAGTTTGTATATTTTTGCATTTTCAAACATGAAAATGTATACACTTGAGATTCCACTCTTATTTCAATTAGCATCGCAGTTCAAGGCAATATATATATTGAGGAGCACAAAATACCCAGAGAGAAGATAGTGTTGGGACGATGAGAGACACATGGCTTATCCCCATTGGCTGTTTCGTCCACCCACAACACTTTGTGTGTTCTTTGCCAGTTTGCCTTGCAAGACCCAACAGCCAACCATCCCAAAAGTAGATCCAAAGAAACACCTTTTCCTCACATATATGGTCCCTCTCTCTTACTTGGTCTATTCCATTGTACTTCGATCCCTCCCTAACCATCACCAACAGCCGCCCTCATCTTCTTTCTTCAATCTCTCTTCATCATTTACATCAAGAGTAGCAACAAAGTAAATGCAAGAAAGATTAAGACTGTTCGATTTTTTCGCTTCCATTAGTAAGGAAAATTACATAGTGCACTTAGTAGCTACTTACATCTTGCAAATCGAACTAAATATCCATATTCGTGGAAAATATGGAGGGGTATTACATAATAGGACCATTCATTCCCATATACATTTACAAAAAAAGATTTTCCTAAGATTCCAAGTTAGCTTCTTCGAATGCAGATTCTTTTCTTTTTCATGAGCTAATGGAGTCTGGTGTGCAATAGAACGGGTCTTTTTTTCACCTCAACAAGTCGTAGTTTTGGCAGCCCAGCTGCTCCGTCTCCCAGCTGAGCTTCGAAGCAACTCGTTCGTGGCGAGGCACGTACTCCTATGAAACCACACAAGACTTAATCAGCAGCAAGATTTCAATGCACCCACTTGCTTCAAAGTGGAAACAACTCTTTTGACTGCTTTCAAGTGGTGTCTCAATGGCCACTAACAAATAGCTATTCCTTTTTAATGGTGTCAACTAGTGTATATCTTTCTAATATTTGATAAATACTAACAAAAATAAAAATTTTGTCCTACCTCCAATTTCTTGACCAGCTCCTTGGCTGTTGGTGCAGATACAATTATGTGGCGAGCATTCGGACTAATGAATCCTTCCTCCACGGCCTTGTCGATAAACGACAATAGTGAGTCATAATATTCATCAACATTAAGCAATCCTACCTGCAAAAAACACCAATACAATCTTCATTTCCTATCTTCCCCCAACAAGAAAGATGATCAGCATCATCTGAATTTCACATCATGTTATACCGGCTTATCATGGATGCCGAGTTGAGCCCATGTTATCACTTCAAGTAGTTCCTCCAAAGTACCATATCCACCTGCAGAAATTAACAACACTTTAACTCCATAGATACATGATAATCAAACTGATTGCATCTTAATCTTTCATCAACTCAAGTTATTATATTATTATCTTCAGTTAACTTGTAGTTAAAGAAGTGGATGGTAGTAACTAGTAAGAGAATAACGACAAACCAAGTCATGTCTCATCAGCAAGAGAGGAATGGTTGTTTGATATGTGGAAACTATCTTGGTAGGAATTTATTGCTCATAGCATTTAATACATGATAGGCATGCATGATTGCTCTGCAAGCATTTAGTTTTCAGAGTAGCATAATTCAAATTGTGTTTGACCAGATTCAGCAATAAATCCAAGCAAAAAAAAATAAAAGACTCAATTTTTAGAACCAGACAATGTACTATGAAGAAGTGAACATGGTTTGTTTCTGTACCAGCATCACAAAATGGGGAAACTGAGATTGTTCCCACACATTTCTCTTTATGGTAGTACTGTCCTAATGTGATCAAAAACTACATCTGGTTGAAGCAATTGAAGGGCCCTAGTTTTCAGTGCAAGGTGATGGGGAGGGTCAAAATAGTCTAATCATGTGAAACACACAGTGAGCAGCATTACAGTTGCCATCAATAGTGTGGGAGACTGTATGAGTCAAGATTGTGAAAGAGTTTGTTGATCAAAATGGGAGTCATCATTTTCATGTCAACTTTATACTTATCTAACAAATCCCATTTTGCATTGAATAAAAGCATGATGATTTGTTATGTTGCAAAGTTGATTGACAAACCTGGTAAGGCAATAAAAGCATCAGAATGCCTGGCCATCTCAGCTTTCCTTTGGTGCATATCTGCAACAGCTTTCACTTCTCCTACTGTTTCACCAGTCAGCTGCAAAATAAAGAAGGAAAAGTTGGCAAATCCCATCAAGCAAGGAAAAGGTTGATAAAGCTCAACTAGGAAATGGGAAGAGTAGAGATTAATTTGTATTGGTTTCTGTGCCTGTGCATTTCTTGCAGTTACGTAATGATGGTTTTTGGCAGAGAAAAAAATTGAATGGGAAAAAAAATCTTTAAAGTCAGCAACTTCAGAGCCGGTGGTGGATTTACAACCAGATAAACATAATTACTTGGAATTAATTAAAACAAGAAAAGGAAATGAGGATGGAAAACGCCAAAAGAGAAGAATACAAGAAATAATACCCTTAAGCAGGGGCAGGGGCAGGGGCAGGGGCAGAGAGCAGATCAACGTGATGGTGAAACAGAAAGGGAAAAATCAGACCAAACATTTGCAGACCCGAAAATGCATGCATTCTACCTACTCAGACAACCACAACATATTATCGTGGATAAGATTTTCAAGAACCAACAAAATGGAAAAAGGAAAGCCAAGAAACACAAATATTTAGGAAAAAAGGTTTTTAAATTAAGGAAAATAATAGAAAGAGAAAAAGGGTCAAGGCTTTTTTCCACCATTGAACGTGTTACATACCTCTCGAGGCATGAGAGTCTTGGGAATCACTCTGCAGAGGAAACATAACAAGACAAAAGATAAATCAGAATTAAACAAGAAATGCTCACTATAATAACATATTAATCAAGCTAATGATTTGAGGCAAGTGGGCGGTCAAAGGACAAGAGTAGAATGCAAGAAAGAGAGAGAGAGAGAGAGAGAGAGAGAGAGAGAGAGAGAGAGAGAGAAGAGAGAGAGGCTCACTCACCCAATGACATGCCGACCGCCATCATGAACTGATTGTGAGACCAAACCCATCAGGCCTATGCTGCCACCCCCGTAGACCAAATCAATGTTTTTCGAAACCTTCACAAACACACCAACTCATTACTTTAATTCAACATTCAACAAGAAAATTAATATTTTTTTTCAATTTCAAGTGATTGCTGGGCAAGAAAAGATTAGGGTATTGAGCGAAAGTAAAGTTGCAATTTTTTTTAACAATGTGGGGTAAAAGTAAAAGGGTTTTTTTTCTACCATGGTTAAGAGCAGATAGTACAGTAAAGAGTACTAGTTATCGTACACCGAAATATTATGTTCTTATCCATTTGAGGAAGAGAGATAAGTCTTCGTCGATGAAAGTAAAAGTTCCTGTGGATAACAGAAAGAAACCACACCAAAAACATGTAAAGATTGTAACTTTTCTTTCTCCGTGCTGCGAGAAAAACAACCTGTAACTCAACTAGTACATATCCAGTCTATTCAATGAGAGGGGGGGGGATTCAGCATGCAATATTCCTTCGTTGAGCCTTGAAGGACAACATCTTTGCATGAGAATAAGAGGGAGGGAAAACCCAAACCAATTATATGAAAAAACAAACTGAAGCATTCAAGAATTATTGGGACCAGAACAAAAAATTCAAAGAGAAGATTTTTCTTATAACCCAATCACATTCCACATTAGAATCCTACAAATGAAAACAAGAACCTTATAGAAAAAAATGAATAAATTTTAAAGATTTTGGAGAGAGGGTGAGAGAGATGTATTACCAAAACCTTGCCAAGTTCAATAGCCGCTTCTTGATAGCTAGCCTTCTTGCCTTGGCTACTCCCACAGAAAACGCAAATCCTCTTGAATCTTGATGGTGATTTAATTTCACTATCTCTCTCCATTTTCTTTCCTTCGTCTCTGTTCTCCCACTACTCCTTTGGCCCTCTATATTTGTCTTTTTATCTCCCAACGTATATGTGAATAGTTAGAATAAAATAAGAATCTTGCTTCTAATAGTATCCACTGTTTGGTGGGCACAAACTATATACTGCCTATATGGTAGATAATGTCTACACTTGTATGCAGCGAGAGAGACAGAGAGAGAGAGAGACAGAGAGAGCAATGATAGAATAGAAGCAATAAAAGGCATCAATTAGAGAGTCTTGCTTGGCCAATCTTGGCTCTTCACCAATAAACTTTGGGGAAGGATTTTATTTATAAGGGCTTTCACTCGTGCAAAAAGCTCTGCGTGACTGGCACGTGTGGACCACTGCATAATTATATTTTGGGTTTTATATAATAATATATATATATATATATATGCAGGTATTTATTTGTCTATTTTTCGGAAACTTTTTCCTACGTATTTTTTATCTTAAATAATTTATCTATGCAATATGTTCAAATTTGACTCGATTGGATGAATTATGTATACATACAGATAACGTTTAAATTTTGTCAGAAAATCATGCAGAGAAATTACTGAAACGCCACTAAGTCATCACCATTATAATACATCTAATTAATGTTGGCTAAGTAGTTATACATAAATGCTAATAATGTACCAAAATCTCGAATTAAACAATTGCTATGGAAATTACGCATTGAGTAAATTCAGTGACAAGATGAAAGGAAATGCCCTTCTGCAGCTCTGCCATTTTGCTATATTTTCAATTTAGAAATTTGAGCATTGGGGTTGTGTTTAAAGATTAACACCTTTTCTACCCTTGTTAATTAGAGATCAAATAAATTAACCTTAAAACGGACAGCCTGGGATGGGTGGCGTGTGCATGCGCATTAAAACCTAGCAGACAAATTATTTTTTTAATGGGTAAATTTCAAGAATTTAGATAATGATTTTACCATGGAGCATTGTGTGAAAAAAATAAAAGTAATAATTATTGGTGGAATTATAAAAAATAAAAACAAAAACAAAAGCATATGGGTAATGGAGGGGTAACCGTATAAGTTTGCGCCCTGATGAGACAGTATTAAGAGACAAGTAGGAAACAATGTATGTATTTATTTACATGCTCCATCCCTTTTCCCATAACATTTGAACAAGCATGCTGTCCCCAACCCTCATCCTTTCTTTCTTATATTTTCCCCTCTTAATTAATACTCACTCCGTCACATTAGTAGTATCTCATTCCTTTTCGGTACAATTATTAATAAATGGTGTTTTGTGATATGTATTGTTTGTCTTTTAAGTGATTGATCCATGTCCACATATTTTTTAACTTTTTTTTAAATGAAACACTTCTAATTGGACAACTAAAAAAGAAAAATGTAACACTATTAATGGGACGGAGGGAGTACTCAATTATGTCCCATTAGTAACATTTTTTTTTATTATTATTATTTATACGGAGATTAAGAAAATGGTGTTTTGTTGGGATATATTATTTGACTTTTGAGTAGTTAATTTATATCCACACATCTTTAATTTGCATTTTTTAGAAACATGACATTTCTAATGAATCACCACGATCAAAAATATAGGACGTTATCAATATGACGGAGGGCAGTGGCGTAGGCAAAGGGGGCAGTGGGGGCCAATGCCCCCACTGGAATTCGAGAATTTGTTAGGGGTAATTTCGTAATTTTCAATTAATTATAAAATTTATTAATATATTTAATATTCTAAATATGTTTTTCAATTTAAAATCTTTTGGGTGGCCCAACTGCACCCATTATGAATAACAACATGCCAACATCACATAATAAAATGTTTCCTATCTATATGCATGAGGCCTCGACGGCTGGACAAAGCTACCAAACTGTGAACACCCCTACCAAACCGTCATGAGCTAGGCGACCCGGACGGTACGGACGCCTCGAGGGTTCAATAAACGACCGGAAGCAGTAATCTTGTGATTCATAAATCATAATACTTTTCGTGGCTCCATACAGTAGATATTATTATTCTTCATAATTTCCTCTCAACTAAATTTAGAGTGATGTCAAAATAGGATTGTGTATTATGTTTTTCGAATAAATATAAAAAATATATGAGTTATTCATGAAAGAAGAATATAATCCTTAAATAAGCCATAAAGAGTAAGTATAATTAGATATAAGTAGAAAAATGTGCTAAAAAATTTTTTTTCGGGGGCTCCACTCCCGAACCCCCGTACAAAGAAAACTCAAACTCGATAAATTTTGCTCCCACTAGCTCGATTTCCTAGCTACGCCATTGACGGAGGGATTACTATTTAACATCTTACTCCTATAACGTTAGCCCTTGTTTTAAATACATTTTCTTAGTTGAATACGAGGATTTAATTAATTTCAAAGTCACGGTTGAGATAATGTGACGTGAATTTGGTTGGTGGCGTGGTGTAATGGTATAATGGATAGGACCGCGTAGAATATATATGAGTGGCATATTTAAATTTTAGCCACTATATTTAATTTATAATTTTGATATTATATGGAGAATATTGGAGATACTTTGACATTTACATCACTAATAAAATCCTTATGCAAGTTTTTTAAAGCCCCCAGTTCTAGAAAAATTTGCGTAACTAGTTTGAATCAGTTGTAGAATGACGTGAATTTAATATTGCATGAGAAGTTGCATGAACCAGGAAGCATTAATTCGACATTCCTTTTAGTTGATTTCAATTATTTAAACATTAAATGCCATCTTTTTTGGTCAAACTAGAAAAGCGTATGCTACATTTATTACTTTGGATTCCAATGACTTTGGTATCAACTCAATTGCTCGATCTAAATAATATGCCATTTAAATTTATGAACACATGTATATACTCCAAATCACGAATATATTGTTAATATTTTGGTGACTATAATTTTTTGGGTCAAGACCAAAAAGTATTTACGGTGCAACTTGGATTTTTTTCATAATGTGATTAGGGCTCGAGTAATTTGTGGGTTCAATTATCATTGACGGTAGGTAGCATACGTAAATTTCTTTCTCACTTTTCTCATACTTATTTCTCGTGCATATATGTATACAAGAAAATACACACATACATGTCTATTTATGCACATTTGATATGGTTTATTTGATGAAGCATAACCAAAATCAAACAAAATGTATAATGATTTGGTAAAATTAGTATGGAAGTGAATGGAATAAAATAACCTGACCCGGTCTGCAGGAAGTGAGTTACTTAACCAATGACCTTCAACTAATGTCTTAACAAATTAAAACAAATCCAAATCCCTAAGTTGTCCACTTTCTGTCATTTTGCCTTTTCCCACCTCTTTTGTCTGCTTCTTTAATTACTTACACCACCATTCACGTCCACCTTATTTCTTTAATTTTTTGGAATACTAATTAAAATCAGTTAATAACTAGGAGTATTATTTTATTGTGGTGCCGTCTGTAAAATTCAAAAATAAAATAAAATGCGTGTTATTAATCTTGCACGCGTTTATAGCATGTTTTTGTGTGTTAGTGAGTATACTCATACATGCTACCTATTCTGAAATGATGGCACACCGTATAACGAGTCTTCTGCGGAATATTATTTATTTACATTTTTTGGGTTTTGTTATAAAGTATTGCATCACTTTCTCTTAATTAATTGGTAAATAAAAAAATATGGAAATATTTTCCTAAAAAAATTAATGCAATCCATGAAGGCCCATTTGGCACAACTTATCAATATTTCAATTGAGCTTAGTCTAAAATATAAGCGTTTACACACGCGTTTGTGGTGGCTTATTAAAATTGATTATTTTAAAAAATAAGTTGTTTTTTACTTATTTTCATAAGCTATTAGAAATAACTCTATAAAAATAAGTCAAAAACAGTGTATGAAAATAGATCCCATGTCTAATTAATATGACAACAAATTTTAAACTAAATTACATTTTTCTTATTAAGTGTTAATATGTAAATGTATTAAAATGCAAGCAAATACTTATTTAAGCTATTTTTTCAAATGGGGAGAATAAATGAAAAAATTAAGTTGCGATAATACAAAATCTTTTATAAAAAAAGTTTAATTTGAGTACTTGTTGGATACCTTTCCCACTTCGTAGGGCGATGTGCTCCTAATGATGGAGTTTGCAAGACGGAAAGAGAAAGTGGAATGGGAAACAAACTTAGATGTAAAGGTAGAAAATTCAAATGATAGCCGATGCATGAGACAGTGAAAAAATGAGTTAGGATAAGGTATTTGTTTTGTGTGTGTGAGAGAGAATACACGTTTTATTAAAGGAAAAATTATATGTTAAGGACTCATTCAATATATAAAATTAATTATTTTCGATAAGTATCGAAGTTATTTAGTCATACTAACAAAATAACCCGTGTGATATCGCGTAAGTACCTAAAATAAATTCATAAATTTCCCCTTATTAGTAGGGTTTAGAGGACCCAACTAGGCATATAGTCGTGAAAAAAATATTGATTTGAAAATTATACTTTTATATGAGTAAACTATAAAACCTACGTATCTAATTCAAAATGACTAATTTTACACTTATCCAGTTAAAGTTGATCTTTTGTTCTACAATCTATTCAAAATTTTGACTAATCTTTTAAAATCTATTGTCCTACTATCTCATGTCCTATTACTATTTTCAATGATAAATATGTAGATATTTACGGTTTGAATTTAAGGTTATTGTAAATATCTAAATGTTTATAATTGAAATGTTAGTGAAACAATATTAATTAGACACACGATTGTGAGATAGAGGATCCGAACTATCGGTTAAGTTGCCTTTTATTTACTTCATTTTCGGTTATTGATTACACTATCATTTTATAGCTGCTGTATATGAATTTTTTTTTCCCAAACATGGCCGAAAATTGTTGTATTGTGGATGCTGATGGCTTGTCACCAATTATTTTATGTGCAATTATCTCTCACCATTGTGCTGTTTTGGCCCCGACTATCTCATGCCACGTGTCATATCACCCTACCCAAAATCTGAGTTCGACTTTCCTTAAGTACTTATTGTATTTTCTTACAACCGGTCTCATAAAGTTTTGCACAAGTATGACTTTTTTTGTATGATCG
The DNA here is from genome assembly GCA_028984105.1 of Lavandula angustifolia. Lineage (NCBI taxonomy): Eukaryota > Viridiplantae > Streptophyta > Magnoliopsida > Lamiales > Lamiaceae > Lavandula > Lavandula angustifolia. The sequence continues at coordinate 11,162,896 of CM054820.1, forward strand.
TTGTTTTCATCAAATAAATCCTACAAAATGCTAGAACTTAGATTAGTATAGCAAATAGGTATCGAACACAGGGAACATATATTTTAACATTAAATTCCTATCAAACTATGGATTTGGTTAGCCACCACGCAATTTTGGGGTTTTCTAAACTAATGCAAGAAAGTAAACTACTAAAATAAATTCGGAATAAACGTATGCAAAGAAGTGGGTCCAGCAAGATGATTCACACACATACAATCGATCATCGACACTAAAGATAAATTAATCCCTATAGATCAATTAGTTGTAGGACGTCGTAATTAAACTGATACATCCCCTATTCCCCTTAATTATTCGATAGTCGTCATGGTGGGCATTGAAACAGCTACTTCTCTAAATTAGATGCAACTTACGTTGGTTGACAATCAATAGATTTAACACCTAATCAGCCTTAAGAACTAAGGGAACCAAATTTAGGAGTCTACTCGTATGGTGGACATCTAATAGTCTCCTACCAAATTAATCATATTGTTCAAGGAACAATTGTGCTACTTATTTAGCCTAATCCCACGAGAAATGATGGAAGTGCCAAATTAGCTACGAATTAAACTAACATAGGGTGATCAAGTCTAAGTTAACTAACTCGATTAATTAACCAAGACTAATTTGGAATCTAGGTGATTAATTATTAAAGCCTAAGTCTCACGAATTCATTAAAGTGTGTGTTTCCCATCCCGCCGGCTCCTTAAAATTTAGCTACGCATACAGGTCCGACTGGGCAGACGGACGACAAAACTGGGCAGAATGCAAAACATGCTGAAATTCAGAAATTAAATACACGAAAATTATAACAATTTTACGAACTAAGTTAGAACACGAATAGAATTGAAATTAAAACTAAACGATCAGAAAAGATTAGTATGAAGAATCCAAATCATCCAAACGGTAAAGTAAAGTCGAAATCTCCAAACTAAACTAAGCAACGGAATTAAAAATCATGTTTGTTTCTCCAAATTTGAACTATGATGAATGGTGTTAATCTCCACTCTCGGCTTTCTCTCCCTCGGCTGCTCCTTCTCTCCGTCTCGGAATGGTGGTGTGCGTCTAAAAAGGGGTGTCAAGATCTCTCTTTTCGTCCGTCTTTTCTCCTTATATATGGTTGCCCTCTTTTCCATGTAGAAGTAGGTTTTCCTTATCCGATATGGAAAGATATTTATTAAATATATCATATCCAATTCTTTTCGTATCATCTCTTTCCTTATCATCCACCTTCTTTCTCTATAATTTCATCCAAAAATCAATCTTTTAACCCTCAAATCGCGTCTGTCACCTCAGCATCTCGTCATCGCCACATCAGCACGAAAATCTGCAAGACAGCAAAGAAAATGCGATCCAACTGCCCAAATGGGCGCCAAAACAGACAGAATTTGTATAATACGAGTTAAACTCATCAGTCACTCCACCGATTTCATTTTGTAATGCCAAATTAATTATTTTGCAACAAATAAAACCCCTCACCTTTTTATTAATCAATTGACAATGCTGACAAAAATATATGTTATTGTGTTCGCCTACATCTAAGCTGTCTTCCTAGGGTTTTACTTCAAATTGACAGAAATTGATGTATTTATGAAGAGAAAAAATTCGGTATCTCATAATCTGTACTCATATGTATTAATATTTATATGTTTTAATCATAACGAGTTTATAATTATTATATGTCATTTATTTAAGTGGTAAAGTGTGCTCAGTTTCGGATGAAAAATCTATCCGATTTTTTCACTGCTTTAACTTTTCCTCATTGGCTGACTCAATATTTCACTTATATTTCTCACATCTTCGGCAGACGGCAGTGCATTTCTCAGCGGTATCACTTTCTTACTTTATTAAATTAAAATATTAACCACTTCAAATAAATATTTGATTTATTAGTTTCTATAGTAATAAATCTGATTTGACCCATATATTAACTGGATGGTGCATAAATAATTATGATATAGTTAGATATAAGTGGGTGATTTGATTGAAACATTATTTTTTGTAATGTTTGCCATCTTCAAACGATTTTGCGGTTGAATAAAATTGGAAATGAACTATAAAGTCGTGAGTTTAAATGATAATTGAAACAAAATGATCACCCAGGATTAGATTTTCGATACAAAAAAGCATTTTTCAAATTTCAAAATCATTTCCAATGATGATTGTTCCCTATATTCTGAACGATGAGTTTTTAGGTATTTTCTTACGTAATCAAGAAACTCCTTTGATTGGGGCTGCCAGCAATACAAATTATTATTATTATTGAAAAAAAATGTATAAATAATTTACAAATTCAATTTTGAGTTTTTTTTTTAAAGAAAAAAGTTGTGCTACATTCAACATGAATCGACTGTGAATTTTTTTCCGCCATACAAAAGAATTTCGGGAAACACAAAAAGGATAGAAGAAGACAAATTAAGAAAAGTTTGTACTCAAATTTGGGTCCAAATGTTGATCTGAAATCAATGAGATTCCATCAAACCCGCGGTTGTCTAGGTAGCTAATTGGTGGAAATATATAAATAGTAGAAAAGTCAAAATGCTGCTTACAAAAATACAACACACATTTGACATTCCTCTTTAGTGTTCGAGTGAAAGGCGACACAAATTCAAAAGATTTTTATTTTGTAATAAGATTTCATTTCAAGTTTTTGATTCCACTGTTCTTCATGGCTAAGCTACACAAGAATGATTATCACAAGTTTGTATTTTATTTTCTCTTTTCATTTCGAATATGTGCTTACATGGGGATATGATAATTCATTATTCATACATGAAATTACAATAAAATCCAAAAATCTCAACAAAGTTATTCTTTTAATATTTGGGGTTGGGATTTTAAAAGCCAAATGTTAAGGGAAAGAGATATTGTTTGGACACATGGGTTTAGAGGTGGAAAAGCGAACAACTTTTTGACCTAATCAATTGAGGGAGGGGTTTTGGCAGTTGGGTCAGAGGGCGGTGGTTATGACTTTGGCGGGAACTCTTTGGATTTAGAATTTTTCCTAATCAGCCGACAACACGCATTCATTAACTTGTATAATTGTTTTACTTCAAGAATTACAAATCTATGTTTTATTGCTTTGTCCGAAAAAATTTATTCTCACTTTTTTTTTCTATGTCGTGTGCAAGTTATTATATAAGAGTTATTAACAATTATCGAATGTTGTGAATCAAATCGAAAGTTGTCCAATTTTCTTATTGAACATTTTGATTTTGTACTAAAAAACATAAATATATATGAAACTAAACTAAACAAAGTAGTATGATAAAAATTAAAGGTGTGCAGTGATTTATTTGCTGTAGAATGGAGTTGGTTCAAAAGGGTGGTGTAAATGATTGTTAATAACGTCGCATCACAAACTTAAAAACTATAGATTAAGTCGTAATCAATGGTTAAAACTTGAAAAAGATCCTTTGCCCCACCTAACTAATTCTAACAATTCTAACTGCTAACCGGGACTCTGTCTCTCCCCTCTCTCTCTCTCTCCATCAAACGACAGTTAATACCGTTGCAAAGGAAAGTCAATGTAGGCATCTGTTTTTTTGCTACTTGGAATTTTTGTAGAAATAAAATATGCCTATAGAAACAAATGGAATTATGATACAAGTCTCTACAAATATACCGAAAGTGTAACTTTTATTTTTCTTTAATGGAAAAGTATACTTATTATTTCAAATTTTCAGACACCCACAAAAATAAATTGATTTGTGTATAACATCATCCCGACATGCATTTCTACAACTATGAATCGAAGACAGAGACACAGAACATAAAATATTAATTTATACTCCCTCCGTTTCTTTATTTATGTCTACTATACCCGAAATGGTTGTTTCGTTATTCATGTCCACTTTCCGGAAATGGAAATAAATTAGTAAGGAGATTAAGTGTGAGGGCAAGCTAGTCTTTTACCACCCATTTTCACTGTTCATTGTATAACCTATCTTCTTTGTTTCCGCCGCTTCTCTCCATTCTCTCCATCTCCTCACCATTCTCTCCATCTCCTCACTCGAAAACCCTACCTACGCTGCCACCACGATGTGATGTCTCCTTGAAAACCTTACCTGTGCCGCCCCCACGCTGTGATGTCTCCGATTTTAGTGCAAGAAAACCAAGCAGCTTCTTTAACACCGATAGATCTGAGCGACGGGAAGGTGGCCGACGTAGAGATCGAGGGTTCCTCGTCGCTGTGCGACGGCGACGCCAGTTTGTGTGAGCAAGAACCTTGGGTTGAACGGCATCGCCGTCTCGACGCTGATTACCAGCGGAAAAAAAAAAGGTTTTGACCAAGGCTCTACAAACGTGGGTTCGTAGAGAAGCGGAGATTGAGGGTGAGGCCGGAGTGTTTGAGAACTCCAATTGCATCAATGTGCGGCCATCTCCAACACAAAAGCCGCAGATGCCCGAGATCTGTGAAGAGATGTTTCGGATATGTTTGCCTCGCTACTTTGATTTGGTGATTTCTGAACTCTATTTTATCTTACTGTCCTTTGTTGCGTTGGTTTATGCTTGGGTTCGGCACTTTGTGGATGTGGAATCAGTTATTTGGCTAAAATGATGAACTATTGCTCATTGTTGGATTATTAATTTGTTGATCTATGATTATTGATCACTTATGTAAGATATTTGTTCTGTCTTGTGAAACTATAAGGTTATCCTTTTATTGAATGAAATTACTTGACTTCTGTTTTATATATATTGGCTGAAATATCTGACTATTACTTGTATCCTTATATTAGCTGAAATCTCTTCTGGACTGAAATTTGCTTCTGGTCTGCAATTGGCCTCTGTCTTATACATATTGACTTGTGTCATTAACCTTTCCTAAAATCTGCTTACATGCATGACATATTTGTAGCAAAAATATCCTTTATATATATGCTTCTTACAAAAGAGTTATTCCATTTCTTACTTACAAAACATAATCACTTCTTACTTACACTCCTATCCTATTATCATGCATCTTACAAAAGAATTAGTGCTTCCTCAGCTCAATCCAAGCCTTATTCTTGTTGCTTTTGTGCTGCAGCCCAAAGACGACTAATGGTGCGAGGGTAGCACTCCCATTTTCGGCTTGCCTCGAGCATCTTGCCCTTGAAAGATATCCTGTTTTTCGAGTCGATGAGTAAGAACTGAAAAATGACATTCCTCTCTTGCGTAGTTAGATTTTTCCTCCTAGCCATTGCGTTTTCACTTTGCTTTAGAATGATAATTTCGGATTATGTTGGAAAATGAAGATTGAATTTGGGAGTGTATTTTACACATGTAAGCTTATATAGGATATTGCAAGATTTGAATTGTAAAAACTTTTTCACATTGCCGCTATTCCATTTGGCGGTAAATGTAATTTTCACATTTTCACTTCTTCTCATACCAGTGGCATTTTTATGAATTTCTTAATCTTTTTAATGAACAGTGCCGTATAGTAAAAAAGATGAGGAGCGGTCAATTTCGTATTAGCTACTAATTAACTTAACAAAAGATAATAAAATATCTCTAAATATACTTGGACCCACCACCTTTTTAATTTACACCCACTACTTTAATATTCGTGCTCATATGAATAAAGAAACGAGGGAGTATTTGATATTTGATGTCATCACTAAGTCGTTATGCTTTTGTAAATATTCCGATTATGTTTTATATTTATAAAAAATACAACTTTTTGAGAGAGAATATGCAACTTCTTTTGAATCTCAGTCCAAATTGACGGCCATGCTGCGTATAATAGAAAATAATATATACAAGCAAAAAAAAAACTACTCGGTAAATTTGCATGTTATGACTTTATTACCCTTTATCAAGCTCTTTTGACTGTTTCTTGACTAATAATAAATAAATATCCAAATACTCCACCATTTGTATAGTATATTCCAAAGATGCTCATAATTGCATTCCAAAGATGCGTGTAATAGAAAATAATTGTATTGTTATGGCCACGAATCACTGGATTTTAGATATATATATTGATGTCGATGTTAATGTAGTAGAGAAATCGAACTAGAAATCGATGCGTCAACAGAAATTCGCACTAATTACACGCCTTGTCTAAAACTGTCTTCTGATCCGTCTATCTCTCTCAGTCATATACGAGTCAGAAAGTGGGCCAATTTATTTGCCGACTATGTCACCGAAAGATCACATTTCTTAGCACGACAAGAACATTCAAGTGTCACATAACGTAACCAATGTCTTTAACAATATCCAATAATAAGTCGCCATGATCACGTCACGTCCCAATACATGCATAAATTGACACCCTTCATTACAAATTCAGAACAAAAACTATACATCAATTCACATGCATACATGTGTATAATTTCATTGTAGGAAAAATAAAAATAAAAATAAAAATTAGAGATCCAAAATAAAGAGGAATGAGATGGGCCCAGAAGTTGTGAGATTAGAAAAGTGGTCCACTAACAGTTGCTGATCCTGTCTGGCTTTTACAAGGAATGTATGTTTGGCCCCTTCTTAGTTTGTCTTATCTTTTCAATACCTCCTCTTAACAACTTGTAATTTACTATACTGCCCTTGGGATAATCAAACATTATCCCAGTCCTTTCTGTAATTACATTCTTTTGTGGTTCAAATTTAATCTCAAACAAACATCACTTTAAGAAAATTGTGGTTAGGATTCGAATTCGTCAGATGTTGGGATTTAAAAAGCGGTGTAAGAGAAGTTGGTGTGAATCCATCATTCAACATTTAAATGAATGAAGCAACCGAAACTAACGGAAAACATGTTCCTTTTTTAATTGAGAGGGTCAAAACTCAAAAGTAAGGCGAGAATTAACCAATTAATTAAATACTACTGAAGGACCAAATCAGAATCTAAGAAAAATCCAAGGTCGAATTCGAAATATGTAAAAATTACTCCTATAAGTATATGGATTTTATGTTTTTAATACAAATATCACGATATCTCATCTTTTTCTTGTAATAAAAAAGAATCTTCAAAATGGTTGGAACATGAAAATAAGACCAAATAGAGAATATCTATTATGCCCATAACATACCAGAAAAACATAATGTGGTTGAAGTCAAAAGAAGTTAAGAGAAAAAGTTGGTGAAAGAATCATTAAGGCCATACTTTTAGACCAAACTACCAGAAAAAACCAAACCTGTGATTAATTTGAATAAACAGGCACTAACAAAGTTAATGGGTAGTGTGGGAACTCACTTAACACTTTTCATTAACCTGCTTAATAATCATTAGTCAATCAAGTAAACCACAAGGTTTCAGGAGCCTCCAATGGTCAAAACTCACAATTTTTCAAATTCCAAACCATCATTACACCTAACTCAACCTCATGATTAACCATTCTACTCTATGTTTATTCTCAATTTGCCTTACAAACTAAAAAAAAATATGGTAATTGCACTCAAAATGTAACACGGGGGAGAAATCAAAATCAAGATCCAAGAACCATGACTCAAATAAATGAATCAAATCTATGTTGATGGTTGGCCTTAATAGCTTATCTTCAAGGATTCTGTAAACTCGTTTGTAATTTATGACTCACTACCATCACATGAGAAGTCAGGTTCAGCAGGTTTCTCTAATGCAATCAACATCTCCATTTGTGAAGTGTTCCGAATCTTTCGAGTGCTACATGCTAGACGCGCGGCATACATCGCAAACTGAGATGCTTTTGGTGGCAAGGAGGAGCACCGTTCCACGCCCAACTCGGGCCTAACAACTGTAAAACTCGCCCCAGCCTTCAACGCTGCTGCTTCTCTTCTTCTTTTGTACCTAAACCATGCAGCTTGGATAAAGCATGCAGCCCACGTCCTCCATTGGTGTGAGTGGAACCTAAACTTGTGCTTCAGTTGCTTGCTGTGGAGCTTCCTGAACTGCGATGTAACAAACTTCACGTCGCTTGATCCGAGGGCAAATGCCTCAACCTCTGTGATGGCAGTGACAGTTCGCGTGGAGGAAGGGAGGAGGATGGTGGGGCGAGGGTATAGACCCCACGTCAGCAGTTCTTCGCCGCAGAAGTCTCCCGAGCCGAGCTGAGACGAGTTGAAAAAACCGGTCCGGCCACCATTCGTCGTGAAGGAGTCGAGGCGGCCACGTAGGATGAAGAGCATTTCTACGACGGGATCACCCTCCCGGACTAGGCAAGTACCGGGAGTGTGCAGTACAGGCTTCAGTCTTTCACATATCGCATCTAGGGTTAACTCATCCATTTCGTCAAACAGAGCAACCTTCATTGACAAATCAAGATTCAAGAAATTGAAATATTGAATATCTAATTAGGGATTGAAACTCACGCGTCGAACGAGGTCGAGACAGAGGTGGTGCTTGATGTCTCGCCGGAGATCAAGAGGGAGGCTTCTGAGAATAGCTTCCTCATCAACCCCTCTTGTTGTGACCCATCTATGCAGATCGTAGCGGCGGACTCTGTCCTTCATCTCATGAGGTAGCTGCCGATGGTGCATCCACTTTTCTGTGTCGGTCCTTCTCACCCTCCATTCTTCTAATCTTGCAGTCGAGGATTGGAGGTACGTCTGTTTAATCAAACCAAATACAACACACAGTTACAGAATGAAATCATGCACACTAAGTGATGAATAATTGGATACAACTTACTTGCATATTCCCTATGAGCAAAGCAAACAGAACTAAGCCAAGAATCGCAATGGTTATGGCGAAATTGATCTCCCCAATGTAAGTAGTAGTGATTAGATTCTGGCCAGCAGAGCTGCAACAAGGATGAATATTGAATACCATGATTCAAAGGACGCAAGTTTGAGATTTATGACTAACTTGCCTTAGATTTCTCAATCCCCACCAGAAACAGTAGGAGTATTTGTTGGCAAAGCTAGATCTTCCAACTGCATGAGTAAGGGCGTCTTGATAGATTCCAAAGTCATGGAATTCGCTACCGGGTCCACACAATGCAGTGATATTGCTGCTTACAAACCAAGATATCCTCTCAACATCACTCACTGTTCGGCAGTCGAAGTACAAGTAGCGGCAGTTGGGCGCTTGATCATCGCAAACCTTTTTCCAACACTGTTCTTGCCTCTCAACTGAAAGGAGGTACCACAGGGAACCGATAACCTTCACAAAATTCAATCAGTTTATCTTTCTCTCCTACCACAAATATGACTATTCAATAGAAACACTTACATGACTTGCCAGCATAAAGAGCATGAGATTAAAAGCTGCACCGGCCCATGCAGCTTCGACTACGACCCCAGCAGTCGTGATGATTTTAGACGAAAGTGGGAAAATGAGATATAACCTCAAAAGAAACTGAAATATGATGGTAATGCGTAGCCCGTGTTTTGCACCAATCTCATTGGAACCTCTCATAGATGGGATCACAACCCAAATCAACAACTAGTAAGGTCAAAATGTTATCATACAATCCAAATAGATAAAGTAACTAGTCAAAGAAAACAATTCCACACGTAGTACCTGAGGAAGAGGAAGAGCTGCTAATAAATCAAACCAAAAGTCTTTACGAAGATATCTTGAAGCGATCTTGGAGGAGTCAATAACCAGCTCTCCCCTCCCAAATATGCGCGAAGAAGGTGCAATATAGGCTGTTCTAAACCGAACAAGAATCTGAATTATAAAGAATGCATCTAGGATACAACGGATGGCTGTGAGAGCTATCTCAAGAGGGACACTTGCTTGCATGCACGCTTCTTCCTCGATATTGGGCAAATAAAAGAACAAGGGGTCAACGAAGAGAGAAATGAGATATGAGATTAGGAAACATTTATTCCATATGCTTAGAAAAGGTCCGCGGGGATCGAATATCTTCTTCTGCACTATTTCATAGTCCTCAGAGAATACTCTTGAAAGTTTCTTCTTCTGGAGAGGACTGCTTGATGCGGGGTTCGGATACTTGCTTGCAGGAGATGACTTTGCAGTTTCGACATCGTCTTGAAATCTGAAATATACACACAAATTTTGTTTAAAGGAAACAGAGCACAACCCAAAAAGAATTGCATTACCTTACAGATCTTTCCCCTGGAAAGCTCAAGCTGCCCATAGTTGCAGTCATTCAAGAATCGGCCCTCGCGTTATAGTGATGGGCTAACTGTGATGCAAGAACTTAAGATATAGCGTCCTTCATCATTTGAAATCAGGGAGAATATAGCGAATAAAACAAAGTAAGGCATACTTTAAAGTTCATATTTTTGTCTGTTTTAAGCATTCACAGAGTTCCAAGATGATGTTAATTCTCTTTAAACTTTCGCATCAAATGACTTGGATTTGACTGTTAGTTTGCCAGAATTTCAGAATTTGTTATTTTAGGTACAAGTTTCATACGCTCAGACAAGACATGGAATACTGAGACACGGTGCAGTCGTTTTATCACCAGCCAGTGCAATCAAGTTTGGAGAAAGACTACCTGCAAATCCTTTTTTCACACCAAAAATTACAAAACAAAACCAAATGCCAACAGAAATCATTCTCAAAAAAACTTATCTAGAGGAGGATTACAGATTTCAATCTTACAGAACATAAATTTGCTGAGCAACTACACTAGAAGACTCTTGTTAGCCACGTTGCATGATCTGAAAACTTTGTTGAGACTTGAGCATAAGAGACCACTCCTTCCACTTTCATGTCATCAGCATCTGACGACTTTTGGTAATTCTGATGCAAAAATAACATATCTAGTGTTAAATTGAGTGCATGAGAAGGATGTCACACATTGGAAAACACATAATTACAAGTAAAATACGAGCAGCAAGTTGGAAATATACCCTGGATAATCTTCAGAGGATCCTAAATGTTTCAAATTTTGGATTCTAACGACGGTCTTCAGCAGCACTAACACGTATAGGTCGGCCATCAAGGTTCTGCAAAACAAGATATTACAATTAATAAATGAATTACTACATAAAAGTAATATAAGAGGCACCAATAAAAATATATACGTCGTGCATGCTTCTCAAAACTAAGCATTAAGAGAGGTGGAATGAAGACTTAAACATGGTCAATAATCAAGACCTGTATATGAGCGTGCGCGTGTGTGTGTGTGTGTGTGAAACTTAGCAATAACAAATTAACGATAGGTAAAAAAGAAACCGTTGATTGCACAAGAAAACTTTTAAGTTAGCAAGCAAGAAATCTACTTGGGTAGCTAGATGAAGAAAGCATTTTAAAAGCAATAAAGTTTAAAAGCCAAATTTCAAGTAGCCAAAGGACAGCCAAAGAGGTTGCTGATCAATGTTGAAGCACCATGAAAGAACCAATGTCAAGTGTATAAAAGTGAAAACAAAGAAGATATAATTCCAACCATATTGAATTCAGAGTGAGAATATGATACTTACCGAGCCATCCAACTTGTCAATGGCATTGTTGACCTCATCAGGGGAGCTGTAGGTAACAAATCCAAATCCCCTCGATCTACCACTTTCTCTGTCATAAACAACCCTGGCCTCCGTAACATTTCCATGCTTGCTAAACAATGACTCCAGAGATTGATTATCCACATCCCATGAAAGGTTACCGACGTAGATTTTACTGCTTCTACCAGAGCTAGGTCGGTCCCAATCCCCTCCCCTCGATCCTCCAAATTCCCGTCCCCTGGATCCTCCATATTCCCCCCCTCCCCTGGATCCTCCATATTCCCGTCCCCCCCTGGACCCTCCAAAGTCCTTTTTAGGGGGTGGTGGTCCGGAGTTTACACGCAATTCTCTGCCGTCAAGTTCCTGCAGAGAATCATAGGCTTGCCAAATCAATTATTATAATGAAACTAGCAGGAAAACCTTTGATGTCCAAGAAGCGGAAATACAAACAATTGAGACCTCACAAAATAAGCAACTACTAATGAGGAAATATTGCTTCATGTAAACTAGTATGTGTTAGTTATGGGAAGGTAAGGCTTACATATCCGTTGAATTGTTGGGCTGCAGCTTTAGCGTCCTCGACTGAAGACATTACAACGAAGCCAAAACCCCGGCTTCTTCCCGTGGCTTTGTCATAGATAACCTGCAAAGTGTCGCGGCTCGGTTAACAACTTCAAAGATTATTCGCCTATTCGGTCAGCATCTTGCTCATATTATGCTAATCTAAACCCTCCACTAAACCAGAAAAACACGCACAAAAGCAAAAGAAAAAGGTAAAGAACTAATGAATACAAATCCTCTCCAATTCAGCCAGTCATATAAACTACAGCACGACTAAAAGACATACTAAAGAAGATAACTATCAGATACAGTTGACAATACATGTATAGAACTTGAAACTCCAAAATCTTATCCATAATACTTTTTCCCAATTAACCACCAAGTAGCAAAATAAAACACTCAAGAGTCAATGTCACAAACTGAAAATTAAAAGCCGTTTCCTTTTCTTGGACAATCTTGAATAGCAAAATTAGAAATTTCGAAGAATAAACCAGAGAAACAAAAGTCGAAACTCACCTCAACCTGCTCCACATTCATCCCGCCTTGTACAAACAAATCAGCAAGCGCAGCACTGTCAACAGTAAACGGCAAATTCCCCACGAAGAGCTTCGCGTCGGCAGAAAAACTCGGCTCCTCCGCCTCGAGTCCCTCCTCTTCCAAGTCGGAAGAAAACGCGACGTAGCGCACAAACTTGGAAGTGGGCCGTACGCGGCTGCCGAATGAAGAAAGCGCGAGAACGAGCTTCGGCAGAGGCTTGAAAGAAGAGGGCGTGAAGAGCGAAGGGGCGGCAGCGGAGGAGTTGGGGTGGTTGAGGGATAGGGCTCGTGGGGCTAAGGATAAGAATTGGGTAGAGGCCGCCATTGCTACTTGCCTGCTTGCTAATTCTTGAAGATAAGGTTCTGGGGTTTCTCTTCAAGGGGTTTTGGCTTAGGGACTAGGGTAGAGAGAAAGGGCGCGGCACAGAGATATTTATGGATAGAGTATCTGAAAGATATGTGCAGCTGTACTCCCTCACTTTTGCCTTATTTATAAACCAGCCCCACTTCGCTTATTTATGGAAAGATTTTCGAATTATTAATTATTACCAAAATTATCAGTTCGAACCGTTAATAAATTACAGCGTGGTGAATTATTTGTATCACAAAAATAAGGAACGTTGCAACTTGCAGATATTTTAGAATGTAATTTTATTCTCGTAGCAGTACTTCTTTAAATAAAAATAATAATACTTCTTCTGTCGAAGTAATTGAAAGAATATATATTATTTAGTTTATTTCGAACATAGATATGCACATAACAAATTTCGGAGGAAGGATCCATGGAGTACTAATATTATATCATTTTCTTTCCGAAGTGTTGGGTTATACGGATTTTGTCTCATTTTTTAAAATGATAAAATAAAGAAAGCATAATAAATTACTAATATTTTGAGACTCACCATTTATACATAACTAACCATTTTTTTAATATTCGTATAAAAAATAATGATAAATTGGCACAAAAGGCCCCCAATATTTGCTAATTTGGATTAATTGGTCCATATTTTTTTCTAGTTTATTGTCCTCAATGTTTGCTAGTTTGAATAAATTGGTCCTTGTGTTAAATTTTAAATTAATCAACTGTTAGTCATAAGGATATTTACGAAATAAAAGTTTTAGAGACTAATTCATTCAAATTTTAAATTAAATTATAATTTTTTTATTAAATTATACTAATTTTTTCAAATAAAATAATTACTTTTTTTTCAAATAAAATTTTTGGTAATGAAAAAAATTGATTAAAAAAACTTAAATAAAAATTAAAAAAGGGCTAAATCTAAATGAACTAATAATAGTTTTAATAACCAATTCATCTAATTTTTAAATTTTTTTTTTAACAAATTTTTTCAAATAATTTTTGTAATTAAAATAGTTATTTAAATAAAAAAAAATTAGCTAAATCTAGATTAACTATTAATTTTGCGTCACACGACGAAGGAGGGGAGCGGGTCAACACAGCGGTTGGAGAATGTGTTATGTTCTTCGAGGCCGGAGATGTTGTCGGAGAAGAACGGTTGGACGACTTGGAGGTGGGAGAGGTAGCTGGAGGATATGAAGATGACATAGGCGAAGGACTAGAAGAGGGTTGTGTAGTCGAAGGTGGCGAAATTGCGAAGTTTGTTGTTGCGGTGGTGGGCGTGACCTTAATTAATTTTTATTTAAGTTTTTAAATTAAGTTTGTTCGTTATAGAATTTTTTTTTGATATAATTTTTTATAACAAGATTATAATTTTAAAAGGGTTATTTGCCTCAAAATACAGAAACTTTTGTTAAATTCTCGTTTTGTACATGAACCTTTAAAATTTGCATGTAAATTCATGAACTTTTGATTTGTTTAAAATTGCATATGAGTCAAAAATCAGGGAAAATCAAAGTTAACGTGACGTGTCTTCACACGTGGCAATCCAATCAACATCTAACCAAAAGGTTGAATTTTTTTTCTTGTAAATACACAAATTTTATAAAAAAAATTCATTTTGCACATGAACTTTGAATTTCATTTTAATTTGCATATAAACTTATAATTTCATTTAATTTGTAAATGAAATTTGAATTTCATTTAAATCTTGTTATGGAAATAAATGTACTTTTTATGTAGCGCTTGTCGACTCCAATAAATTTGTAAAACTAACGAATATAGTTACCGAATTCTTCTTTTTCCGCAAATACTCCTATAACTAGCAATTGACTAATTTAAATATTTGTAAAAAAAAAGTTAAAATTTAATTTAAAAATTGAATGAATTGGTCCCAAAAACTTTTATTCCGCAAATACCCCTATAACTAACATTTGACTAATTTAAAAATTAACAGAATGACCAATTTATCCAAACTAGCAAACATTGGAGATCAATAGACTAAAAAAAAAGATAATGAGTCAATTCATCCAAACTAGCAAATATTATGGACCATTTGTGTCAATTTGTCAAAAATAAATGAAACAAGTTACATGGAAATAGAAACTTAAGAGTGACGAAGTATTAGAAGTTTATGAACTTCTAATACATCAATTACTGGCGATCTTTTATACGTAGATTGTGAATCCGAGCTTAGGCCAAGAATTCCACACACAACATGATTAAGCAAATAATAGCGCATGAAAACAATAATAAATCAGAGAAAACAAAAACCCTTCTTCATGTTTCTACAGATATACATCCAGTCTACTGTAACACATAAATCAACCAATCATGCCTAAAAGAAGTTTCAACTCTGGATGAGAACTGCATTATTAACTTAAAAAAGGCAGGCCATTTTTCATGGAGAAACATGCATCCCATTTGCTCACATGCTTCTCTAACTTGTAATTCAAAAGAAGGAAACCTTAAAGTGGATCAAATTCTCACCTCAAGATTACTGAAAACTTAAAAGGTTTTTGCTTTTTAAGCCTTTGACGCTTTCTTATCTCCTTTCTTGCTTCGAGTTGGCTTATCCTTCCCCACAATCATTCGAGACAGAATGTCAGCTTGCTTTGTGTGACCCCCTTCATTGAGGTTCTTGATCAAGTCTTTGCAGCTGCTCCAGTCAGCAGCTCCTCCCTTCTCCATAATCTTGCACAGAATCGAATACGCATTAAGGCTCTTCCCAGCAGATAACAGAGCATCCAAAACCATCTCATAGCTTGAAACGCCAATGCTATAGTCCCTCCCCAGACCATAATCCAACAGTTTCAGAGCAGCAATTGTCTTCCCCTTTTCACATAGAACCGACAAAAGGCTGTCGAAATCAGGTGCAATGCCACTCAGCATCAAAAGCTCAATTCGTCCGAGGGCTTCCTCAACATGTCCCCTCATGAGCAGAGCTTCCAATATCTTAAAAATCATATCTTGATGGTCAGTCACCCCCTTCTCCAGCATCATCTTCATCACTCTGCTTGCAGTCTGCACTCGTCCATCTTCAAACAAACTCTCCATCACCGACCTATAGAGAGAGGAATCAGGAAGATGGCCATTCTCTATCATGCTATCAAGAACAGCTTTCGCCTCTGCAGGGTCCTTCTTTGTGAGGTAGCTTTGGACAAGTGAATCGTACGAGCTTTTTTCCGAAGCCACCTTTCGCCTAAGCATGATTTTGAGAAGCTCGAAAGCAGAATCGGGAGTCCCTTCTTTCGCGTGACCACTGATCAGAGCGTTTAAGGCAATTGGATCCTGCACACCCAATTTCATCAACTGCCTTACCAGGGTTTCAGCTTTTGCAGTCTGACCATTGTTGCAGAGATAATCAACTACTATGTTATAGGAGCTAGGTTCCATATGCAGCGTATTTTGAGGCCTCAAGATAATATCCTTCTCTATAAGCTTATCCAGCAACTTAACTGCTCTATCATACTGACCAGCCTTGCAGCAGTTCTCAATCAGAAGGCCGTAATGTCCGGCTTCTGTTGGAATACTCAACTTAATCATAGCCTTCAGCACATCAACAGCAGCATCCATGTCACCCACCTTGCACTGACCAGAAATTAGTTTGGTGAAAATTGAGTTATCTGTCGGTGCAATATACTTATCCACCATCTCCCTCACTACATCCCCAGCTTCAGACATCTTTTCCGCATCACACAGGCCCGGCAGCAAGGTAGAGTAAGTAATAGCATTTGGCTTTATCCCAAATGACTTCATCTCCTCCACCAATCTCAATGCATCATCAACTCGTTCAACAGAAACATACCCTTTGATCAAAGTAGTATAAGTAATCACAGTAGGCTCAATGTTCCTCCCTTTCATCTCCACAAAATACTTCTCAGCCTCCTCTGTTTTACTAACCCGATTATACCCATTGATCATCGTATTGTAAGTGACTACATCTGGCATAATCTCACGGCTCTTCATATCCTCGAAAAACCTATTGGCAGTCTCTACCTTCCCAGAAAGAAAAAATCCCCAAATCAAGATGTTGAATGTATGCCTAGTTGGTTCAATCCCTTCATTCAACATCTTATTGAAATATCTCTTCGCCATCATATACCTCCCCCTACGCGAAATCACTTTAAACAGAACGTCGTAAGACTTAATTGTACGATTGACTCCCAACTCCTCCATCTTTTGAAACAACTTAACACTCTCCTGAACTATCCCCGCCTTACCATAACTATAAATCATAATGACCCACATATCCTCATCCCATTCCAACCCCTTTTTCGGCATATCCAACAAAATGCACCTAGCGTGATTAAGCTTAGAAGCCCTCCCTAGAATCTCAATGATCTTCAGATGCGTCTCCCTATTATGCTTAAATAGATTCGATCTTTCGACCCATCGAAAGAACTGGAGCGCGTGGCCCGAGTTCTTTGCGCCATGTAAAACATTGTAAACGAGATCGTGGTCAAAATTAGGTACCAGTTGCCGGAGCGAGTTCTGCAAACGGGTCGTCCACGGACGACTATCCATCATTCTACATATTGTATCCTCTATCTTCTCCGGGCTCCTCCGGCGCCTAAGCTCTCGAATAGGCGCTGCATCTGCCGTCGACTTTCCTGACGATAGATCAGGGTTTGGATCTGTCGAAATGGGGATTTCTTCATTCGGGTTGGGATTCGGCGGCTGCGAGGGCGTGGAGGAGCAATAGAAAACGGATTTGAAGGAAAATGGGGATGAAAGCCTCGCGAGATTTGGATTAAACTGGGTCTGTTTCGATGCAGCTAGACGCGACATTTTTCCTCAGCTTGCTCGATCAGTGGATCGAAATTTGTCACAGACAACGGGGGGGAAGAAAAGGGTTTTGAGACAGTAGTGAGTTCGTTAGGGTTTAAAGGAGCCGGCCGGACCTCAGTTTAACTGAATTTACACATTGTAATTTTTTCGACCAAAATCATACAAAGTAGCAAATGAGTTTAGTCAATATGGGCCCAATTATTAATAATTTTAAGGGTTTGATGTAGGCCCAATTAATTACTTACGACATTATTAGCCACAAGCAGGCCGGCCCATCTTTAGTGGTCCACTCCTTCTAATCTCGTAGAGTAAAACCGAGAAGCGATTCAAAAATTAAATAATCTCTATAAATATCAACATGATGTAGAAAGGGCGGTTGTCAAAGAAACCATCTGTTATTATAAAAATGATAAAAATTTCACGTACATTTAGAAGATGAGATGCAATGAACCGACTACCCCAACATTAATCAAAGTGAACACCCTAATAAAATGAATCTTCACGAAACCCCAAAAATCACAATCTACTTAACTAATGAATGACGAGAACTACATTTGCAACACCAATTTATTAAATTAATAATGAAATTAAAACTACAAGGAAGAAGAGAATCAAAACGTCAAGTGCAATGTATTTGTGCGTCAGAAGGGATACTAAGTAATAAAATTATATTATTGGTTACATATAAAATAAAATATTTATCACGTTAACGTTTAGCTGCTTCGATACAATGAATAACCGAAAGACCAATCCCAGATTACACCATGTGCGCAAACTTGGCAATTATTCAGCACTTTTTGAATAATAAAATCTACTCTCATTTAAATAGTATAGTATACTTTTTTTGAACTATAATATTAAAATTATTCCGTTTTCTTATTTGACAAATTGTTATGAATAATTTTTTTAGGGATTCACAACTTTACACAATTCTGCACACGTCAACTACTATTATTAAAAAACGCGACAAAAAGAAACATGATTATTTAAATGGTACATGTGAAGTATTTTATTTGTATTACTCCCACATAAACGGAAATATAACAACAATTCATGCGTGATAATTTATTATTTTTTCAGAAAAATAGTTAGAGAAGTTTACAATTTAAATTTGTGCACATAAATTTGATTATGATTATTATTTTCGTACTTTGTTGTGATGGGAGCATCTATAACCATACAAGTTAAAATTTTCAAAATTGACAAAAATATTAAGACCAAACTACGTACTCAAGTTACGAAACAAAAATTAACTTCAAATTACGCTTTACAAAAAGTAACATTGTTTCATTTCTACCTAATTAACTACAGATAATGTCATTATTATTGTGAAATGGAGCTTTCTACATAGGTCAATACATGTAAACCCTCTTAGTATTCACATTGATATCCCTAAATGCTCCAAAAGTCAATCATACCCATTTATGTGTTGTTGAGTAGCTTTTTGTTGTTTTTTGGAACCGATTAATCGATGTTAATAGTTAATTTATGTTCACCTTATTAATTAATACTTTTTTCTCTCTCTTTTGATATATATATATAGGGAGAAATAAAAAACACATTAACACTCCCTATAAATATATATGTATATATAATACATTATTAAAAAAAATTAAAAAGATATATATTGTTATAAACTATATAGAATGAGAGAATAATAGAGAATACGTAAAATATATGAATATTATTACGAGAGTGAAGACCTCTATTTATAGAGTACAAGATAGACTGCTAGAGTTTAGATATTGTCATCATATATCTAGTAAATATTATCTACAACACTCCCCCTTGATGGACCATCCCTAAACAAAAATTGATGCCTCGTTAAAACCTTGTCAGAAAAACCCAATTGGATAAAAACTGGTCGAAGGAAAAAGAGTACAGCTGGTCCACCTCAGTATAGTCATTCTTGATCTTTGAGTCGGCGTATATCGATCTTGTGTACCAATGTCTTGAATGTTGACGTTGGTAATGCATTTGTAAAAGAATCAGCTAGATTGTCACTTGAGCGAATTTGCCGGATGTTGATGCCGCCACTCTTTTGGAGATCACGTGTTGCATTGACTCTTTTATGAATCAATCTCAATGACTCATTTACTTGTGTGTTGCATTGGATACCTCGTTAAAAACCTTAACTAAGAAAATCATTTGGGAAAAAACTTAGAAAGGAAAAAGAGTACAACCATTTAACCTTCAGGGTCATTTTACCTTTAGGAGTCAGTCTAATCTTCAAGATTATTTACAATTTGTTACTCCCCCTCAAGATAACAATCTTCAAGGTTATCTTTAAGATCTACACTAATATGTGCAACACAAGTTTAACTATTTTCATAGAGAATATCATGTTTGTCTCAAAGATGATAAAGGATGGTCAATACCATTTCAAATCCTCAAATCGCACATAAGTAAGGAACTTCTGGTCCTAAAACATCTTTGTTATCTTCTATAGGTCTAAATGAGTCTCCATCCACTTCAAGTGATTGAAGCAACCATTAGGTAGCTATGTGGATGAAATACAATAAATCTCTCTAAAAACCTTTCAGGTAGGTCGACTAGCGTAACTCCATCAAGGAGATGCTCGATCTACAGGTCGAGACAATTATTAGTTCAACCCAAGTCTTTTGATTCTAACTCCGTCTTTAGGCATGGGTTGATTTCATCAAGTGCTTTTGTACATAATGATTCACATATCCTCTTCATGAGGAATTTAGAGTGATGTGTTCTAATTTTGTATTCCACGGACTTCTTATCTCTTAGCACAATAAATCTCTCACGCTTCTGGCGTCAATGAGAATTAATTAATTTATTTTGTCTATGAGGAACTTCAGTTCTTTCATGGTGCATATACAACAGATATATGAGATTTTAGTCACTCCTTTTGCACTAAATTGATGAACTTTTGGTTCATAGTGCGTGAATCTAATAATTAATCCAACAAGATATTTGCAGCATTCTATCATTTATATTTCATATCTCCACCTAATACCGACAAGGATGTGAGTTGGATTATAAAATCAACATATCAATGAATAAAATTATTCATAATTACTTGTTCTATGTAAGTCATTTTGACGGAGTATACATATAAGTATTATGTTCTTCAGGAGTTTCAATCAAACTCAAGTCATCATTTATGTACCCTTCTGTCAAGGAATTATCGTCGTTATGATTTATATCATATACGACTGTACTATTTCAGCCCTTACGATGACTTTTGCAGTCTAATTGACAACATCTTTTTGACTTACATGCTTTGAGCAAGTTAAATCCTTTAGGGATCTTCGAATATATGTCACTATCTAGTGAATCATATTGATAAATATTTACTACATCCATAAGGCGCATAGCAAGCCTTTTGTGACATAAGTAGATTAATCAAATTCTAAATACAATGACGTTTATTATGGGAGAGTACATAATTAATTCCCGGTCTTTGAGAAAAATATTATGTTACGAGTATTGCACTATATCTCGTAATTTTTCATTTCTCTTTGTAACAAAGACACATTTGTATCCTTCCGGGATATACTTTTCAGATTTTGGAACTACAGGTCAAAATATTTCCCTTTCTTGGGAATTTTACTTCACCTTGTATGACTTCTTTCCTCTTTGACCAATTATTTCAATCTTGACAATCTCTTATAGATCTTCATTGAGGATCCTCTTTTTTCATTTCACGAGTCATATTAAAGGTGAATATATCGTCATGCCTCCACAACGATATTTGATCTCTCCAATATATTGAGATCTCATTATTTTCAGACGCTTGTAGTTCTTCAGGAACTTCATTTGATTGATTAATCACATTCGTCATTATTTGGTTCATATCTTGCACCCCTTTTCTTAGGCACAAAATTGCTTTTAGAACCAATTGGTCGACCATATTGTTGACGCACTTTATATGCATTTGCTACCATTTGTACTTGTCCTTCAGGGACATATATTCCGGCGGGGGTGTTTGCAGCAAATGTATAACATTGTCACTTCTTCTATATACATACAAAAGCATCAAGAAGTTGATTTGCAATCTTTTGCAAATGAATCTTTCGACTTCTTGTTCACATTGATTACTTCGGGAATCCAAATGTGACTAGTTTTTTTTCTTGTGCTTTTTGGTTGTAGATTTCACATTGATTACTTCGGGAATCCAAATGTGATATTGTTGGTCCGGAGACGAGAGTCAGGTGTAGAGGGAGGATGAATACACCTGAGTACTGTTTCTTTTTCTCAAATGCGAAGGTTGCTACTGATGAACAGTGTCAAATAGTAACCTTCTGATCGCGGGTCAGAGTGTGCCAACTACTGAGTCTCTCCTACTGACTTGTGTCAGTTCTTGATTCTCATTCGAAGAATTAGTGCGGATAAGTGTGTAGGGCCCGGAGATTTCGTCTCAGTTGAAAACGTGATTTTTATAAACCAAATTATTTGGCTAGTGCACTTTTCGAATACGTTTTATGCAAGGTATGAGTTTGTAAGAGATTTGTATGCAATGCAATAAAACAGTAAACAACACAAGCAATTTTTAACGTGGTTCGGATACGCAAGATCCTACGTCCACGGTCTCGCCGAACGGAGGTCTTGTTGATTTATCTGAGCAAGCCTCAGCAAGGTATCTGTGCACTGGACATACCCTTCTAAGTTATAGTCCTTAGCGACTTTACAAATCAAACCTAAGTTTGAAGGGGAGGGGATTTTCTCCAATTATGAAGGAGTTCTTACAATAAGAACAGTCACTAAATGTGAACTCCTTCGAGGGTTCTAAGCTATAGATATAAACGATTGAGCTTAGATAGAGAAGAGGGATCTAAAGAAAGAAACTCTAGAGAGAAGAACTAAAGATATTCTGTTAGGCAAGTTCTTCGCTGGATCTTCTTTGAATGCGCTAGAGTGTTTCGAAAGTTTGAGCGTATTGTCCCTTTGATATCCCGTGTGTGGAGCTCGGAAATGCTTCTCTATTTATAGTTGTGACCCAGGCATTTGCCCGAACGTCCAAGGAAAACGACCATAAGTTTGAATTGTTGCAGCAGAGTTGTTGGTTACTGTGCATGAGAGCAACTTTAGTAGGTCGAGCAGGTAGAGCTTAGACCGCTTCTCATTGGTCGAGGTACGTGGTAGGTGAGATATGTCAGACATCGGTCTTCATCGGAGTTGACTCTCACTCTTCCTCGTATGATCTTCTGCTGACTTTCGAAAGATGTTAAAAGCTGGGTCGTTTCCTATCGGATACAGTAGACCTGATACGGTCTCTGTCTTCTTCGTCTGAGTCGGCTAATGGAGAATATGCTACTGAGTGTAGTCAGCTAATGACTCTGAAGGTACTAAGCTTTGCAAGATGAGTTCTTCTACTGATGTCGGTCAGCTGATGAGATGTCTTCTACTGAGCGATGGTCAGCTGATGACTTGAGAACACAAGCTCTTACATTGATGACGTGGGGACTTCCTATTGAAGATCAGTCCAACATATACCCCGTACAAGACTTAGACACAAACGATAATGAAAATAAAAATTGTCTAGCTTATTACATCATCTAGTCCTATCGACACTACACGACGGATACAAGCTGGGTTTTGGGATCTTCAATTCCATAGCATGAGACACTATGATTTCCCAAATACTGATTACCCCCAATAATACTAAGTATCCTCTACTGACTCATAACCCAACAGATATATGTTCCACCAAATGTTGGGAACGTTATTTCATTATAATAACAATCTTAATGTAAGACTCATTTTACTACGGATAAAAACCATTTTGAGTATGAACATGAGCAACTAATTATTCGATCTCAATTCCAAAGTCATATAATATAAATCCTCTTCAGGAAGAACTTGGAGTTTAATAAACTCGCTAGCTTTAGCAAGATAAATCTTCTTTAGGGAATTGAGCTCATTGTTTTTAAACTTGTAGTTCTAACAAGTGCTAGATTTCTTCTAGAAATCAAGCAAATCATGTAAATTCTTTTATTAAGATATTCTTCAGGATCTCTATATTGCGCTCATATGAATTTTCAATTACGTTGCACATGATAGTTGCTTGTAGATGTCCAAATCTATCATGTCAAAGCATAAAACTCTTTTGAACTACCGGTTCATGACATGGATTGTCTCACTTATTTTCTTAAATGTGTAATACATTTAAGATGGTAGTATGATAACTTTTCTTTTGTTGCTTCCGGCTAAATACAAAAGAATCACTACCTAGCTTAGTAAGTGTCTTCTAGACTTACTAGAGTAAAGAACATGCTCAATAGTTAATTTAGTATCATTTGATAGAATGATACAAGCTCTTCGGGAGCATTTAATGATGTTCGATGCACTAAATTTTAAAATGCATATACTCGTATTGAGCTTTAGGGAGGACAAACAATTAATATCTTTATGCAATCCTGCTGGGATGCTTTGTTTCATTCTAATATTATCTCCCTCATGTCTCTTATTGGCATATGAGCATCGATATCAATATTTCATTGATGTCAATGAGACATAAATAATATTTTTCATTTCAGGAATAACATATATAATCAAAAGTACTAGTTGCTTTTTAAGAGCATTTAATATTTTTCTAGAATATAAATGATACTACTTCAGGAGCAAAAGTTAAATAGTATATAAAAATACTGTATTTGAGGCATTTCCACAAACATGTGATAGTAATGTTACTATCACAATATGGTCATTCTTCCGGAATGTAATTGTGCTACTTCCAAAGTAACAATTTAGTTTCACGATAAGCGAAATCAATAAATTGTAAATTTTGAGATATACCAGATCTCACATCTATTCTTGAAAAGAAATTAAGCACAATAGGATATTGGAAATACAATTGTCAATCAAAGAGGAGCTCTTGCTACCACCCTATATAATTAGGTAATACTTTAAATTATAACATACCTTTAAACATACATTGTTCTTTAGGAACATGTAATATTCTTTAGGAATATTAATTGTGCTACTTCAGGAGCAACAATCAAGTATCGTTGTTGTGATATATGATTTCAAAATGATAAGTTTTAGTTGTTCCAAGAACATGTAGAGTTAATTGTGCTACTTCAAGAGCAACAATTATACTCCCTCCGTCCCATTGGAAGCGTCTTGTTTCCAATGGGCACGGATGTTAAGAAAATGATAATGTGTGGTGTATATTGTTTGACTTTTGGATAGTTAAATCTTGTCCACATATTCTTGCCTTTTTTAGAAACAAGACGCTTCCAATGGGACGCCCAAAATGGAAAACAAGACGCTTCCAATGGGACGGAGGGAGTATAACATTTGCCAAAATAAAGAGCTTGAATTGTTCTTCAAGAACATGTAGTATTCTTCAGGAATACAAATTGTGCTACTTCAGGAGCAACAATTTTAGTCCATATTAAACCACTTCAGGTGAAAGATTAATATTTTCTAGAAACTCAGTTGCTCTTCAAGAACATATAGAATTATTTGGGAATATCAATTGTGTTACTTCAGGAGCAACAATAATAAAAATTCGAGAACCAAAATTCGCCCATCAATAAGACAAAATATATGAATTGATCATCGAAAACATGTAATATTCTTCATGAATATTAATTGTGTGCTACTTATGGAGCAACAATTAAATCATTTCAATAAATAAATTTAATTGCTCTTTAAGAGCTTATGATATTCTTGAGGAATATGGATTGTGCTACTTCAGGAGCAACAATCTAGATTCAACATAAATAATGTAAAATAAATGTTCTTCAAGAGCATGTAATATTCTTCGGGAATAATGATTGTGCTAAACAATAATTTAAAATGATATAATACAACATCAAATATGTATACACTTTCATAAATTACGATTTTCATGTTGCCTAAGTACATAGAAAATATTAGGAATTCGACTATAATTCTAAATTCATGTGTATGAAAAGGTGGCAACGAACTCAATATCAGTCTATGAACAAATATTAATATTAATAAATAATAATTGGATAACGGATGGTATTATCAACTTAGATAATAAAATTTTATTTATCAACATAAGCATATCTTTTTCGCTTTTCTATTACTTTATATTACTTTAACATAATAGTTTCGTATGGATTCGCGTTTATCAATATACATATAAACTAGACAATCAAAGGCAACTAGGCAAAGATTCAAGGAATTAGAAATCTCAATTTAATAATATTTTAATTTTATAGTTAATTGATCCAGCAAATAGAAAAGAATTGATTTTGAAACCATGTAGATATTAGCCAAATAACATCAGTAAACGTGTCAATTAAGAATTTGAATAAATCATGTGATACCTTGAATCAAGATGAGACGAAGAGGCGCATATTATTTATTCTGAAATAAGGCTTCGTTATTTCTTGTAAAATAAGAGCTTCTCGTGCTGATAACGTGTTATAAACTATATGGAATGAGAGAATAATAGAGAATACGGAAAATATATGAATATTATTATAAGGGTGAATACCTCTATTTATAGAGTACAAGATAGACTGCTAGGGTTTAGATATGATCATCATATATCTAGTAAATCTTATCTACAATATATATAACATTTATTGTATTATAAAATATACTTTCGAATTATTGATTACTCAATAGTATGGTACGCAACAACTGAAGTCGTCAATTAAGTTATTGGGAATCTTATTACATAATCAATAACCCGCACCAGAAATGCCACGTCACGGTTTATTTATTAGATAATGTAGAAGTCAAAGATTTAAAAAAATTGGAGTTTGCTTAACTAAAGGGTCAAACTCCTAGTTTCATTACACGTTTCAATATTTTTGGGACCGCACTACTTATAAAAAGCATTTGCCTCTCCAACAAATGAATGTCAACACGAGATAGGCAACTAAAGGTTGACTCCCTAGAAGTTTGTTGTATTGAGACCTAAACGTAGCACAAACAAAATGTAAAGGAACACAAGAAATGAAGTACTATATTTTGTTCCTTTTATTTGATCCGTTATAGAAAGCAAATTGATTATCCATATAACTTAGTTTAGAAGGGGAATTTTTTTACATAAATATTTATATGACACTTATTATAAAAATATTGTATGAATTAAATATTAACATTAACATTATTTTAAAAATATTTAGATATTATAATGTTATAATATGACTCAAATCCTAATCCTTAAACGGAATTAAGTCTTATCCCACATCGCATAATTAATGAAGTTTATCATTAATTTCACCTATAAATAGATATGTTCTCTAATTGTTTAAACTGTGTTTCTGCGTATCATGTTATGAGATTAGTTAGTTGGACTAATTGTCCATGTTCTTGTGGGCATATGTTTTTGGGCCTATGACCATAATTTAGAGGCTTATTTTGTATTATCCTATTTATTAGTGGATAGTTTCTCCGCCGTTCGCGGATGTAACCACGTTAAATTCTATGTGTCTATTTCTTTTTCTCCTTGTGTTCTTATTTTGTTATTGTCTCCGTTGGATTCCAAGAACTCGTTCGTCACATTTTTTAGGTCGAAAGATCCTAACATATATTTATATTATTATAACTATTATGTATAAAACTTAACATTAAAAATAATATTATAACGTATTTAAAGTAGTACTTATCTAAATGTTGTATCATATGTATTTAAATAATGTAAAATATTTATTTATATTTATATATAATATAAAAATTTAAGAGAGAATATAGGAGATGTTAAGGGAAAAGTAATTCAAATATCTAAGGATAGGAGGAGGAATTGAAAAATGGTGAAATAAAAGAGTTAATGACTTTTAATTCTGTGTTCGTTTTTTATCATCCTCAATCAAATGGTTTTCAAGTCGAATGGGGAAAGAGTATTGTGTCATATTATGTTAATTTAGTTGGATTTAGTCAATAACTTTAATAGTTAGGTCATTTGTGACAACATTATAGACCCTTGTAACAATGCCAAAGCTAAAAATGGGTAATAATATGAAGGACTTTGGCATTGTATTGGATGTGAGGTGCATTCATAATGAAAAATGAAAAAATAAAAAAAATAAAATTGGAGCATGGTTAAAGAAGAGAAAAATGTAGCCTGCACTGGGATTCCAAATTAAGAAAACACATTTAGCGAATATACGTATATCAAATGAACTTAGTATGGAAACTAAATGAGTCATTATATATAATTCGAGTTTTTATTTTCTTAATTAGAGCTTTAGATTTTTAATTACGTTAAAAGTCTTGATTTAAAATCGACATAAATGAAATACTGTAGTTTTTTGCCGAATCAGATTATGCTTTTAAAATCTACTCATAGTTTAAAATGTAATGTTACTTGATGGGATAGTACTACTTCATATTTTTCATTTTAAAATATATATTCTGCATTATTTTTTGATTTAAGTCACATTAGTCTTGTTCGGTAACTTTAATTTTTATTTTTTTCCGGAAAGGAGAAAGAAATTAGAGAAGCTTTTTATTGGCAGTCACCAAATTTCCCTTTTCCCCAAAGATTTTATGGTCATCTCCAAACAAAGTGTAACACCACCCCCAACCCCCCACGCCCCAAGGCTTTGCACACACAAACATGTATGCATACATACATATATATATAAAATAAAATAAAATAAAATAATTTTGTTTTCCTTCTCTATCTACACTCCCCAGCCCCAGCTCACACTCTTGTTTATCTCTATCTACATCTCTTTTTCATGTATCTATACTTGTATCTATAGTTTTGCTTCTCCTTTTCTTTCACTAAATATGCCAACGAGCACCCGTGGCTTTCGTCAAAGTCTCTGATCTCAACTCTGAGCACGTACGACGAAAGAGGGAAGCCAAAAGGTAAAATTAATTGATGCGGTAATAAAGTAGAGAGAGAGAGAGAGAGAGGTGAAAAACCCTAACAATTTTTGCTCCCCTCGCTCCAATTTCTATGATGAGTGCACGGTTAATTGCGTGTAATGCATGTGATTACTGTTTGTGTTCCCTATGTGTACGGATTCGCAGTTTATTTTGGAGTATCAGTTGCTAATCGGGTACAGATCCATTTTTGGGTTTAGTGAATTTATCTGCATGATTACTGTAATTTTTTGTCAGCTTTGACTGAATGCAAGATTTCGGTCCACGTTCTAGATATTTTTTTTGGTTTGGCGAGTTGTTTGTTGAACTAGGTCTTTGGGGCTTCCGAGTCTTTCATGCGATTTTGTGGTGGTATTAGTCATGGTGAGGGAGATCTGTTACGTATTCAGTGTGGTGCTGTTTATCAGCCGTTGAATTTCGTCTTTCCGGTTCGCTGTCATCCATTAAGATGTTGATTTCTATTTTGGGATCGTGTTTTCCGTTAATGATATGACTTACAACTTAGGATAGGATTTTTATGGAGACGGATATTGATTTTGGTTTTAATTGGGAGGTTTGCTTTCTAAACTTTCGTAATCTTACTTAATACTGGCTTATGGATTGTATTTGAGTGGCCTATGTCCCTTGTTCCTACTACTGATGGACTAGAGTTCTATTGGCGATGATTTGGTTGAGTTTGTATGTTTGCTGATTTATCTTAATGGAGAGTGTTCTGTTTCAGTTGTTGGGTACTTGGGTTGCCTTATAGCATAATGGTTTGAGATTTAAAACTAATGAACCTCTGTAAAACACGAGCAATGAATTTTGGTCTCTGATATCGAAATACAAAGGTCCATATGAAGGCCCCAATTTACCAAGTATTATGATTTATCATGCTTAGAAACTTATTCCTCATTTGCAGGCAAATGCTTAACTTTGACACTACTAGAAGTATCAGTACTTTTATCATGCATATTACTTCTTCAACACGTTCAAATGCTAAAATTCTTGAGAGATGTTCCTGCACTAGATATCGCATGTATATTTATTTATAAATGTTTGTTTGTATCAGGACTGCAAAAAGCACACCGTGGAAAAGAATTTCAGCATTCTGTACCTTCTTGGCTGCGATTATTAATTGTGTGAAAAAAAATCCAATTTCGTTTATTTGGTAACATCTAGAGCAGAGTTTAAGGCAATCAGAGGTTTTTCCATGATCAAGCTGTGAAAAAGTTTTGACAGTTTAGGTCAGCTCTTTGATATGGACTTGAATGAGCACCGCGATGAAGATGGTTTTGGTTGGAGATTTACTGGTCTCGAGGTTTTTCTTATTCATCATATGCTAACCGGACAACAGTAAATTGGGAGGAACAGATATGCAAACTTGTGGACCGTCTGTCTTATATGCTGATGTAGTTATATTGCTTATTTTTTTGTCAAGAGCTCAAAGGATTTCCTGATTAACTTCACAACCTGCACCTCTCACGGTGGAAGTTAAGCTTGGTGATTTTTGACCTACTTTGTAGCTGCTTGAAAGTTCCCACCCTTGAAGATAATGCTGTTATTTTGTATCTGAAGTTCTGAACAACAAAACAAATGGAACATGAGACACCGATAACTGGTTTTCAGCCAAGCACTAGAGGGCGGGTGCTTGCTGCTGTTGGACCGGTGCTTTGGATTGCTATCAGCTATGTAGACCCTGGGAAGTGGGCAGCTTCTATGGAGGGAGGTGCTCGGATTGGTTTTGATTTGTCTTTACTGGTGCTTATTGCAAACTGTGCTGCTATTTTATGTCAGTACCTGTCTGCACGCGTAGCAATTGCCACTGGGAAGAATCTTGCACAGGTGATTTCTTTCCCTCGATATTTTGTTTCTCATGAGGTGAATTAGTTTAGTTGTGACATTATTTTTCATCATAGCTAGTAGAGAATATGGATGAATAAATAAGTCGTTTAGAGTGTACCCAAGTTTGATCTGATGCAAATATCACATGATAGTTCCTTGACTGCAAAATTTTGATGTCTCTGCGTCAGTATTCTTAATTTGGTTAGGTACAACTGAGGTAACTGTCTCGCCGTCCTAAAATGTCGGTGTCTATCTTGATGTAAACCTTATTGGAAATGCATTTTTTCTGTCATCAGTTTTCGGTACAATAATGACCATTCAAATCACTCTACTTCCCAGGAACTCTTCCTCTCTGTCTAGTCGATGATATTGGTATTATCATGTTAAATATGTGCTGATATACACCATAATTCCTACCCCTTCAATGCTTCTCTATATATTTTATATGTTTCTGCATCGTATCATGCTTCTTCTAGTGCACTATATTTTATCTTTAATTGGCTTTTTATGCTGTAAAAACTTCAAAAAATTGAATGTGCACTTACTGGTTTTTTATAACCATAGATTTGCAGCGAGGAATACAATGAGTTGACATGCATACTCTTAGGAATTCAAGCAGAGATCTCGATGATTGTGTTAGATCTCACAATGGTAATTCTTTCTTCGGATGTTTCTGGATTTGTTTATTTCTTTTTAAGTCCTCTTTCTAATTGTACTATTTGTTTCTTCTTGTAGGTCCTTGGCACTGCTTATGGCCTTAATACTGTCTTTGGAATTGACCTATTTAATTGTGTTTTCTTGGCTGGCTTTGATGCTGTACTGTTTCCATTTCTTGCTAGTCTCCTTGTAAGTTTATATAATTCATTCTGCTACAATTTGTTAATTGGATTTTCACAATTACTTATGGGGTGACTATTTCCAGGGAAACTCCAGCGCAAAAATCTTATCCATATGTTTGGCATGCTCCATATTAGCATCTTATGGTTCTGGAGTTCTATTAATTCAACCAGAAAGCTCACTCTCCATGAGTGGGATTCTTAATAAGCTGACTGGAGAAAATGCATACACATTCATGAGCATCATTGGTGCAAATATTATGCCCCACAACCTATACCTCCATTCTTCTATTGTACAGGTCTCTAATCTATGTCTCTCATGGTAGCATCTTTTGTTGCAAATATATTTTTGAGCCTGTTGCAGCTTTCTAATGTAATGCTCTCGCGATTGCATAGTCTGTTTACATTTCAGTGCTCATGAGTTCCTAGTTATGTGAACTTCTCGTGGTTTATGTACTTGATCTTGTGAACGTCTTGCAGGGTCAGAGGCAGACGAATGTTTCTAAAGGGGCATTATGCTATGACCATTTTTTTGCCACTGTATGCATCTTTAGTGGCATTTTCCTTGCAAACTCAATGCTAGTGAACTTGGCTGCCAATGTGTACTATAATAGCGGAATAATTTCGCTCACTTTACAGGATGCATTATCATTACTGGATCAGGTTGGTTGTAGCACTCACTAAACGTTCATCATTTAAATGCATATTTTTCTGTTTTCTGGTGTACTTAAGATAATAATGAGATTTCCTGGATAATTATGCAGGAATTTCGAAGTAAATTAGCTTCAGTTGCTTCAGTTTTTGTTATGTTTGTCTCCAGTCAACTTGTAGCTGTATCTTGGAGTCATGGAAGACAAGTGACCACCCATGATTTCTTCAAATTGGAGATTCCTGATTGGCTTCATCGCGCTACCATCAGAATAATAGCCATAATTCCAGCCCTCTTTTGTGTTTGGAGTTCAGGAGCTGAAGGCATATTTCAACTCCTGATCTTCACACAGGTTGTGGTTGCTCTTCTACTTCCATCTTCTGTCATCCCCCTATTTCGAGTGGCTTCCTCTAGATCGATTATGGGTGTCTACAGAAGTTCTCTTCTGGTGGAATTCTTTGCTCTGGTCTCCTTTATTGGCGTGCTGGGGTTGAAGATTGTGTTTGTCATTGAATTGGTATTTGGAAGTAGTGACTGGGTTGTTAGTTTAAGGTGGAACATTGGAAGTAGTGTGCCTATTTCATATCTTATTCTTCTGAAAGCTGCTTTTGCCTCCTTATGTTTGATGCTTTGGCTGGCAATCACTCCATTGAAGTCTGCAAGTTCTGGCATAGATGCAAAGGTGCTGAAGTGGGATAAAGAAGTTACTAAGATTGAGCCATCTGTTCAGAGAGGCCAAACTGAAGTTAGCGAAATTCTACACCAACTGGAAAAGCGTGTGGAGAAGCAGGAACCTGCGTTATCGTCTGAGAGGTTCTCCGGGAGCCACCATAACATACATACTCCAACTCCAACTCCAGAATTGAATTTGCCTGAAACACTTTTGGATTCTGAGATCAATCTAGATCTACCTACGATTCAGGAGAATTCATTTGATGTTACATTTTCAAAACCTGCTCAAGGTGTTCCTGAGACCAGTTCAGAATCTGGCTTTCCTGGATCTGGCGTGATTGATAAACGTGAATCGTCGAATGATGTCAACTTGACCACCGAATCAAAAGACATGATCGAGAAGACACTGAAAATTGAGGGAGATGTGAAGAAAGAAAAAGACTATGAAGCAGATCATTGGAAGCCTCAAGGATCAATTAAAGATGTTTCCGAGAGTGGCCAGTCTCTTTCTTCTGATGGTCCAGGATCTTTTAGAAGTATTGGTGGAAAAACTGATGATGTAGGAAGTGGTGCAGGAAGTCTTTCAAGAATAGCAGGGTTGGGCCGTGCTGCAAGGCGCCAGTTAACTGCCATTCTTGATGAATTCTGGGGACAGCTGTTCGATTTTCATGGTCAAGTTACTCATGAAGCCAAGGCTAAAAAGCTAGATGTTTTGTTGGGGGTTGATTCTAAGGGAGACTCAAAACCTTCACTGGCTT
Organism: Lavandula angustifolia; assembly: GCA_028984105.1. Classification (NCBI taxonomy): domain Eukaryota; kingdom Viridiplantae; phylum Streptophyta; class Magnoliopsida; order Lamiales; family Lamiaceae; genus Lavandula; species Lavandula angustifolia. The sequence goes on from CM054820.1 coordinate 11,196,018, forward strand.
CAGTTAAATTGGAAAGTATCAGTAAGGATTCTACTGGATGTATCCCCTCTCCACGTGGAAGAGCGCCTGACCATTTAAGAACCTCTAGCTTTTACAATTCCTCGATGCAACATATTGGACAAAGTAATATTGCATCACCTCTTGGGGTTCAGCATGGTTCACCAATGTGGTCTAATCCTACGCATTTATTAGATGCATATGTGCGGAGTTCAAGCATCAATGCCCTTGACAATGGTGAGAGGCGCTATTGCAGCGTGCATGTCCCGTCATCACCTAACGGCCATGATCAACAGCCAGCAACTATTCATGGTTATGATATGGCATCATATCTGGCCCGAATGGCGAAAGAGAATTCTGATTATCAAAAAAGTCAGCTGGAGTCATTAAAACAAGCTTCTCTGGCCTCAGTTAAATCAAACTTTACAGATTCATTGAGTCGGCCAGTAGGGCAGAAGCCACAAAATGGATTGCGCAAACCACCCGGTTTCCACAACGTTCCCGTTTCTGTTTCTCGAATCAATTCATTAAAATCTGAGAGACCGTTTCATGACATGAGCTCTCCTGAAGTCATGGATTACGGTAATAACCCTCCCAGTGCGAAGAAATATTACAGTTTGCCAGACATATCAGGACTCTATATCCCTCACCGAGACTCCTTGTCTGATAAAAGCTCTCAACGGGATATTTCTATGGGCTATGTGCAGTCCATTAGCCGCCAAGCTCGAGAGCAGATGAGTTCTGGTCCATCATCATGGGTTGGCACAACTTTAGGATTTAATGAATTTTCTCCTCCAAAGATTTGTAGGGATTCGTACTCTTTGCAATACAGTTCTAGTTCAGCTGCTAGTTCATTGTGGTCTAAGCAGCCTTATGAACAATTTGGTGTTGCTGATAAGTCGCCCACGAAAATCCCTGAGGCCGCATCAACTACTGAGATGGAAGCAAGGCTTCTGCAGTCTTTCAGAAGTTGTATAGTGAGACTTCTGAAGCTGGAAGGATCTGACTGGTTGTTTAGACAAAATGACGGGGCTGATGAGGACCTTATTGATCGAGTAGCTGCGAGGGAGAAAATCCTGTACGAAGCTGAAACTAGGACTGCGGACGGAAAGCTTATTAATGTTATGAGAATTGATGAAGCAGACCAGTCGAAGTTTATGTCAATTCCTAACTGTGGCGATGAATGTGTTTGGCGAGTAGATCTCATTCTAAGCTTCGGTGTTTGGTGCATCCATAGGATTCTTGAACTTTCCCTCATGGAAAGCCGGCCTGAACTTTGGGGGAAATACACCTATGTACTGAATCGTCTTCAGGTATAACATTTCTATACATGCTCATGTCAGAATCATTTAAATAAAGTGTTCTCTTCATTACAATGGTTTCCCTTTTGATCTGAAGTGCATATTTCTCTCTTGTATAGGGGATTATTGATCTAGCCTTTTCGAAGCCTCGTTCTCCAATGCCTCCCTGCTTCTGCCTTCAGCTTCCTGTTGGATACCAGCCGAAGTCAAGCCCAGCCGTTTCAAATGGCAGCTTGCCACCTCCTCTGAAACTAGGCCGCGGAAAATTCACAACTGCAGCAATGCTGCTGGACATAGTGAAAGATGTCGAACTTGCTATTTCTTACCGTAAGGGTCGAACAGGCACTGCAGCAGGCGAAGTTGCCTTCCCTAAAGGCAAAGAGAATCTGGCATCTGTTCTCAAACGATACAAGCGTCGTTTAGCAAATAGACCAGCTGCCGAGAAGCCGGCCGCCTCTCAAGAAGTGGAGCATGGGTTGCGCAAGGTAGCTTTATCATCTCCACTATCATCTCCTCAAAGGCTTGTAACTTAATAGGGTATTGGATGAAAATTGAGAAGTCTGATTATTCGTATGGATAGTGGAGGAGATGCATGCAGTCTGCTGCTGCTGCTGCTGTGAACTAGACGTCCCCTTTTCCCCCGCACTTGTGTATTAAAATCAAATCTTGGCTGCTGCACTTATAGTTTCGTCTTAATTTGTGGTGTATACATAGGAATGCAACCAATGCATGTGCAGAAGGAAACGAAACGGATAGGAGAAAGGTGGAAGCATGTTTTTATTGAAAGTGGAATCTAATTGGGCATAGCAACTGGTGTAGTATATAAACAATTCATAATTTCCTGGATGGTTGGTTTTCGTAGTTATTTGTGCTTTCATGAGGTTTCCCTGCTTTGGACCTTCAAAAATTAGATTTTTTTTTTTCAATTTTTTAGATCATGAGGATAATCCGCACATTATCTTAGGTTAACTATAGGTGGTAGGTTATGAAAATGAAATTTGAATATGCTTCTAAGTGTTTTTCTTTGTGTATTTATTATCCTAATTAAAAAATACGTTTTTTTGTTGGGTTGATTTGTTTCAATTCTATATAAATATTGGATGATCCGAAAGGAACGGAAAAGGATGTGAAAGAAATGTGTAACAACGCATATGACGGGTTGAGTGGAGGGATTAGGTTGGGCACTTGGTAGTAATTAGGTGAGCTAATTAAATTTCAGCAGCCGAACACGACCACTTACTATATATGGCTAGTTGCAATCTTGCAATTTCGTCACTATTTCCTTTTCCTTTTCTTTTTCTTCTTTTTCTTCTCTTTTTTTTTTTCAATTTATAAAGCAAATATGTTAAAAATATTTATTTATATTATTTATTAGAAATGAAAGTTATTTTACCTGTAAACTATCGACGGAAAAATATGGTGCTCATATTTAAAGAGGTCACGTGTGTACGTACTTACATACGAAATACTCAAATTAAATTATACTACTGCATAAACTTAAGTACACATGACAATCTATACTTTTTTTTCCACGTTTCAGCAATTTTGTTACGCTGTATTTTCACCGTAACCACCGGGTAGTTGGAGCATTCAAGACTTTTTTGAGTGGTCAGAGTGACAAAAGGAAGCCTAATTTAAGGTTCATACGGATGATTTTCTTCTGCATTTAGAATGGAATAATTGGTCAAATTTGTTTGTATGCTCAAATACTTGTTGTATCCACACGGTTATATAATATATGCTATATATAGTAAAGTAGATCTAACTTGATTGTTTTTCAGATGAATTTCCCAACTCTTTTTCTTGAATAATTATGGCATATCATAGCAGCAGCTGTAAATTCTCTAATAATGGTTGACAAACAACTTTGGAATACCCAGAAAAACATTACTATAAGATAATTTTGTTAAACTGTTAGTATTTTTTAAATCTAGTAAAATAAATTTCTCCATCCAACTGCAACCGTAATGACTTGTATTTAAGACAAATCTCATGTTCATAAAAATGTGTAGGCATATCTAGTCTTTTTTTTTTTTAATTCATGGAACCCGCAGCCGCTACCACCCTTAATGTAACAGGGTGACAGACAACACCTAACGGTCTTGGTGAAAATTGAACCTAGGACCTACCCATCCGATGGGACAACATATCTAGTCTTTTTATTTCCACTTTTGGTTGTCTAGACCGGCCCCTCCTAACATGTTATCTGTTTACATTATTAATTATAGAGGTATTTGCAGCAGTGGCCAAACAGTTGGGATTGAAAAGCAAATGTAGCCAAACACTAAAACAAAACACAAATCTAGTCATTTTGTCCTTATACGGCGGTGAGCCGATGGGGCCGATGGAGGGCCGACGGAATCCATAGGCCCTCCATAATCCCTAAAAAAAAAAAAAAAAAAAAAAAAAGGTCTTCAGTAAGGGCCGATGCCCTATAAAATTATTTTAGCAAGGGCCGATGCCCTATAAAATTATTTTGTTTCCCAAGTAAGGGCCGATGCCCCATAATCCCTAAAAAAAAGAATAATTTTGTTTAGGATTGAAAAGGCCGATGCCCTATAAAATTATTTTTTTTTAATGGTCTTCAGCAATAATTTTTAATGGTCTTTAGTAAGGGCCGAGAGCCGATGTTTAGCAAGTAAAATAGGGCCGAGGGCCGATGTTTAGCAAGTAAAAAAAAAAAAGAATATGAAGGAGGGCCATCGGCCCTTACCCCAAGAGAAAAAAAGAAAAAATTTGAAGGGCCGATTACCCCATCGGCCCTCTATCTATTTTCCATCTACCCACGGATAAAAAGACAAAATGACTACTTTTGTGTTTTGTTTAAGAAGTGGACTACATTTATATTTTTTTTTTTCGTTTTGGCTAACAGTGGGTATTTCCACTTAATTATACATCTAAGCATAAACCTAAAATCTAGTCTAGAGATGGGAGAAAAGGATAGAGGGCCAGGCAAACTCGTACGAACTTCTAACTCACTACTAAATTGCTAATCCCATTTTCCCACCAACCACTGCAACCATTCAGACAATAAAATTAAAAAAAATCCCTCCATTCCATTATTAATATTTCACTTACTTTTTTTTATTATTTTATTATTTTTATTCCATACCAAATAAGAAAATAAATGAGTGGCCACCAATCAATCTAAGTAAGTAGATTCATCCCTTTATAATTTTACATCAAAACTTTACACATTTACTTCTACTATCTTAATTAATAGGACATAAATAATGGGACCAAGGAGTACTAAATAGTAAAGTCCTAGTCACAAGCCTAACCCACTTCTCACAAATCACAACCGTCGAAGATCTCTAAATCCAACGGCCGATACCATTCCTCAACAAACTCCCCTCGCATTGACCTGTCTGCTGCAGCCCACCTACCAAAATCCATACGTAAGTACTACTACAAATTACACCTCTCCGCCATTCTCTATTTAAAACCACACAACTCAACTAACCACATTCCAACTTCCTACTATATATACAAAACACACACACAACCTTCTTCAATTACCTTCTTAAATTGTTGGTTTCTGGTGTTGTGTTTGTGTAAGTGTGTGTGATCAGTAATAACTTAATAATCCCGGCCTATTTAATCGCCATGGCGGTGGAGAACGGTCACGGTGGTTCGAACGGCTTCTGTGTGAAGCAGAGTGATCCGTTGAACTGGGGTGTGGCGGCGGAGTCGTTGAAGGGGAGCCACCTTGATGAGGTGAAGAGGATGGTGGAGGAGTTTAGGAAGCCGGTGGTGAAGCTGGGTGGGAAGACACTCACTATATCGCAGGTGGCGGCGATTGCCTCCCGGGATAATGATGTGGCGGTGGAGCTGGCCGAGACGGCTAGAGCCGGCGTCAAGGCCAGCAGCGATTGGGTTATGGATAGCATGAGTAAGGGGACTGACAGTTACGGCGTCACGACCGGTTTTGGTGCCACGTCACACCGGCGGACTAAGCAAGGCGGCGCTCTTCAGAAGGAGCTCATTAGGTATGTTACTGTTATCTCTCTGTTTTATTAATTTTAATTGCTGGTATTTGTTTTTTTGATGAGAACAATTTATATTTAATAACATGGAAAATCGAGATTAATTTGATGTTTGGGTATAATATGTCACAATTTGATTAAAATTGAACCATAACAGATTCTTGAACGCCGGAATCGGGACGGAATCCAACCACACGCTGCCGCACACGGCGACGAGAGCGGCAATGCTGGTCAGAATCAACACCCTCCTCCAAGGCTACTCCGGCATCCGATTCGAGATCCTGGAAGCCATCACCAAATTCCTCAACCACAACATCACCCCCTGCTTACCCCTCCGCGGCACCATAACCGCCTCCGGCGACCTCGTCCCCCTATCCTACATCGCCGGCCTCCTCACCGGCCGACCCAACTCCAAGGCCGTGGGTCCCGCCGGTGAAGCCCTCAACGCCACCGAAGCCTTCAAGCTCGCCGGCGTCGAAGGCTTCTTCGAGCTGCAGCCGAAGGAAGGCCTCGCCCTCGTCAACGGCACCGCCGTCGGCTCCGGTCTAGCTTCAATTGCTCTGTTCGACGCCAACGTTCTCGCTGTATTATCCGAAGTTATGTCGGCGATCTTCGCCGAAGTTATGAACGGGAAACCGGAGTTCACCGATCATTTGACGCACAAGCTGAAGCACCACCCCGGTCAGATCGAGGCGGCGGCGATAATGGAGCACATTCTCGACGGCAGCGCGTACGTTAAAGCTGCTGAGAAATTACACGAAACGGATCCGTTACAAAAGCCGAAGCAAGATAGATACGCTCTTCGAACTTCGCCCCAATGGCTAGGCCCCCAAATTGAAGTCATCCGTACGGCTACAAAAATGATCGAGAGAGAAATCAACTCCGTCAACGACAACCCTCTAATCGATGTTTCTAGAAACAAGGCGTTGCACGGTGGAAACTTCCAAGGGACTCCAATTGGAGTTTCCATGGACAATGCAAGACTCGCCATTGCTTCCATTGGGAAACTCTTGTTTGCTCAGTTTTCTGAGCTAGTCAATGACTTTTACAACAACGGCTTGCCTTCTAATCTATCCGGCGGGAGAAACCCTAGCTTGGACTACGGAATGAAGGGAGCGGAAATCGCGATGGCTTCCTACTGCTCCGAGCTCCAATTCCTGGCTAATCCGGTCACCAACCACGTGCAGAGCGCGGAGCAGCACAACCAGGATGTGAACTCATTAGGCCTAATCTCTTCGCGAAAAACAGTCGAAGCTTTAGACATTCTCAAACTCATGTTGTCGACTTATCTGATTGGTTTATGCCAAGCAATTGATTTGAGGCATTTGGAAGAGAATCTAAGGCAAGCAGTGAAGAACACCGTGAGCCAAGTGGCAAAGAGAACCCTAACAACGGGGGCGAATGGCGAGCTCCATCCTTCTCGATTCTGCGAGAAGGACTTGCTTCTTGTGGTCGACCGTGAATACGTGTACGCATACATCGATGATCCTTGCAGTGCGACATATCCCCTCATGCAGAAGCTGAGGCAAGTCCTCGTCGATCACGCCTTGAACAACGGGGAGAGTGAGAAGAGTGTAACCTCGTCCATCTTCCACAAGATTGAAGCCTTCGAAGAGGAGTTAAAGGCCGTTTTGACTAAAGAAGTTGAGAGTGCGAGGATGGCTTTGGAGAGTGGGAATCCGGCCATTGCTAACCGGATTGTGGAATGCCGATCATACCCCTTGTATAAGTTCATAAGAGAGGAGCTCGGTGCGAGCTTCTTGAGCGGCGAAAAGGTGACGTCGCCGGGGGAGGAGTGCGACAAGGTGTTCACGGCTTTGAGTAATGGGTTGATTATTGATCCGTTGTTGGAATGCCTGCAAGGTTGGAATGGGGCGCCTCTGCCCATCTGCTAGTTTCTTTTGTTGGTTGGTTTAATTAATTTTTTTTTTTATATTTAGTTTTTCGTTAAATTTGCCTCTGGTTCTTCTTGTTCTTGAAAATTGTGAAGTTCTCTCTTTGTTATGTGATAGTGTTTGAATGAGATTTCATTTTTACCGCCGTTGAAACTAAAACTTGAGTTTAAGCAAACATTATTTAACTAAAATTTGTACTCCCTCCACCCCGCCCGACTTGTCTTGTTTTTTTTTTCGACACGGAATCTAAGATGAATAGGTGATTATGTATAGAGAGGTAGACCCACAAAGGAAAAAGTGGGAGTTTGTGTTGTACTCTCTCCGTCATCCCACTTGACTTATTTTGTTTTCCTTTTTGAGTTGTCCCATTTGATTTATCTTATTTCTTAAAATGAAAAGTAATTACTACATAAATTTCTACTTTTTTTATGGGGTCTATTTCTCTATACACAACCAACCATTCATATTAATCTCCGTGCAAAAAAAAAAAAAAAAAACAAAACAAGTCAAGCGGGGCAATCAAAAAAGAAAAATAAGACAAGTCGAGCGAGACGGATGGAGTAATTCGTATTAAAGTCTTGGATCGAGATTGATCCTAAAATTGGACCTATTACCATTCATTGCCTCCAAATCTTGGGCTTTTCTAAGGCGGGCTTAGCATGGTCCGTACAGCAATTTATGTCGGGCCCAATTCTTAAATTACGAGTATGAAACATTGGATCAGAAATTCGGACCTTCCGTTTAAATAAAATATAAAAACAAGATTTTATTTTACATTGTTCGAGTGTACGATTTCTATTAAAAAGAAAAAGTTGGGATGGTAGTGGGATTAAAAGAAAATAACAAAGAAGAGAAAAAATAAAATGGGGAATAATTTTTAGTGGAAACGGGAAAAATCAATCAGGATTAAGTATGGGTGGAAATTGTAATCAGTTAGCGCAAATAGGATTATGATTGCACAAATTAATATTATGGATAATGTTAGACTTTCTTGAGTAAACGAGACTTTTATAGGAGAGGTATAACTTTCATTTGTACCTTTTCTTTTTCCTTTTTAAGCTACCATAATTTATTTCTAGGAGGGATATAACTTTCCAATGTATGGAGTAACTCTATAACACTTTCTATTTATGTATTCTTGCGTCCAGAATTAAAATCATCCCAATTCCAAAATATATTATCCGACATTCTTTCAGAATTAAAAAGTTATTAGAAAACTAAATAATAAAAATAAATTAATTAATGGATGTGATGAGAGAAAGTATGTAGTGTTTGATAGCACGCTCCATTGTCCCATTTAACTTGTCTCAATTCATTTCTGAACTATTATTAAGAAAAGTTGGAAATTATATATAGATAAGTGGATCAACAAAAAGAGCTGTAGTTGTGTTTAAATAAATTATCATTTTTTAAATGAGACCAAATATATAGAATAAATTGAAAATAAAAGTGAAACAAAATGAATATGATTAGGAATACGATAGGGACCGGAATTGCAAATAAAATAAAATTAATAATAATAATAATATATACATATACATATCTTAATGGAAATGCAACCAAAGAGTAACGTTGAACAAAAGGTTGACACATACGTAATCAATAAAAGAAATGGATGGATTTAACTTGAAGGAGTTGTTTTCAGTTAGCCAGTTGTTTTCTTACCTACCAATAATGCTAATACGTAATAACCAACATTATTATCCAATCAATTCTGATCTACCAAATCAAACTAAGATTTTTTAAATTGATATCATAAGTACAAAATTTGAGTCATAATCCCTATTTACTATCCCTTAATCAGCCACCAACATGAGTACATATATCCCACATTAAACTAAATAATTAGTACAACTCTGGAAGATCCAGAGCTCTTACATTACATTATCCTAAAAACAAGCTACTGGGAAAATGGCCCAAAAAAACATCGCCTTTCACCGCCAAAAACAATATGAAGATTTATTTTTCTTTTCCTACACAGTTAGAAATTACACATTCTAAACACCATTAATTTAATCACTAATCCTCTGAATCAAAGCTTTTAAAAAAAACAACACTCCGAAAAAGCAGAGGATCAACTCTCTCCTAAAATCAGATGGCCTAAAAACGTCAATCTTCAAAACCGGTTTTCTTCCAGATCGCATTTCTGACCCTGCTCAAATCCCTACCCTTCAGCGTCCTCCCGATTCCTTCATGCACCGACAGCGACGCCACCCTCGTCCTCGCCAAATACTCGTGAGGGGGCATTCGGTCATTTCCATCCTCGTCATCTTCATCATCCTCGTAATCGTCGGTATAATCGCCGGCGCGTTCTCTGTACTCGGCCCTGAGGATTTTTGACCAATCCGGAATGTTGACCGGCAGAGATCTCGGACCGGAACGGTCAACGTCAACGGTCTTCCTCAGCGGCGTACGGAGCGGTCGTGGGTTGGAAATGTACCTTCTGGTATCCGGTTGGTTATTGGAGTCGTTGTTGCTCCACACATCGGCTTCGTTGAATTCGAATTGATCGGAGAAGTCCGACGAGGTGAATCTGGCAGCGCTGCCGAGGTAGCGGTGGCTTTGTGCTGCTGCCATTGCTGTTGATGATTGTGGGTGTAGAGAAAATTGGGATGAGAGCAAGCTTGGTTGAGTTTGAGTGTGAAAGAGTTTGCGTGCAGTTGTGCGAAATTTTATATATATATATATATATATATATATATATATATATAAATGTATCGTTTTGGATAAGCTCAACCAATAACAATAATTTTTTACTTATTTCGTAGAATAATTTTATTTTCTTAACCAATAAGTGGAGTAACGTGATAGGTGCTTAGACGGTAATCAGTAATTAATTATTCAATTAAGAGAACTATTTATTGGGGTTTGAATTTTGTAATTTGGTTCTTACTCCCTCCGTTCCGCTATTTCTGTCCTACTTACCTTATCGAATTGTTCGCTATTTCTGTCCCCTTTCCAAAAAAGGAAATAATTAACAATCTAAACATGCCCACTTTTAATTTAATTACACACCCACCTAATTTTATTCTACCTAACCCACCGATCCTATTCTTCTCTACCTAACCCACCCAACATCAAAATATCTCTCTCCATACCTCTCCTCTCCCTCTCGCCCGTTTCTTCGAACCCTAGATCTGCGCCGCCTCCATTCTCTAGCTGTGATGAATTCCCAAGATAAGCTCGAAACTTTGAGCAATCTACCTCCCCCTTGCCTCAAACAACCATCAGAAGAAACAGATACTCTCGATCTTGGGTCAAAAATGGGTGAGAACGGGAATCTGAGTGCCGCCGTGTCCGACGCCTCCGTCGCGGACGAGCCCGAGTATGTTTGTCTCTGTCCGGAGCTCCTGTTTTTTCCCTTTAAGATGCCCGCTTTTCATTTGCCGGACACGGAGGAAATGGAGGAGGAAGCCGATCGGGAAATGGCTAGGAGGCGGGCACTTCAGCCATGGTTGGATGAAATGATTCGCTTATGGCTTCCAGCCTACAAGCCAGACCGGTTAGATTTGCTCCTACTGGCTCGTTTTTCCTATTACAATATACTATTGTGCATGTATTGGCCCTCTTGCTATTGTGTTTGGGAGTGGTATGTGAATACGGGGGGTCTGAAATGATGATTACTATGCTCATTTGTTTGTTGAGATTAGCCTTGTCTGAAGACATTTGTTTGTTGAGATTAGCCTTGTCTGAAGGCATATGTTCTTGTTTGTTAAGCTTGCTGTCCTTAATTGCTGCTTCTTGAGATTAGCTTTGTCTGAAGGCATATGTTCTTGTTTGTTAAGTTTGCTGTCCTTGATTGCTGCTTGTTGAGATTAGCCTTGTCTGAAACTTGTTTGTTGAGTTAGGACCGAGGTCTTTCAGGGTTGATGCTCCTGCATATGCAGCATTCATTTTGGTTTTGTATTCATTAACTTGAATACAAAATTTATAGATGCCTTTGCATATGGGATTCGCATCTTAGAGACCTAACTTGAAAAGTACACTTGATCTTATATAACTGCATCTTACAAAAACTAACTGCATCTTACAAAATATCTATGCATCTTACTACTACATATACCAAAATGTACAAAATATACTGCACAGTTGAAAAAAACATTCTTCAAGTTGTTTCTAGTTGTTTCAGATTGTCCAATCATCCACTCTCAAACCCAATCTGTTCTCTAGATCTTCAAGTTCATGCAAGCTACAATTTTCAAGCATATAAGCAATACATTCTTTCACCAAGGTTTCAGGCACTTCCAAGTCCAATGGAAGAGTTCCTGATCTAATTAAGCTATCCTTCTTCATGTGGGGAATTTTATAGGAATTTTGTCCCCTAACTTTCATCACTTCGATCATGCAGTTTTGTAAACTCAAGAAAACTTTATTTAGAGTAACTGGGGATAGCTGCTCATAAGAAGCAATCACCGCATTGACTAGTTCTTTGAGAGTTTATGCATGAAGATTGTATTTGAATACTACGAATAGATCCGAACCAACCTAAATCATTGACATTCATGTGTGGAGAGTTTGGAGGCTGATTTATTAACCTGATGCTTGAGAAGGACTGCAGTTAATACCAGCTGCAAGCTTTCTAATAGTAGCCCTTTTTTGTAATTCCAAATTCTCAATCAACTCCAGATTTAGATGAACTATCTTTCTCCTTGGTGCTCCTGGTTTGTTGCTCTTTACACGGATTACTTGCCTATTTTTCTCGTTGTTTTCTTGCATTGCCCATAGCCGATTCACTTGTCCTTGGAGAGACGTCGTACGTGGATGCTACTTCACTTCTTTTGCCTTTGTCAATCTTCCCGTTCTTATTGTTCCGCGAAGGAAATGCACGATTCCCATACGCTCGTCGTCGGTTAGATTTTTGCTCCTCTCGCTCTCTCATTTTGTGGATTTTTATGTTTTGAACATGTATGAAAATTGAAGTTCTAGTAGTACTTGTTGGCTATTTATAAACATTTGTAATGCGGAATTTGTCTTTGCGATTTGTAATGGAGGGAAATTCGAATTACACTCTCCCCAAACTGTAATTGTATATGTAATTCTGATTTTGGAGGGAAATTTTGTGTACTTAAATGATGATTACACTCTCGGCTTCTGTGTACTTACAGGGAAATTTTGGAGGGAATTATGTAATGCAGATTTGTGCACTTGTTCTCGGCTGAGTCTTTGAAATAACTGCATCTTGAGTTCTCGGCTGAGTCTTTGCTCCTCTGTTTTTTTTTGTTTCAGAATTTATATTTTATGAACTTTTTTAAAAGATTACATTATTTCTTAATAAACAAAATGTTTAAAAAAAATAAAAAAAATTTAATGTATCTCAACCATGCTATAATAAATTTAGGTGGAATTAACACTCTCTCTCCTACATATTTTTTTCGAAATTTGTGCACCCATCTTATAAGAATATAAATGAATATTTTAAGTTGTTAATCTATCTTCCCAACACAATTAAACTTCCTAAACAAAGTTTCTTAATCTCCGTGCCGAAGTCAACTGGGACATAAATAGCGGAACGGAGGGAGTATATCGTGTGAATCCATTTACAATCCGTGTATGCAATAGAGTATAAATTATAGATTATTTAATGCATTTAATTTAACATTTTGTTTGACTGAGAAAGTTTATCCACAAATAATTTCTTGGTAAAATATAAGTATAACCATCATTAAGGTACATTAATGATGATAAGATACTATTTGAAATTATGAAATAATCTATTATGTACAAGTTCATCCATAAGGAACATAACTACGCAATGTCACGTTTTCCCTTCAATCGAGATACTTTTTATTACAATAAACATTTACAACTAAATTATTTAAAAAATAAGATAATTGTTATAAATTAAATAGAACAAGAGAATAATAGAGAGAATGAGAAATATATATATATTAATATGAGGGATGAGACCTCTATTTATAGAGTACAAGATGAGTTCATGAGCTTTTAGGGTTTACATGGTCATCACAATATAAGATAAGTATATATATATATATATATATATATATATATATATATATATATATATAATATATTTACAACACTCCCCCTTGATTGACCATCCCTAAAAAAAACGACTGTCTCGTTAAAATCTTGCCAGAAAAACCAATTGGGATAAAAACTGGTCGAAGAAAAAAAAGTACAGCTGCTCCACCTCAATATAGTCATTTTTGATCTTTGAGTCGGCGCATATCGATCTTGTGTACCAACTTCTTGAATGTTGACGTTGGTAATGCCTTTGTAAAAGAATCCGCTAGATTGTCACTTGAGCGAATTTGCTGGATGTTGATGTTGCCACTTTTTTAGAGATCATGTGTTGCATTGGCTCTTTATGAATCAATCTCAATGACTCATTTACTCGTTTGTTGCATTGAATGACTCATTAAAAACCTTAATTAAGAAAACCCCTTGGGAAAAATTTAGTAAGGAAAAAAAAGTACAATCATTTGACCTTCAGGGTCATTTGACCTTTAAGAGTCAGTCTAATCTTCATGATTATTTTCAATCTGTTACTCCCCTCAAGATAACAATCTTCAAGATTATCTTCAAGGTCTACATTAATATGCAGCACGAGTTTAATTATCATCATAGATAATAGCATGAAATATGTCGATATATCATTACTCTCATAAATAGATTAATATCATGTTTGTCTCGAAGATAACAAATGATGGTCAATACCATTTTACATTCTCCAATTGCACATAAGTAAGGAATTTCTGGTCCTAAAACATCTTTGTTATCTTCTATAGATTTAAATGAGCCTCCATCCACTTCAAGTTGATTGAAGCAACTATTATATAGCTTTATGAATGCGATACAATAAGGTCTCTTTAAAGACCTCTCAGGTAGGTCGACTAGCGTAACTTCATCAGGGATATGCTCGATCTGCAGGTCGAGACAATTATTAGTTCAACCTAAGTCTTTTGATTCTAACTCCGTCTTTAGGTATGAGTTGATTTTCTCAAGTACTTTTATACATAATGATTCACATATACTCTTCAGAAGCAATTTGGAGTGATATGTTCTAAATTTCTATTCCGCGGACTTTTTATTTTTAGCATCAATAAATCTCTCACACATCTGGCGCTAATGAGAATCAATTGATTTATTTTGTCTATGAGGAACTTTAGTTCGTTCATGGTGCATATACAACAAGTATATGAGATTTTAGTCACTCCTTTTGCACTAAATAACTTGATGATTTTCTGGTTCATAGTGCGTGAATCTTAATAATCAATTCAACGAGATATTTGCGGCATTCATATTTTAATCTCCCCATAATGCCAACAATAGTTGAGTTGGATTATAGAATCACGTGTCAATCAATAGAATAGTCCATAAGTAGTGGCCATATATATGTCATGTTGACGGAGTATACACATAATTTTCAAATACTAAACTCTTCAAGAGTCTTAACCAAAATCAAATAACAATACAAACTGTTTTGGTATCAATTTTCTTCTTGAAAACATATAAGCAAATATCTTCAGTTTTGATATACACATTGTTCTTACAACGATTTTGCAATTTACTTGAATAATAGAGAGAATGATAAATAGATGTGTATTAATATGAGGGTGGGAATCTCTATTTATAAAATATAAAATGGGCTTATGAGCTTTTAAGATTACATGATCATCACAATATATTATAAGTAAATATAGAGGTATTAATACTTTTTTTTCCTTGAAGATTTTGTCATTAATTCCCACACGAAAGTTGAAAGGAATTAAAAAAAGAGAGAGGTATCCACCTGTACAAAAAGCCAAAATGCTCAATCATGTGAGGATGGCACCATCTGATCACTTCGATTATTTAATTATTTCATGAGTTTTAAAGTCATATATTTCTTATTATCAAGCTTACACTACGTATTTTTAAATTATACTCCATCCATGCTACTGTTCTTATCCACTTAAAAATAAGTATAAAAATTTAAATTATTGAATACTTCCTCCATCCCACAATTTTTATCCATTTTTTTAGGCACGAGAATTTAGAAAAGTATTTGGTTGTGAGTAAAATGGTGGAACCCTTAAATAAAGTATATGTAATAATTTGCTATTTTAATTAAAGGGACAAAAATTGTGAAACGTCCAAAAAGAAATAAGGGATAAGAATTGTGGGACGGAGAGAGTATAAAATAAAAAGTCCAGAGTACAAAAGATTAAAAAGTGGTTTAAAATTCAAAAGTGATGAGTTTAGAAAATTAAAAAACTGTTTAAAGTTCCGGGATTTTGAAAATTAATGTAGTAATTTATTTTCATTTTTTTATAGTAACATAAATAAGAAGACATTTATTTTAAATATAGTAGATATGAATAATGGGACGAAGGGAGTATATTTATTTTCAATGCCATTGTAGTGGAAGTTCTTGTCTTTTAGTTGAAGATTATGAATAAAATCATTGACATGTTTATATAAGAGTTTATTATTTATAGTTAATTAATAATAATTTAAATTACTTGTTAGTAATTTTTGCAAAGGATCCTCTATCCCATTATTTGGTGGATCACTTGGTGGCCCGCCAATCACGCTCTGCCACGTGTTCATTGGTGTACCATCAAGTTATCACCACACGACACATGTCCTCACCTTATTGGTGGGACATGTAGTGGTCCACCTACTGGGGTAGAGGATCCTCACCCAGTAATTTTATACTCTCTCCGTCCCATAAAAAATGTTATTTTTCTATGGAGCACAGATATTAAAAAATTTGTATTGTGCTATGTGTATTGTTTGACTTTTGAGTTATTATTTTTATTTATATATTATTATTTTTTTTAAAAATATGACACTTTTTATAGGATAATCAAAAAAGAAAATAATACATATGAACGGAGGGAGTAATAACTGTGAATTAACTTTCATCCATAAAAGAGAATATAATGCAACTGACAACCAGAAATTTGGGGTTTTTATATTTGAAAGTGGAGGGATCAGACAAATAAGCTGTACATGCAGTATCAGACCAAGTAACAACATTGTGATGGGTGTGTAATTTTAATTTATTAAGAATTTAATAAATCATACGAGAGGGCATTGAAGATGCGGTGGTCCGACTGGTCCAGCCAAAACCCAACGTCATTGTCGCGTACAAGAATTTCCCTCATCTGTCTACGCGCCTTTTGTCGTGATGCCAAAACTTCTCGAACCTATCAAACAATTACTACTCCCACTCTTTATATGACTCGGAATTAGAGCCGCCCACTAAAAACAAATGCTTTCAAGTTTTTTTTATAGTCCCGTTATTAATTACACAAAATTTTTCGGAGGAAAATTAAAAAAGTATGCAATAACGTATGAGAGATGAGTAGATAATTAAGTAGAATTTTTTTTTTAAGACAATAGAGAGTAAATGATAAAGTTTGAGAAATAAAATGAGTTATAGAATGAATTTGGATGATAAAATAATAAAGTAGTATGAGATAAGGTTTTTGCCAAATTGGATTTGAATCGATTTTTGTGGATGTTCCAATCAGGAAAATGAGGCACAAATATTGGGATTGATATAGTATATAATTAAAATACCACATTTCAATTTTTTGTTTTAATAAAATAGAATTGGGCGAAGAGGAATATGTCGTCCCATCATCATGGGCCGCAGTAGTGGCTGGTCTGACTTATTTATTAGCCCAATAGTTAAACAGATGGACTTTCAATACACTGGGCCAGGCCCATTAAGCGTAAGCCATGGAAAGGGCAAACTGGGAAACCCTAGCTAAATATAACTGAAAATCTCCATCCTCCGAAGACAGCCTCTACTCGCGAAACAATCACTCCTTCCGCCGCAGTTACCCCGCCACAAACCCTACCATCAACATGCCGCCGAAGTTCGACCCGAGTCAAGTAGTGGATGTCTTCGTCCGGGTCACCGGCGGAGAAGTCGGCGCGGCATCCTCCCTCGCTCCCAAAATCGGTCCGCTCGGTCTCTCCCCCAAAAAGATCGGAGAGGACATCGCCAAGGAGACTGCCAAGGACTGGAAGGGCCTGCGCGTCACCGTCAAGCTCACCGTGCAGAACCGTCAGGCTAAGGTAACCGTCGTCTCCTCCGCCGCCGCCCTGGTTATCAAGGCGCTCAAGGAGCCCGAGCGCGACCGTAAGAAGACCAAGAACATCAAGCACAATGGCAACATCTCGCTCGATGACGTCATCGAGATCGCGAAAATCATGCGCTCCCGTTCAATGGCCAAGGAATTAAGCGGCTCCGTAAAGGAGATTTTGGGGACCTGCGTTTCCGTTGGCTGTACGGTCGACGGGAAGGATCCCAAGGATCTGCAGCAGGAGATCACCGATGGAGACATCGAAATTCCTCTGGATTAGTCAATTTCTTCATCTTTTCGGTTCGGATTTTGTTATTTTAGCGTCGTTTTGTTTTGTTTGATGGAATGCCCTTATTTACAGTTTCATTAGCTTAAGTTTAATTTTGGTGATCGCTGTTTTTTCGTCAGTTTATCTTCTATGCGGTGTTCTGAAGTTGTTTATCTTCTTGGAAGATATTAAAGTCCATTATCTGTGAAGTGCCAGTGCTTATGTTACTCCTTTTCAGCTATTGTACCTGCTAGTTTTGGTCTGTCAATTTTGTAAGCCTATATTTCATTTACCCTTTTCTGAGAAGTGCTTCTTGACTGGTCTGGATTTGTCCCTCTAGTTTTCAGGTGGGATTTTTAGAATACGAATGTTACTTACTTCCACCAAACTTCTGCCGACATAATCTCCACCTTCCTCTCTCTTAATATTTATTTCTCTCCTCTCTTCATTGTTTGGGACATACTATAGTATTAGTGTAAGATCGATGGCAAAGGCAATGGGGTCATTGCAATATTGGATTGAGGTGGCACCAGCTCCTGTTATTTTCCCTCAGAAGCCCTTCAATTTTCCATGCCTGGAGACCGGAGGCTGAGATTTCTGAAGAAAAAACAAACTCATTCCCGCTGCACCCTTTTTCCACTTTTGCTTCTACTTACTTAGCTTAGTTTACCAGATTAGTATGACCAGTTTGGTTAATTTGGTGATTTCTGCAATCTTTGTTGGTTTCTTCATTTTAATGAGTTTCGGAATCGAATGAATGAACGGAGAGGAAACGAGTTGGAATCATACTCTCTCACTCATGCTCCAACATAAACCTATATCGTTTCATCAATGAATTAGGAGTAGAATAATTTACCATTCTTCCTCCCTTCTCCTTCCTTCTCTCAAATCCATCATCCATGACTCTTACACTCTTAAAAACTGAATCGTTCAACACAAAAAGCGAGACCTTTCTTGCGATTTCATCTAGGAAACAAAACAGATTGAGAAAGCAACAATTTTCAAAAACTAGAATTCAAAAATCATTAAATTATTTATCGAGAAGCAATGCCTAATTTTCAAACCTCAACTATTGACAAGCAGTTTTCGCCCAGAAATAAGAGACGAAACATTGGAGATTCTTGGAGATAAAGAGAGCGCGTAGTTTGAGTTGGGACAGAGGATCTAAACTAAAAGAAACTGGGAAAGCATACTTTCAACAACAGAGCTTAAGAATAAGCATATACTAAAGTGAAAGAGAGAGAAAAACAACTCAAAATTGGAGCAACTTATTTAATGTACAGTTGGTTGTTTAATATTGAACTTATAAGATCGAATTATCATATTTATGAACACTATCATAATAAGCATGTCCAAATTTCCATAATGCAAAAAAAAAAAAAATCTCAAATAACATAAATGTATATTTTAAGTAAAAATGTCCATGAGTGTAAAAATAAAAAATTAACAGAAAGAAATAGATAACCACCATAAACAATGTGTTTGTAAGTATATTATATATTGTAAATGTAAAAAAGGAAAAAGGTGTAAATCTGATGTAAAAGCTTACCACCATGATAATGCAAGTGTACGTAAATATATCAGGCTGAGTGTCGTGTCACTATCAATTTCAGTAAAACTTAACTCTTTAAAACCCCCAAATCATTTTCCTCAAACTCAGTCTCATCTTCCATCTCCAACTGTGAAACTGATCTATAAACTCCTTTTTCTTTGTCTGAGTTATTTATCAATGGCAAAGCCTGTGTTTTTATGGAGTTGTTGGACTGAGGTTGTCCGCACAAGCCTTCCAATTCTCCAAGTTTAGAGACTATTCCAGAGGATGACATGGAGATTTCTGACGACGATGATCAAATTTGTTCCGACTAGGATTTTCTTTTACTTTTAATTTCTGTTTTCTTCTCCTCAATGAGCAACTTTTCTCTTTTTTTTTTCCTTTGACAATTTGCCTCAATTTACAGATTTGTATGACTATATTAAACATTACACTCATTGTGTAGTCAATTATCTTCTTATTTCTAAAAAGAACAAATAATGTGTAGACCAAAATTAACAATCCAAAAGTCAAACAACACACACCATATAATAGAGGATACTTTCTATGAGTTAGAGGAAGTAGCATTTATTCTCACAACATTTTAAGCGCAACTATATGCTTTCGTATATGATATCAATCATATAATTTCTATCCAAAAAGAAAAAAATAAATTATAAATTTAAATTTCCCATATTCAATTATGAAACGGGCCGCACCTACAGGGTATCCTGGACACCAATTGGGCCGAATGGCCCAGCAACACCAATGAATACGTCCACTTTCCTCAGATATTATTTATAGCTCACATTTAATTAAGAGGGAGAAGGCGTACAAAAAGAGAAAAAAATGCTTTTGATGAATATTTTGATACAAAAATATAAAAATGTTTTATTTAATTACAAAAATATCCTTAAAGTGTATATTTTAATACTAATTTGTGTTTTTCTCTTTTTCTCTATATTTTTCTCAATAGATATTCTAATTAACATTTTGTAACTATAGAAAATGTTTCCCTATTATTTCCTTAAACATAAAGGCATACACTTTCATAAAAATTAGATAAATAATTAGTTTAAAATAATTAATTTATACTAATATATTTTATTTGCTATTTTGCATGTGTGTGTATTATATTAATAATTCGTTATCTTATACAAAAGAAGTTTATTATCAGCAACTTGTAAAATAGTTTTAAATAATTTATTTTATTCTAATATATTTTATGTTTCATATGAGTGCATACATTTTAATAATTTGTTATTTTTACACCAATATAAGTTTATTATCAGCAACTTCAGTAATGGTCAATCTTTTTAAATATATATCATATGATTCGAATCGACAAATGGGTTGTAAATATTCAATTTCTGTTGTAAATATATTTTATATATATACTTACCATATATTGTGATGACCATGTAAACCCTAAAAGCCCACGAGCCCATCTTGTACTATATAAATAGAGGTCTCCACCCTCATACTAATACACATCTATTTTTCGTCTTCTCTATTATTCTCTCATTCCATATAATTTATAACACGTTATCAGCACGAAAAAGCTTTTCTCCCAAAAAGAAAAACATCTGCTGCCGAAGGTAAAATCTTTTCTTTCGACACATATTTATTGTCCAATATATTATAAGGTGACAATATAGATAAGATTCCTTTTGATGCACGCTTTTCATGATTTGATAACCATAATATTATTTCCTTCCTATTTTCAATGTTTTTTTAAGTATGATTCTTCTTTAATTATTATCAAAACGGAATCTATGATTTAATTTTTGGGTGATTTCTATTAATATATTGTCATTATTGTTGCTCCTAAAGTAGTACAATAAACTAATATTCCTGAAGAATATTACATGCTCCTGAAGAGCAATTGAAAAATGAAGTAGCACAATCAATATTCCCGACGAATATTGCATGCTCTTGAAGAGCATTTATTTTACATACGCTTTTATTTATTTATATTGAATCTAGATTGTTGCTCCTGAAGTAGCACAATCAATATTCCTGAAGAATATTATATGCTCTTGAAGAGCTTTTACTTTACGTTTTTATTTATTGTTTTGTTTGTTTGTTTATCTAATGTTAAATAACAATTGTTGCTCCTGAAGTAGCACAACTCATATTCATGAAGAATATGAATGCTCTTGAAGAGCAATTCAAAACCATATTTTTAACTTAAATTGTTGCTCCAGAAGTAGCACAATCAATGTTTTGAAATAAATTACATGAGTATTTACAATCAATATTTCTATGTACGCTTTTATTTATCTGTTTGTTTATTTAATGTTTTAATCCATATTGTTGCTCCAAAAGTAGCACAATTCATATTCCTGCAGAATATCACATGCTCTTAACGAGCAACTCAAAATTATTTGTTAAAATTTAATTGTTGCTCCAGAAGTAGCGCAATTTAATATTCATGAAGAATATTTCACACTCTTGAAGAGTTATTAATATTATCTATGTATTTACTATATACCTCAGTTTTTCTTCTCCTGCATACTGTATAATATTTATATCTATATATACATATAATATTAATTTGGTGCTCCTGTAGCAGCACACAATTAATATTCCTGAAGAATATTATGTACTTTTGATGAATAATTCATATAATATGTCTTATTGATGGGCGAATCTTGGTTCTTGAATTATTATTGTTGTTGCTCCCGAAATAGCACAATTTATATCCCAAAGAACATTATACGTTCCTAAAGAGCAATTGGGCGAATCTTGGTTCTTGAATCGTTATGCTCCCGAAGTAGCACAATTGATATCCCCAAAGAACACTTTATGTTTCTAAAGAGCAATTGAGTTTCTCAAAAATACTAGTCTTTCGCCTTGAAGAAGTTTAATATAGACTAAAATTGTTGCTTACGAGTAGCACAATTTGTATTCTTGAAGAGTACTATATGTTCTTGAAGAACGATTCAAACTCTTGATTTTGACAAATACTATATGTCCAAATTCTAATTGTTACTCTCGAAGTAGTACAATTAACTCTAGATGTTCTCGGAACAACTAAAATTTGTCATTTGGAAATCATATACCACAACATCAATACTTTAATTGTTGCTCATAAAGTAGCACAATTAATATTCTTGAATAATATTACATGTTCCTAAAGAACAATGCATATTTAAAATATTACCTAATTATATGGAGTGGTAGCAATAGCTCCTCTTTGAATGACAATTGCATTTCCAATATCCTATTGTGGTGTAATTTCTTTTCAAGAATAGATGTGAGATCCGGTAGATCTCAAAATTCACAATTTATTGATTTCACGTATCATGAATAAAACTAAGTTGTTGCTCTGGAAGTAGCACAATTACATTCCTGAAGAATGACCATATTGTGATATTAACATTACTATCACATATTTGTGGAAATGCCTCAACTTTTGCTCCTGAAGTAGCATCATTTTATATTCTAGAACAATATTAAATGCTCTTAAAGAGCAACTCGTTTCTTGAGTGATATATGTTTATTATTAAATGAAAAACATTATTTATGTCTAGTTGACATTAATGAAATCTTGATATCGATGCTCATTTGCCAATAAAAGGCATAGGGAGATAATAATAGAATGAAACGAAGCATCCAAGCAGGATTGCGTCAAGATATTAATTGTTTGTCCTCCCTAAAGCTCGATATGAGTAGTTGCATTTTAAACTTCAAGATTTTAAAATCTAGTGCATCGAATATCATTAAAGGCTCCCGAAGAGCTTGTATCATTCTATCAAATGATACTAAATCAATTATTGAGTTTGCCCTTATTCTAGTAAGTCTAGAAGAAACATATTAAGTTTTAAGGATATCCGTTACAATGGATACCATATTGAAACTATATAAGAAGGTAGTGATTATTTTGCATTTAGCCAGAAGCTAACAAAAGAAAAGTTATCACACTACCACCTTGAATGTATTACACATTCATAAAAATAAGTGAGACAAAACATGTCATGAACCGGAAGTTCAAAAGAGCTCTATGCTTCGACATGATAAGTTTGGGCATCTGCAACCAACTTTGATGCGCCATATAATTGAAAATTCATATGGGCGCTGCGAGAGACATCCTCCGAAGAATCTCTTAATTTCCATGAATGCTCGATTTCTATAAGAAATGTAGCACTTGGTAAAACTACAATTTCAAAAATAAAGAGCTCAATCCCATCAAGAAGATTTGCCTTGATAAAGCGAGTGAGTTTATTAAACTCCAAGTTCCTCCTGAAGAGGATTTATATCAGATGGCTTTGAAATTGAGATCGAATAATTAGTTGCTCATATCCATACTCAAAATGGTATTTTTCCGTATAAAAATGATCTCACATTAAAATTGTTATTATGATGAAATAACGTTCCCATCATTAGGTGGAACATATGTCACATTTGGATTTCTGAAGTAATCAATGTGAAATCTACATCCAACAAAAAGCACAAGAACAAAATAGCTGCATTTGGATTCCCGAAGTAATCAATGTGAACAAGAAATAGAAAGGTTCACTTGCAAAATATTGCAAACCAACTTCTTGATGCTTTTAAGTTTTGTATATATAAGAAGTGACAATATCATACATTTACTGCAAATACCCCCGCAAGAATAAATGTCCCTGAAGGACAAGTACAAATGGTAGCAAATGAATATAAAGTTCGTCAAAAAAAAAATATGGTCGACCAATTGGTTCTAAAAGAAATTTTCGTGCTAAGAAAAGGGGCACAAAATATGAACCAAACAATGACGATAATGATTAATCAATCAAATGAAGTTCTTGAAGAACTACAAGTGTCTGAAAATACTGAGATCTCAAAATATTGGAGAGATCAAATATCGTCGTGGACGCACGACAGTATTTTCGCCTTTTAATATGACCCTTGAAATGATAAAAGAGGATCCTCAACGACGATCTATAAGAGATTGTCAAGATTGAAATAATTGGCCAAAGAGGAACGAAGTCATATAAGATGAATTAATATTCCCTAGAAAGCCGGAAACATTTGGACCTGTAGTTCCAAAATCCAGAAAGTATATCCCCGAAGGATACAAATGTGTCTTTGTTACAAAGAGAAATAAAAAATTACGAGATATAGGGCAATACTCGTAATACAATGTTTCTCTAAAAGACCGGGAATTAAATATGTACTCTACCATAATAGACGCCATTGTATTTAGAATTCGATTAATCTACTTATGTCACAAAAGGCTTGCTATGCGCCTTATGGATGTAGTAAATACCTATCAATATGATTCACTAGATAGTGACATATATATGAAGATCCCTGAAGGATTTAACTTGCTCAAAGCATGTAAGTCAAAAAGATGTTGTCAATTAGACTGCAAAAGTCATTGTAAGGGCTGAAATAGTACAGCCGTATATAATATAATCATAACGACGAGAATTCTTCGATAGAAGGTGTTGGATATGAGTCAGTAGATTGATACTCAGCTGTTCTAGGGTTAAAAGAAATTGGGGGAAATCATAGTAGTACTATGGAATTGAAGATCCCAAAACCGAGTTGATATCAGTAGATTAGTGTGTCGATAGGATTAGCTGATGTATAGGTTAGACTTGATGTAATGCTTATTATTTTGTCTAAGTCCTGGTCGGGGGTAGTTGTTGAATGATTTTCTGATGAAGATACTTTTCAGAACCCCACGTCATCAGTGTAATCGCTTGCATTCTTCGTCGGCGGTGATATCAAACTCGGTTAAAGATCCCGCATCAGTTGGCCCGGACCTCGGTAGAAGCATTCTCTACAAGGCGATGGTCATCAGTAGAAGAACCAGTGCAAGCAGTATACCTTCGCAGTCGACCAATTGACTATCAGAAGCTCACTTTATCAGTCAGACGACTCAGCCGAAGAAGACAGACTTTCCAGTCTACTCGAATCCGACGAAAGCGACCCGAAGCACTTAAAGTCCCTTCAAATGTTCGGCAAGAAGACATACGAGGTAGTTTGAACGGTCAACTCGACACTCACCAACTACAAACCTCGACCAATGAGAAGCCGACAACGCTTACCTACTCTACACGGTAAAAAGTTTGCTCTCATGAACGGTCGCATTAAGCGCCTGCTTTGCAACAAAGTTGAAAAGTGGCCGTTTTCTTTGGACGCTTGTGACACGTGGCATCGTCGTCTCCAACGGACATATGCCACAACTCACAACTATAAATAGAGAAGGATTTGAAGATTTCACAGAGAAAGGAATATACGCGAAATCAAGGGAAATCATTCAAGCTCACAACGCTCTAGAACCTTCAAGCTTATCCAGGAGACGAACTAGTTTTCATAGAACACTTCTTGTAGTTCATCTCTCTAGAGCTCTTTGATCCCTTTCTTCTCTAGACTAAGCTCATTGCTAAATTCATAGCTTAGATCCGAAGGAGTTCACATTTAGTGAATTGTTCTTGTTGTAAGAACTCCTTCTCGGTTAGAGAATATTCTCTCCCTTCTAAACTTAGGTTTGGATTGTAAAGTCGCTAAGGACTATAACTTAGAGGGAACTGTCCGGTCAGCGGTATCCCTGCGCCGAGGCTTGCTCGGAATAATCAACAAGTTCTCTCGCCTTGTTCGGGACCGTGGACGTAGGATCTTGCGTATCCGAACCACGTTAAATCGCTTGTGTTCTTTTACTGTTTTATTGCATAGCATTCAACTGACTTGAAAATCATAAGCTTGCATAAAACGTATTTTATAAAGTGCACAGCCAAAAGATTTAACTTGCTAAAACGCGTTTTCAAAAGAGACGAATCCGGGCCTAACACTTATCCGCACTACAGTCTCCGACTGAGTTTCGTAATACTGACATCAGTCAGTAGAAGAGCTCAGAAGCTGACTCACTTTGACCCCAGTGATCGAAGGCTTACTTAGCACTCGTTCATCGATTTGCAAACATCGGCTTGGTGACCTTCACTGAGAAAAAGAAACAGAGCTCAGGTGTATTCACCCTCCCCTCCCCCCCTCTACACCTGACTTTTCGTCTCCGGACCAACAGAAGGGTACATAAATGATGACTTGAGTTTGATTGAAACTCCTGAAGAACATAATACTTATATGTATAATCCGTCAAAATGACGGATTATGAATTATTTTATTCATTGATAATCCAACTCACATAGTCGTCGGCATTAGGGGGAGATAAGAAATATAAAGATTGAATGCCGCAAATATCTCGTTGGATTAATTATTTAGATTCACACACTATGAACTAGAAGTTCATCAAGTTAAGTGCAAAAGGAGTGACTAAGATATGATTTATCTGTTGTATATGCACCATGAACGAACTGAAGTTCCTCATAGAAAATCTAAATCAATTTATTCTCATTAGCGCCAGAAGCGTGAGAGATTTATTGGTGCTAAGAGATAAAAAGTCCGCGGAATAGAAATTTAGAACACATCACTCCACATTCCTCCTGAAGAGAATATGTGAATCATTATGTACAAAAGTATTTGATGAAATCAACCCATGCCCAAAGACGGAGTTAGAATCAAAAGACTTGGGTTGAACTAATAATTGTCTCGACCTGTAGATCGAGCATCTCCCTGATGGAGTAACGCTTGTCGACCTACCTAAAAGGTCTTTAAAGAGATTTATTGTATTTCATTCATATAGCTACCTAATGGTTGTTTCCATCACTTGAAGTGGATGTAGACTCATTTAGACTTATAGAAGATAATAAAGATGTTTTAGGACCAAGAAGTTCCTTACTTATGTGCAATATGAGGATTTGAAATGGTATTGACCATCATTTATTATCTTCGAGACAGACATGGTATTCTCTATGAGAATAATTAAACTTGTGTTGTACATATTACTGTAGACCTTAAAGATAACCTTGAAGATTGTTATCTTGAGGGGGAGTAACAAATTGTAAATAATCCTGAAGATTAGACTGACTCCTAAAGGTCAAAGACCCTGAAGGTCAAATGGTTGCACTCTTTTTTCCTTTCTAAGTTTTTTCCTAAAGGGTTTTCTTAGTTAAGGTTTTTAACGAGGCATTCAATGCAACACACGAGTAAATGAATCATTGAGATTGATTCATAAAAGAGACAATGGAACACATGATCTCCAAAGGAGTGGCGGCATCAACATCCAACAAATTCGCTCAAGTGACAACCTAGCGGATTCTTTTACAAAGACATTACCAACGTCAACATTCAAGAAATTGGTACACGAGATCGATATGCGCCGACTCAAGGATAAGAATGACTATATTGAGGTGGAGCAGCTGTACTCTTTTTTCTTCGACCAATTTTTATCCCAATGGGTTTTTCTGGCAAGGTTTTAACGAGGCAGCAGTTTCTTTTAGGGATGGTCAATCAAGGGGGAGTGTTGTAAATATATTTTATATATATACTTACCATATATTGTGATGACCATGTAAACCCTAAAAGCCCATGAGCCCATCTTGTACTATATAAATAGAGGTCTCCACCCTCATACTAATACACATCTATTTTCCGTCTTCTCTATTATTCTCTCATTCCATATAATTTATAACAATTTCCAAATTATAGAAATAAAATCGTAATTATCTTATTTTTGCGAATAAAAGCATTGTTTGATTTTAAGAAAAAGAAACCTTGAATTATAGTCTATTTAGCGTTAAAAAATCTGTAATTATAATATAAATTGGAAAAAAATATAGAGACATAGAGGAAAAAACAAAATTGCACCAAAATATAAACTTTAATGATATTTTTGCACTTTTAGTAAAATTTTAAGGATATTTTTACACCATGCACCTTTTCCCAAATTGCAAATGCAATATAATTATTTTATAAAATCCTAACAAAAAGAATGAGACCTCGTTTGGAAGAGGTTATTAGCAGTTTATTTCAGTTTATTCTAAAAAATAAGTGCTTATGCATGTGTTTGAGAGAACTTATGAAAATAACTTATTCTAAACAATAAGTTATTTATGGCTTAGGGTGTGTTGCAAATGTTTTTTTAAGCACTTATCTGCTTTTTGACTGCATAAGCAATTTTTACTTTTTGCAAAAAACTGTTTTTTGCGTTAGCTTCTCTAAAATTAAGTAGGAAATCTGCTTAAATTCATAAGCATCTATTGAGGTGCTTTTAGTACTTAAAGCACCATAATTTCCGAAACTATCATAAATATATGCTTTTTAATATTAATATCAAAACTCCTTGCTTTTGATTAAAAACAACTTATTTTATAATCAAATAAAAAGTACTTATAATAAGTAGTTGCAAACAAACCCTTATTTTCATAAGCTGCTAACAACAGCTTATGAAAAATAGGTAATCAAATCAAATCCCATAACAACAATTTTTTAAACTACATTTTTTTTTCTAATTAAGTGCTTATTTATAAATAAATCAAAACACAACAGCTTATTCAATTTAAGCACTTATAAAATAAGCATTTATGTCATAAACACGTATAGTATAAGTACTTATTTAAACTGTTTTCCCAAACGAGGTCTGAATCGATTGTACACGTGTCATGTCTTATTGACTTGGCCGAATGGTTGGTTAAATTATTATTGCAGTTTCTTTTAATCGCTATAATTATTTTACAGATCACTGAAAGAAAAAAAGAGATTGAATTACCAACTAATTTATTTGCTTAATTTGATTTGTTAAAGGCAAATTGGCCAAAATGGTCCTCAAATTTTGCGTTTTTGCGAATTTTATCCTCAAACATTTTTTTTGTTTTTTAGACCCTCAACTCCTTGTTTTTGCGATTTTAGTCCTACCGTTAGATTTTCCATCAATTTAACCGTTAATTAAAAAAAAAATTAAAAATGAAAAATTGAAAGGGCAAAATCGGAAATTTTATTTACATGGACCAAAATTACAAATAAAGAATGATTTGTGACCTATTTAACAAAATAAAACAGTTTAAGGACTGATTTCACAAATTCTAGACAAATAAGCTAATTGCTTCGTATCGACGAGATTTTGCATTAAATTTTCGATTTTCATATAACTTTATTGCTTCGCATCAAATATAAGCTAACGAAAATTTCGTACCAATATAAACAACATTTAATTCGAAATGCAAAATATATACTGTGAATTAATCATTAAAAAATAAAGTTATTATCACTCAAAAATTTTACTTCAAAATAACCATTTAGTGCATAATATTTACTTCAAAATAACTAGAATACGAGGAGAATTGCGAATCCGCAATTGATGAGCTCGCCGACGACGGTGCGGAGGAGGCCGACGACGAAGAACATGCCTTGGAGCTCGCGGCGGAAGAGGAATTGGGAGACGAATCCGCCGAAGGCGATGAACACGGGGACGAGGTAGATCCGGGCGAGAAAATGGCCGAGCCGATCGTCGCGCGGGTGGTGGTGTTGGGGATTCGTCACGGCGGTTCTATGCGAGAGAATGTGAATACAAGACTAACCTTGTTTGCGGTAGTTTTTTGGCTTATTATAGTATTTGCAAATAAAACTAATATTTTTACGTAAATTACGAACTAATACATATTTTTCATGTTATTTTGAAGTAAATATTATGCTCTAAATGGTTATTTTGAAGTAAAAAAATTTGGGTGATAATAGCAATATTTTTTAATGGTTAATTCACATTATATATTTGGCATTTCGAATTAAATGTTGTTTATATTGGTAAGAAGTCTTCGTTAGGCTTATATTTGATACGAAACAATAAAGTTATATTAAAAATAAAAAATTTAATGCAAAATCTCGTCGATACGAAGCAATTAGCTTATTTGTCTAGAATTTGTGAAATCGATCCTTAAACTATTTAATTTTGCTAAATAGGTCCCAAATAATTCTTCATTTGCAATTTTGGTCCATATAAATAAAATTTTCAATTTTGCCCTTTTAATTTTTTATTTTTTAAAATTAAAATTGAATTACCGTTAAAATTGATGAAAAATCTAACGGTAGGACTAAAATCGCAAAAACAAGGAATTGAGGGTCAAAAAACAAAAAAAAAATATTTAAGGACAAAATTCGCAAAAGTTTGAGGACTATTTTTGTCAATTTGCCTTTGTTAAATGAGTATCATGTGGCAGCCATCAAATGGGTCCCATTACCAAAAAAAAAGGTGGGCCCGATAGCAATTTTAATTTTGGGTCTACTCGATATGGCTCGCAATGGTTTGTTTGAGCACATTCTCGACGTTTCTTCAGAACATGACAGATATTGAATGGAGTCATGAGCCTCTTCCTCCACCTCACAAACTTATCCACCAACATACTGAGAATAATGCACAATAAATTTCTGCCAAAATGAAAAAAAAAGATTAAATGAAGCAAAAAGCTCATAAAGGCCAATCATCTAATGCCATATGTTGTTTTACATTATATTTTTGAAAATATTGATGGCGAATTAGTTAAAAAAGAGAAAAATTGGAAAAGACGCAGCCATAAATTAATGAAGAGTGTCATCCGTTTTTATATTCGCAGGAAAAACATGGGAAAATGGGATGTGGTGGGATTTCATTTTCATGCTTCAAAAAGTGACTGGATACTACTACTTATTTCACCACCCTCGACCGACCAAATAACCTTGGCCACATCATTAAAATAACAAATTTTTTAATGCTTATACAGAACCACTATCCTCTCGACACGTGGCAATCCAATAGCGACTTGCCTTGGCCGTGTTTGGAAGTAGATGATTGGCTGGACATACAATAACAATGATCGCTTAGCCCAAATGATTGTTGGGTGGCGGCGGCCGCCGGAGTGAGTTGGCGGGAATATAGTGGTTGGGAGGGTAGTGGTGGGTCCTGGACGGTGGTGGTGAAGAATATAATTGCTTATTATTACTCTCCTTAATTATTCATGGTCGGTCAGTCTCATACTACCACTGTGATTTGATACGTCTTTCCTCCCTTCCATTGTTACCACATTAAAAATAAAATTAAAAATATGATAAATTGGAAAATGGACAAAAGAGATTCACGTATAGTTTCGATCATACAATAAAAGTTAGGTGGGGAAAATGCAAAGCATAAATCTTTTTCTCGTGAAAAAAGAAAGGAAGAATTAATGCAGTCGAGAAGCTTCAACTTGAAATGCCACAACAATATTGTTCAAGAAAAGATAACATCAACCAGTTTGTGATTAAAGTTAATATAAAATCTGATGGGGGGTGAGTGGTAGGGACAAGTGAAATCATTAAAAGAAATTAAATTAAATCAATTAATTTTCCCAATTCTCGGCGTATAAATATCCCTAATTTGCAATCACTCTCATCATCAGCCAAGTAGCTACAACTTTCTTAGCACAACCAAGAAAGCAGTAAAACCTGAAACAGAGGATAAGTCGAAATGGTTAAGGACGTAGAGGTCGGAGGCAACGAATATGGCGCAAGGGACTACCAAGATCCGCCCCCGGCGCCGCTGATCGACGCGGAGGAGCTGGGCAAATGGTCACTCTACAGAGCCGCCATTGCCGAGTTCATCGCAACTCTCTTATTTCTGTACGTCACAGTACTGACCGTGATCGGGTACAAGAGCCAGAGCGCCACCGACGAGTGCGGCGGCGTCGGCATTCTCGGCATCGCTTGGGCCTTCGGCGGCATGATCTTCGTCCTCGTCTACTGCACCGCCGGCATCTCCGGTGAGCAGAATTAGCACCAGTCCAAAATTCAAGACTACTTCTTCAGTTCTCGCCATTGGATTGATTTTGACCTAATTTTTGCAGGAGGGCACATCAATCCGGCGGTGACATTCGGGCTTCTCCTGGCCCGTAAAGTATCTCTAGTTCGGGCCGTGCTGTACATTGTAGCTCAGTGCTTGGGAGCCATCTGCGGCTGCGGACTAGTGAAGTCATTCCAAAAGGCATACTACGTCGAGTACGGCGGAGGCGCCAACAGTTTGGCGGAAGGCTACAGCACCGGCACCGGGCTGGCGGCGGAGATCATTGGCACATTCGTCCTTGTCTACACCGTCTTCTCCGCCACCGACCCCAAGAGAAACGCCAGAGACTCCCATGTTCCGGTTTTGGCGCCGCTTCCAATAGGATTCGCCGTGTTCATGGTTCACCTTGCCACAATCCCCATCACCGGCACCGGAATCAACCCTGCTCGGAGCTTCGGCGCCGCCGTGATCTTCGGTAAAGATAAGCCATGGGACGATCAGGTAATAACATTTCCCAAATGCTGTAATTAATGTGATTAGACCCATAAAATTATGTTAAATGTTTGATTTTGGTATGTGGATGCAGTGGATATTCTGGGTGGGACCCTTCATCGGAGCAGCCATTGCTGCGATCTACCATCAGTTTGTGCTGAGGGCAGGTGCAGTTAAAGCTCTGGGATCATTCAGGAGCTCTTCCTAGACCATTAATTTGTTAAGTTTAAGTGTGTGCCAAAATGTGCTGCTCTTCTCTTGTTGCTATCAATATCCAAGTAATAAAGTGTATATCAGCTTCTGCTTCACTACTATTTATTTTTCTTAAATGTATTAACCACTTACAAATGACCAACAAAAAAAAACATAACCAAACAAATTGGACATGTATATTAGTATTTGTTTATTAAGAAAAGTCTAACTACCTTGTTAGTTAGTAAGATAAGGGTGTTGTGGTCTTCAAGAACATGCAGTTTAATCCGCAAATATATCGGTGTACCACTTTCGTATATGTGTACCACACCACAAGGGTATTGACATGTGACATTTCTCATTAAATCAATTGAAAATAAAGTTGCAAGTTCACATATATAATATTAATCATATAATTTAGATGCTTATGCTTTTATTTTTCAATCCGTATAGTTAGGGGAATTTATATTTATATAAATAATATACATAAATCAGCGCATACTTTAAATTTTAATGGTAATATTTCATTCAAAGTATTTAAAACGAGAAGTAGTTCTAATAATGGTAACATTTGATTCAACTTATGGTAAAATGAGTGAAACTAGTTGTAATTATGGTAATTTCATTGGCTTATTTAAAACGGTTAGCAATTGTAATTATTGTAATATTTAAAACGAGTGGAACTAGTTATACATAATTATGGTATATTTCACTGGCTTATTTAAAACGATTAGTAAATGTAATTATGGTAATATTTGGTAAAACTAGTTATAATTATGGTAATGTTTGATTCAACTTAGGCTAAAACGGGTAAAACTGGCCGTTGGGGGCAAATTGACGGACAGTAGTTAAAAGCCCACCCCATTAACCCTACTTGTTTCCCGCCAAAACTAAACGCTATTAAGCGAAGGATATAGGGAGGGGGGAAACGACAATCACAATGGCTCCGGCAGCCGATCGAGTAACGTCGCCACCTCTTTCCACATCAAACGGCGACCTACAGGTAAATCTTAGGAACCTATTAACTTGTTCTCCTCTTTTTCCCTCCTTTTGGATTATCGGTGACAAACTGTTCGCGCGTCTACTGCAGCCTTTCTTCGTTCTCCACAAAGCCGCTTCGCGTAAACCCGCCTCTAAAACGAGACGAAGAATCGATCTTTCGTCCCAAACTTCCGACGGTTCTACCGAAGAATACAGTGATAATTCGCGATTTGAGACCTTCAGAATTCTCTGGTCCAACACTGAATCCATTGTTAAGGTTTTATTATCTATTTAATTGGATGGGGCAGTGTTCTTTTTTTTCAACAATCGCTTAACTCTGCTGTTCTTTTTTCACTGTCACTTTCAGGACGTCTTGAATAATCTTAATGCTAAAGTGTTCGATGAAATTGATAAGTGGGTTCACGCGTCCTTCGACGCAATTCGTGCCTGCCGAACTCTTGAGGTCACTTCCGCCACGCCTATGCACCCGATTCTAAATTATGCACAAATTGGCGCTGGCAGTGCATCTTCACAAATCTTTACTGGATTACTTTTTACAAGTAAGTCTTGATCCATGAAAAATGACTGGTATTTCTTCCCCATCAATAGGGTATTCCATATTTTGAATGAGATTCTATATCTTGCTTTGTGGATTATCTTAGTTGTTTAATGGACGGGATTTGCAGAAAACGTGGAATTTGTTGATGACATATCGACATTTGCCGACCTTGGTGCACATTTGAGATCTAATGGATGTTATGTAGCTAATCTTACATCTGTGGACTTCTGTGCAAAGAATGGAGTAGGCGCCTGTCTTAAAACTTTGTTGAGACAATTTCTAATGGTCGGCGTTGATGTAAGCATGCCAATCAACTTTTGCCTCAATTTACCCAAGTGTAACATGACTTTAAATGTGTTAAGAAATAGTTTCTAGATCTGACCACTTTTCTTGCCTTTCTCATTTATTTATTAGGCACCTGACATGTCTGTTCTAGCGTCATGGTGTACTGAACAAGGGAACTGTGACAAACCGCTAGTTGTTATAATTGATGATGTAGAAAGATGCAGTGGTTCTGTCTTGAATGATTTCATCTTAATGTTGAGGTATAGCAGTTATTTTTGCTCAACATCCTTGCCAACTATAAATTTTAGTAACTTGAAGTTCTTCTTTGTATAAGACTATTAAAATCAACTTACAGTATCTTGATATGGCTTTGGGAATTGGGAGTGTTGGGAAGGGGAAGAAAAACGCTGTAGTGAAAAGGTTAATGTTATTATAACTCTTTGTTAGTTTCTAATTTATGAAATAAGGACTACTCACTCGTCTTTTTTAGGATTAGAGCCACAAAATCTAGGGTTGATGTCCTATGAATGTTCTATCGTGAATCAGACTGTTCGTATAGTTGGGCAGGATAGAATATCCTCTTTACTAATTGCAATCTATTATATTCCCATTGTAATTTTGCTCACTACTTGAAATGCTTTTGTAAGTTGTGAATTTATGATTTCAATATCCTCTGACCTGCCAATGACAACAACCTTTCCCTTGGCAGAGAATGGGTGGTAAAAATCCCAATAATTTTGATACTAGGAGTTGCAACTACTGTTGATGCTCTCAGGAACATTTTGTGCTCGAGTGCTTGCTTGTATCTATCTGTTTGTGAATTCAATTTGAGAACCCCGGCTGAAAGGATGGATGCTGTCATTGAGGCTGTTCTTCTCAAGAGTTCTCAAGAAATGATGGGACACTAACCTTATTTATTAAAGCTCTAAGGGTTAGTAACATGCCTTGGCTATTTTTGTTGCTATATGTTTATGTGAGGTGATAGATTTCTCCAAATTTCACAACTTCACTTCACTTAGCTATCTTTTCTAACAACTGTTTTCCAGATATCTATGGCACAGCAGGTTTTTTCAGAACCTTTAAGCTTCATCCTAAGGAAATTAGTCGATGAAGAAGACACGGAGGCAAGATGGATTTTTCTATTTGTATCTATGTTCTGTCTTCTTTCAATTAGTTGCTTGTGATTTGTTCGATTTCTTTGTCATGGGATACCTAATCGAACCAATTTATGGAAAAAATAGTCCTAAATGATTATCACGTCGTCAGTGCATGGATTCTGTTTTCTACACTACCTTAAAACTTTCCAAGAATTAGCCATGGATTATACTAGGAACTACCGCTATGTTCTGCTCTTCCTATAATGATATATGCTTCAATGTATCACCTTTTTTCTTCTTTAACTTCCTTAACATATTTCTGATTACAATTGTGGAAAATGATCTGCTCCAACCAAATGCATGTTTTCACTGTTTCAGGGTTTCGATGGGAATAATAATTTACTTAGAGAACCTGTTATCAAGCGGGCTCTTGAACTTCCATCATTACAAAGGTTTTCAAGAGTGAAACTATATACTTGAGATTTCAATAGACATGTTAAGTTTGAGTTACATAGGTTTCTGACATTTGGTTTACTGAATGTGCCAATAGGTTTTGCCAGATGGGCGGCAACTGCTTTGATTGGTTAACTGCTTTGTCTGAACTGAAAAGACACCGTCAGATTTGGAGCTCTATAGTTATGGTAAGATCCATATCAATTGAAAATTGATGCACAACCTTTATATTAAGAGGAATGCAGCAATTCTCTAGAAATCCTGAGCATTACTTTGTCAGATGTTAAAACCCCGTCTGTGTTTCTTGATATGCCTTTCCGATTTATAAGCATTGCAAAACGTTTAATGCTAATACTTTACGCTAGGAGATTGTGTTTCTTAACTGCCTTTTTCCAATTTTCTATGAGATTTGTTGGAAATATATTACTTAGTGACTTACGTTTGTTGGGAAATATGCTGTAGTCTGTGATGTTCTGATTTTCTTGGTTATTTGATGACTTTTTTTTCATCAACTTTATGTTTTTGCTGTGATATCAGACCTTTCTTTCTTTCATAGTTTTACCCTTTCCTAAATTGAGTAAATACTTGGCCTAAAACTTCATTAAGGTGAATTTCTAATCTTGATAAGATGATGCAGTGCTTGTATGAAGTTGGAAAGTACGGGAAAATCACCCTGTTAGATTTATACTGCGAGATGCTAAAATTTGATCCACGAAATTCTGGTGCTACTGATATCAATTTAGCTGCAAAAGATTACAAAACCTCAGTGCAAGATGGAGGTTATGTTTGGGCATTTCAGATACTGAGGTATTATTTGCTTATTTTGTGTGAGAAAACGTCTTATGTAGCCCCTCGGATCTCCTTGCACCTACATAACATAGGATTAAATTGATTTTAAAATCCAGAGGTATATGACACAAATTCGAAATAGATTACTTTGCTCCTATTTTAAAAGCACAGAGTAAAGACATCCAGAAGCAATCTGTTGTTGAGTTAAACATAGCCCTGAAGCAAATTTTATTCCCGCAAAAAGGAAGCAAACACACATTAATCTGTCAATATGTCCCTAACATTTTTTCGGTAAATTCTTCCAAAACATTTTTCAAGAGACGTCGTTTAGAATCCAAAAACATTTCTATTGCTCCATTTCAGTCAATTGACATAGAATATTCTTTTGAATATGGGGTACGGTATCGAAAATCTTATTTGTGCAGGGATTTACCAGCTATGGAGCTGTCCAAAATGCTGGACAGGTGGGAAATGCTTACTAGAGGCATATCAGAGGTATCATTTGTTTCTCTTTCATCTCCTATTTACTTATGGGGAGGGGAATAGTGTATTATATCCAGAATGCTTAAAAAATATCATTGTTTTTCTGATTACCTACTTGAACGGTGATGTTTCCAGATTCATGGAAAAGTAAAGGTGCTACAGTCCCAAAAAACAGCCGAGGAAAAGCACCAAAGACGTGATTTGAGAGAGGAGCCCAAGTATTTCTCTATGCCTTACTGATAATTGAATGCTCAGATTGGCTTCTAGAGTAGTCCCTCCTAACTTGTATCAGATAACAAAATACATGTTGTAGAGGCTATCCTGTCCCATTATCTTAGTTCGTTTGTGACCCTGCTATTTGTTCTTACATTGAATGGTCATATTTCCTACCATGGACCACGTCCATGATCATCAGGTTGTGCCTTATTAAAATTTGTTTGGTTACTTAATATATGTACCTACTTAGCCCAGTTGGTTCACAGCTTGACACATGGTCATCCAAAGTCTTCTTTTTATTTATTTCTGGACATCCTGATCTCAAATTTTATATTTTAGTAGAACTAATCAACATTGTTACTTTTTTTGTTTTCAGGAAGCCTACAGCCAGGGCTTATAAAAATGACAAAACAAATAAAATCACAATCAACGAGAAAGTTGCCTTATTTCTACAATCTATGTTCAGGTAAATGTTCTAATTGTTGTTTCATAAGTATGGCCAATTTTTATGTAGCCATTTTTCACAACTTGAATTGCAAACTGTAAGCAAACAAGAATTATTCGGTCTCTGTTCTTTTCCCTACTTGTATCATTGCAACTGAATGTCACAAGCAATACAAAAAATCCGAAGAAAAATGTAGTCACAACTAGACATGCAAGATTTTAGTGTTAGGTTAATGTAGAATGCAACTGAAGAATCAGATAGAATGCTTCAATCTATCTATGTGCTGGTATAATTTCTGTCAAATGCTCTCCCAAGTCGTGCTGATCTTAGTGTCCATTTTCTTGGAGTTATCCGATGTTTATTCTTATTTCCCTTTTTATGTAAGTGCTTTCTAACTTGTTTTGGTTTAATCATGTCACAGGGAATACATCCAGCCCTCCGAGAATGTACCGCTTTGTGAAATAATCTTCCGTGATGATGTTGACAGTCTTCAAACAGTAAGTATTTCCAGATTCAAGCTTTTTATCAAACCTATTGGGTTTGAAGACTGATGTCTTTTATTTAGATTATTTAAAGACCTTATAACTCTGAATGTAACTTGGGATAAGTTTTGTTGAGATCTGAATGCATAGCTGAGTGAGTTCAGTCAACCTGACCTCAGTCTGAAGGAGAACAAAATTTTGGTTAATCGTAAGTGGTAACTGAAATACTGTAAAAGAGCCGGTATATAGTAAGAAGGTCAACTATGTAAACCATAGTCTCTGAACATGCTTTAAATAACAGAGGTACATCATGCTAGTTGAAAGCATCAGTTAATATACGGTAGCTTCATGTATAGCTTATGACAAATAGCCATGTAACAGGAAAGATAAAAAACCACGGGAACTGGATATGAACAAGACTTCAACAAAATAATGGTGATTCCTAAGAGGCAAATAGAATAAGGGTGTTCAAAAAGCATTCGGAATCGGTAGAGGACTAATATCAAAAGTTCGTTGGCTATTGGGGAACAGATAAAAAAATGAATCTTTTAAGAAGGTTAAGTATTGGCTATATATGTTACTGTTTGTTAATGCCCTATTTCTGATTATTTTAGGCTCTGATAGGAGATCCTAGAAGAAGAATACAGGCTGACCTTTTAGAGTCTAGAAAATTCCTCAAGTGTTCTTGCTGCAGCAAGAATAGCGGTGTTCTAGTTCCATCTATCCATGATACTTCTATTTTGTAAGTACGCACCTTCTCAACTGCAATGTTTGCCTGTTGATAGAGTTGGTTAAACTTTAGATGTTATGCATTGTGTAGGTACACCCTGGCAGAGGAGCATGGAGATCTGATCAATGTTCACGAATGGTTTCATTCCTTCAAGGCAATCGTTTCAACCCCGCCTTCACAATCCAAGAAAAGGTTGAAGACGTCGTCATCACCTAAAAAACAAAAAGATTCTAAAATACCTGAGAGTAGAAGTGATGCATCAGTACAGTATCCTTAAAGTAGATTTATGTTGTCCTTCTGTAGTATATTGTTCGATTCAGTAAAGCTTCACTGTTTGATATTAGTAGTCCTTAATTAGAGTGTTTTAGAGCAGAATTTTGCAGGGCATTAGCAGAACTACAGATCACAGGGCTGCTCCGGATGCCCAGCAAAAGGCGCCCAGATTACGTGCAGAGAGTGGCGTTTGGACTTTAAATGAATACCAACATGTTGCATATATGTATGAACATCTGGATATCTTTGCAAAATTGCAATCTTAACATTTTTTATTTATAATACTATATTCTACTATAAAAAATGAGTGGCCACCAATTTGTACTAGTGCAATATTTATTATTACCACTGTTAGATTCAAATCTGTCATCTTCCTTTTCTTTGTTATTCAGCTTTTCCTTTGATAGCATATGTCTTATTAACATAACTGCAA
Organism: Lavandula angustifolia; assembly: GCA_028984105.1. NCBI lineage: Eukaryota > Viridiplantae > Streptophyta > Magnoliopsida > Lamiales > Lamiaceae > Lavandula > Lavandula angustifolia. Next base: position 11,235,562 of record CM054820.1, read on the forward strand.
CAGCCAATGGCCTAGGCGGTAATGTTCGATAGTTGGTTAGGAGGAGGAATCTGCAGCTGCGAGTGGCTTTGCTAGTTACAGTTACATGGTGAGGGCCATCTCTTAATCTCTAGGTTTGCTCCCACTGAGCGGCCATTGCAACTGATTGGCTGCAGAAGAAGAGCGGCTTTTTTATACCAGTTCCTCGTGGACGCATGGCTGCAGCAGCGGAGCACGGCGGCCAACGATGAGTCTGAACGTGGCAGTGGTGGCGGTGGAGAGTTTGCAGAAAGGGATACGATCAGTCGTCTGGGGTATGGGAGGATATATGCACATGCACCATGGGTTCTACGGGCCAGCCTCCGACGTCTCTATCTCTGACCACCGCGCAACCCAGATCCGCATGATTGAGGAGTCCCTCCGCTTCGCTTCTCTTTCTGGTGTACATCTTTGCATCTCTGATAATTCCTTTTCTTTATCTTAAAAAATAGATAGCATTATTTTTCTTAGGAAAAGATTGAAGTAGAAGCATGTAAATTCTGGACACACATTCTTTGAGATTAGTATTGAAATTGTTGAACATAGGCAAGATTAGTATTGAAATTGTTGTGCAGACTGGTGTGATTATGTCTCCATTTTTTGGCCGGCAGTCATAAGGTGTGTATTGTATTGTTTTGGAAGGGCATCACCTCATTGCTACAGACTGGTAATTTAGACACAGATTTCTCTGCTCTACTCTTGGAACAATGCTCTGCCATTTCTGCCTATATAAGGGGAGGACTCGTCATGCTACTGATGATAGCAATCAGTTTGCCATCATTAACTTAACGGAGGACTCAGATATAATGCTTCAATCTATCTCTATTTGCAGGTATACTGACTATCAAAGGCTTATCTTAGTGTCCCTTTTTTTATCTAACAACTTTCTATCTTGTTTCATGTCACACCTTTTCAACTGCAAGAGCCGATAGAGTTGGTTAAACTCCAACAGAGACGCATGCATATATTTATATGAGAATCTGGAAAGCTTTTAGATTCAAATCTGTCATCTGCCTTCATGATATGCTCAGATTGACTTCTCTCCTCTTTTACAATTTCTAAGCAGTCCGAAAAGCTAAAACCCGACCGAGTTGCCACTTTCTTAATACTGAACGTGGTAGGGCTGCCTCTACTGCAACGATCTGCACCCGCTAAATGTCCTGCCACGTATGAAATGCACTTCGATAAAATGTTCACGAATCATGTGACATCCAAGCAATCGCTTTAATTTGTTCGTGCACATACCCAGTAAAACTGCTAAATTTTCTCTCTTAGAGTTTGCTTCACAATTAAGCATGACTAATGCCGGAAGCCTCTCTCTCTCTCTCTCTCTGGTATTGATAGTTTTTAAAAATAGTAAGAGTGAGAAGGGATGGAGTGATGATGACAGAAGAAGACAATGTCTGCAGTTTTTCCCATCTCCATAAGATCTGCTTCTGCTTGCTTATCTGTCTGTCTCATATATTCTTTTTTTTACTTCTCACTGCTCTCCCATATGCTTCCTACCATACTAGTAGTCTACGTCAACTTCCTACTTTCTTTTCTCAATTTAATTATTATTATTCTACAACATTCAATTTTATACCCGTTTTAAAAACACTCAGAATTGACTTCACCATTACATGTTGGATCTGATAAGTGAAAAACGAATCTTAATAACTTACTTACCTTAACGCCATTACTTAATAACTTGTCATGCATATTTAATCGATGAAAAAGTGAATATCATATAAATAATATTCAACCAAGCAATAGACAGGTCACGACTCACGAGCGCATGTATTGTACTTTACCTGGACAATAGCTAAAACAATACTATTATATACTTACGTACTTTTCTAATGTTACTGTACTTATTCAAATCCTTATTATGAGTTTATAACTCAACCAAGTAGTTCAAATAATACAAGAATAATTCGATTCATTTAATTAAAACGTACTGTCACATAGACATGATCTCAATTTCCGATTTGACATAGGATGTTTCTAGTTTATATATACATGCGGAAATCTGTGTCTTTTCTATGCAGACAAATCACATGAAGGCTGAAATGTATATAATTTACTAATATCCGAAGGCCCCATTAATTAATTCACCCAATTGCCACAAAATCATCATATACATATAGATACATGCATACATACATAAAAAAAGAAATGCAATATGGATTGCAATCTCTTTCTTTGAAATGTGCCTTAACGACAGATAACAACATACATACATCTCTAATTCACATGCTTGATATATGGGTTACAAAATCATGCATTAGATTCAATTTATCTATTTTTTGGACCGACTTAATTTGTAAAATCTTTGACTAAATATGATACCTAGCCGTTAATTACATGCATCCCAGGTTTGACCCAACAGACATTGGCACATCCTCATGGAAGTGTCGGGGTTCCAGTTTTGTTACAAAGTTTGGAAATTTATTTACAATTATTCATAAGTTAGATTATTTTTATGAACAAGGTATAGTAGGTTCATGTGTCAATATCCCTATAATTGATTACTACTGTTGAAATAATGATAGGGTCCAAATTTAGATTAGGCTAACATGGAAAGCAAAAGGTGGTGCAAGAAGATGACAAGAATAGCAGAGAGTCCAAATGGTCAAAAAAATCGGCCTTTTCGGGGACAAATAGAAAGAGAGGTGAGGAGCATGTGCATGGCAACCAACAACAAGCCCTAACCACCGTCAGAAAGTAATCACAATATCCTATGCTACATCATACATCCCACCATATAATTTTATTTATATTTCTTGAAAATAATTGTAATTAAGGAGAGGTAGCATTGCCAGCTACAAATATATAAAAACATCCATAATTTGCATGTCCTTGGTTAGTAAGTAACAGAATTCATTAATTAAAGATTTATGATCCACACATTAACATAGAAAAATTAATGAAAACGGTTAATTTCCCAATTATATTATGTCATTTTATTTTTAATTTACCTTTTTATTAGAATATCACCCCTGAGCTTTTTACTGTGTTAGCCGGTGACAAGAGTGGATTATTTAAATCTGATAGTATAACGGCATTGTCACTCCGGTGAGAATGGGAGAGACGGTAAGTCTGTAACTAAATCTACAAGAAGGATGGGAAGAGACAAGAAGGTGATGGAAAATGTAGTAAAATCAAGATTTTTACAGTGGTAAATTCAAGCTTCCTAACGGCAACAGCCGCAACGCCCACGTTCTCTCCTCATCAGCTCCAACCTCATCACTGTCCCCTTCTATCTCTCTCTCTCTCTCCCACTCTTCCATACTTTCTCACTCCATGTCCTCTATACCAATGCTCTGTACTACTCTCGTCGATCATAATCATGAGAATCCCTCTCAACTCCTTTTCGGGGCCTTCCCCTAATCCCACATCACATCACTTCACACTCCTCATTCTCCTCCTCCTCGCCGCTTCCGCGTATGGCTTCGGCTCCATGGGCCCCATCTCGGCCTCCTTCGGAGATCACGGCCTCTTCTGCGCCATCGACGCCAGCGGCAAGCAAGCCGTTATTTGTTGGGATGCCGATAACAGCTCCTCCGCCGCCTCGACCTCGTCCCAGTACTCCACCGTTCTTCCTTCCATGGCCGCGCTCTCCGGCGGTGAGGGATTTCTCTGCGGCATTTTAGCAGACACCTCGCAGGCATCATGCTGGAACTCAAAGGGAGTCGCTAAAAGCTCCGCTCTCGTGCCGGATGTGTTCAAAGACAATGCGTATTCCCACATCGCCGCCGGCAAGGATCACGTCTGCGCGATTCGCGGATCGTATTACTCGGAAAACGACTCCGGCGCCGTCGATTGTTGGGATATCATTAGAGTCTCCAAACTCCATACAAAGTGCTCGTTTCTATAATCAGAATGCTAGCGCCCTTGTATTCCGAACAGTTGTCTCCGGAGACGGATTCACTTGTGGTGTAATCAGAGACGGAGGGATCACTTGTTGGGGCCCAAACTCTACTTACCTCGGAGTCTCCAATGTATCGGAGAATTTCGTGGCATTGGCTTCGACAGTTGACTCAGTCTGTGGCATCTCGCAAATGTCCGGCGAGATCAAATGCTGGGGCAACAGCAACTCCTACGGCAGTCCTCCGGTTGGGATCAGATTAGTGTGGCTGGCGGCCGGCGTGCAGCATTTTTGTGGGATTAGAGAGGATAGCCATGGCGTAATCTGTTGGGGCAGCTTCAACGCTTCGTTAATCCCCAAAGGATCCGGCTTTCTTTCCATTGCCTCATCCGATTGGCTGACTTGCGGCATTAGAGAAGGTGATCTTGTTTTCGATTGTTGGTTCTCGAACGTGTCCTCCCAAGTGAATTTCGATCCGCCATTGCAGTTGTGTAGTCCGGGACTATGCACGGCCGGTAGCTGTGGAGAAGGTATGTTTGCTTTCAATGCAAGCCTTCTCAACGAGCCGGATTTGAAGAATTTGTGTGTGAGGAAGGATCTCAAGATTTGCTCCTCTTGTGGGTTAAATTGCTCCGAAGGATTCTTCCCTTCTAGTGTATGCACTTCGGATGCTGATAGAGTTTGCACGCCTTGCTCTCTTTGCCAGAACAGCACTTGCGAAGATGTCTGCAAGCTCAAGGCTTCGCCTCAGAAGCGTTGGGATCAGTCGCGCCAGCTCCTCCTCATAATCGGCTCCTCCGCTTCAGGGTTTTTCCTAATCCTGATCGCGTGGTGCATTTTACCCCGTGTGGTTGTTTCAAAAACACAACAACGGAAGAAGAGACAATGCCTTTCCTGCTTTCACAAGCCCGACTTAGAAGCTGATGGAACTATTGATCAGCACCCTCCAGCATCGGTAGCTCCAATGCCCGGAGTAGCTCAAGTCTTCCGCCTCTCAGAGCTTAAAGACGCGACAAATGGTTTCAAGGAGTTTAACGAGTTAGGAAGAGGGAGTTACGGATTTGTGTACAAAGCAGCCCTCCCGGACGGGAGGCAGTTAGCTGTCAAACGGGCTAACGCAGCTACGATAATCCACACCAACAGCCGCGACTTTGAGACAGAGCTCGAGATCCTCTGCAACGTGAGGCACGCCAACATTGTCAACTTGTTGGGGTACTGTGCGGAGATGGGCGAACGTCTTCTTGTCTACGAGTTCACGCCACACGGGACTTTACACGACCACCTCCATGGTGGTCTCTCTACTTTGAACTGGAGTTTAAGGCTCAAAATTGCAATGCAGGCTGCCAAGGGTCTTGAATATCTTCACAAGGAAGTTGTACCGCCTATCTATCATCGCGATGTTAAGAGCTCGAAGATCCTCTTGGATGCTGATTGGGGAGCGAGAATCTCGGATTTTGGGCTGCTCATCCCCAAGGAAGGGGACTTTGGTGCAGATATGAAGACGGATATTTACGGATTTGGAGTTGTGCTTCTTGAGATACTAAGTGGAAGAAAAGCTTATGATGAGGAGTGCACCCCTCCAAACATAGTAGACTGGGCATTGCCTCAGATTAAACAAGGCAGAGCTGCTGCTACAATTGACCGGTATGTGCCTCTGCCTAGAAACGTTGAGCCTCTGCTCAAACTTGCAGATATAGCAGAACTTGCTCTGAGAGACGATCCTATTCAAAGGGTTAATATGTCCCATTTGGCTCTTTTGCTCGACCAATTAGTTGCAGATGGATTGGTTTTGTAGTTTCGGATTCATTTTTTCCATATTCTTGAAAGTGTTTGCTGTGTAGTAATATCCTGTAATGTACATATTATTGAGATTCTTGTAAATCGCATTGTTTATCAAGCAAAAATAATTATCATTTCAGAAAGAAAAAAATTCACATGTCCTCTTTTTTGTACAAAGAATTGAAAGCCTCTACAAAGTGTGCAAATTGAGAAAGTTGCAAGGATCTTGCATTCCTTTATGCTAATGTTATCTTGCTTGGAAACTACCGGTACTGCTTGATGCTGGGGAAGAAGTGAAGTTGGACGATTGCCTTGGCCGAATCTTGACTTCCATCAAATCGGCAACAAGACCCGGCTGTGTAATTTCAACATCTTCTATATCCATCTCATTCTTCAACATCTTCAAGGCTGCAGACATTGCAGGCCGGAGTCTTGCCACTTCTTGCACGAAATAAGCCCGATTTTCAAGAACCGAACCGCTTCTTCTTCGGAAAACTCTCCCTTCAGTTCAGATTAAAAGGCTTTTGGCATTGTACAGTTCCCACTCCTGCAAGGATAATTAGTGTGAGAAAGATGCTCATTAAACTTGTTATAACAAGATCTGTTGTGTTGTTACCTTTTCTACAAGGAACTTGACTTCCGCTGACAATTTCAAGAAGAACAACTCCGAAGCTGTAGACGTCTGATTTGCGAGTGAGGTGGCCGCTGTAGGCGTATTCCGGAGAGAGATAGCCTCTAACATAACATAACATGATCAGAAATAGATCCAAAGAATCAAATCAAAGAAGTGAATTAATTTCTTCTAGTTCTACTCACAGTGTTCCAGCAACACGAGTGCTGATGTGGGAAATGTTGTCCCTAAACATGTTAGCAAGGCCGAAATCCGCGAGCTTGGGAGTGAAATCGTGATCGATAAGTATGTTGCTCGCCTTGATATCTCGCTGCACAATGTGAGGACTAACTTGCTCGTGCAGATAACGAAGTCCCCTCGCTACGCCCAACGCCACATGCTTCCTTAGCGACCAGCTAAACCTCGCCCTCCTCTGCTCCCACCCTGTAACAAATCAACCATTAAGATTTCATGTGGAGAAAAAAAAACACTTCAAATATATATATAATAAAAGAAAAATATTAATTAATTAAGATGATGGGCATTCATCATCATCCACAAGAACAACCAAAAAAGCAGTTGAGCAACCTTGTAGACACAACCAAATCCTCCCTCTCCGATCTTGTCCTTGAACCCTTGAGTAGCAACTCTCATCTCATCGTACGTAAAAACACGAAAATGAGCATCTGTGTATTTGATCTGGAAGTTATGATACTTGAAAAGATAAAGATTTTGGAGTAATGAAACAAATCGAGATTAATTACGCACCTACTACTTCTTCTTCATCAGTTGCTTCGTTTTCGATGTCGAACTTAGAGGGGTTGAAACATTGCAAAAAGGAGGCTTACCTATGACGGAAAATGTGGTATGAGGCTTAATTAAATTAGAGGCCTAATCCGTAATGAATTCTCCCCAAACATGAAACTAAGATTTCCAAAGTACTTGTTTCTTAGTACCCCCACGATTCTCTTACATCAACACGAATAAGGATTTTTTTTTCAAACACAAATTAAATGTCTATTTGATGTACTACCCAAAATGGATAAGTAAAACACATTTATACACACTGCTAGCTGATATTTACCTAAGATGATATAATCACTCTTGTTTTTTGAGAAATGTTACTCTCGACCAATCATTTTCAGATGACTTTTTGAAATAATATTGTCCGGCCACGTACCCGATCAATGTCGACCGATCAACACAAGTTCAATAGGGCACATGCCCTATCATGTCCGACCATGCATCCGATCACTAGCGTACGTGCCCCTATCATGTCCGACCATTCATCCGATAACTAGGGTACGTGCCCCTATCATGTCCGACCATGTATTCGATCGATAGTACACATTTTCTCATGAATTAATGCAACAATGTACCTTATCACCTCTTTGCACTATGCCTATCACATGTCTGGTCGATAGAGGACACTTTCAGGTGAGAATAATGAAAAAGTGAGAGCATTTTTGACAACTTTAATATATAGATAATAAGTGAATAACTTTAATAAATTTGGATGGATTTGTATAATAATACCAAATTAAATGTACAAATTATTAGTTGATATACAGTTAAACCTCGATAAAATAATAACTTTGGGACCGAGAAAAAATATTCATTTAACGAGGTTATTATTTTATCGAATATTATTTTAGTGCATTGACTCATATCGAGATCGGAAGAAATTATTATGTTAGTGAGATTATTACTTTATTGAAGTTTAACTGTACAAGCTTTCCTTTGTTTGATATGAAATCTTAAAAAATATTTTCATCTTTTAAACGGTTTTTGGTTCTCTTTTCAATTTGGACGGCAGCCGCCAGCCTCCTCACTCCTTAAATGTCAAGTCTCTAAATCTGATGATATCAATATTCAATTAAATTTATAATTTTGTTAAAGGAAAAAATGCATCAAAACTCCCACTAATTATATAACATGTGTTAAAATGTCCCTTCAATTATTAAAAAGAGTTATGTCCCCTCCCATCTATTCATTTATGTACAAATTGCCTTCTCGATTGAATAATAATAATAGATTAATAATACTCATATAATTCTTGAGATTTCCCTCCAATAAAACTAAATCCATTTTCAATCAAGACTAAATCTTTTTTAAATCCAATTTCATTTTGTATATTTTCAAGAACTCGAAGAGCCCCATTTCCATAATACAAAAGATTCGCGAGGACAAAGAAACTGCTTTTATAAAGTTTTTTTTTTCAACTCTTGTTGCAATGATATAGATGCTCCAATCCCCTTCCTCTTTCACTTCAACATCTACGCCTACCCACAATGCTACAGCTGTTTAACCAAACCAAGTCATATTTGGGGATGAGGGGCTTGCGAGTGAGTTAAACAGCGGATGAAGAAAATAGAGTGAGAAAGGAGAGAAAGATAGGAGAGATCAATTATCCCTTTTATCTTTAACAGAATAATTGATAGAATGAGATAGAGGAGGTAATTTGCACATGAAGGAATAGTAGAGAGGCAACATAACTCTTTTTAACAATTGAGGGGACGTTTCACACATGGACTAATAGTTCGGGGGTTATTACATTTTTCTCTTTTGTTAAAGTAACATTTGGTAGTGAGAGCACTCTTTATGACTGTTTATTTGGTTAACTATTTTTTAGAGGTAAAATGTGATTTTTGTAAATATAATTTATATTGTAATTACATTAGAATGAGTAAAAGATGAGAATTGAAAAAAAAAATGAGAATTGAATGATATATGAAATTATTCAATAATTTATAAAATCATAATTGGAGTGTAGAATTGAAACAAACTAACTTGACTTTTTAAATAAATATTTCACGTGACTCAACAACAAAATAACAAAAAACAATTATCTCTTCCAATCATTCCATTATTGAGCGAAAGCTCAGTCTTTTGCCAAAATTTGGAGAGAATTTGGGGTTGACAAAGTTAGGCGGCGCCTCCATTATTTTGTTATATAATATTTCATCCTTCCCGTTATTACTGTCCCATTTCACTTTGGTAAGGAGATTAAGAAATTTTATTTAAGTGCATATTTTATGAGTTTTAATTATATTAAAAATGAGCACAATTTTCAAGGAGTAGTTGGTGGAAGAAATGCGAATTTAATCCAAATTTTGCAAGTATAGTTGAGACAATCGATTTATTTTTCTATTTTTTTTTCATATTGTATTTTAAAAATATAATCTTAAGTTTCCAAAAATTTAAAAATCATAAACTTTCGAGTACGGAGTAGAACGAAAATCATGCGAGAGATAAATTTTTTGAGAGAGAGTATGATAATATGGGGATGAGTATGGGCCACTTAATTTTTTGTGTAAGAGTAATTTTTATTATTTAAGGAAAGAACACAGTAATAGCGGGACAACTCAATTAGAAAAGTAGGACAGTAATAGTGAGACGGAGGGAATATAAAATATAATACCTATAATATAATTTAATTGGATTTCGCCTCTTATACTCTTTCATACTTCCTTCATCCCGCTATTACTGTCCTACTTTCATAATCGGATTATCCCGCTATTATTGTTGTATTTATTAAAATAGCAAAAATACTCTTAAACAAAAAATGAAGTGGATCCTCCTACTTACTACTCATACCCACATTATCACTCTCTTTCTCTAAAAATCTATCTCTCACGCGATTTTCGTACTCCAAACTCATAAATTTATAATTTTTTAACTTTTTGAAAACTTTAGAGTATTTCTTAAAATACAATATGAAAAAAAAACAAAAAAATTCGATTGCCTCAACTAAATCTTGTAAAAATTTAAATGAATTCTCATTTCTTCTACCAACCCCTCCTCGAAAATTATGTTCATTTCTTAATATAATTAAAATTTATAAAATAAACAATTGAACAAAATTTCTTAATCTCCGTGCTGAAATCAGATATGACAGTAACAGCGGGGATGGAGGGAGTATTAATCACCCATTTTTAAGGTGTTACATTGACTCTCTTTCGATTAAAAACAAGAAGCTCTCGACATGCTGAAAACTACTTCATTACATAATTACCATCGCATACGTAACGAGTAATTCTTCCTCAGATACGGTTGATCGTGATTACAACTCTTGGGTTGACAACCGAACAATAAATTTTGTTCTGTAGAGAGAGAGAGAGAGAGAATTAGGGTCAATTATTAGAAAAATCATCTGTTTAACTTTGATCGTGATTTTAGCCGTTGATTGTAAAGTGTAACTGACCCGAATTTTCTAATTGATGCGATATAGCTAAGCGAGCCAATTTCCAAAATAACATTATTCAAATAAATTATTCTCAGAACAACAACCGTAAAAAATATTTACCAAACTAATCTTATTTTTGCCAACTAATCACTATTTTTCCACATAAGCTGAACTCATGGAAACTAATTTTTTGTTTTTTTTTACTTATTTTCCTTCTTTTATTTCCTTACAAACCAAATACAAAATAATAATAAAAAACATATGTTGTCGGAAATTTTGGAAGAAAATTAAATATGAAGAAATGTAAAATATATTCATAATACCGAAAGAAATCTGAATAATTTTTTTAATTTATATTTGTTTTATAAGTAATTAAAGAGAGAAAATTAAATTTGAAAAAATAAAAAATATTTTTTATTTATTTATCATTCTCCAGTTTACTCGCAATGCAAATTTAAAAATATATATAATTGTTGCAGAAAAACTTCGAAGAAAATCAACAAGAAAAATCATATTTCTTTTATTTAGTAGAAAATTAAATCGAAATTATTCCAGAAGAAATTTTTTGTTAGTTTATATTTATTTTATAAGCGAAAAAATCAAATCTAAAAATTTAAAAATATTTTCTATTTATCTTACTCCCTCCGTCCCGCTATTTGTGGCTCACTTTCCCGAAAGAGATGTCCCGTTATTTGTGGCCACTTTCCTTATTTGGTAAAAAATATTTTCTACTCTATCTTCTCTCTCATACTTTATTACATTCTCTCTCCTACTTTATCATCATTTCTCTCATACTCTCTCATTATTTTACTCATCTTCTCTCTCATACTTTATCATCTACTCTCTCTCTCATACTTTATCATCTACTCTCTTAATTCCCGTGCCGAAATCAATTGAGCCACAATTAACGGGACGGAGGGAGTATTTCTTTAGTCTACTTATAAAGAAATTTAAAAAAAGAAAATACAATTGTTTGTAGAAAAATAAAAAACAAAATCAAATTCGTAGAAATAATATATTATATATATATATATATATATATATATATATATATATATATATATGAAATGGATCAAATGAGATCTTACTTTCATATGAGATATGCGATCCGATCTTATCCGTCCATTTTCTAGATCAATGGCTACTATTTTTCCTAATATAGGCATTTTAAAATAAATCAAAAAAGAAAAAATTATGGTCATTTAAGGGCAATTGTGTAATCTTCTATTCTTTTCTTTATCTTCAAGAATAGCTCTCATTTTCCTTAAAGAATTGCGGATGAAAACCAAAAGCAAGAAAATTTCTTTCTCAGCCCTCCTTTCTCTTGTAATCCACCGCCGCGATTCCGTTGTCGCCGGCTGAAGTCCGGCGAGTTTTTATATTTTCCATCCTTTGCCGCCGCGAATCCGAGCATCCGGCTTGAGTCCGACAAGTTTTTATGTGTTGCTCCCGCTACAGCGAATCCATAATATTTAAGGTTTTTTTTTGTCTCCTCCACTTGAAGAGAATGAAGTCAGTTGAATTATGGCTTAAGTTCAAATCATGTTTGAAATATGGATTATGAATGGAATGTAGAACAATTTTCGAATTCTTGTTGTTAGATGTTGATTCCTGGCTGGTTCGTACAATTTTTGCTCAATTTCTGGGTTTTATGGATTTAGGGTTGTTGGCGAATTTTTGGGTTTTATGTGTTTTGGATTCTGCTCAATTTTTCCTCATACAAGGAACAACTATTTTCGGTATCATGTTTGACTACTACATGTTTATGCATATTATTTTATGTGTTTATGTTGACCCTTTCAACTTTTCATGCATGTCAGAACTCGAATGACAGAGTCGTTATAATCAAATCTTATCTTGACCCCGATGAGTCTATTTTCATCCTTAAGTTTGAGAATTTTTATGGCTCTCCCATTCCTGAAGATGTAGACGTGCTGCCACCAGATCAAGTGAAAACCAAAGGCTCGGGGAGTAGAATACAGTCTAGGAAGGAGGCGACATTGCGAGCTAAGTTGAAGCTTAAGAGGATGTATCAGAAATGCAAGCAGATGAGACATCACGATTCAAGAAACTGTGATAGTCACATCTGTTGAAGATTCGTCTTAGTCTATATGCATAACCTAGTTTAGCTCTATGCATGAAACCTTGTCTTTGTATGCATAACTTTGCCAACACATGAACTCTATATGTTATGTATTTTCTTATTCATGCATATGATGGTTCAGATTTATGCTTATACTATTTCATGTTTATGCATAATGATTTTAGTTTAATTACTACGTATATCGATTTTTTTATGTTGTTGTCATTTTATATTCATGCAAAACTTTATATCCCTTTTTTATGTTGCCGCCAGTTTGTACTCATGCATAACGTGAAATTTGAAAATGAATAAATATGCGTAACGTTGATAACAAAACACAAGTTCACTAACAAAAGTTCTAAGTGTCTAGCACGAAAACAGATAAGTACTAATAAAAGTTATAATTGTCTAGCAAGAAAACACACAAGTACTAACAAAAGTCCTAATTGTCTAGCAATATTTTCGAAACTTGTTTAGTATTGAGCTCGTTCTCATCGAAATTACCCAAGGCTTCTTGTTCTACTGTCTCCTTCATTTTGTTTTCATCCAAGTTCACTATACTCAAACAATAACGCAACCTCATAATCTTTATCTGCTTGTGGCATTTCCTTAAAAATCCAGTGTTCCAGTTGTTTTCTTCCAGTTGTTTTCGTTACCATTGAATGTTTCTATGTGCCTCATAAAATGCACACCTGCAATAAATGTTTCAATTTCAATATTTATAATCATTATAGTTTCATGCATATTTCATACACATTGATACGTAAACATAATAGTTTTCATACATAAAGAATGGATGCAACAATCATGATAATCTACACTTTCATGCAAATCGCCACTCAATTTCATGCATACTTACTTACAATTTCATGCATACCATCCAACAAATTCATGCATATTACTTCGAACACAATATGAAACGCAGTTCGTCATATACTTCACAATGTATTCATTTTCATGCATATATAACATCTAATTCATGCATACGACTCTACAAGTTCATGCATTTATTTCGAACCCAATATGAAACACAATCTGTCACATGCTTCACAATGCATTCATTTTCATGCATGTATAACATCTAATTCATGAATACGACTCTACAAATTTATGCATATTACTTCGCACATAATATGAAACGTCATCCATCACATGCTTCACAATGCATTCATTTTCATGCATATATAACATCTAATTCATGAATACGACTCTACAAATTCATGCATATTACTTCGCACATAATATGAAACGTCATCCGTCACATGCTTCAGAATGCATTCATTTTAATGCATATATAACTCTAATTCATGCATATTAATTTGAACACTATATGAAACGTCATTCGTCTCATGTTTCACAATGCATTCATATTCATGCATATATAAGCTCTAATTCATGCACACGACTCCACAAATTCATACATATTATGTCGAACACAATATATTACATAACTACTCGTCACAAATCGATTTGGAAATGTTACCTTGTCCATGCTTTACGAATTCAATCGCAATCTGTCACTTGCTTGCAATTCGGCAAATCCAATACCGATCTAACCTACGAACAAACAAAAACGAAAACAAAACGCAGCATAATCTTAAACAATTGCAATACTCATTAACATATGCATAAAATCTAATCCAACCCAACAAAATATTTGCAGAAAATTATCGAAACAAAAAACGAAAACAAAACGAAGCATAAATCACATCTCTTTGAAAATATATATGCACGAAATATCCTCGAAAGTAATTTATCACAAATTAATGGAAACGTAGTTAGCATGCCGAAACAGTAACTCAAGTCCCTTAAATCGCGATGAATATTGTAAATCGAAGGACGAAACTACAAAAATTGAGGAACAAAACTCAAGAAATTAACCAAGAAACATTAAACCCACTACAATCAAAACTCAAGAACTGCGAATTTGAAGAACACACCTAGGTTTCTAATGGGCAACGAATTTTATAGAACCCTACCTAATGGGCAACGAATTTTATAAAACCCTAACTATTAATTTGCGAAATTGAGCAGTCAATTCTTCTGATCTTGCTGAAATCTTGTGAGAATGAGAAAGAAACCTCTCAAAACGTGAGAATGAGGAAGAAACCGCTCAAAACTTTCTAAATCACATTCACGATGGTGTTTTTTTCTTTACCAATTTTGCCATTTCCACCTTTTTTTTAAAATGTAAATAAGTGATCTAATCTAGGCCATTGATTTGGAAGGAATATAGGGTGTGGATTGGTTTTATATCTCTTTTGAAGGGTGATTCTCTCTTGAACCACACCCTTTATATATATATATATATATATATATATATATATATATATATATATATATAGGAAATGGTTCAAATAAGAACCTTATACTTAAGTAAGAAATAAGAACTAATTTGGTCCATAGATCTCACTGAATTAATGGCTATAGATTCTTTTCATTTAATTTGATATTTTCAATTAAAATCAATTCTAAAATGGTGTTCTGGTAATTTCTTTATGCATCTGATTTATTACATCCGTTTATGTCATTAATCACGTCCCATTATTTAAGTTGGGATGATTGAAATTCCTTATTTATACTACATAATTAAAGAAACTAATCATGTGTTATTAAAGAAACTAATCAGTTTACTAATTATTAAATATCAATCACGTCCCATTTTTTTGCTATTATAAAAATAATAATTTTTTGTGTTATTAAATATCTTGCCATATTCAGTGTACCAATTATTAATATTATTTTATTAATTAATAATAGTAATTAATTATAATATTATGCCCTATTTATGCTACATTAATTATTAAAATATGCATCAAAAAATCTATAGCAATGCATTAAACAGTATACCATTATGCATCAATAGATTTACCATAATTTTTAAAATTTAAGAGGCGCTTTTCAATTGCTCAATAGATTTTGAAATCCAATACTATGATGCATTAATTTAAATGTGTATATGCATAATTCCAAATACGGCGATGCATCAATTATAATATGTACATGCATAAGTCTATACATAAAATGTGACAAAATTAATGCACAATACATCATAAAACTGTAATGCATGTGTATGTAAGAAATTATGCATAAACGTCATGCATGTATATATTACAAATTATGCATAAACATGCGAAATTATTAATGTAGAAACAAAGTTAAAATTATTATTGATTCAAATTCTATAAATTATGAATATTAATAAATAATTCATATTTGATAATATTATTTATTCCAAATACTACGCAGACTTCCTATATTCACGAGATTTCCTAATATGGTTTCCTGATATGGTTTTTAATACATTAGACAAATATATTCCTATATTGACGAGATTTTCTATATTCCTATACCATTCTCACTAAAGATTTCCTATATTCACGAGATTTTCTATATTTCCTAATAAATTATGCACTAAAAGATTGAAACTATTCCTATATTCACGAGATTTCCTAATATGGTTTTTAATGCATTAGACAAATATATCCTTCTCACTAATATGATAATTAGAAATTAGGATTTGTTGGATTAATTTTGACCATAGATTAAATTAGGATCTACGATATATAATAGTTCTTAGTTCTCATATAGGAATTGGTTCTCATGAGAATCATACCATATATATATATATATATATATATATATATATAAGATATCGTTTTTACTTTATGGTGTATATATTTTATAAAAAACTACAAAAAAAATGTTAAATCTAAAAGAATAAATATCATTTTCCATGTAGACAATTTATGTGTTAAATGAGTAAATATGTGACAAAAATAAGATTAGTTTGAGAAATAATTTTAGAACTGTTATAAATGATATGGAATGAGAGAATAATAGAGAGAATGAGAAATAGATGTGTATTATTATGAGGGTGCAGACCTCTATTTATAGAGTACAAGATGGACTTTTGGGCCAACACAAGATGGGCTAATGGGTTGCTAGGGTTTACATATGGTCAATCTATATATGGTAAATATTATTTACAACACTCCCCCTTAATTGACCATCCTTAAACAGAAATTGATGCCTCGTTAAAACCTTGCCAGAAAAACCCAATGGGATAAAAACTGGTTGAAGGAAAAAGAGTACAGCTGCTCCCCCTTCAAAATAATCATTGTAAATCCTTGAATCGGCGCATGCTGATCTTGTGTACCAACTTCTTGAATGTTGATATCGGTAGTGCCTTCGGGAATAAGTCTGCTAGATTATCACTCGAACGTATTTGTTGGACGTCGATATCGCCATTCTTTTGAAGTACATGTTGGGATTTTGTATACTGGAAGCAAATTTTATGCTTGTATACAATGTGTTTTGTCCCTACCACTATTTTATTCTCTTATCTGATAAATATATATATTTGCACATGTTATCCTTTATCTTGTATAAAAGTAAGATTTGTGTGGTGTGTCGGGTATCACAGAAGACAACACAAATTGGTTGAACTGACAAGATATAAACAGTTATCATAGTCGAGACAACTTCGGGATAAGTTGTCGGTTTAAGGCCGCGGTTTAGATAAGAAGTGGCTTGTCTTAACTGCTTGTCTTTACTGGTACACTGAAGGTGGTGTATTGACGGACCACAGTGAGATGTGTTCTCCTAACTGACCTTAGTGGAGAACCAAGATCTCGGTGACTTAGCTGGTCTTAAGCTTGGTAAGACTTCAGCTGAGTGCATTTGACTATCTATCACTTTGACCTACTATGGTGAACGTCATCGCGACCGGATCTACGTATCTTGGGTGCTAGTAGTCATTTGTGGCTCAGACTGGTTGTCTGTATCTTGCAGTCGTATCTTAGTAAAATGGGTTGATAATATCCCCTGAGGAACTCGAAAGGATTAGCACACTAAACCCGGCCGGTTGATTAAGTTCAGGTGTGTTAATAAGGTTGAGTGGTACTACTCAGGAATATAAGATGTTAATTAATTTAAGCTGTCAGTGAGCTTAATTAATTAACGGATATTTCTATCTTAAATGTGGAGATCGATTAAGTCAAAAATACAAGCCCTTGCTCAATTTGGGATAAAGGGGTAAGTCAGCACGGATTCTCTAGTGGAATGAATCTGTGTTTATTAATTAATTTTGCTGCAAAATTGGCGAGCATAGATAATTAATTAATTTGAGGCCCAACTTTATTTCTTGTATTAGATCCCTGATCTGGCCCAATTAGTTGCCTAATTATTTATTGTCTATCAGAAATCATTATTAATGGATTAATGTATTTTTACATTATTTAATAATGTTATTTATCTGGAATTAATTAGCTGGACCAATTAATTGATAAATATTAGTAGCCCAGTAAATTAATAAATTATATTATGGGCTGGTTATGTGGAAGCCCATCAGAAATATAATTAAATTAATGAGCTACAAATATATTAATATTATATATATTGGCTTTTGAAGCCTATATATATTAGTATTCTGTTCAGAAACAGATTACACAGACACATAAACACACACATACACATACATACACGCCTGCGTGAGTTTGTGGGAGAGACATAAATCTTATTTTCTCCAGTTCTCTGACCACCCAGAGGGAGAAAAAGGCCGGGACACAGATCAGAAGATCTAACACACGAGCAACGATTAAAGCCGCGACAACATATGAAGGAGGAAGGTATCATTCCTAACCCTCAATTATCCTTCAATTGGTATCAGAGCCTGGTTTAGGCTCTGATTGTTGCTGATAGGTGTATGATTAGGGTTCAATTCCGTCGTTATCGGGTTAATTTTCGTGTTTGGGGCGGCCTGCGAGCCACTGTTTTGACCCCGTTGTAATACTCTTCTCGTGAGAAAATCCACGAGTAGATCATAGGACCTATTTGTTATGTGATTGTACTGTTTTTGTACTGTAATTGGTCCGGGATGCATGAAAATCGAGGCGCGACGGCGCAGAAAGACAGAAAAGGCTAGTTTTTGGCAAATCACGACCGGCAGCTTGAGGATGCGTGTGGGGGCGCTTGCCATAGTATTTTTCCGATCCGTTCGGATAGTTTTGTTTGTTACTCCCTCCGTCCCATTATTCTTGTCCAATTTGCTTTTTGCACGGTTTTTAAGGAGAGTTGTTAGTTGTGTGTAGATTGGTATAAAGTTGTGGATCCCACAAAAAAGTTGTGTGTAATAATTTACTAAAAAAGGAAAGTGGACAAGAATTTTGGGACAACCCAAAATGGAATAGCGGACAAGAATTTTGGGACAGAGGGAGTATTTCGTTAGCTTCGTCTGGATAGATCGCACGACCCATTCCGATTTCTGGTTTGGCTGGAATAGCGTCGAAAAGAAGAAGTGGTCGTGCTGTCCAGAAATCCCCAAATTGGCTAGAAAACCCTAGTTGGCTAGGGTTTGTCGGATTTTGCGGCGGCGATTCCCGGCGGATCTGGAGTCCGATTGACGATCGGCTTGAACATATAGATTCCTCGTCTTACGAACTTCGCGTCTATTGGTCGCAAGGGGTCACCTGATCTCGGATGCGATCGGAATTGACGTCTGAAGTTTGTTGCTCGTCATGAATTCGTTCCGGCGAATCGTTTGAAATTCGGGAAATTGAGGAACTAATCGGGCCGAAAATCCGTTACACGGTGGTCGTGAGTGTTCCAATTACGTTTCCCCTCTTTCAATTGATCGAATCGCAGATCGAAGAGGACGAATTTCGAGCGGCAAAAACTCGCCGGCGACGGGATGCATTTTTCGCTTGAATCCCGTCGCGTCGGCGGCAGATCTGGGAGAATAAGGGTTGTCCAGACCAACGGTGAGGTGGAGGGATGCGGTAGACGGCAGCGAAAGGGCGGGAATCCGCGGCGGCGCGCGGGCTGCTGTCACCACACGCGGTTGTGTGCTGCTGCGTCTCCAGCGCCGAACAGCGCCCTTACCGGCGGAGGAGGCCGGCGGTTCCTGGCTCAGCATGGCCGGGCGACCACCAGCACGTCGGCGGTTGGCCAAGAACCGGCCTACAGCGGCGGCGGCGGTTTTTTGTGTTGTTGAAGATGATGCTGACGTGGCCATGACGTGGCGCGCCACGTCAGCCCTTTGCTGACCAGGCGTACACGTGTCTGCCACGTGGTAGACCCCCTGATGACGTGGCGACGATAGTTTTCGATGCAGTTTTCAAATTCAAAGATTTTGAAGATCGAAGAGTTGTATTTTGATCGGCTATGTAATAGTTAGGAATTACGTATTTTAAAGCCTGATAACAACGTTTTAAATTTCCTATTTGCGCATTTATTTATTATTATGCTTTAGCATGCGATTATTTGATTAATTGCGCTTAGAAAAGCATGTAAATAGGATTTACGTCGTATTAAAGCATGTTTTATTTTTCGCGAGCACGTTTTATTATGTGCGCTTAGAAATTGCATGCTTTAGGAATTATGTGGATATGCATGATTCGAAACAAACCTTTTGAATAAAAAGACTAAGCAACTTTAAATTAAATATTTAATTAGATTCCATTAATTTGGATATTAAACACTTAATTGAACCTCCATTAATTGGACTCTACACGAAAGTAGTAAGATTATGTGAGTAAACGTCCACCTGCGTGGCTTGCTTGCATTTTTGAGCTGCCAGTATTGTGAGATGAGTTTTCCAAAACAATATTTGATTATTATTGAGTAGTAGGAGCGAAGCCGTAAACGTCCACCTGCGTGGCTTGCGTGCCTAGTAAACACGAGTACTCTAGAAGATAATAATTTAATAGGATGGCTAATTAGGTCAAATTGAATGCGGCATGGTTCGAGTAAGTATGTCAATTTTGAGAATTTGATTCTATTTTGGTCAAATTAATGGTCAATGCTTAGATGTCACCGCAGGTACAATTCACTTCCCTCGAAGTCCCTTCCCGCGTCTTAATAGTGACATGGTCCAGAATATCGAACTAGTAATTTCATTCGTCTGAAGAACCTAGACGTGGATTGGAATTAAAGAGCTAGGTAAATAGCTTGGTCTAGGGTTACGCTAGTAAACGTCCACCTGCGTGGCTTGCTAGTGGAATTCCTAGAGTTGTTCGAGGTTTTTAATATCATTGTTTTTACAAAAGGTTACAATGATTATTAATTACGAATTATGTGCAAATATTAATTTTATACATGCTTTTAAATTACATTTTTCAGATATGTCTGTTCGAATATTTTATTTTTCGAGTTCCTAAATAGTCTCACCAACCAAACCCTAACATGTTTAACAATTTTAAATATTTCATAGAGTGGAAGAGATATCTTACCTTCCCAATAAATGCTCTGCAAAGGTCCTATAAGAACTTCTGTTTTAGGACCGCTATGTCTAAGAACGAGTTTACTATGAGTATGTTACTCAAATCTTTGGTAGCGGTCAAAGAGGTTATAGGAAAGGGCAAGAGTGCTCAAGTCTTGAATATTCCTAGTAGTTAAAGGAATCCTCCGAAAGGCGGAAACCAGAAAAAGAGCAGAAAGAGTGGACATTTCAAGAAGAGTAGTGGGAGTAAGAAGACGGTCCTTACCGGCGACATGCGAATGTCAAAGGAGAAAGGAAGGTTCTTCCAGAGTGGTAAGAAAGGACACTGGAAGAATTATAATCCAGATGTCAAGGCAAAACAGAAAGAGACGCGAGTCGCTCTTGTGACTGAAACTGTTCTGGTTTCCTCTTCTACCCTCGAATGGGTAGTGGATTCGGGGGCAACTGATCATGTTTGTTACACCTTGCAAGGTTTCTTGCAGAAAAGACAATTGAGCAATGGCGAGGTGGTAGTCTCAATGGGCAATGGATCGAAAGTTCCTGCAATTGCCATTGGAGATTTACATCTATCTTTTGATAGATATGTTTTAGTACTTAAAGATGTTTAATATGTGCCTGAGTTTAGGCGAAACATTATTTCTGTTTCAAAACTCTGCACCATGGATGGTTATAAATCAAGTTTTGATAGTGAAGTTTCTATCATGAAAGACGATGATTTTATCTGTGGTGGACCATTAAACGGATCTTTATATACTATTACTTGTAAACCGCGTAGTTCTGTTAATATTGCTTCCTCATCATCAAATCCTAAGAAGAGGAAAGAGTCTTCTAAGGTAAACCAAACTTATCGTGACACTTAAGACTAGGTCGCATCAATCTTAACAGGACTCAAAGGTTGGTGGAATATGGATCATTGGAGTCTCTCCAAGTTGAACCATTTCCAACTTGCGAAACCTGTTTGGAAGGAAAGATGATGACTAGGCCTTTTAAGGCAAAAGGTTATAAAGCCACAGAAGTAGTAAGTTTGATACATTCTGACTTGTGTGGGTCTATGTCTACACAAGCTCGTGGAGGGTATGAGTACTTCGTCACATTTACTGACGATTACTCGAGGTATGGATATGTTTACCTTTTTCGCCACAAGTTGGATTGCTTTGAAACCTTTAAGGAATTCAAGGCAGAAGTGGAGAAGAAGTTAGGTAAAGAAATCAAAACACTGCGATCTGATCGTGGTGGGGAATACCTATCCAATGAGTTTAAGGACTACTTGACAGAATGTGGGATTACATCCCAACTGACAGCATCGGGCACGCCTCAGCAGAATGGTATGTCAGAGAGAAGGAACCGAACTCTCCTAGAGATGGTTCGGTCCATGATGAGTTATGCAACTTTGCCAGTTTCATTTTGGGGATATGCCCTAGAGACTGCAGCATACTTGCTGAACCGTGTGCCATCCAAGTCGGTTAACACGACTCCAGTCGAGTTGTGGAGCGGGCACAAGCCCAGTATGCACCACATAAAGATTTGGGGGTGTCCTGCTTATGTGTTGAATAAACAGGCTGACAAGTTGGATCCACGTTCAGAGGTTATGTTGTTCATAGGATATCCGAAGGAAATAAAGGGTGGTTATTTTTATGATCCTAACGAACAGAAGATCGTAGTTAGCATCAACGCTCGGTTCTTAGAGGATGATTATATTAGTAATCATAAGTCTTGAGTCGAGATCATCCTTGAGGAATTACAAGGTGATCGAGATCCACTCACAGAGCCAATTGTGCAAGATAGAGCTCCACGAGCAACTGCACAATCTATTAACACAACTCATGACACTCTTCGACGTAGTGGGAGGGTGATATTTACACCTGATCGGTATATGTTCACTGGGGAGACTTCTGACCATCTCCCAGCAGATGAACAAGACACCGTGGATCCCTGGACTTACAACGAAGCAGTGGGAGATGTAGATGCAGATTCATGGAGAATCGCCATGGACTCAGAATTTAAGTCCATAACTGATATGGATGTATACGAGATCACTGAACTACCTGAGGGCTGCAAGGTCATTGGTAGTAAGTGGGTATACAAAAGAAAGAGAGGATCGAATGGAGAGATCATGGCATTTAAGGTCAGGCTAGTGGCAAAGGGTTTTACCCAGAAAGAAGGTATCGATTATGAAGAGACCTTCTCGCCTGTAGCAATGATCAAGTCTATTAGGATTCTCCTTGCCATAGCAGCTCACATGAACCTAGAGATCTGGCAAATGGATGTCAAGACCGCATTCTTAAATGGGCACCTTGAAAAAGGTAGAGACATCTATATGAAACAACCAGATGGTTATGTGAAGGAGGGCGAAGAGCATCTAGTTTGGAAGCTTAAGAAGTCTATTTATGGACTTAAGCAACCTTCCCGGTTATGGCACCAGCGTTTTGACGAGGTAGTCAAATCCTATGGTTTTGTATCTTGTCCTAACGAGGTGTGCATGTACCGTATCTGTGTTAATGGAACAATGGTGTTTCTTGCACTTTACGTAGATGACATCCTTCTCATTGGCAACAATGTTGAAGTGTTATCAGACGTAAAGACATGGTTATCCGAGCAGTTTCAAATGAAGGACTTAGGTGAAGCTGCTTACATCCTTGGGATCAAGGTTATCCGAGATCGACAGAAAAGGATGTTAAGCTTGTCACAAGCATCATACATTGATACTGTTATTGCTCGTTTCAGCATGCAAAATGCCAAGAGAGGTTCGGTACCTTTCAGACATGGCATTTTTCTATCTAAGAATCAGTGCCCTAAAACGCCTGAAGAGATAGAAAGGTGGTGTTTGGGATAGCTTATCTGAAACAGCTTATAGCTGAAAGTTGTCTCGGGAAATGAATTTGGTGTTTGGGAAATCCAGCTTATGGAGCTGCTGAAAGCTATTTGGGTCCAAGATAGAGAATTTTCGTAAGCTGGTATTGGGCAGCTGAAGCTGATAGCTTATAGCTTTTATAATTTTAACCTTTTTAATTAACACATTATATTATAATTTTATAACTATTTTTTTAATTAATGATCGATATTGCTTATTTATATATATAATTTTTATTTGTCATTTAACAAAGAATAAGTAAATATTTAACAAAGAATAAGTAATATAATATATAATCTTTTTTATTCTTGATTTTAATTAATAATATTAATTATACTTAATTTTTTTTCTAATTTTTATTTTAATATTTTTTTATTAAAATAATATTTTATATGAGTGGAAATAAATTTTAAATTTTATTTGTGTAAAAATTCTAAATTTGTTTAATAAGTGAGAAATAAATAACATTTTCATTTTATAAGATACCACTTTATTAATATTTTTAAATATTAATTTTTGACTTTCAACACTTTTTGCAAACACTTACAAATTATCAAAATCAGCAGCTTTCAGCTACTTTCAGCCACTTTCAGCAGCTTCCAACAACTTTCAGCACTTATCGAAAAGCTTCAGCTATCCCAAACACCCCCAAAGTATGAGGCTAGTACCATATGCTTCCGCTGTCGGTAGTCTCATGTATGCGATGCTTTGTACGAGAGTAGATATCTCATATGCTGTAGGCATGGTCTCAAGATATGAGTCTAACCCTGGAAAGGAATACTGGACTGCGGTCAAGCATATTGTCAAGTACCTTAAACAGACTAGAGATTATAAGCTTGTTTACCAGTTAGACAGTCTAGTGTCTTTGGGTTATACAGAATCGGATTTCTAAGCTGACAAAGACGAGAAGAAGTCTACCTCGGGTTATGTGTTTACCTTGGGAGGTGGAGCCATTTCATGGAGGAGTGCAAAGCAGAAATGCATTGCGGACTCAACCATGGACGCAGAGTATGTGGCTGCTTCAGAAGCTTCGAAAGAGGCAGTTTGGCCCAAGAATTTCCTCCTGGATCTTGATATTTTTCAGAATTTGCCTAAGGCGATCACGATTTATTGTGATCATGCGGGTGCAGTGACAAATTCTAAGGAACCTAGATCTCACAAGACGTCTAAACACATAGACAGGAAGTACCACATTATACGAGTATTCGTAAATCGAGGAGACATGGTGATTGACAAAATTGGAACTGAATTCAACCTAGCTAATCCTTTCACGAAGAGCATACCACTCTCGGCTTACGAGAATCATGTTCGTGGCTTAGGGATGGTAGAGATGCCCCCCACTTAGGACTACGAAAACTTTTGTATAAGTGAGAGAAGATGCAGTGATAGATATGATAGATAGCTGAGTACTAGTTTGTACCATAGTTGAGTACTAGTTTGTACCTAGAACTGACACATTGTATACTAAAAGTTTACTTTAGTATAAGTGGGAGAATTGTTGGGATTTTGTATACTGGAAGCAAATTTTATAATTGTATACAACGTGTTTTGTCCCTACCACTATTTTATTCTCCTATCTAATAAATATATATATTTGCACATGTTATCCTTTATCTTGTATAAAAGTTAGATTTGTGTGGTGTGTCGTGTATCACAGAAGACAACACAAATTGGTTAAACTGACAAGATATAAACAGTTATCACAGCTGAGACAACTTCAGGATAAGTTGTCGGTTTAAGCTGCAGTTTAGATAAGAAGTGGCTTGTCTTAGCTGCTTGTCTTTACTGGTACACTGAAGGTGGTGTATTGACGGACCACAGTGAGATGTGTTCTCCTAACTGACCTTAGTGGAGAACCAAGATCTCGGTGACTTAGTTGGTCTTAAGCTTGGTAAGACTTCAGCTGAGTGCATTTGACTATCTATCACTTTGACCTACTATGGTGAACGTCATCGCGACCGGATCTACGTATCTTGGGTGCTAGTAGTCATTTGTGGCTCAGGCTGGTTGTCTGTATCTTGCAGCCGTATCCTAGTAAAATGAGTTGATAATATCCCCTGAGGAACTCGAAAGGATTAGCACACTAAACCCGACCGGTTGATTAAGTTCAGGTATGTTAATAAGGTCGAGTGGTACTACTCAGGAATATAAGATGTTAATTAATTTAAGCTGTCAGTGAGCTTAATTAATTAACGGATATTCCTATCTTAAATACGGAGATCGATTAAGTCAAAAATATAAGCCATTGCTCAATTTGGGATAAAGGGGTAAGTCAGCACGGATTCTCTAGTGGAATGAATCTGTGTTTATTAATTAATTTTGCTCTGGGCTGAGCATAGATAATTAATTAATTTGAGGCCCAACTTTATTTCTTGTATTAGATCCCTGATCTGGCCCAATTAGTTGCCTAGTTATTTATTGTCTCTCAGAAATCATTATTAATGGATTAATGTATTTTTACATTATTTAATAATGTTATTTATCTAGAATTAATTGGCTGGACCAATTAATTGATAAATATTAATAGCCCAGTAAATTAATTAATTATATTATGGGCTGGTTATGTGGAAGCCCATCAGAAATATAATTAAATTAATGAGCTACAAATATATTAATATTATATTAGCTTTTGAAGCCTATATATATTAGTATTCTGTTCAGAAACAGATTACACAGACACATAAACACACACATACACATATATATACACGCCTGCGTGAGTTTGTGGGAGAGACATAAATTTTATTTTCTCCAGTTCTCTGACCACCCAGAGGGAGAAAAAGGCCGGAACACAGATCAGAAGATCTAACACACGAGCAACGATTAGAGCCGCGACAACATACGAAGGAGGAAGGTATCATTCCTAACCCTCAATTATCCTTCAGTTCATGTGTGAAGAAAAACTTGGGAGAAATATGCTTTGTCCGATCACCTTTGATGTAACCTCCCTTTAATTGCGTGATACAAGCGGCATTATCTTCATATAACGCCGTTGGATTATCCTTTGAAGAAGTCAATCCGCATGACTCTTGGATATGACTTGTCATATTCCGTAACCACACACATTCTCGACTTGCTTCATGGATTGCAATTATTTCAGAATGATTTGAGGATGTTGCAGTCAAGGTTTGCTTAACGGACTTCCAAGATATAGCAGTTCCTCCACGTGTAAAACATAGCTAGTTTGTGACTTGGCTTTATGTGGATCGGATAAATAACCAGGATCTGCATACCCTACTAAAGAATAATCAGAACATTTTGAGTAATATAATCCAAGGTCAATGGTACCCTTTAGATAACGTAGAATGTGCTTAACACCATTCCAATGTCTTAAAGTGGGTGCAGAGCTATATCTTGCGAGAAGATTTACAGAAAAAGCTATATCCGGTCTTGTGCAATTAGCTAAATAAGTCAATGCTCCGATTGCACTAAGATATAGTACTTCAGGACCAAGTATCATTTCACCATCTTCAATAGGTCGAAATGGATCTTTATGCACATCAAGTGTTATAACGACCATTGGTGATGATAATGGATGCGCTTTATCCATATAAAACCGCTTTAAGACTTTTTCTGTATATGAGGATTGATGAACAAATAGTCCTTCAGGGACATGTTCAATCTGCAAACCAAGACAGAATTTTGTCTTTCCTAAATCCTTCATCTCAAATTCATTTCTCAAATATTCAGCAGTTTTATTGAGCTCTTCAGGAGTCTCAATTAAATTCAAATCATCTACATAAACTGCTATGATCGCAAATCCATTGTTTGTTTTCTTAATGAAAACACAAGGGCAAACATCATCATTTTTTTACCCTTCTTTCAAGAGATACTCACTGAGTCTATTATACCACATACGGTCAGACTGCTTCAACTCATACAACGACTTTTGCAGTTTAATTGAAAACATGCTTTTGGGTTTTGACTTATATGCTTCAGGCAATTTAAATCCTTCTGGGATTTTCATGTATATGTCACTATCTAGTGAACCATACAGATATGCAGTTACTACATCCATTAGGCGCATATCAAGTCCTTCTGACACAACTATACTCATCAAAAAATCTAAATGTAATCGCGTTCGTTATCGGAGAGTGTTGGGTTATGAGTCAGTAGATGGTACTCATGTATGCGGTGGTTAAAAAGAATATTGGGGAAATCATAGTAGTACTATGGAATTGAAGATGCCAAAACCCATTCGTTATCGGTCGTGCGGTGTGTACATAGGATTAGATGATGTATAGGTTAGACTTGTTTATTTTGATTATCTTTTGTCTAAGTCTCGTACGGGGTAAATTGTTGGACCGATCTTCCGACGAAGTTACTTTCCGAACCCCACGTCATCTTTGTAAGAGCTTGCGTTCTTCCAGCCAACAGGTGATCTTCACCTCGGTAGGAGACGACCCATCGGTGATAAGCCATCGGCGAAGAACATATCAAGCTTCGATTACCTTCGCGATCGCCGGTGACCTACTCGGTAAATGTATTCCTTGTCGGCCGACTCGGTCGAAGAAGACGAGAGACTTATCTAGTCTATTGTGTCCGAAAGAAAACGACCCAGTCGCACAAGTCTTTTCGAAGTTCAACAGAAGATCTTACGAGGTTGTTTGAATAGTCAACCTTGACTCTGACACATTCTCACCAACCACAAACCTCGACCAATGAGAAGCCGACAGCGCCATATCTGCTCTCTACAGTAAAGCTGCTCTCATGTACAGTAATTAACTGCCCTGCTGCAACAAATTCGAAATTATGGTCATTTTCTTTGGAAGCTTGTGACACGTGGCATCGTCGTCTCCAACGGACATATGCCATAGCTCACAACTATAAATAGAGAAGAAATTCGAAGCTCCACGAACGGGACTCATAAGGGATAAAGCTCAAGCTCAAGAACACTCTAGCGAACTCAACAGATTATACAGAGAAGAACTTGCTTTCATAGAATATTTGTAGTTCTTCTCTCTAGAGTATTTAGATCCCTTTCTTCTCTAGACTAAGCTCATTGCTAGATTTATAGCTTAGATTTCGAAGGAGTTCACTTTTAGTGAATTGTTCTTATTGTAAGAACTCCTTCTTAGCTGGAGATTATTCCCTCCCTTTCGAACTTCGGTTTGAATTGTAAAGTCGCTAAGGACTATAACTTAGAAGGATCTGTCCATTGCACAGATACCTGCTGAGGCTTGCTCAGTATAATCAACAAGTTATCCTGCCATTGTCAGGACTGTGGACGTAGGATCTTGCGTATCCGGACCACGTTAAATCGCTTGTGTTCTTTACTGTTTTATTGCATATCATAACTGTTCAAAATCATATGTTTGCATAAAACTTGTTTCAAAAGCACACAACCAAAAGAACTTGATTTGTGAAAAGCGTTTTTCAAAACTGCGACGAATTTCCGGGCCCCACACTTATCCGCACACAAAACGTCTCCGACTGAGTTTCGAACGACTGACTCAAGTCAGTAGGAGAGCTCAGTAGCTGACACACTCTGATCCGAGATCGAAGGTTACTATTTGGCACTGTTCATCAGTTGCACTAAACAGCTCAACTGTCCTTCGGTTCGAGAAAAAGAAACTGCCATCAGGTTTATTCACCCCCCCTCTACACCTGACTATCGTCTCCGGACCAACAATTGGTATCAGAGCAACGGTGTTCAACTGATCACACGTTGCGTACTCACGGTTTTCTCGAACAGATCCTTGAAAATGTTTTCACTGCACAAGCATCTCTTCTTTCATCCTTATACCGTTCGCATAATGTCTGACATGGCAGGTATCAGGATGGTGCCGATGTTCTCAATAGAGAACTTCACGGTATGGCGCGTGAGAATGGAGGCACACCTCACATCGCTGCACGACAAAGCATGACGGACGTCCCCGGAGGCCCGGACCCATCATTCCCATGATTGACAAGCGTTCGGTTCGCTCTTGCTGGGGAGGTGTAGGAGCACAAATCGGTGCTAAGGTTCCCAAAGACAAATCAGCCTTCACGCCTGAAGAGAAAAGGTTGCACAACCTCGACCGAGTTGCGCAAAACGCAATACTGACAACGCTCGGTGACTCTCATCTCGGGGAGGGTGCGGGATTGCAAAACGGCAAAAGAGCTATGGGATGCTTTGGGCATGCCGAGCCAAGGAACCCCGCAGATCAAAGAAAACAAGCTCGAATTAGAGCTTCAGTAGTTTGAAGCCTTTGCAATGGAGCCCAGTGAGACCATTGACGAGCTCAGTGTCAGATTTACAAACCAAGTCAATGTCATCAATGGGCTGGGGAAGGTGTTCACCAACAAAGAGATGAACACAAAGATCTTGAGAGCGCTACCTCGACAGAAGTGGCTTCCATTTGCTACTTATTTACGTCGCTCTGATCTAAATGCTCTAACTCCTGATGTTATATTTTCAGAACTAAAGACGGAGGAATTTGAGCATAGTCTACCCCAAAGGTGTTCCAGTGCTCCAGCTGACACACAGATCGATCATGCTTTTAAAGCAACTGTCAGTAAAACTGGATCCAAACCGATTTCCTCAAGCAAGGCAGTGGCCACTATCGAAGCAAAATCTTATGAGACTTCAGGCACTGACCAGCTGGCTGTGATGGCTCTCAAATATCAGAGAGAAAAGGAGAGAGTCAGAAAGCTGAGGAAATACAAAAGAGTTTCTCCCTCAGGTAAGAAAGATTTTCAGAAAAGGGAAGAATCTAATCCTTCTACTGAATACAGGAACACAGAGCCTGCTGCGAGTCCATCCAAAGCTTCAGCTGGAAAAAGCAACAGAACATCCACTTGTTATAACTGTAAGAAGGAGGGACACTATCAGTACGACTGTCCCGAACTCTCAGCTGCTCAACGAGCAGAACGGCAGGCCAGAAGAGAAAAATTTGCCCAAAGAAGGCAGGCCTACATCGCCGGAGAGATATCCGACAACTCACTTGAGGAGGATACATTTATGTATTCCTCTGAGGACGAAGCTGCATTTGTAGCAGTTGAGGTCGGAGAAACGGTTCCTGAAGGAACAGCTGAATACTGTCTGATGGCCGGAGAAGAGACTGAGGTGCATAAGGACCCATGGATAGTGGACAGCGAGCCGCTCAAGACACATGACGTACCGGGAAGAGCCTGCCGACCAACTATATACAAGAAGATGGTCCCGGAATGAGTTTGGTGACAACTCTAAAGGCTACACAAGGGGATATGGAACGCCTGAATATTGGGGCCGCTTCGGTTCCAAGAGTAACATATGTTGAAGGACTTCAACATAATCTCCTTCGTCGATCAATTTCGTGATAATCTTAACAAAGTAATCTTTAACGCCGGTTTTACGTGATATTGTTGATAAATCTACAGGGAAAACGAGTGTTATCGGGGTTCGCGGAAGAAAAACATATACGTTGCTAACTCGGAATACCGCGAGAACACGAGGCTTGCTTGCTCGCACGAGACGAAATCCGGTGACAAGTCGAGATGGATATGGCATAAGAGACTCGGCCACCTTGAACTTCAAGACTATGAACAAGCTCGCCAAGAACTCTAAAGTCGGGGGACTACCCAACGAATCGTTCATTAAAGACAGAAATTATGAAGCATGCTTGAAGGGAAAGCAGACAAAGAAAAGCAATCCACCTATTCCTTCACCTTCCACTGATGGAATCCTTCAGCTGCTGCACATGGATTTATTTGGGCCAGTTTCTCCTGTGACTATACGAGGCAAGAAGTATGCCCTTGTCGTTATAGACGACTACTCGAGATATACATGGGTAATCTTCATCGCTAACAAATCTGATGTCATGACTGAGTTGCCTAAACTACTGAAAAAGCTCAGTATGGAAAAGGACATCAAGTTACAAAGAATTCGCTCAGACAGAGGAACAGAATTTCTCAACTCAGTAGTTAAAGAGTACTGCGAGAAAGAGGGAATTCAGCACGAGACATCAGCTGCTCGTACTCCTCAATAGAACGGACTTGCTGAACGCAAAAACAGAACACTCAAAGAAGCAGCAAGGATGCTCCTAGCAGACTCTGGGCTACCCTCTAAGTTCTGGGCAGATGCTACTGACACAGCTTGCTACACTCAGAATCGCTCACTACTTACACAGCAACACATGAAGACACCATACAAATTGTGGAAAGGGAGAATTCCTTCTATTTCTCATTTTTATATTTTTGGTTGTCCGTGCTTTATCCACAATAACGGGAAAGATCGGTTGAAGGTCTTTGATAGCAAATCTGATCAAGGGGTATTCTTAGGATATTCCCGAGTCAGTAAAGCCTTCAAAGTCTTTAACTATCGGACTCTTTGCGTGGAGGAAAGCCCTCATGTTGTTTTTGATGAGTTTGTTACTGAGAACAGGAAAACTACAGAGACAAATACTTGATATCAGCAGCAAGCTACAGGATCTCGGACTGACTGATAAAACTGAAAAGATCCAGCATTGTTGGGATGATGAGTCAGATGATGAAGAAACTCAGACTCAACCAACATGCGATGTAGCTGACCTGGTTGATTCTACTGAAAAGAATCAACAACAGGTAACAACGGTCGATGAGGAAGCCCCAGTGGTAACTGAGACCTCTACTGAGAATATAAACTCAGGGGGAACGATTAATGTTCCTGAGCTAAATGCCCCTGAACCTAGAAACTCAGTAGATCCTAACCTTCTTACTGAACTGCTGCAATCTCAGAACAGTACTACTGAAATGCCTAACACTCCTACTGATTCTGCAGAAGTAGTATCAGAAGAATAAGCCAGACTCAGACGTTCATGGCTTGACGCTCACTCTTCAGATCTCATAATAGGAGATCCATCAGCAACGATAAGAACAAGATCGAGATTAAATCAAGGAGAAAGCTCACTTTATTCTTGTTTCTTGTGTACAGAAGAACCTCAGTCGATAGAGGACGCACTTAACGATGCTGACTGGATCATCGCCATACAAGAAGAGCTGAACCAGTTCGTCAGAAACGAAGTTTGGGAGCTTGTTGACAGACCTAGACATCAGCATGTGATCGGTACTAAGTGGGTCTTCAAAAACAAGCGTGATGAAAACAACGTCATCGTCAGAAACAAAGCTCGACTAGTTGCCAAGGGATACAGTCAAGCAAAAGGAATCGACTTTGATGAAACTTTCGCTCCAGTCGCAAGATTGGAAGCCATTCGTCTTTTCCTAGCCTACGCAACGCATCAAGGATTCAAAGTATATCAGATGGATGTAAAGTCGGCTTTTACGAAAGGCGTGCGAAGGAAGAAGTCTACGTGGAACAACCGCCCGGCTTCCAGCAGGGACATCAGGTGTACAGACTTCGGAAAGCTCTGTATGTGTTAAAACAAGCACCCATGGCTTGGTACGATACCCTATCAGACTTTCTACTTCAGAAAGGTTTTCAGAAGGGGACAGTAGATCGCACCCTGTTCAGCATAAAGTCAGGAGATGACATCCTACTGGTGCAAATCTACGTGGACGACATCATTTTCGGCTGCAAAAACGAGACCATATGCCAGCAGTTCGAGAAGATGATGAAGGAGAAGTTCGAGATGTCCATGATGGGAGAGATGAATTATTTCCTTAGATTTCAAGTGAAGCAATCACCTGAAGGAATCTTCATCAATCAAGCTAAATACACTCGAGATCTTCTCAAAAGATTAGGCTGCGATTCGAGCAAGCCGGTCCAAGATCCCCATGAACACAAATTTTAAAATCGATCTAGACAAAGAGGGAGCTTACGTTAACTCTACCGATTATAGAACTATTATTGGTTCTTTATTATATTTAACAACTAGCCGATCGACATAACTTATGTTGTAGGTGTATGTGCAAGATTTCAAGCGGATCCCAAGCAAAGTCATCTAGACTCGGCAAAGAAGATTCCGCGATATCTAAGAGGAACACTGACGCCGGGTTATGGTATCTTGCTGATGATAATCTTATGCCGACGAAGTTATTCGATGCGATTATGCGGGATGCGGGATAGATCGAAAGTCGACTTCCGAACATGTCGGTTCCTATGCGAAGAAGTCGATATCATGGTTTTCAAAGAAACGGCACTCGGTAGCAACGTCCACTACCGAAGCCGAGTATATGGCTCGCTTGGAAGTTCTTTGTGCCCTGGATCCTTTGGCTTCGACAACAACCGAGAGATTATGGTATCATTCGGGAATGAAGTGCCCATCTACCGTGACTCCACAAGTGCTATTGCAATAACTCGAAATCCGGTTCTACATATGAGATGCAAGCACGTGGATATCTCGTTGGTGATGATTCCATCCTCAGGCCTTTGTTTCACTCGGTGGGAAATGATTCGGTCTTAGACATTGATCTTAAGCTCGCATAGCCTTGTGCTCTGTACTTGTCCGAAGATTTGAAGATCCCAAAACCCTATCCCGAATGATGAACCATTCCCTTGTATACTGTTTTGTTTTGTCTCGAGGTTTCGGACTCGGTAGACACTCTGCTCTGGTCAAGGCGCTCGGTAGCTTATCCGCCTCAGCACCAGGTGCGAAGACTCGGATATCTTGGACTTTGCACGAGGCAAGATATGCGAGAGAGTCGGTTGAACCGAACTCGGCGGGAGTAGTTCATTGAACTCGAGCTGATCTTCGTAGACTTATCTCGCCAGCCTATCTACCGAATACAAGGTCAAACTCAAGAACGCGGCATGCTTCGGGACTCCGAAATCCTTTGAAAGACAATCAGCATTGTCATGTACGAGGAAGAGAGAAGTCGCTTGATCGTCTCAAGTATGTCTGTCTCAACCACTCCATCCACCTCGACGAATGACAAGCATACACGTGTCTTCTCACCGCTAAAGCTGCAGTCAACCTTTTACCTAAAAAGGTGGGAAAGTACATTGTTACCTACACCAAAAGAGTCGTTTTGCTACCAAAAAGAGAGAGAGAGAAGAAGATCGTCTCCAACGGATCTATTTCAATATCCGCTCTATAAATAGAGGGATCATTCAAGATTTGAAAAGCCTAGAACACGAGAGAGAGCGAAAAGAGCGAATTCCAAAGAACAAAGTCTTAGCAAGAACTTAAAGAACAATCTCCGGCGAAAGACTACATTAAAGCTCATAGGGAATCAAGCTATACCGAGCATATAAAGCCTCTAGTATCCAAATCGACGTTACACGAACTCGAAGCTTACCTTCACTGTTCGTCGATCTAGAAGCTACTCTCATATTCCCTATCCCTCTAATCCTAAGCTCAACCGTTCTTATCTATAGCTTAGACGAAGGAGTTCACATTTGAACCCAATCCTTATTGTATAAGGATTCCTTCACCTGTTGGAGAAGTTTGTCAAACACTTTAAGTTTGATGGTGTTGTAACCGAGACTTGGATCGATATAAAAACCAAGACGCGGCTTTGCCCAGGTGCAAGCCGACGAGACTAACTCGGATAATAAATAGCCTCCCGATCATTCGGGACAGTGGACGTAGGATTTGAGCGATATCCGAACCACTTTAAAATCCTGTGTCTCTTATCGCTTTCTTAAGCTGTTGCATTGATTTTACTATTCATACCGAACATCATATTTTAAAATCAATCAACTATCTTAAGCATACCGAACTTGTAACTCTCGAACGAGACTTAAAACGTTTTCTCACAAAAAACCGACTTGGGCTTACACTATTCCGCGCACCGAACTCTTACCGTAGATACTGAATTCGACCTAGCGGTTAGCGATCTCAGCGAGTCGGACTCTTAGCCTTTAACTCGATTCGAACGGTTGTGCGTGCGCTGAACCGTTTAGCGGACACCATCCCGAATAGGATGTTCGAGTTCGAAGTTGAGAAATCGAACGTGTGTATTCACCCCCTCTACACCGACCGTACACTCGGGACCAACAATTGGTATCGGAGCGGGAGTTCTTTAAGACTCTTGTCACTTTGAGACCGGGTCTATTCGAACGGATCCCGGAGGAAAACGTTTTCATGCATATCACTCTACATTCATATCTATATTCTTCATGGCCGATATGTCCGTATAAGGATGGTACCCATGTTCTCGTGGAGAATTATGGAGTATGGCGAGTCGAAATGGAAGCACATCCGACATCCCTCCATGACGATATGACGAAGTGCTTGAAGATGGACCTATCGTTCCCATGATCGATAGTGTCGTAACTCGGACCAAGCTCAAAGGAGGAGGAATGGTGACCGGGAAGAAGATTCCCAAAGACAAGTCTCTTCACTCCCGAGGAGAAGAAGCTTCACAACTTAGACCGTGTTGCCGTAAACGCTATACCGACCACCCTTAGTGATTCTTATCTTGGCGTGGTTCGGGAATGCAAGACTGCAAAAGAACTCGGGACGCTCTAGCACTCGAGTCGAGGGACTCGAAGATTAAAGCGAATAAACTAGTGCTGGAACTCCAAAAGCCGGAAAGCTTGTCTCTCATGCCTTGTGACAAAATCGAAGATCGAACGTCGATTTACCAATCTGATGAACTCTATCAATGGATCGGGAAAGACATTCAAGAATCGAGAGATGAATCGAAGATTCGAGGGCATTGCCGGACGGACACCGGACACCTTTGCCACTCTATTGCGACATTCGACTTAGATGTTGTGTCTCCCACCATATCTTTTCGTAATTACAGGCAGAGGAGTTTGAGTTCGACGGACCTCAAAGAAAGCGGAGAGAGAAGCCGACACAAAATCGACCATGCCTTCAAAGCATCGGCCAAGACAAAGATCTCCGAAGAACGAGCAAAACGACGAGTAAGACTGAGCCTTCACTCAATGATCTACAAGAAGGAAGTCTTGCTCAGAATAATCGCCGGCCCCTGGAAAAGTACAGAAGGAGAAGGAGCGACGCAGAAAAGTGACTAAAGCCTATCGGAAACGAAAGGTAAGTCAAATTATATGTCGAAACACACTCCGACTCACAATCTTCCGAATACGTAAAGAAGGATGACTTAGAACCATCAAAGAATAGCGAAAGCAAAGAAGAAAAAGTCATCACTTGCTATAATTGCAAAAAGCCGGGACATTATCGAAGTATGATTGTCCCGAGCTCGAAGTCTTGAACGCCAAGCACGTAAGGCAAGGAGAGAGAAATTCGCCCAAAAAGACAAGCTTATATTGCAAGGCGAAATCTCGGACGACTCGAAGTCGACTCCTTTATGGATTCATCTCGACGATGAAGCGGACCTTCATGGCCTTAGAGCATGAAGCGGATGAATCGGTTGAAAAGTGCATGATGGCGGGCGAAGAGGATGAGGTAAATTCTCATGAACCACTTAACTCCTCTTCACACTGCACACACGACACTATTTCAGTGCGGATGAGAATTTGGACGTCGCAACCGCATACGAAGAACTCGCTCGACGAACAAATTCAAATGAGTCTCGGCTCGCAAGACTCTTCGGGAGTTGGGATACCCCGAAAGTAGAGAATCGAGACTTTCTCGGAAAGTCGGTTCTACTGAGGCCGAAGGACTCGTGTTGAGACTCGGGGAGGAGATAAACTCTCGATGGCCAAGTCTCGGCATCAAGAAGATCGGATTTCGTTGACCAATGACTTGACTCGAAAAATTGAACGAGTCTGGCGAAGCAAGAAATGTCGGGACTTGCACCGAGCACGACACACCGAAGAAGAGTGATGATGTCCGGAGGAGCCGATGACCGAGAGGTACATGGGTCTGAGAAGAAATTAGAGGCTATGCTAGCAAGCAATAAGCCAAAGCACTACAAGGAAGGACTTGGATTCAGCCAGGGAGCTTCCTCATCTGCCCCAGTACACTCAGAAGTACGGCTTGCTGATAGGTTTGTTCAAGGGGAGACTATGAACGCAAATATACTGAACCCCCTAGCAAAGAACAAACAGAAGATGAAAGCACCTCATCCCATACATCGCATTCTAACAAGAAGATCGGCCAAGAAACCCCGGTTCGATCAAGGGGGAACCAAAGAAATCAAAATTGGCGGATCAGTATGGACCTCCAAAGGCGACACATCCAAATTGGTATGGGTCATATTATTATGAACCTATAGTCAGAAGAGGCTCCAAAGGTCAGAAGAAAAAGAAAGCCACACAGAAGGCTAAGGTCAGCAGTCCACCAGCTCAGAAGATTAGGACTCCTGAACCTCAGAAGCCTCAGAAGTCACCTATGACCGTCCGAGGGTCGATATGTTGACTCTAGTGGAAAGAAGATGTCCAAAACCACCGGGGTTGTTAGACAGATTTGGGTTATGAAAACTAATATCTAAGGACCCAAAATCAAAAATAAAGGGTACCGAATATAATTCTGTTTTGCGGGTGCGCGAGAGACCCATGGTATGTGGACGAGATGCTCAAGACATATGACATATCAAAGGAGTCTACAAGAATTATGTTATCAAGATGGACCCGAATGGAGTTTGGAGATAATGCCAAAGGCTACACGAGAGGATACGCACACTCGAAGATAGGAACCGCCAAAGTTCCAAAAGTATCCTATGTTGAAGGACTTCAAGATAATCTTCTCTTGTTAGTCAATTTTGTGATAACTCGAATAGAGTGATTTTTGACCGGTTTCGTGATGTTATTGATAAATCTACAAGGGAAAACATTGTTATCGGTTCGCGCAAAAAGAACATATACGTGGTCGACCGGAACTCACCAACTGAAGCTTGTTTGCTGGCGAAGAATGAAAACAGAACGGGGTGGCTATGGCATAGAAGGCTCAGTCATCTCAACTTTAAGACGCTCAACAAGCTAGCAAGAAACACTCTAGCAAGGGGACTGCCGAATGAAGTATTCAACAAAGACACTCAGTGTGAAGCATGTCTGAAGGGAAAGCAAACAAGGAATCAAAAATCCTCCGCCCATCGCCTTCCACGATGGAATCCTTCACCGCTACATATGGATTTGTTCGGTCCAGTCTCCCCGGACGATTAGAGGCGAAAAATATGCATTAGTGGTCATAGATGACTACTCGCGCTACACATGGGTCATATTCATTGCCAACAAGTCTGACGTCAAAACAGAGTTACCAACGCTTCTGAAAAAGCTCAATCGAGAAGAACACCAAGATCAGAAAAATACGTTCAGACAGAGGAACTGAGTTCCTTAATTCCATGGTAGAGGAGTTCTGCAAAGCAGAAGGAATAGAGCATGAGACTTCAGCTGCACGCACACCTCAGCAGAATGGAGTTGCTGAACGAAAGAACGGAACTCTAAAAGAGGCGCTAGGACTCTACTCGCAGACTCAGGACTCCCAACCAAATTCTGGCGTAAGCTACTAATATCGCATGTTACACTCGTAAACCGATCTTTACCGACAAAGCAAAGATAAGAGAACACCATATGAACTATGGAACGGCAGGAAGCCTTCTCTATCTTATTTCCATATCTTTGGTTGTTCATGCTTTATCCACAATAATGGGAAAGATCAGCAAGAATTTTGATAGCAAGTCGATCATGGAGTGTTCTTAGGATACTCTCGTCGGCAAAGCTTTCGTGAGTATTCAACTATCGGACCCTTTCGTGGAGGAAAGTCCTCATGTTGTGTTTAACGAGTTTGCTACGAAGACAGGAGCAATAACTCAAATTCGAATCGAGGACACGTAGACGCTACGGGATCTAAGCTTAAAGGACAAATCGAAAAGATCCAGCTATGTTGGGATGATGATTCGACGAAGAAACGAAGACAAATCTATCGAATCTCAACCAAGCGAGCAAGTAGCCGAGCGATTGTTTCTCCCGAACGGAATCAATCCCGGTAACTCAGGTCGATGAGGAAACCGTAGAGGTAATCGAGACCACTACGAGAATAACAACTCGGGGGAACATCTAGTAATGTTCCCGAGGAATGCCCCGAACCGGTGACTCGAAGATCATACTCTTATCACCGAAATTCTTCAATCTCGAATAGTACAACCGAAATGCCTAACTCACCTACTATCTCGTGTTGAACAAATTTCGAGATGAAGAGTTAAAACATCGTAGATCGTGGCTAGATGCTCACACCGCCGATCTTATAATTGGAGATCCTTCAAAGACATGTCAAGACAAGATCCATTCTGTCCAAGGAGAAAGCGCATTATTTTCCCGCTTCTTGTCTACCGAAGAGCCTCGAATATTGAAGATGCACTTAAAGATGCTGACCGGATTATTGCTATGCGGAAGAGCCGAATCGGTTCACGAGAAACGAAGTATGGGAGCTTGTAGATAGACCCGGCATCAACATGTCATTGGAACCAAATGGGTCTTCAAAAACAAGCGAGATGAAAACAACGTTATAGTCGAACAAAGCAAGGCTCGTGGCTAAAGGCTTCATCAAGCCGAAGGAATAGATTTCGATGAAACTTTCGCTCCGGTTGCAAGATTGGAGGCAATTAGACTATTCTTAGCCTACGCAACACATCAAAGATTCGTAGTTTATCAAATGGATGTGAAGTCTGCGTTCCGAACGCATGCTTTGAAAGAAGAAGTCTATGTGGAACAACCGCCCGGCTTTCAGCAGGGACATCAAGTATATAGACTCGAAAGAAAGGCTCAGTATGCGGGTTAAAACAAGCACCCGGGGCTTGGTACGATACCACTGTCCGAGTTTCTTCTTCGAAAGGTTTTCGAAGGGCACGATGAGATCGCACGTTGTTCGAGCATTCGGCCGGAAGACGACCTATTACTCGTGCAGATCTATGTGGATGACATTATCTTCGGTTCGAAGAATGTCATTATGTGTCAGCAGTTTGAAAGAATGATGAAGGACAAGTTCGAGATGTCGATGATGGGAGAAATGAACTACTTCCTCGGTTTTCAAGTCAAGCAATCTGAAAAGGGAACGTTCATCAACCAAGGCAAATACACTCGAGACCTCATCAAAAGATTCGGCTGCACATCCGGCAAACCCATCAAGATCCCGATGAACACGAATATGAAGATAGATCTTGATAAGGAGGGAGTATCAGTAGATCAAACTGAATACCGTGCTATAATTGGTTCATTACTATATCTAACAGCTACTCGCCCTGACATAACTTATGCTGTAGGTGTATGCGCTCGATTTCAGGCGAATCCGAAGCAGAGCCATCTGGACTCAGCAAAGAAGATTCTTCGCTACCTCAGAAGCACACCCAATATAGGTTTATGGTATCCGGTTGATGATAATATTGAACTAACTGGCTATTCTGATGCTGACTATGCAGGATGTAGAATTGACCGAAAATCAACTTCAGGAACATGTCGGTTCCTTGGCGGCAAAGAGTGATCTCATGGTTTTCAAAGAAACGACACTCGTAGCTACGTCGACTACCGAAGCTGAATACATGGCTGCTGGAAGTTGTTGCGCCCAAATCCTCTGGCTGAGACAGCAGCTGAGAGACTATGACGTCATTCAGACTGAAGTGCCGATCTTCTGCGATAGTACCAGTGCCATTGCAATCACTCAGAATCCTGTTCTTCACATGAGATGCAAGCACGTGGACATTAGACATCACTTCATTCGTGACCATGTCGAAAAGAAGGATATCAGGATGGAAAAGATCCATACTGACAAACAAAGGGCGATATACCGACCAAGCCTCTAGGCGAACCCGCATTCGGGAGAACTTTCGGTAGAGCTAGGTCTGCTTGGACCCTACCGACCCCGGTCGGTAAGAGGTTTCGAGGAGAGAGACATTCCGGTGAGGGGGAATGATCACTCTCGATGCGAGTAAGTTCGATGCGTAGAGACTCGAAAAACCATCTACACGAGGTATCACCGACTACTATGTTCAGTGACAGGGTTGCGTATCTCTACTCTATAGTATCTAATGCAACAATGATAAGCATTTATTATGGAGATTCAGCATGATTTAAATATCTCTTAGTTTGTCATTTATTGATAACAGATTACATTTAATACACGACATTCTATGCACAACTTTGCTGAACTCTGTGCGCATTAAATGCATGTCTTATCATAGTTACTCTTTAGGCATGTTTACAACTTGCATTGACTTAGACGGCTTTTGTGATCATTACCTTTTATAATATTGAATCTTAACCGTCCATCTCATAAAGTAGGTTTAAACTCAGCCTTAGATCGATAACTGTTCATCTTCTAAGATATGTACACATTTCGATCAAATCTTAAGAACCGCCATATTCGCGCTTAACATTTCGATCATATCTTACCTCTTAAAAATCCGAGAATACCTTTGTGCAAAAACCCTCATTTGCTTACATTCTCTTCGATAAAATTCTCGGTATGCCTACATGAAGTTACTTATGTGCTGATCTTTATTGATTAGTATCTAGTATTAAACCTGTTTTATTTAAAAATCGATATCGATAACAACTTCGTGTAATAGGTACAATGGCGAAAACCAATATCTCTATGATATCTCCAGCGGATATGCAGAACATTCTGGAGAAGGATCGCGTGTGGTTTGAACCCACCATGGATTTCTATTCATGCGATCCGGAGTATATGGATGAGATCTTCTCGGCTGCGCGAGTCGTGGCCGGAGAAATTTCTGTCTAGGAGGCCTTCGTACTTCCTCCCGAGACAAAGGTTGCGAACTGTACTTGAATTCGGACGAAGTGTGCGGAGACATAGTGGCGAGATTTGTTGTCCATTCTATCCAAGACGCCACTACGGAGCCGGAGCGAGATGTCCATCAAGGAAGCCCCGAGCGGAGCTTTAATCTCGCCCTCCGAAGGAATTAGTACATTGGGTACGAGAGACGACCGAGTTGATGAATATCTTACCGTCTTCCGTGGAAAGCCCACTACTTTCGAGCTACTTTTCCGAAGAACGAAGATGTTGCCTCGGTTCGGGGCACTTGCTTACATTGTCACGCAGCCTACCGACAAGCCAAGCAGGGTCGTTTGACCGGGTGTCGAGGCCTAAGATTCGAGATGATGATGGCCATATACGACCGAGCCCAAATTAACCGGACGGAGTTCTTTCTTTGTGAATTCATGGCTCGGGACGCTAAGTTCGACAAGGCATCGAACATGCCGAGCGCAAAGGGCAAATTGCTTGTATGGACTCAAACTGTCCATCATGATCAAGGATTTATGTGGATCCGAGCCTATCACCTACGGTGACAAGGAGTACTTCAATGTGAAGAAGGTCGATTTCACAACAAGACGAAGGCGCTTCGGCGAGATAGGGTCGGGACCCTCGGCGGTCTCTCAGCAATCAAAGCCTCGGCAGGCTACGCCTACAAAGAAAAGAACCCCTCATGCTAAAACTCCTAAGGCACCGGCAAAGAAACCGAAAAAAGCCGTTGAGGTGCCGGCCTGCGAGGAGGTTCCGAAGTGCCTGGCTGAACGGGCTCCCGAGAGGACTACTCGGCCCCACTGGTGGTTGATGAGTCCGAGTCTTCCGAGAAGACTCGGTCGGTGGAGAAGATCGTCTCCATGAAATAAACCAAGGGGATGCTTCGAAGCTCGGAGCGCAGATATTCGCCGCCTAGACGGCCCCCCTTTCTTTCCCTCCACTCGGCTCGGTCCCTCCAACCGAAGAGCGAGACTTCACACATAGACTTGGAGTCCGAGACGCATCCGAAGGTGAATCAATCGGGATGGAAGCTTCAATGATCTTATCTCGAGCCTCCCGTGAGATCCTTCAACGAATACCGGAGCTTGCCGATCATTCGAGACTTGATGATCATTGCCAAATCAGCAAGGCTCCACATGCTTCTTCGCTTTCGGGAGTGGCCGCATCTACTTCGCCTTGTTCTCCACTACTCTTGTCAGCAACTCCATGAAGAAGAGATGAAGTTGAGGCAGCAAATAGGCTACTCAGAGCCTGCTGACCTCAGCACCATGGAGAATATGAGGGCCGCTATGCTTGCGATGATACATGACAAACAAGCAGAAGGCTCAGCACCCTCAGATGGGTTAGATCATGACGACCAGGACCCACCCAAGGATTCAGGCCCTGGACAACCTGATAAGGGATCACTCCAGGACAAGGATACACATGCTGACATTCCTGATATTCCTCTCGGTATCCTTGGTCCTGAGAAGTCCAAGGCTGGTGCTTCGTCCTCAGCAGAGCCCGCTCAGCTCTTGCTTGCGATTGACTTTCGAAGCGGCGCCCGGCCATCACCGCAAAGAGATCTCGATCGGTGGCAAAAGCCTTAACCGCTCAAGGGATCAAAAATCGAGATCTTGCGAAGGCTATCCATAGGACATGGAAGCGGCTCGCTCAAGCCACGACTAAAGAACTTCGGGGGCTGAAGTCTTCTCGTCTCTTCATCGGCCGCCCACGATGTTTCTGCGCTTATTTCGAAGCGTTGGCTCGGCGAGCAAGTCGATTCGAAGCTCGGCTCAAGATCTTTCGGGAGAGCCAAGCCAAGCTACTTGATGAATTTTTGGCTTCTAAACTGGCTCATACTGACGCTATCACCGAACAATCCGAGGCCACCGAACAAAGACTTGAGAATATCCAACTGGCCTTGGAAGACAAGATCACTGAGAAGCTGAATGATGTAAAGGCTGCAGCTGAACTCTCTTACAAGCAATTTGATGAAGTTCTAACTTTTGAAAGGAACGAGCTGCATGAGGCTCTGACAGACATCCACAATCAAATTCGGTCATTTGTCAACCTCCTTCAACGGCCTTCGAACACAATACTTATCCCTACCCAGGCGCAATTGATGATGCCAAAAAGGGGGAAAGTAGAAGAGGGAAGAGTATTGAGCCGACCAAAGGCAAGAAACAGTGCCGAGAAGCCGACCCCCCACCAAAAGTCCAAAGTCTAAGGGGGAAGCTACACTGAAGTCATCCCAGACTCAGACTCAGACTC
The DNA here is from genome assembly GCA_028984105.1 of Lavandula angustifolia. NCBI lineage: Eukaryota > Viridiplantae > Streptophyta > Magnoliopsida > Lamiales > Lamiaceae > Lavandula > Lavandula angustifolia. The sequence goes on from CM054820.1 coordinate 11,279,880, forward strand.
AGAAGGGTGAGGCCCAGGGTGTCCCAGCTGCGAGCACAGCTGCGACCGGCCCAAGTGGCTCAGGATCCCAGGCTACTCATGCAACCCAGACTCCTACTGATATCATCAAGGAGGTTGCGAGTATGCTTTGAGCGGAAAAGAGGACTCGGAGGACTCGAGATGATGATGAAGAAGTCCCTCTACCTCCACTGTTCAAGGCAAAGGTAAGAAAATTCTGAAACTCCCGACCCCTCCAGCAAAGAAACCCAAGAGATACATCTCAGTTGAGGAGGAGGCTCAGATTGCCGCTGATGAGAAGCTGGCAAGGGAGATCGCCGATGCTGAAGCTGCCAACAAACCAAAGTCTAAGCCTCGCTAAAGGAAAGACTAAGGCACCGAGCACGCGGTGGAAAAAAGAAGGCGCCCGGCTAGATTGCCTCCCGTAAAACTCGAGAATTGAAGATGATGAAGATAGGGAGAGGCAACGGCAAAAAAAAGGCACGGAGCGAGCAAGGTACATCCAAAACCAAATCCAAGTACCTCTGCGACTCCGAACAAGCTCCTCGAAGCCTCCAAGAGCAAGATGCGAAGTTGAAGAAATCTTCGCTCGAGATGGATAGATATCTCTACGAGGAGAGGAAGCTAGACAGATAGAGGGCCGACGAGCGGAGGATACATTTGGCGGACCTTGAGGCACTCGGGAAGGCGTCTTGAACAAGAGGCCGGGCCGAGAGTTCCTTCGAAAGCCGACATTCCTTATCGATACGTAAGGTTCGGGAAGCCAAACGATCCGAAAACACATAGATGGCCGAGATTAGACGAATGGATGCCTATTCGGTTCAATCGAGAGATGGGAATCGGCCAAGATAGAGTTTATCAAGAGAAATTATTTACGGCGATTCCGGCTCGAAATGTCTAAGGCCGATGCCTATGTCGAGTGGATGACCATTACCGAACCCGATCTTTACCCATATATGCACGAGCGAGAATCGAAGGGGTAGTAGTCGGCGTTCTCGAAGCAAGGATCATTCCTCCACCCGAAGACAAGACGACTCGGTACATATCGGAATGATTGAACAAGAAGTGAAGAATGCTTTGCGTTGAACGGAGGTCTAGAACAAGATGAACCAGAGAGACTTCGCCGAATACACGAAGGCGAGGAAGAACACGTTCGGAATGTATGGAGTCCCACTGCTTGAAGATCAATCCCAAGGTTTCATGAATAGGATTCAGCAGTTTAAGGGTTCTCCTTCTTAGTTCTCTTCTTAGCTTAGCAAGATTTGTAATGTACTGAACTGTTTATCATATATATACAAATCTTCTTTTGGCTCTGACAACTACTTGTTGTCTAAATAGCCGTGTTTGCTTTATGTTTTAACACTCAGAATCACTAAAGTGATTACTGACACACACACACTTTGTTTATTTACTTGTCAGTTTTTGCTCGGTTAGATCTCTGATAGACTAGACTTTCATAGAGTTATTATTTCTCTTAAAGGGAAATTGTTGCATGGGGGAAATTATTGTAAAGGGGGAAATTGTTCTGCCCTGTCTCCCTCAGTAGTCTAGCACTTACTAGACAACTCCACTGATCCTACTTGTAATATTTGTAAGGAGCTCTGTTTCTGAGTAAGTTAGTATTTAGCATAATTGATAGGACATAGATGATAGGTTTTGGCATCATCAAATAGGGGGAAATTGTTGGGTGATGATTCCATCCTCAAGCCTTTGTTTCACTCGGTGGGAAATGATTCGGTCTTAGACACGATCTTAAGCTCGGTAGCCTTGTGCTCTGTACTTGTCTGAAGATTTGAAGATCCCAAAACCCTATCTGAATGATGAACCATTCCCTTGTATCTGTTTTGTCTCTGAGGTTTTAGACTCAGTAGACACTCTGCTCTGGTCAAGGCGCTCAGTAGCTTATGCGCCTCGGCACCGGTGCGAGAAGACTCGGTGATCTTGGACTTTGCGGGAGCAAGATATGCGAGAGAGTCGGTTGAACCGAACTCGGCGGGAGTAGTTCACCGAACTCGGAGCTGATCTTCGATAGACTTATCTCGGCCAGTCCTATCTACCGAATACAAGGTCGGACTCGGCAACGGCGGGCCGATCTTGGTGCATGTCGAGAATCCTTTGAAAGACAATCAACATTGTCATGTATGCGAGGAAGAGAGAAGTCGGCTTCGATGCGTCTCGAAGTCTCGTCTTTGTCTCAACCACTCCATCCACCTCGACGAATGACAAGCATACACGTGTCTTCTCACTTGCTAAAGCTGCAGTCAACCTTTTACCTAAAAAGGTGGGAAAGTACACTGTTACCTACACCAAAAGAGCTGTTTGCTACCAAAAAGAGAGAGAGAGAAGAAGATCGTCTCCAACGGATCTATTTCAATCTCTGCTCTATAAATAGAGGGATCATTCAAGATTTGAAAAGCCTAGAACACGAGAGAGCGCGAAAAAGAGCGAATTCCAAAGAACAAAGTCTTAGCAAGAACTTGAAGAACAATCTCCGGCAAAAGACTACATTCTAGCTCATAGGGAATCAACCTATACCGACATATAAAGCCTCTAGTATCCAAATCGACGTTACACGAACTCAAAGCTTACCTTCAGCTGTTCGTCGATCTAGAAGCTACTCTCATATTCCCTATCCCTCTAATCCTAAGCTTAACCGTTCTTATCTATAGCTTAGACAAAGGAGTTCACATTTGAACCCAATCCTTATTGTATAAGGACTCCTTCACTGTTGGAGAAGTTTGTCAAACACTTTAAGTTTGATGGTGTTGTAAACTGAGACTTGGATCAGTATAAAAACCAAGACGCGGCTTTGCCCAGTGTGCAAGCGACCGAGACTAACTCGAGGATAATAAATAGCCTCCCGATCATTCGGGACAGTGGACGTAGGATTTGAGCGATATCCGAACCACTTTAAAATCCTGTGTCTCTTACTGCTTTCTTAACTGTTGCATTGATTTTACTATTCATACTGAACATCATATTTTAAAATCAATCAACTGTCTCAGCATACTGAACTTGTAACCTACTGAACTGAGACTTAAAACGTTTTCTCACAAAAACTGACTTGGGCCTACACTATTCCGCGCACCGAACTCTTACGTAGATGCGGGATTCGACCTAGTCGGTTAGCGAGATCTCGGTCGAGTCGGTACTCTTAGCCTTTAACTCGATTCGAAACGGTTATGCAGTCCGCTTTGAACCGTTTCGATCGAGACACCATCCCGAATAGGATTGTTCGAGTTCGAAGTTGAGAAATCGAATCAGGTGTATTCACCCCCCCCTCTACACCTGACCGTACACTCGGGACCAACAATATCCGACACCACTTCATCAGAGACCATGTCGAGAAGAAGGATATCAGAATGGAGAAAGTCCATACTGACAAGCAAAGGGCAGACATACTGACCAAACCACCGGCCGAGAACGCATTCGAGAGAACTATCGGTTGAGCTAGGTCTCTTGGATCCCTACCGAGTCACGTCGGTAGAGGACAACTACGATAACTGCAATTGGCAACAATTGGTATCGAGCGGAAGGAACCAAGATGACAGGTCGTATGATCGCATGATGATTCGGTTGGGAGAATCATATTGTACACAACAAGGGGGAACGTGGTCTTCAGCACGTCAACCACCCTCCTAAGTCTTAACGGTAACCAGCTGATCGTAAAAGTCCAGCTGAAGAGGTTTGCGTAGTATTGAATACTTAACGTTTTTGTTGACATGCTTGCATTTATTATATCAGTCGCTCGCATTCAGTAGTTAAGAAGCATTTATTTCCCGCCATCAATTTCTTTAAGGAATGGTCAGTAGATACCGTTCTAATTCAAATTGATTTGGTAATTAATGCTGCCTGCAGCGCATTTAATGTATGTCTTCTCACTTACCCTTATTACGCATCATCCTCGTGGGTCTATAGTAGAGGCGGCTTTATAATCATTCAGTTTACAACATTTAATCTCAGCCGCAGATAACATTGAAAGATTAAATCCTGACTGTTCAATCTAAACGGTTATTAAACTTGATCTTACAAAACCTTTCAATTTCTCTACTCGACTCATTTTCCGCCATTTCCAACTTTAGAGCTCTTTCTGCAAATCAGTTTTTTTTCCAAATCTCCAAACCTATCTGATTTCTAGCATCCACAAGCTCTAAACTACTTGGTAATGTATTAAATTCTGCTTAAAACTCTACTGACTTACTCTATTTTCAAGTGCTAACAAGTTGTTTTGCAGATTTTAATGGCGAATGTTCATGAACCCTCTGATATGAACGAGATCATACTCTCACGGATTCAGTTTGAACCCACCATGGCTCTTCGCCAAGTGGATCTTCCATACCTTGAGCCTGTCTTCGAGGCGCTTGAACAATCTGGACTTGAATGGCTCGTATCCAAGCAGCCTAGGGCTTATCTGCCGAGGCAAGTTGCGGAAGTATACCTCAACTGGAGGACTCTCGCGTCCGGAGGAGAAGAATCTTCCTTCTCATATATGAAGGAGGTTATCCCAAACTCGTGGGATGTGAGTCAGCAAGTCTTCAACATCCGAGATGCATTGGGACTGGCGTTTGATCTCCCAGACAGTGGTGTTTCTCCTATTGGCTACAAGGAGAAGGAGATGAACACGTATGTTCGAAGTTTTTGTGGGAGGCAGGACATCAGTTTCAAAACTGCTCTACCAAAGAACCTGCTGCTACCTCAGTACAGGGGGCTCGCCTACATTGTGTCACATATTCTGACGAGCTCCGCAGGATCTTATGATCAGCTGTCTAAGCCACGTATTCAGCTGATGATGGCTATAGACGACTGAGTCCAAGTGAACTGGACAGATTACTACGTAGCCGAGCTGAAGGCTCAGGCGCAAAAGTTCACCACCTTACCCACTGGTGAGCGGAAGATGATTAGCGTTGGGAAGCTACTGTATGGGACCAAGATGTCCATACTGATCGAGCAATCAGTAGCGAGGAATTCTTCGTTTACCGACGCCAAATTCTTCGACAGCAAGCTAATAAAATTCAAAACTAAAGCAGCTGCCGAGAAGTCTGTTGGGCGAGGGCCGCCTGATCGGAAGAGAGAAAGATCAGCTATTGTTCTGCCCCCTCCCGCCGACCCCTCCGAAAAGGAAAAGGCCGACTAAAACTGGACTGCCGAGGTGCCGGTGGAACAAGCTAAACCAGCCTCTCCTCCTCCTACTTGAAGAACACATTCTTGACTCCGACACGGGAATGGAGGGAGCCACACTTAAGGATAAGGTACAAGTGATCGGCTCCGAGGAGACTCGGTCGGACGTCGGGACTCCGACTGAAGAGACTTCCTCTGAGTGGACAACCATCCACTCTACTCGCCTCCAAGCCACAAGTGAAGTCCACTCACAGATCCCTGAGATATCTGATCATTCAGATCTGGTGGAAATAGCCATAAGGGCTAGAGTTCAGATGCTGCTGAGGTCCCTGAGTTGGGACATACTCGAAGAGATCATAAGGACTCAGACAACTCTTTCATTACTTGCTGAAGAGCAAGAGTTGCAATCAACAATTGGGTTCGGGGAACCAGCTGATCTGGCAACATTCGAAGATTTGAGGGCGGCAATGCTCTATCTGCTGAGCTTGCGCACCTCAGTGCCGGCGGCGAGTCATTCGCCACCATCTTCTCCCCGATAATGAGAATAATGGAGATCAGGATGAGGAGATGGAACAGGCATCACCCAAGGATGCAGAGTTGGGAGGCTCTGCTGAGGGTCCCACTCCCCGCGAGAAGGGCAAATCACCACCTCCGTCCACATCAGGTGATGCCCCGGGTGCCTCGAAGCGCAGTCGAGAGCAACTACTCGCGATTTCTGAGCAGAGGATCGGAACAAGCTCGTATCAGATACAACCAATTGGTTCCGTCACCTCTAAGTCGGTGAACAAGGCCATAAGACGTCAGGGGGACAAAAATCGCCTCCTAGCCAAAGATGTTCACATAAAATGGGCTCAGTATACCAAGGCCCAAACGGCAAGTGTAGACCGACTGGCTGAAGGGGTGAAGAAAGTCTCAGAAGCTACCACTCCACAGCTGAATATTCAGGAGATAATTGAGACTGCCTTAGCCGCTCAGAAGGCAGATTTAGAAATCCAGAGTCAGCAGCTACTTCACACTCAACAGAAGATTTTCTCTGAGCAGCTGGCTCAGGCTCTTGCTTCAGTCAAGGCCGAAATGGAAGAAAGGAATAAATTGGCCACCTCCTGCCTACAAACTGCTATAAAACAACAGGCGGAGGCCCTTAAGGCCATTCAGAAAGAAATGACAGACTCCCACGATCAAGCTCTGCTGAAACTCCGTCAGGAGTCAGCCGCGCAGCTTAAGCAATTCAGAGCTGATCAAGGAAAAGATTAGGATATGTACTGCGACCTCGTCAAAGACTTCGAATCCACTGCCACTCTCATTAAAGAATCAGTCTACAATGTTGAACGAGAAATCAAAGCCATCCGCTCTCACCTCTCTAAGGCAGATGATGCCAAAAAGGGGGAAGAAGACATAAAGGAAGAAACTGAGGCGGAACCGGCTGTGGTCGAACTGGTGGAGGAAGGAAGTAAGGGGGAAGGGGCCAGCACAGCTCAAGGAGAAGGGTCAGCCGCTCAGGCTGGACCCGGTTCAGTTGTACTCCTGCTGGAATACACCCCTCTCAGGCAGGCAGTGACTTAGGCAGTCCCCATCTCATCTGCCCAGCACATAGATGAAGTTGCACAATTCTTGGATCAAGAAGAAGTAGAAGGGCCTCAGGTATTGCCACCGCAGAGATCGGGGAAGGAGATCGCTAATCAAAAGCGGAGCAAGAAGCCTATGATTTTCAGATTGCTCAACAGCTTCAGGATCAAGATAAGCTTGATCATGAGCATCAGCTGGAAGAGGCTAAGAAAGGCAAGAAGCCAAAGAAAGTTGTTGGAAAGTCTAAGACCAAGAAGGCTGAGGATGAGAAGAAAGCTCAGGAGGAGCTAGCCAAGGCCTTAGTGTTTGAGGTCCAGCCAACTGCACAGAGTTATTACCCGACTAATCTCACACCTGAGCAGGAGGCAAGAGGACAGAGCTACTTGGGAAGCCACGCTGCAGGGACTAAATCTCAGGAGATGAGATACAAGGGCAGCGGCTCTCAGAGAGAAAAAGAGGATAGCTGACATGGCTAAAATGATTAGCCTATCTGCAAAGCCAACAGCTGATCCAAGGAAGCAGATTCCACGAGGATCCAAGTTTAGAAGGGCACCTTATATCAAAAAGGAGCCTACACCTCATGTGGATAACTGGGTGCCAGCCGAGCTCAACGAGCAGTGGGAGGAACTGAAAGAAGACTTTATTAAGGGATACTATGTTTGGGGTATCTATGAGACTGATAAATCAGCTGATCAACACTTTGATGGACTTATCAGTCAATTCGATATGGGTTTCAGAAATCAGATCCGCCGAATCATGGAGAAAGAGAAAATACCCTTCGTAGCTCCGGCCTTCAGGGCGAATCCCTCCCTCCTAGGACTACTCGCGGCGTCTTTGTGCACAAAAGAGATTGAGAGAAAAGTAGAAGAAGGCTGCGTTCATCTATGTCCGAATATGTACGATCCGAGATGATTATGAGGAAATCCAAGTTCTACGCTCAAGAGTCTACAAGTATTACTACCTGGACCCTCCAGCTGACAAGTATGCTGACTTTAAGAAACGCACGAAGAATTTCAGAAGTCAGACTTGATCTCTTATCTCACATTTGTTGTAATAGTAATAGGGCCCATGTACTCTCTGTCCATATATATATTGGTTCATATTGCTTGCCAGACAATTACTCATTGTCTCATGGCTTTTGTTTGTGTTTTCTCACAACTGATCACTAAGTGATCTGACACACACTCACATAATCGTTCTCTGATTTTGCCTATATCTCGCCTACTGACCTGATGTTTTATTGATCATCTTGATTGTCTTCGGATAAATCAAGGGGAAATTGTTGTCAGTAGATTAGCTCTCCGTTCCTTATTTTAGAATAGATGCTAGATGGTTAGAAATAGAGGTTTTGGCATCATCAATTAGGGGGAAATTGTTGGGTTATGAGTCAGTAGATGGTACTCAGCTGTCTGGTGGTTAAAAGAATATTGGGAGAAATCATAGTAGTACTATGGAATTGAAGATCCCAAAACCCAGCTGTTATCAGTCGTGAAGTGTGTCTATAGGATTAGATGATGTATAGGTTAGACTTGTTTATTTTGATTATCTTTTGTCTAAGTCCTGTACGGGGTAAACTGTTGGACTGATCTTCTGACGAAGTTACTTTCCAGAACCCCACATCATCTTTGTAAGAGCTTGCGTTCTTGACCAGCCACGTGATCTTCACCTCGGATAGGAGACGGCTCATCGGTGATAAGCCATCAGCAGAAGAACATATGCAAAGCTCAGTACCTTCGCAGTCGCCAGCTGACCTACTCAGTAAATGTATTCCTTGTCAGCCGACTCAGTCGAAGAAGACAGAGACTTATCTAGTCTACTGTGTCCGATAGAAAACGACCCAGTCGCACAAGTCTTTTCGAAGTTCAGCAGAAGATCTTACGAGGTTGTTTGAATAGTCAACCTTGACTCTGACACATTCTCACCAACCACAAACCTCGACCAATGAGAAGCCGACAGCGCCATATCTGCTCTCTACAGTAAAGCTGCTCTCATGTACAGTAATTAACTGCCCTGCTGCAACAAATTCGAAATTATGGCCGTTTTCTTTGGAAGCTTGTGACACGTGGCATCGTCGTCTCCAACGGACATATGCCATAGCTCACAACTATAAATAGAGAAGAAATTCGAAGCTCCACGAACGGGACTCATAAGGGAAAAAGCTCAAGCTCAAGAACACTCTAGCGAACTCAACAGATTATACAGAGAAGAACTTGCTTTCATAGAATATTTGTAGTTCTTCTCTCTAGAGTATTTAGATCCCTTTCTTCTCTAGACTAAGCTCATTGCCAGATTTATAGCTTAGATTTCGAAGGAGTTCACTTTTAGTGAATTGTTCTTATTGTAAGAACTCCTTCTTAGTTGGAGATTATTCCCTCCCTTTCGAACTTCGGTTTGAATTGTAAAGTCGCTAAGGACTATAACTTAGAAGGATCATCCGGTGCACGAGATACATCCGCCGAGGCTTGCTCAGTATAATCAACAAGTTATCCTGCCATTATCAGGACCGTGGACGTAGGATCTTGCGTATCCGAACCACGTTAAATCGCTTGTGTTTTTTACTGTTTTATTGCATATCATAACTGTTCAAAATCATATGTTTGCATAAAACTTGTTTCAAAAGCGCACAGCCAAAAGAACTTGATTTGTGAAAAGCGTTTTTCAAAATTGAGACGAATTTCCAGGCCCCACACTTATCCGCACACAAAACGTCTCCGACTGAGTTTCGAACGACTAACTCAAGTCAGTAGGAGAGCTCAGTAGCTGACATACTCTGACCCGAGATCGAAGGTTACTATTTGGCACTGTTCATCAGTTGCACTAAACAGCTCAGTTGTCCTTCGGTTCGAGAAAAAGAAACTGCCATCAGGTGTATTCACCCCCCCTCTACACCTGACTATCGTCTCCGGACCAACAGAGAGTATGTTTCTTCATAATCAATTCCTGGTCTTTGAGAGAAACCTTGTGCTACGAGTCTTGCTTTGTATCTCGTAATTTCATGATTTTCGTTTCTCTTTCGAACAAAGACCCATCTGTAACCTACAGGGATAACATTTTCCGGAGTTTGAACTACAGGTCCAAATGTTTTTCGGTTTTCAATGGAATTTAGTTCACCTTGTATGACTTTTTTCCACTTTGGTCAATGATGTCTAATTTGGCAGTCTTTAACAGACCGCGGTTCAGGATCCTCATTTAGAACTTCAAGAGCCATATTAAAGGCGAATTTATCGTCCACGACGATATTTTCTCTCTCCAATATCTTATTAGAAGATAAGTAATTGATTGAGATCTCATGATTTTCGGACGCTTGTGGCTCTTTAGGAACTACATTATTTTGATCAATTGTATAGTCTCTCCTAGACCCCTTGAGATCAAATGGATCTCGGCATCAACAATCCAGGACATATAATTTTTGCCGGATATGTCAAGTGCAACGAACTCAAGTTTGGTGATATTTGTCGTTCGTGCAACTCTGCACAAGTAAAATAAATTTTTTTATTAATGTCTATAAAGACTTATGTTTTTCCTTCAGGGATAAACATATATCACCTATATCATAAAGTGTTCTACATGAGCATTATTATTATTCAGAAATATTAATTATTTGCTATTTCGGGAGCAATAATTTAAGATTATATGTCTATATAAATACATATTATAATATGCAGAAGAAAAAAAAATTATAAATACAGAAATAATAACTCTTCAAGAGTGTGAAATATTCTTCAAGAATATTAAATTTGTGCTACTTCTGGAGCAACAATTAATTCATTTCAATGAATAAGTTTGATTTGCTCTTTAAGAGCATATGGTATTCTTCAGGAATATGGATTGTGCTACTTCAGGAGTAACAATTGTGATTTAATATTAAATAAATAAACAAACAAACAATCAAACAAACGAATAAATAAATAAAAGCGTAGAGTAAATGCTCTTCGAGAGCATGTAATATTCTTTAGGAGTATTGATTGTGCTACTTCTCGAGCAACAAATCAAGTTAAAAATATGTTTTGGAATCGCTCTTCAAGAGCTTATAATATTCTTCAGGATATTAATATATTATGCTACTTCTGGAGCAACAATAAGTATAATAATTATCTCGAAAGAGGTGCATGATTCAAAATAAGTGATTGATTTACTTATCGAAACCATGCACGATATTATAACTATCATAATTATTATCAATATAAGGATTTGAGAAAAACAACAAATTAATATGAAGGATATAATACCCATAAAAAAAACTTAATTGAAAACATGAATTACACTTGTTTAACACAAACGATCAAACCAAATCTATTGGGTGATAACATTTCACGAGGTTGTTTCTTGAGGTTAATTTAAAAGGAATAATATAATATAAAAATAGCATTAATAATCAGCAGATGATTATCCCTGTTACTAACCACGCCTACTAATACGACATAATTTACATATTTTAGGTACATCTAGATTATTGTTTCCTAAGTCAAAATAACATGTACGAATTCAATTTACGCCTACACTCATCAAACTCGAGAGGAGGAGAGTTTTTGGAAAGAAATTATACCTCCCACGGCCGTTGGTATTTTTTCTTCTTAAGAGCTCCTTCGTGCTAATAACGTGTTATAAACGATATGGAATGAGAGAATAATAGAGAAAATGAGAAATAGATGTGTATTATTTTGAGGGTGGAGACCTCTATTTATAGAATATAAGATGGACTTTTGGGCCAACACAAGATGGGCTAATGGGTTGCTAGGGTTTACATATGGTCAATCTATATACGGTAAATATTATTTACAACAAGAACAATGTTATTTTGAGAATAATTTTTTAAAGAGTGTTAATTTGGAAATTCACTCTAGCTAAGCTGGCCAAGAATATTTTTAATGATCTAATATCAAAATTAATGTTTAGGTAGGATCGTGAGATTGTTAATTAATTAAAACTCTACTATTTAGATTCTGAAAAAGGTCATTAGAAAAACATATAATAATCAGATCAAAATGTACTCCCTTCGTCCCCATAGAAAGTGTCTCTTTTTTACGAGGCACGGATATTAAGAAACTTGTATTGTGTGGTGTATATTGTTTGACTTTTGGATTGTTAATTTTGGTCCAAAAATTCTTTGCTTTTTTTAGAAACAAAATACTTTCTATGGGACGATTCGAAAAAAAAAATATGTCATTTTCTGTGAGACGGAGGGTTAACCAAAATGCGGTTGCAAGAGTTCGTAAAAAGTAAGCTCCTAGGCTGCTAGCCGTTGATTTTTGGCATTAATTGGACATAATTTGCTCCGCATGAATTGCATTATGATACGCCCAATAAGCCATTTGTGGGCTTTTTAATAAGGTTCAGTGTTGGGCTTAATTGAGCCCAAACTATTGTCTATACATGATCTAGCATGACAGAACTATGAAATTGATTAGGCAGTTACTTCAAATATCTGAATATAATATATTTAAGATATTGTTTAGTTAATTAATTCCATTATGTATATTCAGCTTTTATTTCTTATTACCGACTATTAGTGTATTACTATATCTTTTAGTAAAAATGAATGAAACTAGAACAATTTTTATCAAACTTCCGTTGTAAGATTATCGTAATAAATATTTTAATTTCTTAGCCAGTAGGTAGTTAATGCCCTTAGCTTTCCTAATTCCTACGCAATTATATTTCTAATTTAAGTAATCAGCCGGAATATTCTTTTCTACGTTTGGTGACGCTATATACTTTTTGTTTATTAGTTTTTAATCTGTCATTTCTAAGAGATATTAGAATCATATTGATTGTGACTAACAATAATATAAATATTTAATTTGTGAGTTTGCCATCTACTAGCTTCATTTTTCCACTTAAATATTTTCTCATTTGATAATGATTACCGTCTCCTTTATATCTCAACATGCACTAACCAATAGTGAGAACGTTGTGGGTTCATTTACCGAGCGATTATTTGAGTTTTACCAAGTGTGTACCGTAGATTCTCAGTAAAGGCTTCTTGGAACATTATGAATTGACAGAGACTACCAGTTGATAATGGGCCAAATAATATTGTTAGTCATTTTCACGATTGAAGAAAGTTATTTAAGTGCTTATTTTGCTTGAGTCAGCAATAAGTAGGAGTATAATTGGTGTAGTTTTCATACATTTACACATCTATATGTGCATGCCTCTTGATTGGATTAAATGAAATTAGGGTTTTGAGAAATATATTGGTTCGCATTAGGGTTAGCTGGGATAAGATTTTTACAACTGAAAGTGATCCATGCAAATTGAGATTTATATAGTACAGATTAGTGTATATTTCAAGGTTTAAATATTTGGTTATATATAAGATGAGAGGGTTGACTTCATGAGAGTTGGACACGTGTAAGATGATTGTCCACAAAATTACCGTTTATCTTAAAACAAATAAATAAAATTAATTAGCTTATAAACTTGTAGGATTTCCACTCCTTCAATTCTTCAACCCCATGATGAAACTTGGCCTTTCTATGATTGAAAAGACAGTGTTTCCACATTTTTACGAGATCCTAAATTTGGGCAAGTGAATTATTTTCTTTTAAAGACAATTAAATTTAAATTAATTGATGAATCGACTCGACGAGATATAATGGAAGTATTTTTAATTATCAAAATTCGTTTAATTATTTCTTATTTCTGAAAATCCGAACAAGTTGGTCTCAATTAAAATTTACTTGTCTAGTTGTCTTGCCTATTCACATTGAGATGTCATTATGAAGATTAAGTAGTTATTACAGTCAGGCTAGAAAGATAGAGATACAAAACCATATTCTAGCTTAATTAATTGTGCTAGAAAAGAGTTGGTTTATTATCGTAATCAAGAAATGTTAAAATGGTCACACCCTCTAATGTGATTGTTCGATTAACTTAGGGATTTTTGCAGTAGCTTAATTTTTTAAAAAAAAGTTTTTAAATTAAAGAAAAGCAAGTAAAAGTAACTTATTAGATAATTTGGTGGGTGTTTGTAAAAATTATTTAAAAGTTGAAAAAATTAGAAAAATAGTGTTTGCAAATTTTATATTGTAGTACTCTTTCCATCCCACCCGACTTGTCTTGTTTCTTTTCGGCACGGAGATGAGTGGTTGGTTGTGTGCTGATAAATAGGCCCACGAAAGGAAAAGTGGAAGTTTGTGTAATAATTAATTTTCATTTTAAGAAACATGACAAGTCAAAAGAAAAACAAGACAAATTATAAATATATCATAAAATTATAAACAAGATGAAGGGAGTAGCTTATTATAAATTTTGAATTAAAATGTCAAATCATAGCTTTTTCGAAATTACAAATATATCATTAAATTATAGAAGTTGCTTCCGCACAACTTATTGACATTAAATGTTGAGAATGTTGAAAAATTTAAGCTATTGTAAACACTATAAATCGATTTTTCCTTAAATTAAGTTATAACTTGTTGCAAACATCCACTAACTCGAAAAAAATTTATGATTATGTTAGAAATGATTTGTTTTAGCTGCAGACTATTACATAAGAGTTGTCACACTTTAAATAATATTCCCTCCGTCCCGTTTATAATGATCATTTTCTTTCCGGCACGAAAATTAAAAAAATAAATGATAAAATATGAGAATGAAGTAATAATAAAGTAAGAGATAAAAGATGAGTGAGATAGTGAGATAATAGATGATAAAATATGATAGAAAAATAATAAAATATGAGAGAATGTAGTAATTTTTTTGTAAATTTATTTTATTTTAAAATGGGTCGTTCCAAATTGAACATTCATAAAAGAAAATAGAACGTTCCAAAACTGGACTATGGGAGTACATAATTTCTTTTATTACCCTTTTTAGCACCAGTCCGAATTACTTTTTATTACCAAAAAATTTAGGTTGCCAAATAGTTGTGAGGCGTAATAATGGATTTATCCCCAAACAAGGCCAACAAGCTGCGTTCTTCCACTAATTCCGCTGCGATATTTTTAGTGTAGTGCGTGCGCAACGGCACCGTTTTTTGTTTGTTTGTTTTTTTTTTTCAGTTGTTAGTTTCATTCAGTTCAATAATTATTATTTTTATTTTCTTTTTTCAATTAATGACTGAATAACTTGTACATATATGAATGTAAAGCTAGGAGTATCATACAAGAAAAATTCTTAAAGAGTTGAAAATAACAGATAAACCTGAACTATAGTTGACCTCGTTATTCGGATGCATGATGAAATCCAATTTCTCACTATTAAAAGGGTCGTTGACAAAAATATATAATGAAAACATCAACATGATAATTTTATAAATTTATCCAATTTAAACTATATAGTAAGTAATGCGAATTGATTTTTTAAAATGAGGTATTGCGTAGTTGGCTAGTTGCATCCCTCGATGTTTTAATTATTCGATTCAATAATATATTATTATTATTATCTAAAATAATTAGTGGAGTAATATTTTCCGTAACAGAAAATTAAGAAAAAACGAGTCTCTTTTTTGGTGCGAGAAAATAAAAACATTAATTGTGAAAAGAAAGGAAACGCACGCACAAATGCTCACCCAGTGCAACAGAATTGATAAAGCAGAGCACAACACAACACAACACAAATTGTCTTTTTCAGATAATAAGGTTTCAGTTACTAGCACGAATTGTGCTTCTTCTACTTCCTCTCTCTCTCTCTCTCTCCTTCCTGCACTTTGTATAGTTTTCTGTTTTGATTAACCTTATACTCAATTATGGAGGCTGTTGAAGAAAAACCTTCAGCCAAAGAAGAAAGTGAAGAGGAGTATCCGATTTCTAGAACTGGAAGTTGTGTTTGTTTATTACCTCCTGTACTCCCACAGGTAATTTGTCTCTCTTTATTTTGTTTTTGTATGATCTGTCATCATTTCCTTCAGAAAAGATTCCGTGTTCTTTTTCTGCAAATGTAATCAACCATCCCAATCACCATGGTATCTCTCTCTTTCTGCTATGGGATTTCTATGGATTTGGCTTGTATTGTTGAATTCAGTTTTGAGACAGCGCAAAAGTTGTAGCTTTATACAACTTTTGGACTGTAGCGAATAAAATTTGCAAAACTGAGCTCGTTGAAAGATGTTGAATATATGAGTTTTGGATTCTTGGAAATATTAGTACCTTTGTTAAAAACGACATACTTGAAAATTAATTAAAATTGATATGTTTTGTGATTTGACTTCGGAAATAGATTATCTCGGTTAGGAATGATATCCATTAGGAATTGAATTGGCACACCATTTTTTTGTTGTGTTTCAAGAAATTAGTGATAGATTATTAGTGATGTCTCTCTTGTTACCTTTGAATTTTGAGTTGGTTTGATTATTGTTCTGGAGAGTGAAACTATATGTATTTCATTATGTTGCAGGCAAGGTGTTTGGAGAAATACCAGTAACATAAACATAAAACCTTTGTCTTCTCCGCATGCAAACTTATTTGAACTTTGCTTTTGCTTCAAATATGATTTCAGTCTTAGCATGTTCTGTGCTGCTAATTAAAAACTCAGATTGATGAGGTTTTCCTTTTATGGATACTACTATTAGGTTGGAGATTCAAGTGAAATAGTTGTTGAGGAGCCTTCGAGCAGTCAGCAACGTCATGACCTCGACTTCATTCTACACATACCCAAGGCTACAATTGAGGGATGCGTGGAGGATTCAGTAGCAATAAACATGCCCCCTTCCCCAATTCCAACTCCCAAAAGAGTCAACTTTTCGCCATTACCGAGTCCTAATCGAGTCAAGCTTAATGGGTCTCCAGGTCCATCATCCAGAGTAAAATCATCAATGAAAAACTTGCTTCCCAAACTGAGCTTCAAGTTTCGGAATACAAACGCAGAAATAGAAAAGGCTGCCATGATGGCACTGGGAGCTTCCCCTGAGATGCGGGGGAAGACATCGATTCCCAGGACTTTCTCCCTTTCCAAGATTTTCACATCCAAGATGAACAGGACTTCATCTTTACCAACTTCTCCTATTTTCCACTCGAATCCTGAGTCTGCTCACGGAGGATACCCTGCAGCTGATTTAGCTGTGAGTATTCGTTTCATGTTTGAATCAGTCATGGCTTGCGTTTCATTTGGAAAATGTGACTGGAGATATGAACAATACATTGTATCATTATTTGCCTTGCCGAAGATAATTCTAGATGATCTGTTTGGTTGATGTAATTGAATAAGTTCATATGATTGATTGAAGCAATTTTCATCAAACCAATTCCTCCTCTTCTCTGACTAGTTCTTACAGATATAATCATTATGCAGAAAGGTGGATACCAGCTACCAATGCATCGTTCACGCTCTGTACCCGTTTTGAATAAAGATGGAAGTCTGAAGCAGATGGATTCTTTAGGCAGTATATACCGCGTAATTACTACTACTCCGAAGGATAATGAGCAGACTGCTGCAGCATCTGTGCCTGGTGTAACAATTGGTACAGGTAAGTTTTATGTCAAATGATTAAAGTATGCAACTGCATAATGGAAGGAATCCCAACAACTTGCTGCATTTTCAGCTAATTAGTATCTGATTGTTTAATCACAACAGACTTTTATTCTTTGGAAGAATGCTAATGAACACCATTGTATTTGAAGATAGTGGTAGTTTAATGTTATCAAGGAATAAACGAAAATAATACTACAATTCTTGATGCCTTATTAATTTTCTTTTTTTTGATAGTGGTCTAATGTAGATCTTGATTTTACTTTGGACTTCTGATTGCAAACACAGCTTATCTTGGTAATTTTGTCCAGACGAGAACAAAGATTATGGTGAGGACATTCCGGAAGAAGAAGCTGTTTGTAGAATCTGCTTGGTTGAACTTGGTGAAGCCTCGGATACACTGAAGATGGAATGCAGCTGCAAAGGTGAACTTGCTCTGGCCCACCAGGAATGTGCCATTAAATGGTTTAGCATAAAAGGCAACAAGACTTGTGATGTCTGCAAGCAAGAGGTCAAAAATCTCTCTGTCACGCTTCTACGTATCCAAAACAGTCAGACGCGCGGACATGCAATTCAGCCACCTGAAATAGGTCGATACAGGCAAGTATATGAATTTGGTTAGATGCAATAATAAAGGTTGAATTGGTGTTGAGCTATTAAATCCAAGTTAACTAACTATTGCTACTACGTATAGGGTTTGGCAGGATGTTCCGGTTCTTGTGATCGTTAGCATGCTTGCATATTTTTGTTTCCTTGAGCAACTTTTGGTGAGTAGAGAAACAGTCTCATTTTTATCTTGTCTGTCTGCGTATTCTATCTATTTCTTATGAATGCAAGTCCTGATTTTATAGTTATAACATCCAGGTCAACAAAATGGGATCCAGCGCAATTGCAATATCTTTACCCTTTTCATGCATATTAGGCCTCCTTGCATCAATGACCTCCACTACCATGGGTATGCCATTCTACTAGTCACACTTAACCTTAGTTTTTTACGTTTTCGTTTCTGATTCGTTATCTTGTTTTTTTTTTTTTTTTTTTTGGTGATAGTGAGGAGGAGATATTCTTGGGTATATGCTACTATTCAGTTTTCGCTGGTGGTTATTTTTGCTCATGTCTTTTACTCGCTGGTAAGACGTGATTGTACACTTCATATATTGTTGGTAAATTTGAGGTATTCCTTCTAATATGTCCCGGATATGTATAGCTTCATGTGCAAGCAGTTCTATCTGTTCTTCTGGCGACATTTGCTGGTTTCGGAGGTGCAATGTGTGGAACTTCCATCTTCTTCGAGATTCTTAAGTGGAGAAGAACATGGAACAATCGGACAACTTCCGAACAAGATTCTGCACAGCCAAATCAAGCTCCAGAGACGGCTGCTGCAGCCCAACCGAATACTCAACCACAACAGACTCAAGCGCGGATCGTCTAGGCAATGCTTAAGCTGGTTCTGTTCAAGCCAGGTTAGGTCAATACAGATGGAACTATATAATCTAAGCCTGGCAAAGAAGCCATAATGAGTTACCTTTGTATATGAGTTACCTTTGATATTCTTTCTTGATTGGTTTTTTTTTTTTTTTTTTGGGTAGTCTTTTTAGTAAAATGTATGAAACTGCATATTTAGTCCGTGATGGCAATCGAGAAATGATTACTGTTGGCAAAACACATGTATTCAGTTATTTCTATTCTGCACTCGACCCTTTCGTTAAACATACCGTCTCAATCATAAATAATTGAAAGAATATCCAACTCCCCCAACTAAGAAAAAAAACAATCAAAATAATGTACATATCTCGAATAACGACTGTGATATTCAATTATGTTTAGTTTTTTTAACGAGTACATATCTCGAATAGTAGTTATGAGACTCGATTATTTATGAATAATTTGTTTAATCAATGCATATTTTGAGAAGCGGTTATAAATTTCCTTATTATGACTTTTGACTAATTTTCTTGTCCTCACATCTAGAAAGTTCTTCGTCACTATTCTTGCAATTGTGGTCAGACTAATAGTATATGTCTTGATTTGCTTGGCTTTAGTTGGATTATTTAATGAGGAAATGTTACTCATTCTTGCATCTTATCATATTTATTGTCTTTATATTAAGGATGTGTGAAATGTTAATACATGCGCATATTTATTTCTTCTTCCTCCCCACACTATCGTTCTACTACAAGTGTGGAAGTCTTGATCATTTTCATAAACATAATCAACGCGTGACTTACCTATTTATTTTATGTTTATACATGTATATGAGACAGATTGACAACCGTTGATGGTACATTCAGAAATGAATTTAGGGGGATCGTCCTCAAAATTTTATACCTAACTTATATTTTCTTTATATTTCTTTTTCAAAAATTTAATATTTCGTTACTTTGAAATTGTGGATCTCATCCATTTGCAATTGCATATTTACATCGTAAATTGCCTCCGTCTAATTTAAATCCTAATAAACCCCTGTTTATTGGAATTGAATATCAGATTTTTTTTTTAAATGAACTCAAATTTGTAGGATTTTAATAAATAATGAATGGATATAAATATGTAAAGTTGTGTTGTAAAAGAAAAAAGGATGAGGTCCACTTGTTTAGATTGCTAAGAGTAGTTGTATGTTCTTTGTTCATATAAAGTCATGGGCTTCAAATGAGCTTTAAAGCTTTACCTATTTAAATAGGTAAATGGGCCCGACCATCTCATAGCACCGGCCGATCTGGCAAACTGCTCCGCCGTCAAATTCCGTTCCTCCGGGGGCGGTAGGAGTGTGCATAAAAATCGTCCCGCAATGGTTTGAAAAAAAATTAAGTAGTTAGGATATCTAATTATTTGACCCGCAAACCCGACCCGCAACCATCCGAAACCTCCCCACCCGACCCGCAATGGTTTGAAAAAAAATAAAACTGTCACGACTTGTAAATTCATGAAACAACCTCTGTGTAGATCGGTTAATTTTTATGTCCGAACCCACCCGAACCCGCCCGCGCACACCCCTAGGCAGCGGTACTAACCACTTGTCCCTGGTTTGAAGATTAAGTAGTTTACAATTTTCTATTTGTAATTTGGGAATTGAATTTTATTAATTTTGAGGGTTTGAAGATAATGAATTTATACAATTTGAGTTATTGCTGACAAGAATTTATTATTCCTTCCATCTCGTTTGACTTTTTGTGTTTTCCTTTTCGTGTTGCCCTGTTTGATTTGTCTTGTTTCTTAAAATAAAAAATAATTACTACTCAAACTTCCATTTTTTTTATGGGGGACTATCTCTCTACACGCAATCACTCATTCATCTACACACAACTATCCACTCATCTTAATCTCCGTGACGAAAAGAAACAAGACAAGTGGAGCGGGACGGAGGGAATATTTTTTAAGAATTTGGAATTAAAAAATTACAAATTCTTTATTTTCAAAAACTTAAAAAGAATAAATTTCTCATTTTTAAAACTTGAGCCGGAAACTGCTCGCCGTCACATTCCGTTCCTCCACAACCGGCTTCCTTAGCTAATATATGTATTCATATTCTGCTATTTGAAATTCTATGGATCTGAATCACTACATAAATTAAATGAGGTTGTGCTCCAATGCCACGGATTCTCTCTCATCCACGGCGGTTATTGGTGTTCGAAAATGTGATTGGGTCGGACCGGTTCTGACCCGAGACTTGAGTAGCATTAAAGTTTTGGGTTGGGCCCTTCAAGATGTTCAATGGGCGGGTAATCCCTTTTGTATAATTCTATTAATTAAAATAATCTTAAAGGTGTTATAAACTAAATAGAACGAGAGAATAAAAGAGAGAGCGATAATGAGATGTGTATTATTATGAGAGTGGAGACCTCTATTTATGAGCACAAGATGGGCTCAGCTTTTAGAGGCTTTACTAATTATCACAATATATGGTAAGTATATATATATATAATATATTTACAACACTCCCCTTGATTGACCATCCCTAAAAGCAACTTGCCGCTCGTTAAAACCTTGCCGAAAAAACCCATTGGGATAAAAACTGGACGAAGGAAAAAGAGTACAAGCGCTCCCACCTCAAAATAGTCATTCTTGATACTTGAGTCGGCGCATATCGATCTTGTATAACAACTTCTTGAATGTTGGTAATGCCTTTGTAAAAGAATCGCTAGGTTGTCACTTGAGCGAATTCTTTTGGATGTTGATGCCGCCACTCTTTTAGAGATCATGTGTTGCATTGGTTCTTTTATGAATCAATCTCAATGACTCATTTTCTCATGTGTTGCGTTGGATGCCTCGTTAAAAACCTTAACTAAGAAAACCCTTTGGGAAAAACTTAGAAAGGAAAAGAGAGTGCAACCATTTGACCTTCAGGGTCTTTGACCTTTAGGAGTCAGTCTAATCTTCAGGATTATTTACAATTTGTTACTCCCCCTTAAGATAACAATCTTCAAGGTTATCTTTAAGGTCTACAGTAATATGTACAACACAAGTTTAATTATTCTCATAGAGAATAACATGTCTGTCTCGAAGATAATAAACGATGGTCAATACCATTTCAAATCCTCATATTGCACATAAGTAATGAACTTCTGGTCCTAAAACATCTTTATTATCTTCTATAAGTCTAAATGAGTCTACATCCACTTCAAGTGATGGAAGCAACCATTAGGTAGCTATATGGATGAAATACAATAAATCTCTTTAAAGACCTTCTGGTAGGTCGACTAGCATAACTCCATTAGGGAGATGCTCGATCTGCAGGTCAAAACAATTATTAGTTCAACCCAAGTATTTAGATTCGAACTCCGTCTTTAGGCATGAGTTGATTTCATCAATTAATTTTGTACATAATAATTCACATATCCTCTTCAGGAGAAATTTGGAGTGATATGTTCTAATTTTGTATTCCGCGGACTTCTTATCTCTTAGCAACAATAAATCTCTCACGCTTCTGGTGCTGATGAGAATCAATTGATTTATATTTTCTATGAGGAACTTCAGTTTGTTCATGGTGCATATACAACAAGTATATGAGATTTTAGTCACTCCTTTTGCACTAAATAACTTGATGAACTTCTGGTTCATAGTGCGTGAATTTAATAATTAATCCAACGAGATATTGCGGCATTCTATCATTTATGTTTTATATCTCCCCTAATGCCGACAAGCATTTGAGTTGGATATTAAAATCAACATATCAATGAATAAAATAATCCATAATGATTTTCTCTATGTAAGTCATTAGGACGGAGTATACATATAAGTATTATGCTCTTCAGGAGTTTTAATCAAACTCAAGTAATCATTTATGTACCCTTCTGTCAAGGAATACTCGTCCTTCTTATTATATCATATACGGCTGTACTATTTCAGCTCTTACAATGACTTTTACAGTCTAATTGAAAATATCTTTTTGACTTACATGCTTTGAGCAAGTTAAATCCTTCAGGGATCTTTATATATATGTCACTATTTAGTGAATCATATTGATAAATATTTACTACATCCATAAGGCGCATAACAAGCCATTTGTGACATAAGTAGATTAATCAAATATAATGGCGTCTAATATGGGAGAGTACATATTTAATTCCCGATCTTTGAAAGAAACATTGTACATTTCTCTTTGTAACAAAGACACATTTGTATCATTCGGGGATATACTTTCCGGATTTTGGAACTACAGGTCCAAATATTTCCGGCTTTCTATGGAATATTAATTCACTTTATATGACTTCGTTCCTCTTTGGCCAATTATTTCAATCTTGACAATCTCTTATAGATTGTCGTTGAGGATCCTCTTTTTTCATTTCAAGAGTCATATTAAAGGCGAATATATCGTCATGCGTCCACGACGATATTTGATCTCTCCAATATTTTGAGATCTCATTATTTTCAGACGATTGTAGTTCTTCAGGAACTTTATTTGATTGATTAATCATTTTCGTCATTTTTTGGTTCATATGTTGTGCCCCTTTTC
The DNA here is from genome assembly GCA_028984105.1 of Lavandula angustifolia. Taxonomy (NCBI): domain Eukaryota; kingdom Viridiplantae; phylum Streptophyta; class Magnoliopsida; order Lamiales; family Lamiaceae; genus Lavandula; species Lavandula angustifolia. Next base: position 11,302,924 of record CM054820.1, read on the forward strand.
TTAGACACAAAATTTCTTTTAGAACCAATTGGTCGACCATATTTTTGACGAACTTTTAATGCAGTTGCTGTCATTTATACTTGTCCTTCAGGGACATGAAATCTTATTGGGGTATTTGCAACAAATGTATGACAATGTCACTTCTTTTATATACATACTAAAGCATCAAGAAGTTGATTCGTAATCTTTTGCAAGTGAGTCTTTTGACTTCTTGTTCACATTGATTACTTCTGGAATCCAAATGTGACCAGTTTGTTCTTGTGCTTTTTGTTGGATGTAGATTTCACATTGATTACTTCAGGAATCCAAATGTGACATATGTTCCAACTAATGTTGGAAATGTTATTTCATCATAATAACAATCTTAATGTGAGACGCGTTTTTATCGTACAAAACTCATTTTGAGGATGAACATGAGCAACTAAATATTTAATCTCAATCCCAAAGTCATATAATATTAAGTCCTCTTCAAGAGGATCTTGGAGTTTAATAAACTCACTCACTTTATCAAGGCAAATCTTCTTGATGGATTGAGCTATTTATTTTTGAAATTGTAGTTTTACCATGTGCTACATTTCTTATAGAAATCGAGCATTCATGGAAATTAAGAGATTCTTCAGGATCTCTCTGCAACGCCCATATGAATTTTCAATTATGTTGCGCATCAAAGTTGTTTGCAGATGTCCAAACTTATCATGTCAAAGCATAGAGCTCTTTGAACTTCCGGTTCATGACATGTTTTGTCTCACTTATTTCTATGAATGTGTAATACATTCAAGGTGGTAGTGTGATAACTTTTCTTTTGTTAGCTTATGGCTAAATACAAAAGAATCACTACCTTTATATATTATTTTTCAGTAGGGTATCCATTGCAGCGGATATTCTTAAAACTTAGTAAGTTCCTTCTAGACTTACTAGAGTAAAGGGCAAACTCAATAGTTGATTTCGTATCTTTTGATAGAATGACACATGCTCTTCTGGAGCCTTCAATAATTTCGATGCACTAGATTTGAAAATCTTGCAATTTAGGATGCATATACTCGTATCGAGTTTTAGGGAGGATAATCAATTATATCTTTAAGCAGTCCTATTGGGATGCTTCATTTCTATTGTCTCTCTCATGCCCTCTTATTGGCAGATGAACATCGATATCAAGAGTGCATTAATGTCAACAAAACATAAATAATGTTTTTCATTCAAGAATAACATATATCATCGAAAATGCGAGTTGCTCTTTAAGAGCATTTAATATTCTTCTGGAATATAAATGATGCTACTTCAGGAGCAAAAGTTAAATAGTATATAAATTACTATATTTGAAGCATTTCCACAAACATGTGATAGTAATGTTACTATCACAATATGAGCATTCTTCAGGAATGTAATTGTGCTACTTCCAGAGCAACAATTTAATTTCATGATAAGCGAAATCAATGAATTGCAAATTTTGAGATCTACCGGATCTCACATCTATTCTTGAAAAGAAATTAAGCCACAATAGGATATTGGAAATGCAATTGTCATTCAAAGAGGAGTTCTTGCTACCACTCCATATAATTAGGTAATACATTAAAGTACAACATACCTTTATATATTCATTGTTCTTTAGGAATTAAAATTATGAACATATAGCATTTGCCAAAATAAAAAAAAAAACTTGAAACGTTTCTCAAAGAACATGTAGTATTCTTCAGGAATACAAATTGTGCTACTTCAGGAGTACTAATTTTAGTTTTATATTAAACCACTTTAGGCGAAAGGTTAATACGTTCTAGAAACCCAATTGTTCTTCAAGAACATAGTATTATTTGGGAATATCAATTGTGCTACTTCGGGAGCAACAATAATAAAAATTCAAGAACCAAGATTTGCCTATCAATAAGATATGTTGTATGAATTGCTCAGTACGTAATATTCTTCAGGAATATTAGTTATGTGCTACTTCAGGAGCAACAAATTAAGATTACATTTATATATATAAATATAAATATTATACAGTATGCAGAAGAAAAAAAATTGAGGTATATAGTAATTACATAGATAATATTAGTAACTCTTCAAGAGTGAAATATTCTTCAAGAATATTAAATTGTGCTACTTCTGGAGCAACAATTAAGTTATTTCAATAAGTTTGAATTGCTCTTTAAGAGCTTAAGATATTCTTCAGGAATATGAATTGTGCTACTTCAGGAGCAACAATCTAGATTCAACATTAAATAAATAAATAAATAAGCAAGTATAAGCGTACATATATGTATAAATATTAATTGTAAATGCTCTTCCAGTGCATGTAATATTCTTCGGGAATATTGACTGTGCTACTTCAGGAGCAACAAAATAATCATTTCAAAAACAAGAAAATTTGAATTGCTCTTTAAGAGCATACTATATTCTTCGGAATATTAAATTGTCTACTTACTGAGCAACAATTAAATTATTTCAATAAGTAAGATTGAATTGTTCTTTAAGAGCATGTGATATTCTTCGGAATATGGATTGTGTCACTTCGCAAGAACAATTATAACAATATAAGAGACCAAAGAAATCTCTTAATTAAAGTAGTCCATATATACTACATATCATGTCGTATCCGGATCGAAGAATAAAATTCTTATGTCATGTTTTTAAACAACAAACATCACTAAGAACTCAGACTATCATTCTCATGAATTTGACAATTCGATTTTCAGATTTAACTAATGTTAATCAATAACCAATTAAATCTAGCATAATCAACAATAATACACGCTATTAATCAAATAATTATACCACTTTTATGATAGGATTGGATGGAGCACGGTGGAATTGAAAATTCTAGATCTTTTAGAATCATAGAATAATTATTCATATGAAGAATGCATAACTAACAAATTTATTTATACCTTTCGCATTGATTGATTTATCCAAGTGTCTCCCCTCTCCTCTCCATGATTTGTGGACATGTCACGCCTAAAGAATTTCCCCAGTAAAGTCTTTGACTCTTGATTTGTTGAATGAGAAGGATCGTTGGAAGTTCGAGAGGAGATTCAGAGGTAAAAAAAATTGAGACTATCGTGCTGATAACGTGTTATAAACTAAATAGAACGAGAAAATAAAAGAGAGAGCGAGAATGAAATGTGTATTATTATGAGGGTGGAGACCTCTATTTATAGAGTACAAGATGGGCTTGCACGCTTGAGGTTTATAATTATCACAATATATGGTAAGTATATATATAAAATATATTTACAACAAAAGGGTTATATAGTGTCCACAAATTTTGCCAGGAAATTAGTTAAAGGCGAGGGTATTGTTGGTATTAACGTATTAATGGCTTGAGCCCTAATATTTATGCTCTGTTTAGAGTTGCGGGCTTCAAATAGATTGGGCCTTGAATGGGCCCGACCACCTTAGAGCAAGCCGATCCGGCAAACTGCTCCGCCATCACATTCCGTTCCTCCACCGCCGGTACTAATACCTTCTTCATTTGAGTTAGGTATCGTATGCTGCGTCTATCTGAAACTCTATCGATTTTCTGTGTGTTTCATGAACGTTATGTGTTCTGTAAGATTGGTGCAGTTAGTAGGTCGTCTTTTTGCTATTAGCGGGAAGCAAGGGATGAGAACGACGATGATGCTCGACGAGCGAATTGAAGACGTTAAAGGCAGTCGTTATCGTAGAATACTTGTGTGAGATTGTTTGACGGGTTCATATTTTAAATTTAATTAATCTCTACCCACTAGGAGAAAGAGTCCCCATAACTACTATTCATTTACTACTAAATCTAATATTTCATAAAATATAAATAAAGTCTTATCTTATCTTATATATATAAAAACAGAATGATTTCAATTCCAAATCAATTTCAATTTCAACTCAATTGAACTCAATTGAAATTTTATTAAATTGAGGGGTAAAAATATAAGATATATAAGATTATGTCCCTCAATTTATGCTCAATCATTTAATAATTTTAGAATGATTCTCAAATTACGCCCATTAATTGTTAATATTAATATTTTGAAAATATCCCTCAATTTACGCCCAATCATGCTAAATCTAATATTTTATAAAATATAATTAAAGAAATTCAAAACACAACTTTATAAGATAAATCAATTTCAAATCTATTAATTTTTAAAAGTTTTATGTTGAATAATTGCTCCTCAATTTACACATAATGATGTTAAAAAAAGTTAATTATATATTAAAATTATATGATAATTATTTTAAGAACAAATTAGACTATATTATATTGTCCAATCATGCTAATATAACATCTTATAAAATATAATTAAAGAAAGGCAAATTGGCAAATTTAGTCCCCAATGTTTGCCACTTTGGATGAATTGATCCCTAATTTTTTTTTTTAGTTTATTGGTCCCCAATGTTTGCTAATTTGGATAAATTGGTCCTTATGTCAAATTTTAAGTTAATTAAGTGTTAATCATAGGGGTATTTATGGAATAAAAGTTTCAGGGACCAATTAATTCAATTTTTAAATAAAACTTTAATTTTTTTTAAATTATGATTTTTTTTCTTTCAAATAATTTTTTATTTTAAAAATAACTTTTTTTCATCTAATTTTTTTTCTTTTTTTTTTCAAATAATTTTTTTGGTAAACGAAAAAAATTAATTAATAATAATTTTAGGGACCAATTCATCTAAATAATTTTTTGAATTAATTTTTTTTCAAATTTTTTTATTTAAATAAAAATTAAGTAAATTTAGATTAACTAATAATTTTGCATTTCACGGTGAAGGAGGAGAGCGGGTCAACACAACGGTTGGAGAATGTGTTATGTTCTTCGAGGAGAGGAGCAGCTGGACGACCCGCTCCTAGTCGTCCAGTTATGGCCTCCCACCTCCTAGTCGTCCAACTGCTCTTCTCCTCGAAGAACATAACACATTCCCCAACCGTTGTGTTGACCCGCTCCCCTCCTTCACCGTGAAATGCAAAATTATTAGTTAATCTAAATTTACTTAATTTTTATTTAAATAAAAAAAATTGAAAAAAAGTTAATTCAAAAAATTATTTAGATGAATTGGTCCCTAAAATTATTATTAATTAATTTTTTTCGTTTACCAAAAAAATTATTTGAAAAAAAAAAAAAAAAATTAGTTGAAAAAAAGTAGTAATTTTTAAAATAAAAAATTATTTGAAAAATTAATTTTTTTCCAAAAAAAATCATAATTTAAAAAAAATTAAAAAATTAAAATTTTATTTAAAAATTGGATGAATTGGTCCCTGAAACTTTTATTCCATAAATATCCATATGATTAAAACTTAATTAACTTAAAATTTGACAGAAGGACCAATTTATCCAAATTAGCAAACATTGGGGACCAATAAACTAAAAAAAAAATTAGGGACCAATTCATCCAAAGTGACAAACATTGGGGACCAAATTTGCCAATTTGCCTTAAAGAAATTCAAATCACAACTTTATAAGATTAATCAATTTCGAATCTATAATTTGTTTACAAGGATTTTTTAAAAGTTTTATATTGAATAACTGCTCCTCAATTTAGGCATAATGATGTTAAAAAAGGTTAATTATATATTAAAGTTATATGATAATAATTTTAAGGATTAGATTATATTATATCTTATATATTTATATGTTAAAATCTTTTCACGCCACTTCAAAACTCTCACATATTTGAAAGAAAAAAAAATTGGAAGTACAAAATGCCTAATATTTAGTCCATCATTAAGGAGTTGGATGAATTTATTGAGTCATTTGCGATGAAACTTCGACTGATCCGTGCATACGAGATCCCTTCATTCAACAAAAAAGATGTATCAAGTATAGAGTGTGTTTTCGACGATGCAAATGTATGTCTCATTCAGTAGTTGTATCCGTTTAATATTTCAAGTAACCTATATTGCATTGAATTCATATTCAAATATTTCAGGATGAGAGAATTGAAGCAACACAACTTGAGGAGGGTCAGATATATGGTGTAAAAAACTTTAAACTTGTGCATGATAGTAGGACACACAAGGTCACCACATGTACATATAAGATATTGATCAATGATAAAACCCGAGTTTTGAAACTCTTGCAAAAGGATTTTCCTGACACACGGTATTGTTTCTAGAACTTTGATGATGTTCACAAAACAGAAATCATTAACAAAGTCACACCGTTTGGTAAGTTATAAATATATGATTGTGCTTTTAGTTTTAAAATGTGCATGAGATAACATATATAATCAATTATCATATGCTTGCAGATATCATAAGAGCGGTTGCAGAGGTTGGCAAGTGGAGATCCGTACTATACCTAATGGACCAGAGACGAGGCTAATCAATATCAAACTTGAAGATACAAAATATCAATTTTAATTTTAATATTAATAATTTTAAATTATGTTTAAAAAATTAAATCTTTCTGATTTAATTCTCATTAATAATGTTGCATTTCATATGTAGGGGGACATATTTAACTTGCACTCTTTGGGAAGATTATATTGATAAGTTTTTCACCTTAATGAAAAACCAAACTTTGAATCCCAATATTTTGATTGTCCAATTTTGTAAACCAACCATTTTCAAAGGTTTGCTCAACGAGATTTTTTTTTTAATTTACACAAACTATACAATGATTTATTTAATTATTTATTGCTATTTCTCTTTTAATATCTAGGTGACAGAAAAGTTACTAATGTCATCTATGCTACGAAGTTACTATTGAATGCTGATTTAGATGAAGTTGTTCATTTTAGAAATAGATAAATTGTCTCCAAAAAGAATATATATTAAACTAATTTCTCTAGAAAATGGTTCGTAATGGACTTTTGTCTTTTTCAAATGCTTCTCGACAGATTTTGTGTGGATGGCCAATGTAGTAAGGTATCCCAAATAACTACACAAGAATTGGATGATGATTACGTTGAAGGGGTGATCAACATAAAAAAATTTTGAAGATCTGTTTGATGATGATGAGGTTCAATTCTTACAACTCCTTATTTTTACATATATTTAACTCTAAATACTGTATTTTTACATTTTGTATTTTTTGTTCCAGACACAATATTCTTGGATTATTGGAATAATTGACTTTGTGGATTTTGAGGACGGGTGGAATTATATAGCATGCAAGAAATGTAATAAAAAGATGGATAAAGTAGATAAGCAGTTTTATTGCATGAATTGCAACGACTACAATTGTATAGCAACTTTGAGGTATTAATACAAAATTAAAATATTGGTTCAATACTAACAATTATATTGTTGATTACACATAATTTATTTTTTTATATAGGTACAAACTAAAGGTTCATGTTAAGGATGAGACTGCGTTTGTTCCACTACTGCTTTGGGACAAAGAGTGCATTCAAGTAATAGGAAAGTCAGCTGATGAGTTGGATAAGAATACAGTAAAACATGATATTGAGGCAGCACCGTTGAACAAAAAGTTCTATTTCAAGATTGAAACAAAGCCAAACCAAAATGCCATCTTTGGTGGATGGTATAGTTCGATAAAAGTTTCGGCAAATACAAATTCTGCTCCACCGTACGGTGAGAGTCAAGTTGTTATTTTCATTATTTCATAATATCTGCTTTATGAGTCTGGTACGTTCATATGAATTATACATATTTTGTAGGAATCTAATTCCCCTTAAGTTGGTAATGTTACTTTCATGGAAACTCCGTCAAATAAGGGAACTGAAGCTGCTAGCAAAGTCAATGATGGTTCTGGAACAACCATTTCCACACAAGTATCATCAAATGTTCAAGTTGAGGATCAGTGGTGTGATGACGGAACAACGAAAAGATGTCTCATGGATGCATTTTCAGCAAAGCAACCGACAAAGAAAACAAAGTTCGAAATTAAGAAAGGAAAGGATTAGTAACTGGTTTTTGAAGATGTTGTAGACAATCATTGTTTACTCCCCGTAGTTAATTTCTTTCTCACATTTCTAAGTTTTTATAATAATACCTAACAGTTCATGGTTACTCGAATGTTTCATACAATTTCGTGTCATACGTGGTTTTAAAATATGACAATAAATGTTATATTCATTTACTTTTCTCCAATAAGATAATTATCTTAAAAATTGTCATTAAAATTAGTGGTAATATATGAATATACCCAAAATGAGTTAAAAAACACAAAAATACCCTTCCACTAAATTTAAATTCATAGAATACCCAATTTTACCAAAAAAACCCTTGCTTTTTTATCAAAACCACTCTTTCTATTTTTTTTTTTTTGCACGGTTTCGAGTTAGTTAAATAAAAAAAGTGTGTGGACCCGGATGAAAAAGGTGGGTTGGTGGGAGCTTTTGAGGTTGTTGGTGGGAGTTTTAAGAAAAGGTGGGATTAATTTTATAAATTTGGGTATATTGTGAATATAGTTATAGTGATTGGGTATATTTGTATTTGTTTTAGTAGATATGGTTAGTTAAGCAAATGCCTCTTAAAATTAAGAAACATTTAAATAAAATTTCAGTCCCAACACAAACAAATCATATTTATTAGAACTCCATATACTTAAATTGTCAACACATAATTTCACCAAATGTGCTCAGTTTCACAGGAGATGGGGGAATGGGCGGCGGGCAAAAATGGGAAGAAAGAAACCGAGGAAGAAAAAAAACTTACCTAAGTTTGGTTGAAGGGCAATTGAAAGAAAGGAGATGAGGGTGATGACCGTGCGTAGAGAATGAAAAGTGAAAGGAAAGTGCACGCAACGTTTAGGTTGGTAACTGAAAAATTATTTTTAATGATTTAATTGGAAATAAGTTTAAATTATTCAAAAATAATTGCAATTATGAATCAAGTAGATTTAAACTTCTACGCATAATTGTACAATTCCTTGAAATTGGTAAAATTGGATTGATTAATTAATTGAAATTAATTGAATTGAGTTTCTATATATATATTTAGATGTGTATGTATGGACAAAAAAAGAATAATATATTTACACTTCAATTTATTGAAAATTGCAATTGAAATTCAATTACTAAAAAATTTAACAATTTAACATGATTTGAAATAACTAACAAAAATATTACTATTAACAATTAATGAGCGTAATTTGAGAAACATTCTAAAATATTATCATGATTGGGCGTAAATTGAGGGACATAATCTTACTTTAAAAATAATCCTTCTATACAAATGAACCGTTAGAAATAGATTGATTTGTTGTAAAATATTATTTCCTAAATAGATTGGCTAAATGTTTAAGTAAAACGATACAAAATCAAATTAGGAAGTAATTATTTTAATATTAGATTATCGAATAAAATAATTCATAAAATAGAAGAGAAATAAACTTGAATACTCTAAGGGCTACCCGTCATTAATTCAATTTTAATTAATAATTTATTCATTGATTCATAATTAGATTTTTCCGTAATTATTAGAACTATTCGATTAGAAGATTTAAGAAAAGGTAATTTAGAGTATTTCCAAAATGGGATCCGCCAATCTGGTGTGCTTTAGGTTCTGATTCAGAAACTAACAGTGCAGAGGAAACCAAGTAATTATTCCTTTCTAATAAATTTGATTTATTTTCTACAGCAATTGTTAAGAAAGTGGGTAGAGAGTATTTAAGTATATAGCCAAATTCTTTAATTTATTTCTCCTTTTCACGCTTTGAGGATTCTCACGCTGTGATTTTGAAAAGTCTGATAGTTATTTTCCCAGATATTCGTTGCATTTTTTAATGGATACTTATTTTATGCGCTTTTGAAATAGTAAAACTTCAATTTCTGAATTTGTTTGATTATGAAGGTTTGGTTTGTTGACATGTTACGTAAAAACCAATGAAATTCACCGTCAATTTCAAATTGATTCAATAACAGATAAATGTGATGATTATTCTCCAAAAAATTTTGTAATTATACAACCAATTTAAAAACTTTCTTAATATCAAAAGTGATAAATGATCTATTTATGATATTTTTTTGCTCTGTTCTAGACTTCTAGCTGTGTATCAAAAGGAATGCAGACTATACACACTCTATTTATATGTAAAGTTAATAAGAAAAAAGGATCAAACTGCAAGTATTGAAAAGAAAGCTCCACCCGCATCTTCACTGGGTTTGTTGCTCTTCTAGATAAGGTTATCCTAGAATCACCATCTGAATCTTCGGGATGCTTCTCAAGGGAGGAGCTAATTGACACTCTGTAGAGAATTCTCGCCTCAAAGTTCTGTTTATTAATCTTTGCATTGCATATACAAATTTATGCTCAGATACAAATATATTTGTTTAACGATTGTACTAGATTTACATCTTTATATTGACTTTTGCTTTTTGTCCCTCAAACTTTAGATTTGTAAATTGTATAATAAGCATCATCCCTCTACGTTGTCTTATCCGTATACCATGTGCGATAGCTCTAGAATGTCGAGACTGCTTGGCATTATGTACACATGTATTAGAAAATTGATTTAATCTTTTTGTTTAGATGGACATGCAGACATGATTGCAGAACGTAGCAAATGTATGACTAATGAGGACGGTGTAATTTTTTACATGTAATTAGGCAATAAATGGATGAAATACCAATAATCGTCGCGCAGTGAATAAAATAATAGAATAACATGGCCCAACACATTCCTTAAATCTATTATTTGAGTTGAAATCATATCGTTTCTTGAGTTATGTTCGTGTTTTTATCACATATTTCTGAGCTACTTCTTCAAATTTTAATTGTGTCTCTTACTGTTACTCAATGATGATTTACCAGGTCTTTATACATTTGTTCGCAGAAAACCTTATATCGAATTTAGTGAAGCAAATGCCTTCAATAAAGCTCTTGAGCTACGTGGATCTCAATTGGAGAGATTGCCTACTTTATGAGAAGACTATGTGTGTTACTACTGGAGGTGATACAGGTTAACAATGTTTAGATATTAGTGACAGACAATGGCCTATGTAATTATGAATATTCGAAATTTGATACATTTCTAGAAATAAAGGTGTAAGATATTAGTATGAATGTATACATTTTGTAACATTAATTATTTAAAACTCTGTGAATTTGTTTGTCTTAAACACTAAAATAATGTTTAGATTTCTCCATGACAACTTGAGTAAGGTAGTCATTTGGATCATGGAGTGTCTCCAACTTCTGAAACAAATACATAATTTATAATAATCAATTGAAGCAGTAGTTCTCTGATGGGCTCGAGGAAACACGAGCAGCCGACTAATTTTTTGCCTCTTTTTTTTCCATGATGTGAAAAAAACTTTTTATTCACCAAAATACCGTGCTTATAGCTGTTTAGCGTCACCTAATTTAAATTTTATTCTACAAAAAAAAGATGCTTAAGGAGTATATTGTACATTTTTCACCCAATCTTTGAGAAACATGATTCAAAATTTTGAATTTTACTACGTACTTCATTTAGTAGTTTGTGTTTTAATAACATATACGACTTGAATAATACTACGTATTCCATTTAGTAGTTTGTGTTTTAATAATATATATGACTTGAATATTACTTCGTATCCCACTTAGTAGTTTGTGTTTTAATAATATGATATATGATATGGTATTATTATTTAAAGTAGCATTAAATATTGTATCATAAAATTGTAATATTTTTCTGTACGGAGTACGAGTGATGTCCTAGTTTTAATTCAAACCCAAGGTGATCTTGAAATTCAAAATTATCTTAATTTAGGTGAAAATAGGCAAGGAAAAAATTACTATTCATTTATTTTCTTATGGGCCAATTAGCTTCTGCTAAATTTGTTGTGGCCCAATACTATGTCATCAGATCCATAACCAGGCCCATATTTACTAGAAGTAGATGTCGAATTAGACGGTGAAAACAGATGGATTATTGGCCGAGAATGAACACCAAATTTATTAATTTTATATTATTAACCATAATACCCTTTTCTTTTATTAACGAGGTGTTTGGAATAATTTATGCTAAGCAGCTTATAGTTGAAAGTTAATTTTTTGTGTTTGGAATGCAACTTTTAGCTAGAGCTTTTCTATTTCTTTCCATATTTTAGTGAAGTTGAGCTTATATAATTTATTGGACAAATTTATATTTAAAAATTTATTTTATTCTCAAAATACTTTATCTATAAAATTTAATTATAATTCCATAATTAATGAACAATTATTATGTTTTAATATAAATTAAATTGTTATACAAATAACAATCAAATATTTTATTTAATATATAAATTAATTTTATATTTTATAATATTGAGAAGACAATTATAAAGGAAAAAATAAACAAAAAATAGCTACAATTTATTGATTTTATTTATTTATTATAAATTATAATTATGTAATAACATTGGGGATAAGACCGTCATATCATTTAAAAAGTGAAAATAAGCTATTGTATGAGCAATATTTTCAAAAATTATGCAAATAAGTAATATTTAAAATATAATAATATTATATGTTTATGCTAATATTATGTATTATAAACATTAATTTAATTTAATATCGTGTAATACTGAAATCAAAATTATAATGTAAAAAATAACTTCTTGATTTTATTTATTTATTATAAATTATAATTATTTAATACCATTAGGGGTAGAACAAACATTTTATTTAAAAAATTAAAATAAGCTACTGGTATTAGCAGTATTTCCAAACAGTATTTTCTCCACTTTAAGCAACTTCAGTACTTCTTTTCAAACATGTATAAATTTTCAAATCAGGAGCTTTCAGCCGCTTTCAACGGTTTTTAGCATTTATCAATAAGTTTCGGCTACTCCAATGTGATATCCCTAATAATTCTTGTGTGTATATACTTTACAAACAAAACTCGAGTATAATATTATATCATATTATATTATAATAAGTCAAAAGATATTTTCAATTAGACTGTAAAAGTCACTGTCAGGGCTGAAATAGTACAACCGTATATGATATAATCATAACGACGATAATTCCTTGACAGAAGGGTACATAAATGATAACTTGAGTTTGATTGAAACTCCCGAAGAACATAATATTTATGTGTATACTCCGTCAAAATGACTTACATAGAACAAGTAATTATGAATTATTTTATTCATTGATAATCCAACTCACATCCTTGTCGGCATTAAGGGGAGATATAAAACATAAATGATAGAATGCCGCAATATCTCGTTGGATTAATTATTAGATTCACGCACTATGAACCAGAAGTTCATCAAGTTATTTAGTGCAAAAGGAGCGACTAGAATCTCATATACCTGTTGTATATGCACCATGAAAGAACTGAAGTTCCTCATAGACAAAAAATAAATCAATTAATTCTCATTGACGCTAGAAGCGTGAGAGATTTATTGGCGCTAAGAGATAAGAAGTCCGCAGAATACAAAATTAGAACACATCACTCCAAATTTCTCCTGAAGAGGATATGTGAATCATTATGTATAAAAGTACTTGATGAAATCAACTCATGCCTAAAGACGGAGTTAGAATCATAAGACTTAGGTTAAACTAATAATTGTCTCGACCTGCAGATCGAGCATCTCCCTAATGGAGTTATGCTAGTCGACCTACCTGAAGGTCTTTAAAGAGATTTTATTTCATCCACATAGCTACCTAATGGTTGCTTCAATCACTTGAAGTGGATGAAAATTCATTTAGACCTATAGAAGATAACAAAAATGAGAACCAGAAGTTCCTTACTTATGTGCAATTGGAAAATTTAAAATGGTATTGACCACCATTTGTTATCTTCGAGACAAACATGCTATTATCTTTGATGATAATTAAATTTGTGTTGCACATATTAGTGTAGACCTTAAAGATAACTTTGAAGATTGTTATTTTGAGGGGGAGTAACAAATTGTAAATAATCCTGAAGATTAGACTGACTCCTAAAGGTCAAATGACCCTGAAGGTCAAATGGTTGTACTCTTTTTTTTTCCTTTCTAAGTTTTTCCTAAAGGTTTTCTTAGTTAAGGTTTTTAACGAGGCATCCAATGCAACACATGAGAAAATGAGTCGTTGAAATTGATTCATAAAAGAGCCAATGCAACATATGATCTCCAAAAGAGTGGCGGCATCAACATCCAGCAAATTCGCTCAAGTGACAACCTAACAGATTCTTTTACAAATGCATTACCAACATTCAAGAAGTTGTTATACAAGATCGATATGCGCCGACTTAAGGATCAAGAATGACTATATTGAGGTGGAGCAACTGTACTCTTTTTCCTTCGTCCAGTTTTTATCCCAATGGGTTTTTCTGGCAAGGTTTTAACGAGGCAACAGTTTCTTTTAGGAATGGTCAATCAAGGGGGAGTGTTGTAAATATATTTTATATATATACTTACCATATATTGTGATGACCATGTAAACCCTAAAAGCCCATGAACCCATCTTGTACTCTATAAATAGAGGTCTCCGCCCTCACAATAAGACACCTGATTTCTGCTCTCTCTATTTATTCTCTACATTCTCTCTAGTTTATAACAATATTATTTATTATCATAAACTATTATATAGAATAATTATAGAATTCCTAAATAATAATGGTATTAATGATTTAAATATATTATTATATAAATAAATAAACGGATGTACACATATATCTAAGATATAGTGATACAATCAATATCTTTCTTTCTCCCCTTCAATGATTTATTATACATGCAAATGCCAAACTTTCGATTCATCTCTCGCAAGGGGACGAAGAGATGTATTCAACTGCACAGTATCCCATTGGGCACACTTTTGGCATGCCTTAGAACTCCACGTTGCAGCCATGGGTAGGGAGCAGAGGTAGATGCTCTTCTTGAGTGTAAGAGTGGTGTTTGGGTTGAGTGTGCTTCGATAGAATCATAGCTGAACTTGAAAACTTTCCTTCCATCACTTGAACTTCTCTACTGTGTCATCTCCTTTCCCTTAAAGAATCTCATCTCCGCTCCAGAAATTTTTGAAGGCAAACTCAGGGGCGGACCCACCCTATGGCTGGGTGGGCTCCAGTTCTTATAAAGTTTATTATTATTTTTTTATTATTATTAATTCTAGAATTTTTTTAAGAATATAAGTTAAAATTATTAGTCAAACTTAATATATTTTATTTTAATTTATGCATAGTTCAAGATATTTTATTATACTGGATCTGCACTTGGGGAAACTCCTTAAGTGTCTCTTTTCTCCTCACGTGTCTCTTTTCTCCTCACATCAGACAATGAAAAAAAAAGGAGAGAGTGAGAGGGGAATTAAGGGGGTGTTTGGAGTAGCTGAAGCTTATTGATAAGTGCTGAAAGCTGCTGTAAGCAGTTTATTTGAAAATCAGTTAGTGTTTGGACATAAGTGTTGAAAGCTGCTCAAAGTAGGGAAAATAGTGTTTGAGAATACTACTGATAGAAGTAGCTTATTGTTACTTTTTAAAAGAAATGTTTGTTTTGCCCTTAGTGTTACTAATTATTATTTACAATAAATAATAAAATTCAGAAATAATTGTTATTCAATATTTATTTTTTGCTTACAATTTCAATCTAATACTATAAAATACTAAATTAATCTAAATATTATATATATTATAAAACTGTATCATAATAAATATAGTATTCAATTATATGTTAAATACTATTTATTTGTATAAATTCATCATACAAACAAAATACATAAAAATTCCTTCATAAATTTTATGAAGAATTGAGAGAGAGAGAGAGAAGAGATGCTGCGGATGTGATACAAATGTATTCTCACAAAGTATTAGGGTTAGGATAGTTATGGAATTAGATAAAATTATTATGGGTAGTTTGGTCTGAAAAAAACATAAACTATAAGCTGAAAGCTAGAAACTGGGGTGGAGCAGCTTCATCTGATTCTCTATTTTCGACCTAATTTTAGAGAATCTCAACTTTAAGCTGGGAGTCTCAAACACATCCCACACCTGAGCTTATATAAAAAGCTGTTCCAAACACCCACTAAGAACACCTTCACTTCTCCTGCTACGAAACTCCCTCACTGCTCTAAGCTTTCACCGTCTGCAGCCTCCGCCGAGTCTAGCAATAGCGCTATATTCGCTACAAGATCGAAGAAGTTGAGGTATAACCCTTCATTCCATAGCTTCCGTTGACTTCATGACTAGAATGGATCTATGTTGTTGGATGATTTTTATTTCGGGAGATCTGAAAACGTATTAACTATTTGAAGTGTTAGCAAAAGAGTGCGACTTGTAGCACCTCAACTCTTGCGCTCTATCTTACCTCATTTTACTCTTGGGTGAGAGATTCTTAAGACCACAATGTAACTATGTAAAATCGTGACTACATAACATTCAGAATTTGCTCCTTAAGTTGATCGATATGTAAACGAACCACAATAAGAACTGAAATCTAGAGAGGACCTGCTTCTAAGTGATGAGCGCAATATACCTTTAGAAACCCCGTACTTCAGGCTTTCCAACGCCACTTTCCGTTCGTTAAACGGAGCCCGGACCAGAGAGATACGAAGCCTCAAAGTTGAGTTGTTCAAACTGCGCTCGTAATGGAGCACCTGTATTAATACTGAAAAATGAAACTCTCCAGAAACTTAACCCTAACGAAACCTAAACTATCGAAAAGCCCTTTCTTTGAGCTTTCCGAAAACACGTCGCACGTATTTTTCGGAGCACGGATTGAGGAGATACGAACCGTCAAAGTCGAGCCGCCGAAACTGCACCCTTGCGCTGAATTGTAGACTTAGGCACAAAGTCTGCTCGTTTTCACCAACCTTAAACCATCAAAAACCATATCGTTGGAAAGCTAAGTTCGTTGGCTTTCTAATGATACCCTCAGTTCGCAAAATGGAATTCGAACGCGAAAGATACAAGCCCCGAAGCACCACTGGCTGAATTGCTGCGAATCTGCCGATGCAATTTTTGGAACTATTTTCTATATTGAAATGGTACCCGATCAGAAAATAAATTCTACGGTTTGTATCCTTCTGGAGTAGAATCTAAGAATGAGTTCGGCACCAAAAATTAACGGTCGAATTGTCCGAAACTAAGGCTAGAACTCGCTGCGAAAACCGCTTCAAACACTTCTTTAACCTACTTAAGATATACCCTTAAACTTCGGAAAAATGCAGACACTACTAAAATCATTGAATATACAAGGCCAGCATCGAAATACACGCATAAGACATATCCGAGCAAGAAATAAATTAAGCCAAACCTAAAATCGATAAAATCAAGCGATTCCAAAGTCGTGTGCACTAGGAGTCAAAAGAGTTTAAGACAATTAGATTAAGCTGCGACTGAATTTAGATCTCTCTTGTAAGGACTACTGAGGAAGAACGGTAGCTTCGGATACCAAGACAAGAATAACATTTCCACACCGCAAGGTGTGTTCTATTTTTCCTCTAAAAATATTTTGAGTTATTAAGCTCTTAAATTATATGCAATGTTGTTACCCATTGGAATGTTTTTATGCGCGTTCAATTTAGTTTAATGCTCTTGTATTGGTCGATCGAGGTTCTTGTTTTGACCTAACACGTCAATTCAAGGATTGTATACACCCCCGTTAGTCGTATAGTGGTTTGATCTCCACTGTGCGCTAACTCTACGGCTACAGAAAGGATTATCTGGAGAAAGGTCCGATATCCTATTTTTAAAAGAGTACTATGAGTAATGGCTCGAGACTCAAATGAAAGGCTCTGACGTAGATTCATTCCGAGATCACAATAGTAACTATTGAAAGTTGCAAGCGTGCACAAATGAATAAAATGATAAATGTTTTGTATGCTTAGGAGTTCTTTTCGTTTTAAAACCTCCTAAGTTATACGTTATACTTTGGATAAGCGCAAGTTTTATAAAAATGTGTTTGGATTTTGTAT
Organism: Lavandula angustifolia; assembly: GCA_028984105.1. Classification (NCBI taxonomy): domain Eukaryota; kingdom Viridiplantae; phylum Streptophyta; class Magnoliopsida; order Lamiales; family Lamiaceae; genus Lavandula; species Lavandula angustifolia. Next base: position 11,320,673 of record CM054820.1, read on the forward strand.
ACTGGAAGCTAATTTTATGCTTGTATACAATGTATTTTTCATTTCCACTATTTTATTCTCCTATCTAGATATATATAAATATATATATATGGGGAGTGGTTCCCGTGTGAACAACCCATATCTTGTGAACGTGTGAACACTGCACTTTAAAGATTTCACTTTCAAGTTAAATATACTGCACTTTAATACTGCACTTAAAGATAAATGTACTACACCTTAAAATGCAATATATTTGCCTTTAAAGTGCAGTACATTTGTCTTTAAAGTGCAGTGTTCACACGTTCACACGATAACATGTTGTTCACATTTGAACCTCCTCCTCATATATATATATATAGTCTTTTATCTTGTACAAAAGTTAGATTGAGTAGTATGTCAGGGTATCACAGTAGACTACATAATTGGTTGAACTGACAAGATATAAACATTTATCACAGCTGAGACAAATTAAGGATAAGTTGTTGGTTTAAGCTGCAATTTAGATAAGAAGTGGCTTGTCTTGGCTGTTTGTCTATATTTGTATACTTAAGGTGGTGTATTGATGGATCACAGTGAGATGTGTTCTCCTGATTGACCTTAGTGGAGAACCAAGATATATGTGACTTAGCTGATCTTAAGCTTGCTAAGACTTCAGCTGAGTGTATTTAGCTAGCTATCACTTTGACCTATTATGGTGAACGTCATCGCTACTGGATCTACGTATCTTGGGTGTTAGTAGTTATTTGTGGCTCATGTTGATTGTTTGTATCTTGCAACCGTATCCCTATTAAATGGGTTGATATTATCTCTTAAGGAACTCGTAATGATTATCACACTAAACCCGACCGATTGATTAAGTTCAGGTGTGTTAATAAGGTCGAGTGTTACTACTCAGGAATATAATAAGATGTTAATTAATTTAAGCTATCAGTGGGCTTAATTAATTGATGGATAATTCTATCTTAAATATGGGGATTGATTAAGTCTGAAATACAAGTTCATACTCAAGTTGAGATTAAAGGGGTAAGTCAGCACAAATTCTCTAGTGGAATGAATATGTGTTTATTAATTAATTTTGCTCTGGACTGAGCATAGATAATTAATTAATTTGATGCTCGACTTTATTTCTTGTATTAGATCTCTGATCTGGCCCAATTAGTTGTCTAATTATTTATTGTCTCTCATAAATTATTAATAGATTAATGCATTTTGTATTATTTAATAATATTATTTATCAAGAATTAATTGGCTACACTAATTAATTGATAAATAGAAGTAGCTCAGCAAATTAATTTATTATTTTATGGACTTATTACGTGGAAACTCATTAGAAGTGTAATTAAATTGGGCTACAAATATTAATATAATATTAGCTTTTAAAGCCTATATATATATATATATATATATATATATATATATATATGTATTCTGTTCATAATTAGATTAGATTTACACATTCTCACAAACGATATATGCGAGTGAGAGGGAGACAATATTCATATTTTCTTCAGCTCTCTCACCACACGGAGGAAGAATATGGTCGGCACAAAGATCAGAAGGTCTAAGATGCGAACAACAATTAAAGCTGCAACAACATACGTGGAGGAAGGTAACCGATTCTTCCTTCATATTCTATCAAAATGTTATATCAAATGCTAGCCTACTGGGTACACTAGTACTCAGCCCAAAATTCTTTCAAAAATCTTTTTCAGGTTGAGTGGTCACGTGCAGACTGAGGGAGCCGAGGCGAAGGTGGTTGTCCAATAAATTGGTTTACACTGTGTTTAATTGATCTTTTGTCCATTTCGAGAAATGAATTATTTTTTGTTGATCGTCCTTCACACTTAACTTTATTATTATTCAAGCTATGCTATTTCAAGTGTGCAGACACTTATTGTATTTTGGATAAATCTCAGACTTTACTAAATCTATGGATTTAATTTTCTGAATTAGTTCGCATTATCCTTTAATTATTAATAATTCTTTCTTTTTTAATTTTTATGTATTTCACCCCACCCCCGTTATACGCCCTCTTCCATAAATCGGGCTGTGACATCCAAACACCCACTAATTCAACTACAAAATCTATGGACTAAAATAATCAATTATTCTACAAGGGATAAAATAGTCATATAGATATTTGACCAATGATTAGCAAATATTATGAGTTTTCCATCCGTTTAGAAAATTAAACATCAATAAACTTATATATCAAAACTAGGCCCATTCTTTCACTCGGTACAGATATTGTATTGTTGCTTACAATTCAACAAGAAATCTTACTTTTGAAGATTGTACCATAACTACTCCTTTATTTTGGTTCTATCAATCCTCACTACCCGAAACCTAAAGTCATTCAATCATTTTTATTCTCCGACTGAAAACATACTTTAATGTTATACACATTTGACATAGTTTTCCCAGTACATGACGTAACGAATAATGTCCACATGAACTATCAAATCACGGTCGAATAACCATAACATCCACGTTAATAATCTAACGACCAAACAAGAATTATAAGGCGGTCGAATAAGCACACTTAACCAAAGAGTCCTCCAACCTACTACAGTTAAACTTCGATAAAGTAATATTCGATAGAGTAATAACCTCGCTTAGATAATAATTTCTTTTGATCTCAACTTGGGTCAATAGACTAAAATAATGTTCGATAAAGTTATAACCTCGTTAAACGAATATTTTTTTCCGGTTCCAAGATTATTACTTTAAAGAGGTTTAATTGTATTCTAATCACTCCTAAATTTCCATAAATAACAACTTTCAATCTAGACATCGTTGAAATCAATTAAATCAATCCCACTATAAATACACACATTACACTCTCACCCAGCTACATACTAAACTTACGAAAAAAATTACGCCTTCCCATTCTCATTCACGAAGGAAAACATAAATATGTCCAATACAACTTGTCCTTTCTATACTTGGACCAAACAAGACTGTTGGGTGATGATTCTATCATCAACATAGTCTTACTTAGTGGGAAATGATTCTATCTTCTATACTGAACCATGCTCAGCAGCCTAGTGCTCTGAATATTGAGAAGATTTGAAGATCTCAAAACCCTATCTGATTGGTGAACCATTCCATTGTAATCGTTATTTTTTTTGTCTCTGATGTTTCAGACTCAGTAGACACTCTGCTCTGATCAAGGCGCTCAGTAGATTATCTGCCTTAACACCGAAGTAGAAGACTCCGTGATAACTGGACTCAGCAGGAGCAAGATATGCGAAAGAATCGGAGAACCGGACTCGGTTGGAGCAAGATATCGAAAGAGTCGAGTGAACTGGACTCAGCAGAGCAGCGTTCATCGAACTCGTAGCTGATCTTCGATAGACTTTACTCGGCTATCTACCTACCGAATACGGGATCGGACTCGAGATCGGTAGACGGTCTTCCGAACCGTCGAGATACTTTTGAAAAACAATCAGCATTGTCATACACGAGGAAGAGAGAAGTCAGCTTCAGTTTGCCTTGAAGTCTGTGTTGTCTCAACCACTCTATCCGCCTCGACGAATGACAAGAACACACGTGTCTTCTCACCTGCTAAAGCTGCAGTCAACCCTTTACCTAAAAAGGTGGGAAAGCACATTGTTACCTACTTCAAAAGAGCCGTTTGCTACCAAAAGAGAGAGAAAGAAGAAGATCGTCTCCAACGGATCTTTTCCAATCTCTGCTCTATAAATAGAGGGACATTTCAAGAAGAGAGAATGTGCATAAGCTTAAACGACGAAAACATACACAAGCATTAAAACGAGCTAGAACCAGAAAACCCTAAGTCTTCCGCAAGAACTTGAAGATCTATCTCCGTGAAAGACTACCTTCTCACTCATAGGGAAACAAGCTAAACTGTTAGAAGAGCCTCTAGTATCCAAATCGACGATACACGAACTTAAAGCTTATTTCAGCTGTTCGTCGATCTAGAAGCTACATTCTCTTTCCCTATCCCTCTAACCCTAAGCTCAACCGAATATACTTATAGCTTAGACGAAGGAGTTCATATTTGAACCCAATCCTTATTGTAAAAGGACTCCTTCATAGTTGGAGAAGTTTGTCAAACACTTTAGTTTGATGCCTTTGTAAACTGGGACTTGCTCAGTATAATCCCCAAGCCACAACTTTGTCATGTGCACAAGCTGACTGAGACTAACTCAGTATAATAAATAGCCTCCTGAACTTTCGGGACAGTGGACGTAGGATCGATTGATATCCGAACCACTTTAAAAATCTGTGTCTCGTTATTGCTTTCGATTCTTGTTGCATTGATTTTACTTGTTCATACCGAAAATCTTCTTTAAAATCATACAACCTGTCTCAAAGATACCGAACTGTCTACTTGCTGAACCGAGACTTGCATAAAACGGTTTTCCACTCAACCGATTAGGGCCTACACTTTTCCGCACCGCCGAACTCTACCTCGTTTGATACGGATCGACTCGGTCGGCTAGCGTGATCTCGGTAGAGTCGACTCGTTCTTTAAGACTCTTTGCCACACACGATTCGAACGGCTATTTGGTCTGCCTTGAATTATTTCAAGATGCGGCACTTTCCCCGAACAGGACTGTTCGTGTTCGAAGTTGAGAAAATCGGATTCGTGTGTATTCACCCCCCCTCTACACTTGACCGTACACTCGGGACCAACAATTGGTATCGAGCGGGAGTTCTTTAAGACTCTTGTTATCTTGAAACCGGTCTACTTGAACGGATCCCGAAAATCGTTTTCACTACATATCACTCTACATTCATATCATTATTTTTATATGGCCGATATGTCGGGGATAAGAATGGTACCCATGTTCTCGGTAGAGAATTATGGAGTATGGCGAGTCGAATGGAAGCACATCCGACATCCCTCCATGATAGTATGATCCGAAGTGCTTGAAGATGGACCTATTGTTCCCATGATCGATAGTGTCGTGACTCGAGCCCCAGTGAAGGAGGAGGAATGGTGGACCGGGAAGAAGATCCCTAAAGACGAAGTCTCTTCACTCCCGAAGAGAAGAAGCTTCACAACTTAGACCGAGTCGCCGTAAATGCCATACCGACCACTCTTAGTGATTCTTATCTTGGCGGGGGTTCGGGGAATGCAAAACGGCAAAGGAACTGCGGGACGCTCTAGCGCTACCGAGTCGTGGAACTCAAAAAATAAAAGCTAACAAACTGGCGCTGGAACTCCAAAAGCTGGAAAGTCTGTCTCTCATGCCTGGCGACAAAATAGAAGATCTGAACGTCAAATTTACGAATCTGATGAATTCCATCAATGGGTTGGGAAAGACATTCAAAGAACCGAGAAATGAATCTCAAGATACCGAGGGCACCGCTGGGATGGACACCGGACACCTTTTGCCACCTTATTGCGACATTCTGATTTAGATGTTGTCTCTCCTGACCATATCTTTTCAGAACTTCAGGCAGAAGAGTTTGAGTTCGACAGACCTCAACGAAAGCAAAGAGTTGAAGCTGACAATAAAATTGACCATGCCTTCAAAGCATCAGTCAGCACAACATCTCCAGCGACAAGCAAGACAACGAGTAAGACTGAACCTTCACTCAATGATCTACAAGAAGGAAGTCTCGCTCAGAAGTACGCGTTGCTCGCTGTGAAGTATCAGAAGGAGAAGGAGAGGCGCAGAAAACTGACTAGAGCATACCGAGACATAAAAGGTAAGTCAGATTATACTCCAAAACGCACTCCTGACTCACAATCTTCTGAATGCAGAAAGAAGGATGACTCAGCACCATCAAAGGATAGTAAAAGCAAAGAAGAAAGAGTCATCATTTGCTACAATCGCAAAAAGCCGGACACTATCAATATGATTGTCCCGAGCTCGAGTGGTCTTTGAACGCGCAGCACGTAAGGCAAGGAGAGAGAAATTCGCCCAGAAGAGACAATCCTATATTGCAGGCGAGATCTCAGATGACTCAGAAGAAGTCGACTCCTTCATGGACTCATCTGACGATGAAGCAGCTTTCATGGCCTTAGAGCATGAAGTCGAAGAAACAATCGAAAAGTGCCTAATGGCGGGGAGAAGAGGATGAGGTAAACTCTCATGAACCACCGAATTCCTCTTCACAATGCACACACGACAACTGTTTCGAAGTGCGGATGGGAATTTGGACATCACGACCGCCTATGAAGAATTATTAGATGAACAAATTCAAATGAGTGCGCAGCTCGGTAAGACTCTTCGAGAATTGGATACCCCGAAAGTGGAAAATCGAGACTTTCTCGGGAGAGTCGGGCCGCTACGAAGCCGAAGGACTTGTGTTGAGACTCGGGGGAGGAGATGAACTCTCCGATAGCCAAGTCTCGAGCATCAAGAAGATCGAATTTCGGTTTTGACCAATGACTTGACTCGAAAGATACTTGAACCGAGTCTACCAAGCAAGAACTGTCGGGACTTCGGACCAAGCACGACATACCGAAAAAGAGTGATGATGTCCGGAAGAGCCTCGATGACCGAGCGTTACATGGGCGCCGAAAAGAAGCCGGAGGCTATGCTTGCAAGCAACAAGCCCAAGCACCGTAAGGAAGGACTTGGTTTCAATCGGAAGCTTCCTCATCCGCCCCCGTACACCCGTGGGTGCGTCTAACCGATAGGTTTGTTCGAGGAGAAACAATCAATGCAAATATTTTGAACCCCTCAAAGAAAGAACAAACAAAAGATGAAAGCACCTCATCCTACGCATCGATTCCGACCGTAAGATCGGACCAAGACACCCCGGTTCGGTCAAGGGGGAACTAGCGAGTTAAGTGGGGCGATCGGTATGGACCACCTCGGTTGACACATCCAGCTCAATATGGGTCATATTACTATGATCCTATAGTCGAAGAGGTTCCAAGAGTCGAAAAAGAAGAAAAACGCACAAAAGGCAAAGGTCGGCAGTCCACCAACTAAGAAGATCCGGACTCCCGAACCCGAACGGCCTAAGAAGTCGGCTTTGACCATCCGGTGGTCAAGTATGTTGACTCAAGTGGAAAGAAACTGTCCGAAACCACCGGGGTTGTTAGGCAGATTTGGGTTACTAAAACTAACATCTAAGGACCCAAAAACAAAATAAAGGGTACCCGAATATAATTACTTTTTGCGGGTGCACAAAGATCTTTGGTATGTGGACGGTGGATGCTCAAGACATATGACTTACCAAAGGAACCTGCCGAAGAATTATATAGGCGAAGAAGGACCCGAGTGAGTTTGGAGACAATGCAAAAGGCTATACAAGAGGATATGGAGCACTCGGCATTGGACCGCCACGGCTTCTAGAGTATCATATGTTGAAGGACTTCGACGATAATCTTCTCTCTCGTTAGTCAATTCCGTGATAACTCGAATAGAGTGATTTTTGACACCGGTTTTACGTGATGTCATTGATAAATCCACAGGGGAAAACAAGGTGTTATCGGTTCGCGTAAAAAGAATATATATGTAGCCGATCGGAACTCGGCGGAACACGAAGCTTGTCCGTGTGGCGAAGAACGACAACCGTACGGGATGGCTTTGGCATAGGAGACTCAGCCACCTCAACTTCAAAACGCTCAACAAACTAGCAAGGAACACTCTAGCAAGAGGACTCGCCGAATGAAGTATTCAAAGCAAAGACACTCGAGTGTGAAGCATGTCCGAAGGGAAAGCAAACAAGGAATCAAAATCCACCTGTTCCATCTCCTTCCACTGATGGAATCCTTCAGTTGCTACATATGGATTTGTTCGAGCCTAGTCTCTCCAATGACGATCGAGGCAAGAAATATGCTTTAGTGGTCATCGATGACTACTCACGCTACACATGGGTCATATTCATTGCCAACAAGTCTGACGTCAAAACAGAGTTACCAACGCTTCTGAAAAAGCTCAGTGTCGAGAAGAACACCAAGATAATCAAAATTCGTTCTGACAGAGGAACTGAGTTCCTTAATTCCATAGTAGAGGAGTTCTGCAAAACAGAAGGAATTGAGCATGAGACATCTGCTGCGCGCACCCCTCAGCAGAACGGGGTTGCTGAACGAAAGAATCGCACACTCAAAGAAGCAGCAAGAACTCTACTCGCAGACTCGGGACTCCCAACCAAATTCAGGCGTAAGCAACCGACGCCGCATGTTATACTCGAACCGATCTCTACCGACAAAGCGAGCATAAAAGAACACCATATGAACTATGGAACTGCAGGGAAGCCTTCTTTATCTTATTTCCATATCTTTGGTTGTTCATGCTTTATCCACAATAATGGGAAAGATCAGCTGAAGACTTTTGATAGCAAGTCGGATCGGGGAGTTTTCTTAGGATACTCTCGGGTCAAGCAAAGCTTTCGTGAGTATTCAACTATCGGACTCTTTGCGTGGAGAAAAGCCCTCATGTTGTTTTTAATGAGTTTGCTACGAAGACAGGAGAGCAATAACTCTAACTCTAAATCCGAGGACATCGAGAAGCGGCTACATGATCTAAGCTTAAAAGACAAACCTAAAAAGATCCAGCCTATGTTGGGATGATGATTCAGACGAAGAAACCGAAGACAAGTCTACCGAATCTCAACCGGCCGAGCAAGTAGGCCGAACAGATTGACTCTCCCGAACAGAGTCAATCACGGGTAACTCGGGTCGATGAGGAAACCTTAGAGGTAATCGAGACCACTACCGAGAGTAACAACTCGGGGGGGGGAACATCTATTAATGTTCCCGAGCCGAATGCCCCCGAACCTCGGAAACTCGGTAGATCACACTCTCATTCTTGAATTGCTTCAATCTCGGGAATAGTACGACCGAAATTCCTAACTCACCTACTATCTCGTGTTGATCAAATTTCGGATGAAGAGCTGAAACATCGTAGATCGTGGCTAGATGCTCACACTCCCGATCTAATCATTGGAGATCCTTCAAAGAAAAGTCAAGATAAGATCCAGATTTTGTCAAGGAGAAAGTGCATTATATTCCTGCTTCTTGTCTACTGAAGAGCCTCAGACGATTGAGGATGCACTTAAAGATGCTGAATGGATCATAGCTATGCAGGAGGAGCTGAATCAGTTCACGAGAAATGAAGTTTGGGAGCTTGTTAACAGACCCCGGCATCAACACGTCATTGGAACAAAATGGGTCTTCAAGAACAAGCGAGATGAAAACAACGTCATAGTAAGGAACAAAGCAAGGCTCGTGGCTAAAGGCTACTGTCAAGCTGAGGGAATAGATTTCGATGAGACATTCGCTCCAGTTGCAAGATTGGAGGCAATCAGACTATTCCTAGCCTACGCAACACATCAAAGATTCAGAGTCTATCAAATGGATGTGAAGTCTGCGTTCCTGAACGGCGTACTGAAAGAAGAAGTCTATGTAGAACAACCGCCCGGCTTTCGGCAGGGACATCGGTTTACTGGACTCGAAAGGCTCTATATGGGTTAAAACAAGCACCCAGGGCTTGGTACGATACCCTGTCAGAGTTTCTTCTTCAGAAAGGTTTTCAGAAAGGCACAGTAGATCGCACGCTGTTCAACATTCAACTGGAAGACGACTTATTACTCGTGCAGATCTATGTAGACGACATTATCTTCGGATCAAAGAACGTCGTCATGTGTCGGCCAGCTTTGAGAAAATGATGAAGGACAAGTTCGAGATGTCAATGATGGGTGAAATGAACTATTTCCTCGGCTTTCAAGTCAAACAATCTGAAAAGGGAACGTTCATTAACCAAGGTAAATACACTCGAGACCTCATCAAAAGATTCGGTTGTACATCCGGCAAACCTATCAAGATCCCGATGAACACGAATATGAAAATCGATCTTGATAAAGAGGGAGTATCGATAGACCAAACCGAATTTCGTGCAATAATTGGTTCCTTATTATATCTAACCGCTACTCGTCCCGATATAACTTATCTTTGTAGGTGTCTGCGCTCGATTTAAGGCGAATCCTAAGCGAGCCACATGGACTCAAAGAAAGAAGATTCTCCGCTACCTCGAGGCACACCCGACATGGGTTTATGGTATCCAGCTGATGATAATATTGAACTAACTGGTTACTCGATGCCGACTATGCAGGATGTAGAATTGACCGAAAATCAACTTCAGGAACTTGTCAGTTCCTAGGCAGTAAGCTGATCTCATGGTTTTCAAAGAAGCAGCACTCAGTAGCCACGTCAACTACTGAAGCTGAATACATGGCTGCCGGAAGTTGTTGCGCCCAAATCCTTTGGGCGAGACAAAGGCTAAGAGACTATGACGTCATTCGGAATGAAGTGCCGATATTCTCGCGACGCTACCGAGTGCTATTGCAACCACTCGTAACCCTCGTACTACACACGAGATGCAAGCACGTGGACATTAGGCATCACTTCATTCGCGACCATGTCGAAAAGAAGGATATCAGAATGGAAAAGATCCATACTGACAAACAAAGGGCTGATATTATGACCAAACCTCTAGCTGAATCCAGATTCAAAGAACTTTCAGTAGAGCTAGGTCTGCTGGACCCTACTGACCCCAGTCAGTAAGAAGGTTCCAGGAGAGGATCATTCAGTAAGGGGGAATGATCACTCTCAATACTGAGTAAATTCAGTACGTAGAGACAAAAAAACTATCTACAAGAGGTATCAGCTGACTACTATGTTCAGCTGACAGGTTTGCGTATCTCTACTCAGTAGTAACGAATAAAACAGTAATGCATTTATGATGAAGATTCAGCATGCTATTAAATATCCTAAGTTTGTCATTTATTATTAACGGCCTATATTTAATGCACGACATTCCATACACAAGTTTGCTGAACTCTGCATGCATTTAATGCATGTCATCTCATAGTTACTACTTAGGCATATTTACAACTGACTTTGACTTAGGCGGCATATGTGATCATTACTTAATATATCTTTTAATCTTGACCGTCCATCTCATAAAGCAAGTTTAAACTCTGCCTTTGATCGAAAACCGTTCACCTTCATGTTAGATATATATTTTCGATCATATCTTTAGAAACCGCCATTACCGCACTTAAAATCCTCTGCATCCGAAAATTCTGAGATCATTCCTTGCAATCCCCTCTTGCATATCCTTTCAAAATCTCTCTTTCGGTATGCTTATTACAACTGCTACACGAATTAATCTTCTTTTTTAGAATCACTATACAAACTGTTTTATTTAAATCGATACTGATAAATGCTAGTGTAACAGGTACAATGGCAAGTAAAAATATTTCGATTCTGCCTCCGAGTTAACATGCAAGAAATCCTCGGACAAGGATCGTGTTTGGTTCGAGTCAACCATGGAGTTCAACGCCTGTGATCTCGATTATATGGACGAGATCTTCTCAGCTCTCAGAGAGTCAGGGCTTGAAAGTTTTCTTTCAAGAAAGCCGACATACTTCCTCCCGAGGCAGGTGGCCGAAGTTTATCTTAATTCTGACTCAGTAGGCGGGGACATAATCGGAAGATTCGCCGTTCACGAGATCAAGGATGCTTTTCCGATTCTGAAGCAAATATCACTCAAGGAGGCACTAAAGAGAAGTTTTGATCTGCCTTCTGAAGGAGCCAGTACTGTGGGGTACAAGGATGATCTTGTAGATGACTATTTGACAATATTATGTGGAAAGCCCACGACCTTCAGAGCTACTTTTCCTAAAAACAACATGCTGCCTCAGTACAGAGCTTTGGCTTATATTGTGACGCAGCCTATCGACCAGCCAAGCGTGCTCATTCGATCAAGTATCGAGGCTCAAGATCCAGCTCATGATGGCCATATATGATAGAGCCCGATTAATTGGACGGAGTTCTTTATCCGTGAATTCATGGCTCAGGCGGCAAAATTCGACAAGGCCTCTTGCACGCTGAGTGCAAAGGGCAAGCTTCTTTATGGACTGAAGTTGTCCATAATGATAGAGGATGTCTGCGGATTCGAACCAATCACCTACAAATGACAAGGAGTATTTTAATGTGAAGAAGGTCGATTCCACAACAAGATCGCTGCTCTTCGGCAGATCGGGTCAGTCCCTCACCGTAACTCGGCAGACTAAGCCTCGGCGAGGCTACACCCTCGAAGAAGAGAACACCTCCAAAAAAAACTCCAAAGGCACCGGCTAAGAAACAGAGGAAAGTCATTCCGGACGTGCCTACCGAACTTGAGGTTTCTCCCTGAAGTTCTCGGCGCTCGGGCTACTCAAGAACCTATTCAGCCTCGGCGGGCGATAGACGAGTCGAATCATCTCGAGAAGACTCAATCGGTGGAGAAGGCCGTCTCCACCGAGGAACCCGTAGAAGTGGAACAAGGGGATGCTATCGAAGCACATAGCGAGGAGATTCGGCGTCTTGACGGCCCCCTCTCGGTTCCACCACTCGAGCGGTGTGCCTCTCGCTGAGACTCGACGCCTCTCCATAGACTTGGAGTCCGAGACATCAAGATCCGAAGAAGAGACAATTAGGATGGAAGCTTCAAGTGATCATATCCAGAGCATCCCGAGAGATTCTTCAACAGATTCCGAGCTTGCCGACTACTCGATCCGTTGCTCATTGCAAAATCAGCAAGGCTCCACATGTTGCTGCGATTTCGGGAGTGGCCCCAACTACAACGTCTAGTACTCCACTACTCCCGCCAGCGGCTTCATGAAGAAGAATTGAAGTTGAGGGAGCAAATAGGCTACTCCGAGCCTCGCCGACCTCAAGCACCATGGAGAACCCGAGGGTTGCTATGCCGGCAATGATACATGACAGGCGGCTAGCTACCGGCTCAAGACCCTCGGATGGATCGGACCACGATGGTCAAGATCCACCCGATGATTCAGCCCCGGAAAGCCCGATGAGGAAAATCCCCGTGACAAGGATACACATGCTACCGAACAAGCTCAACCTCCACTCCGTATCCTTGGACTCGCGAAGTCCACGGGCGGTGCTTCGTCCTCGCCAGAGCCCGCTCGGCTCTTCTTGGAGTCGACTTACGAAGCGGCGCCCGGCCCAACTTCCAAGAGATCTCGATCCGTAGCAAAAGCTCTCACCGCTCAGGGAATCCAGAATCGAGCTCTTGCGAAGGCCGTCCACAAGGTGTGGAAACAGACTGCGCTAGCCACAACCAATGAAAACATCAGTATCTAAATCAGCCGCCCCTGTTGTCTCTGAAATTGTATCCGAAGCTTTGGCTAAGCAGCAGAAGCAGTTTGATGATCAGCTCGGAATCATTCGGGAAGGACAAGCCAAACTTCTCGAAGCATTCCGTGTTTCAATATCCAGTCATACCGAGTCCTTCACCGAACAAGCCCGGGCCACGGAGATCCGACTTGACAACATTCAACCGGTCGTGGAGGATAAGATTTCGAGAAGCGACGAGAATTCAAGGCGACGGATGACCTCTCCCATAAGCAATACTCGGAGGAACCGACTAATGAGAGGAATGAGCTGCACTTGGCACCGACAAAGATCCATGACAGATCGGGACGAACCGTCCGCCGTCTACACACGCCTAGACAAGAAGGTACTCGTCCCTACCCCTACTGTAATTGATGATGTCCAAAAAGGGGGAAGGAAAAGAGAAGAGTACGGAAGGAAAAGAGAAGAGTACGGAAGGAAAAGAGAAGAGTACCGAGAAGCCGACCCCTACCAAAACTACCGCCAAATTACTTAAGGGGACAACTTCACCGAGATCCGAGAAAAGACCAAGTCCGTGACCGAGATAAGCGGGACTCGACTCGGACTCGCATGCAGGGTAAGGCCCGGGGTGTCTTGGCTGCGAGCACAGGCCGAGACCCGACCCAAGTGGCTCAGGAACCCGGGCTACTCATGCAACCCGGACTCCGACGAATTTTATCAAGGAGGTTGCGAGTATTTGCCGAGCAGAAGAGTCGAAGAGGAAGAGGCTCCTCTCCCTCCACCTGTTCGGGGAAAAGGCAAGAAAGTGCTGATTCTCCCAACCCCTCCACCAAGAAAACGAAGAGATACATTTCACCGAGGAGGAGGCTCAAATTGCGGTGATGAGAAGGTGGCAAGGGAGATTGCAGAAACAGAAGCTGCTAATAAACCAAAGTCTAAGCCTGTCAAAGGAAAGACAAAATCTCCAGCTCGAGGAGGAAGAAAGCCTGCTAGGATACCTCCAAGGAAAATGATTATCGAGGATGAAGAAGATAGGGAGAAGGAGAAGGAGAAAAAGAAGCAAAGCACTGAGAAGCAGGGTACGTCAAAAGAAAAATCAAGTACCCCTGCTGAATCTGAAGACATTCCTCAGAAAGCCACTGAAGCCCAAGATGATGAAATTGAGGCCATATTCGACCAAATGAACAGATACCTATACAGAGGCGAAGAGGCTAGACAAGTTCAGGCTGCCAGAGACAGAATCTGGGAGGCAAACCTTGAAGCACTGAGAAAAAGAACTGAGGAAGAGGCCAGGCTGAGAGTACCTTCAAAAGCTGATATTCCTTATCGATACGAAGGTTCGGGAAGCCGACCGATCTCGAAATCGCACAGATGGCCAAAGACAGACAATTGGATACCTGCTCAATTTACTCAGAGATGGGAATCGGCAAAGATAGAGTTCATCAAGCGCAATTATTTCTGGAGGTTCTGGCCCAACATGACTAAGGCTGATGCATACACATAATGGATGATGATAAGTGAACCTGATCTATACATATACTTGCATAAAGCCGTATCTGAAGGTATAGAAGTCAGTGTTCCGGAGCCCAGAATCATACCTCCACCTAGAAGAAATGATGACTCAATCCACTTTGGGGTAATAGAAGCTGAAGTGAAGTATGCTGCATCAAAGAGAGAACTGGACGAAGATGAGCCAGCAGACTTTGCTGCATACTTGAAGCTGAGGAAGAACACATACCGGATGTATGGAGTGCCACTGCCAGAGACGCAATCTCAAGGATTCATGGACAGGATCAAGCAGTTTAAGGGCTCCTAGGCTTAGTTCTGATCTTCCTAGCTTAGCAAGATTTGTAATTGTACTGATCTGAATAACTCATATATACAAATCTGATTTTGGCTCTGACAACCACTTGTTGTCTATTCAGCCGTGTTTGTATTATGCTTTAACACTCAGAATCACTAAAGTGATGACTGACTCACACACTCACTCTATTTACTTTCTTGTCAGTTTATTACTTTATTAGATTCTGCTAGTCTAGTTTCTATGTAATGGGGGAAATTGTGTTTTGCCCCTGTTTTCTCGAAATTTTAGAAGCTGCCGGAACAACTCCGTCGATCCTACCCGTAATATTGTAAGGAGCTCTGTTTCTGTTAGTTTAGTGTTAGCATAGATGATATGTTTTGGCATCATCAAATAGGGGGAAATTGTTGGGTGATGATTCTATCCTCAGCATAGTCTTACTTGGTGGGAAATGATTCTATCTTCTATACTGAACCATGCTCAGCAGCCTAGTGCTACGAATATTGAGAAGATTTGAAGATCCCAAAACCCTATCTCGATTGGTGAACCATTCCATTGTAATCGTTATTTTTTTATCTCTCCGAGGTTTCGGACTCGGTAGACACTCTGCTCCGATCAAGGCGCTCGAGAGATTATCCGCCTTAACACCGGAAGTAGAAGACTCGGTGATACTTGGACTCGACGAGAGCAAGATATGCGAAAGAATCGCAGAATTGGACTCACTGAGCAAGATATCGAAAGAGTCGGTAGAACCGGACTCCGCAGAGCAGCTTCATCGAACTCGTAGCCGATCTTCGATGACTTTACTCGCCTATCTACCTACCGAATACGGGATCGGACTCGACATCGGTAGACGGGTCTTCCGAACTGTCGATACTTTTGAAAAACAATCGGCATTGTCATACACGAGGAAGAGAGAAGTCGCCTTCGTTTGCCTTGAAGTCTCGTGCTTGTCTCAACCACTCTATCCGCCTCGACGAATGACAAGAACACACGTGTCTTCTCACCTGCTAAAGCTGCAGTCAACCCTTTACCTAAAAAGGTGGGAAAGCACACTGTTACCTACTTCAAAAGAGCCGTTTGCTACCAAAAGAGAGAGAAAGAAGAAGATCGTCTCCAACGGATCTTTTCCAATCTCTGCTCTATAAATAGAGGGACATTTCAAGAAGAGAGAATGTGCATAAGCTTAAACGACGAAAACATACACAAGCATTAAAACGAGCTAGAACCAGAAAACCCTAAGTCTTCCGCAAGAACTTGAAGATCTATCTCCGGCGAAAGACTACCTTCTCACTTCATGGGAAACAAGCTAAACCGTTAGAAGAGCCTCTAGTATCCAAATCGACGATACACGAACTTAAAGCTTATTTCAGCTGTTCGTCGATCTAGAAGCTACATTCTCTTTCCCTATCCCTCTAACCCTAAGCTCAACCGAATATACTTATAGCTTAGACGAAGGAGTTCATATTTGAACCCAATCCTTATTGTAAAAGGACTCCTTCATAGTTGGAGAAGTTTGTCAAACACTTTAGTTTGATGCCTTTGTAACCTGGGACTTGCTCGAGATAATCCCCAAGCCACGCTTTGTCCTTGCACAAGCCGACCGAGACTAACTCGCATAATAAATAGCCTCCCGAACTTTCGGGACAGTGGACGTAGGATCGATTGATATCCGAACCACTTTAAAAATCGTGTCTCGTTATTGCTTTACGATTCTTGTTGCATTGATTTTACCGTTCATACCGAAAATCTTCTTTAAAATCATACAACTATCTCAAAGATACCGAACTCGTCTACTTGCCGAACCGAGACTTGCATAAAACGGTTTTCCACTCAACCGATTAGGGCCTACACTTTTCCGCACCGCCGAACTCTACCCGTTTGATACCGAATTCGACTCGCCGCCCAGCGCATCTCGGTAGAGTCGACTCGTTCTTTAAGACTCTTTGCCACACACGATTCGAACGGCCTATTTGGTCTCGCTAAATTATTTCAAGACGACACTTTCCCCGAACAGGGCTGTTCGTGTTCGAAGTTGAGAAAATCGGATTCAGGTGTATTCACCCCTCCCCCCCTCTACACCTGACCGTACACTCGGGACCAACAAAGACACAAAATTTGAAATCCGTTTTTACCTAATCACTCATAGCAACAACTATGTCCACGCAATAACTCTTTGGACAAACAATATAGGATGACTTCAAGCTCATATATGCGACAAATTTCTCTCAAAATACCCATATTTGGTGGACCGTGTAGGATATTTTAATCAACAAAGTGACCAAAACATCCAAGACTGGTTAACAAACGTCCTTCACATTGGCTCATAAGTTTTTCTACCTCGAGGTATATTAAAAAAATAAATTACCACTTAAATCAATTTCATTTTCATAAGCAACTAACTTACGTTCAATTACATAAACTCTCAAGAACGCTTCATACCTTTACCATGTTCACCGATGTGTTACCTTTTCATGTACACCAACAACCAACACCGTATTCACTAATCCAACAATCACTATTCCACCAAATATACATTAACGTAACATATCAACTAATCAGCAGGTAATACCTCGAGCAATTTATGCAGCCCTAGGCAATAGCAAAAACGACAGATCACACTAAACTACCAAAAAAGAAAATGGACAATAACAGTTGGAACTGACAAGCTTGAAGGCGGATGGCATAGCTTCTTCAACGACAACAACCTAACCATTGGAGATATGTTGTTGCTACGGAACACCGTCATCTGGCAGTACGATATCATCTCAATGAATGCACAACACAATGCGAAAATAGATCGTCCAACAAACCACCACTATCAACCCTACTGCAATACCAAGAAGACACAAACGGTACATTATTACGCTTTTATATGCACCAAATTATTATAATTCAACTATATATTACTTGACTATCAGGTCGCATCTCCTCATCCATTCCAACCTTCACCTCATCACTGACATTATACCCTGACAAAATGTTTCTTTTAGAACTACAAAACGTACTTGAAGCATACGGTAACAATAATATTTCAAAATACACTGTAGATCTCAATTTAAAGTTACTACAATACTCATTACTTCTGCAGCCATCCCTCACTTCGCAGACATCCTCCTCTTGAATGACGACATAAATGAAATCCTCATCAAAACCGGGATGAATGAATACCGAATCGGAATATGAAACAAGACGTTATGCTTCAACTGGAAGCTCTTTGTCGAAGATCACAATTTACAGAACGACGTCATGATTTTCTTCCTACCACACACGGACACCGAGTTCACCATTACAATATTCAATCAACTAGGATACGAAAGGACTTACGAATGGCAATACAAAATGAAAAGAAATTTCTAAGAAAAAAACTAACGTCCTTGTCCTACTAATAAAAAATTTCAACTTTCATACATTCGATATATTCATCGTTATTAGTTTACAACACATTCTGTATGTTCATCGTTTGCGCAAAAATTAAACCACTTACTCTTATCACTATAAAAATCATCCCGCATAGTACTCCAACATCAACTATAACTCTCTTAATTATCTCCCGCCAATTTCCATTTATCTCACTCTCTCAGTGCATGGAAAATGCAAAGATCATATATTAAAATTAGTAGAAGAAGATATTTAGAATACCATCAGCTTTACACATCTCAGATATGTAAATTATTCATAAAAAATCATGTAAAAAATCCGAAACGGTGTAGTTATTTTAAACATTATGTATCAAAACGCGACAAATCCTTCACCTTGGCAATGTTAGAGACAATACATAAGAGTAGCCTAATTCTGTTCCTAATGAACTGCTACTTATAAGCCGATTCAAGCTAACAGTTAAATGTGGGTTGTATCCTTCCAGATTACATCAGATTAAGTGAGTTGGCAAAGTGGAGCCGCCATTATGTATTAGGTTCATATAACTTCTAACAAGATCAATATAACCTTAATAGTGGTCTAAAGTGACCACCCCTTAACATTTTCTGAATTCCCAATTCCTTAGTATTCAAAAATTATGTACTTACCTTGATTTTTCTTTTTCGAGATTTTCTATTCCGTCGCCCAAAATTGGAGATTCATCTTCCTGAAATTCCAAATTCTACCCTTTGCATCCTCTCCCCAACCAACGGCCGTATTATTTCGGATTATTTTACAAGTACGTGATCCAATCAGTGCATGTACACATTCTTTATATTAAAAGAAATAGGACACAAAAACTTTAATATGGTTGCAAATACACTGATAAATGATTAATTTTGTGAGAGAGAGAGAGAGAGAGAAACTTTCAAAGGCGCAACCTCAATTATTTCCATCCATCCAAAACTAAAAAATGTTTCTTTTTCGTACTTACAAAGTTGGCTACGCGTTCTAATATCACGGTGGGTGCCTCTGCCTATACATTTGTCTTTGTCAGTTAATCTTACAGCACGTGACTTCAATCACATGCTTCGTCATTCCAATGGAAAAACTCTGTGCAAATGGAAAAAAGCAGCAACTTGTTCCGACTACAAATCCGCAAAAGCTTTATCCACAACCTTAAATCTCCCCTCATTGCTTGTAACTCGAACCGCCTGCCTTGGCTGGCTTCTCTTTCAAGCTTGGACTCGTGAAAGACTCGGAGTTACTCGATTGGCTTTCACCGCAACCCGGCCTCATCCAGATCTTGATGTGGCCCTCCCGGCAAACCGTCAGGACCGATTCTTGAGTGAATGTCAAACCGGAAAGAGGCTCTGTGTGGACACGATGGCCCACCAGTGGGGAGAGCTTGGGAACATCGCGCATGCTAGGAGACGGTTGCAAGGTGCCGACGGGGCAAGCGCCGTCCCAGTGAGACGACTGGCTTCCGGTGCTAAAAGTGGGAGAGCCACCAAGGGGACGGCGAACTGGCACTACCAGCTCATCCATTTCTAGATCCCACAACAGCAATTGTGTGTCCTGCATCACATTTCAGCTTCTCATTTATACCACCAAAAACTGAGTAACATTTGCAAGATCAATAAATTAAGAGGGCGTTCTGGTTGAGAGAATTGTGCGATAGTAAAATTAATTTTTGGAAACAATGATGGGGTTAATATTTATGCGAGTAAGAATTGAGCCTGTAAGACCACCAAACTATGATTCATTTTAGATAAACCACTATTTAATAGACAATATACTGCTTAAGTACCTGACCGACGGAACCAAAACGGTAGACGATGTTTTCCCCAACACCATCTGAATTTGGAGCAAGCCAATATGAATCAAATGCCACCCCACTAACCTGCCAAAGTTGAACATGAAATGAAAGAATCATTCATAGATCATGATAAAGTAAAAGGCAACACTAATTCTCTGTTATAATACAAGCCATTTTTTAGGGTCTGTGAGGTAAAAACATGCAGTTAGTGCGCAGAAGCTGAATTTGCTCCTCATCGACAAATTAAAACGTAGTCTAAACTGGTAGAAAGTAATCTATACAAAGGAAATAATTACTTATCATCTACGGAAACAAGGGTCCAAATTCTTGTTCGTACATCAAGTAGTTTATAATAAAGCAAATGATTTATTCAAAATAGTGGCCTCACCCATGAGTTGTGCCCTTCACCCCAAGCTACAATTTTCCGATCTTCCATACTCCAAACTTGAACGAGGTCATCCTCACCTCCAGTCAAAATGTATTTTCCATCCGTGCTGTCATTCGACTACACATTAGCTATATATATAATATTGACACTGAACAATTTAATTTTGGACAG
The DNA here is from genome assembly GCA_028984105.1 of Lavandula angustifolia. Lineage (NCBI taxonomy): Eukaryota > Viridiplantae > Streptophyta > Magnoliopsida > Lamiales > Lamiaceae > Lavandula > Lavandula angustifolia. Next base: position 11,341,266 of record CM054820.1, read on the forward strand.
AGAGAAGGGGGAAAACAGAAGATATAGAAAGCAACAATAAATTCAAAATTTTTGAAAAGAAAATTAACTCACCTCCAAGCACAACATAAAAGAGCACCGTAATAGCTTTTTCCACCACATATAAGTTGTTCGTTTTTATAGTCAAAGACTCTCAAGTAACCTGCATCCCAAAAAAAAATCCAAATCCAATAAATCGGGATGGAGAAACAGGGGCTGACATGCAAATTGACAAAAGAAAATCTTGATACTGAAAGGACGAAAGGACAATGATATTACCATCCCTTCCTACAGTTGCTATATAAGCACCATCAGCTGAAAAGGCAATGCCGTTTATTGAACCTTGGCATATATGCCACCTAGCCACTGGATTCTGCAAATAACAAAATAGTATTAGATTAAAACCAATTTAGACTATGAATGTTAACCAAGAGCAGAGAGGAGGGAAATCAACAGTTAAAAAGATAAAAAAGTCATGGAAAAGTCGACGGGTTGCAATGCTTCCATGAGATAATCCTCCCTTGGTGGTCAAAGTAAACTACAACGTATTCTCATGAAATTAAAAGTATGTTATCTGAGATCCAGAACCTAAAATTATGTCATTCAGAAAAATGAAAAATCAACCATATCATAAGTCTGACATGTTGGAAGACCTAAATCCTCACCCGCCCTTTAAAGTAGTACTAGTTCCCATTCCAGTTGTTGAATTCTTAACTGATCACCTGATGATATGCAATAGCACTATTTTAACCACGAAAATGATGGATTTCCAGTAGAAACTCTGCTACAAAAAATATGTAATAACTTTCTAGAGAAAACTAGATGGTCAATATAGATACGTATGACCACTGAGGTAATGCCAGAACTCCTAACTGAGGGGGCAAAGGATGACAATCTAAATCTACAGAACAATGAAAGAATGACCTTTCAAAACATAAAAGCCAATTGCATCACAAAGCCAAACTACAATAAGAAATATATCGAGATAATAACCATCATCAAGGGAGTCCTACCTTATAACATATTGAAGCATAGAAGCAAATGTGGTGGATGTGTATGCATATAAAGCATCTTTGTGATTTCCCTTTACATATATGATGCAGAACTTTTGACATAGAAAGCTTTGCTCCCATGAATATTCAAACCTGGAACTTTTTGTTTAGATTCTCAGTCATTAGAGTCCCAATACATTAATGTGATTATAATTTGAAGCTTTGGGTTTTACTAACAGCCAGACGACGGGATACAACCATCCTATATTCATGAGGGATTTAATCTAGCTTGAATTGAGGCACTGGGCGTGAATGTTATTTATTGACAACACCAGTTGGACAAACCGAGGTTATCCAACTTCAATTCATAAAAGAGAGAGCTGCTCTTAAAAAGCATCAAGTAACAAAGATATGAAACTGAAAGCAAATGAGAAAATATAGAGGAGAAAAGTAAACTAACTACCGAGCAGGATAAAGAAATTGTCTCTGATCTCTCTTTCTCATAATCCACAATTCTGATTTTAAAATACGATTTAGACAAAGGCTGATGGATTTAACAGATAATTTTATCACAACCCCTTAACAAGGCACACAATATAGCACTAGTTAATTATATTCCCACCTTATAAACAGACATATGAACCACTACACTAAGAATAAAGGTAAATACTTAATTAATCTAAAAGGTGCGAAAGGTAAACAAAGAACAATGAATACCTTACTGTAGCGTGCATGTGATACAGAAAATTGAGTCTGATCCTTGATCACTGGGAATGAAGTTTCACCAGAACCTTCTTTGTTCTGCAAAAAGATGAGGATGTGTCAGTTTTGAAAGTAAAGAAACCAGAGATATAAATAGATTCTTTCAGATGAAGTCCAAAACTTGCCTTTTCATATACATAAATATTTCCATCTGCATGAGAAACCACAAAAGAGCCATCTCCATTGGGGATCCACGCAATACAAGTGCAGCGACTGTTAAAAGGAAGCAATTGATGAGAAAAACAATCTACCTATCTTTAGTCAACAAATAGAGTGTTCCCTGGGCAATGTTACTTTGGAAAAGGGCAACATATGGCTAGAGTCAGCGGCTAAGATTTGGAAGACTACAGTACTAACTCCTAGTAACTAATGTGCATAATTGGTTGAAGAGAAAAGTTGCAGAAAGAACTACAACTCCTGATGCTTAGTATGAATCCACTGACAAGCTAGACCTTTGTGCAACATGCCAGAGGTTGCTATGGAGTCACAAGCAAGTCGTAAGCTTATATTATTGGTAGCAAAAGCATTAGAATATGTCAACTGGAAAAACCTGTTCGAGTGATCAAGTTTGAATTGGTAAAAGGACGGTAGGAGAACCCTTTGATTTCTATCAAGAATCCCACTGTAAATTCAATTTGGTATGACAACTTTAAACACTTGATTTTTCATATCTGAGTGCAATTCAGAGATCAAACTGGGAAGATAAACATAGCAAGATTCTGAGTAAGGAAATAACTTCGCTTTAAAAAAATGGCTCAAGCACATAAACTAGTTTCCATTAGCAGAAAAATCATTAATCCCACCAACGACAAACTCCAATATCACGACCAGGCATGGAAATCTTCAAAGCCTAGTAGTCAAAGATAATGAAATCAAGGAGATGCTTATACCTTTTCTATTATGGGAACAAGAAATAAAAGAAAAGGTGCTAAGACATACATATATATAGTAAGATAAAAGCAAAGGAAATAAAAGAGTCAATTTCTTGCCTATTGTTAACAGAACCCTCTTTATTATAGTGCTGAGCACCCACAAGCTTCTTCCCAACATCTTGTAATTGTTGTCTAAGGGAAACGGAATAAACTACAAAATTGAAAACAAAATCTATTGGATAAAGACCGTAAGAACACAGATACTAGTCAATAAAAATTCTGAGAGGAAGACATACCATCTCCAGAGTTTAAACCAATAAGCAAATCGTGCCCATCTTTAGCATCAGGATCATATGCGTGGCAAACAGGATTTGAATTACTAAAATGTATAGACTTTATAGGATCCTATGCAGCACAAAAAACCTATTGATATCAAATCATTATGAGAAAAAAAGGAAAGGTTGAAGTGCAGGAAACCAGAAAAATACCTTATCTTGAGAATTTAAGTCACTAACAAAAATTGCATCTCCAACATTGAACACCAAGTAAGTCCCTTTTCCATCGAAGTTGGGATTACCAACCACATTATTCGAACTTGAAGCCCCTAATGATCCTATTCTGATACTGCTGTTACCCACCGTCTTACTTCCACCGTTCCCTCCAACAAAACTAAGTGCTCTACTTCCATTACTACCACCTAAGAATCTCGCTGCAGCAGACCTCACACCACTGCTTACACCTAAACTAGAGGACGATTGTAACGGTGCCTGCATTGGCTTTTCCTTTAGATGAGCCAGTGTCACCTGATCACAAATTAATGAATCATACTACAATGTGTGAGAACATTGACAGATTAGTCTGCGCGCCTAATGAGCAACATATTCCAATGCTCAACTGAAAGAGAATCAAAGTAAAAAACTACTATATGTATTAACAAATTATTAATTTCATAAGAATTTCATAACAAAAAACACTGGAAACTTGTAAACAGAAGTACAATCCTCTTCCTATAGTGAACCTAAACATTTGAATCACAAGAGACAGACTTATATTGCTTGGGCCATGTTATCTAATAAATAACCAAAAGTCAAACGTCTTATAGATCAGAAGATGCCCATAATACATCTCACACACCACAAAAGGTATCGAAACACAATTTCCACGCAAGATTCAACTAACCCTCAGAAGCCGCATAATGTCAATCAACTCATCCCAAAAATCTAACTTTTTCCTCAATCAGCATCACAGCATCAGAATTCAGAATCAACCAAAAGACAAAACCCAAGACCCATCTCTCGAAAATTTAAACTGTAAGTCGCAGAAAACCCTCAATTAATTCCACAATCACGAATAAATAATTGCCGGCCAAAAGACACAAACCTTGAATAAACCCCTCGCGCAATAAATTATAAAAGTAGAAAAAGGGAAAGGGAAAGCCCTAGAAAAGAAGAGGAGGGAAATTGAGGTACCTGAGTGACTGTTTTGCCATGGGTGTAGTGTAGTAGGCCGGCGGGATGAGTCTTTTCGTACTGAAGCTTATATTTACCTTCCGGCGTCTTGAAATACGTCTTCAAACCGGGGCCCGGAGCGGTGCTGCCGGAGGCCGACGCCGACGACATCATGTTGTTACTCGGCCCACTGTTCATCATCCCTATTTACCCACTAATAAATCTCGGAATACCGATTATAAGTCAAGAATTGAAGGGGATCATGAACTCAAAAAAGGGCTCCCCGCTACCCTATTCTTCTTCTCGTTATTTAATTAAGAGAATAAATTAAACCAAGAAAAGGTGGGTTTCTGGTCTGTGCTTAAATGCTGCGGGTGAAGACAGTTTGCGTTGTTGTGCGCATCTGTACGTATAAGGGTTTTTTGTCTTTTTTTTTTTTCCTTTTTCCGTTGGTTTCTGTGCTCTGTGTGTGAGAGAGAGAGAGAGAGAGAGAGAGAGAGAGAGAGAGCAGAGGAGAATTTTAATTGTATCGAGTTTAATTCGAAGCTCGTTCCAAATTGAGATTTTTTATTTGACTTTTTTGGGATTGGAAGAGTTGTATAAGGAAACTTCTATTTGGTGCATATAGAGTTCTACTATAAGGAAACTTTTTTTAAGTGCGTATGACTTGAGTTTGCTATTTTTGCATTTTTTAATAATTCTAATAGTATAAATAATTCTAATTGAATAGATTTTGAGGAGATATATTATTAGGAAATATGGTTCATTAGTATATGTTAGGATGACTATTCTAGAGTCAATTTTCAAAATAATATTATTTAAAAAAGTTATTCCCAAAATAATACTCAGTCAAAAATATTCCCAAATTATCTTATTTTTGCCAACTAATCACTAATTTTCCACATAACCTGAACTCGTGGAAAATAATTTCAGTTTTTTACTAATTTTCTTTCTTTTGTCGCTTACAAACGAAATACAAAAGTAATAAAAAATTACACATGTTGTCGGAAATTTTGGAAGAAAATTAAATATGAAGAAATATAAAACATATTCATAATTCCGAAAGAAATCTGAATAAATTTTTTAAAGTTTATAAAGTAATTAAAGAGAGAAAATTAAATTTGAAAAAATATATGATTTTCATTTATTTATCATTCTCCAGTTTACTCACAAAGCAAATAAATAAAATATAATATAATTGTTGCAGAAGAACTTCGAAGAAAATCAACAAGAAAATTTATATTTCTTTTATTTAGCAGAAAATTAAATCAAAAAATTGTTTCAGAATAATTTTTTGTTAGTTTATATTTATTTTATAAGTGAAAAAAATCAAATCTAAATTTTTTTTTTTTTATCTCTTTAGTCACTTATAAAGAAATTTAAGAAAATAAGAAAATACAATTGTTGTAGAAAAATAAAAAAGAAAATCAAATTTGTTGAAATAATATATATATATATATATATATATATATATTATATATCATTAGAAAATCAAATCTAAAAAATTAATTTTAGAAGATATCTTTTTTAGTTAATGGGGTATTCATTTTATAAATAAACTATAGAAAAACAAATCTGAAAGAATAAATATCATTTTCTATGTAGGCAATTTATGTGTGAAATGAGTGAATATATGGCAAAAATAAGATTAGTTTGGGAAATAATTTTAGAAGAGTGTTATTTTGGGAATAATCTTTTTAAAGAGTGTTGGTTTGGAAATTCACTCACTATTCTATCTATTCCTCTCATCTCAAATATAAGTACAATTAATAAACTTTAAAGTTCTTTTCAATAATTATATTGTGTTACTTATCGAAATATACAGGATAAAAAGTATTGTAAACATTTTGATGTTTGATGAATAATGATATTTCCCTAACATCAAATATTTGTGGATATTATATCGTGTTTGTACTATCAAATTTGGTTACAAAGGGGTGGGGATCTTCTATCCCATAGATATTATTTCAAATTTAGTTACAAAGCAAATGGTCAAAGCATACTTTTGTCTGAACATAGATATTATTATTTCAGATTTTTCATTTTTCGTGCTTGAAAACATGCATTTTAGAGTGTGCGACTTAGCTATGCATGAGTGATTAAAATCGAGATAAGGATATCATATAACAACACGATCTACATGGTGTAATTAGTATAGGTGTGGTCCCGTGGGATTAGATTACACTACTAGGGCATTAACAATAGTAGTTATCTCAAGTAATATTGTACTATCATTGATAGAATAAAATAGGCAAATTAGTACACATGGTCTTCAAAGTATATTAATTTGGATGAATTGGTCATAAGTCTTTTTTTAGTTAATTGGTCTCCAAACTATGATAGTTTTGATGAATTGATCATTCTGTTAAATTTTAAGTTAGTCAACTGTTAGTCATATGGATACTTACGGAATAAAAGTTTTAGGGATCAATTCATCCAAATTTTCAATTAAATTTTAATCTTTTTAAAATAATTTTTTTTTCAAATAAACTTTTGATAAAAAAAACATTTAATTGCAAAAGTTAAATAAAAAAATTAATTAAATCTAGATTAACTAAAAATAATTTTAAAGACCAATTCATTCAATTTTTAAATTATTTATTTTTCCAAATTAATTTTTTGATACAAAAAAATTAAACTAGAAGAACATCTCCAACCTCGAAATACACAACACTAGGGCTGGGCACGGGTCGGGTACCCATGCCTGCAGAAAATAAATTTTTGTACCCAAACACATACTCGCATAAAGCGGATACCCACGCGAGTACGGAATGGGAACAGGTGTACCCGCGAAATTACCAACTATCTATATAAAATTCAAATAAATACTAATTTTTTTTAAAAAAACAGCAACAAACATTCAAATTCAATCTAATATCCAATTATAATTCCTCAACATGTCTAATTCATAAAAAAACAATCACAAACATTCAAATTTTAATTTATTGTATATCACTAAGTTTCTAAACCCATTAACATTACATATTTATTTACATTGTTATATAAATATTAATATATAAATAAATAATAAAAAATATATATATATATATATATATATATATATATAATGCGGGTACCCAAACAAGAACAGGTAATGAAAGATAATACCTATACTCGTACCCAACCAAACACTAAAATTCCAGATACCCGTGAAACGGGTACCCGTACCCACTTTTTCCGATCCGAATGGGACGAGTACGGGAACGAATACCCTTTCGTTTTGCCCACCCCTACACAACACCTTCCTCGACCTCTACGTGACTCGCTTCCCTCCTCCGGTGTGAGACGCGAAATTTCTCAATAGTTAATCTAAAATTATTTAATTTTTATTTTTAATTAAAAAAAATTAAGTGCTATTTTAATTTGAATTAAAGTTAATTAAAAAATATTATTTAAAAAAACTATTTAAAAATTAATTTAATAATTAGATGAATTGGTTTCTAAAAACTATAATATTATTTAATTAAGTTAATTTTTTATTTTTATTTTTTAATTATTTTCATTACCAAAAAATTTATTCAAAAAAAATAATTAAAAATTTTATTTGAAAAAAATACAATTAAAAAAACATTTGAAGAATATAGTTAAATTTAATATAAAAATTGAATGAATTGATCCCTGAGACTTTTATTTCGTAAATGCCCTTATGACGAACAGTTGACTAACTTATCATAGTTTGGGGACCAATTAACTTTAAAAAAAATAAAAAAAAATTAGTGATCAATTCATCGAATCTACGGACTATCTATAGTCAATTTTTCCATAAAATAAAATAATGAAATACTTATTCAACGGTGATTAATAAAAAAAAAATTAACAACCGTGTTTTTTCAGTGGTTTTTTGACTGATATATTTTTTTATCTTTCGTAAAATAAGAAACTCACCCGGTATTTGAGCAAGAAAGGAAGAAACTCACCCAATATGAAAAGGTATCAAATGTACGGAAAGTTGTTTGTTACACATGCCAGTATTTTCTCTGAGCCCAATTTCTTGATGAGATGCCCATTAAAGTAAAATGAGCTTTATATCCTACAAATGGGCTTTTCCCTAAAAATAAATAAGACGGGCTTTATCCCAACATGATATGGGCCTACATTATCAGCTACAAGTATTTTCCCATATTCTGTTACATTATCAGCTACAAGTGTTGTTTCAGTTCTGGATTTGCACAGAAATTAATCTCATCGCCCAGGATCTGTGGATAAAAACACACACGAAGTTCTCCAGACAATAAGATTAGTGCAGAGGAAAAGCAACAGAAAAATGATTTTCGATAAATAACAGAGAGTAAGAGATAATTATTCTGATATTTAATGCTAACTTATGTGCAAAGAGCAAAGATACTACTGTTCTGTAATCCAGTTATGTGGGTAGGGGGTTCTAAAATCTAATCTAAGAATGTATAATAAGTTATTAGTCTTGACTGCATGTAGACATCAAACACGAATAAAGGCCCCATCTGAACTACTTATTTCTTTTGGCAAAGTAAAGGGGGATAACACAGGATGCCATCACATTTTATTAGAAACCGGATCAAACAGTAAAGTAACAAATCTGAGGTAACTTTTCAGCAGATGATTTTAGATCACCCCATTCTTCAACTAACTGTAAGATATTTCTACAACTTAAAATATACTCTCCTCCAACTTCAAGGACAATAATATGCACAGTGGTGGAATATTAATACGTGGACTCTACCAAGCTTCACACACTCCAAAATGAAGGTGCATATTATGTGCACTATGTTTTGGAACTAATCCCTTACACGTGAAAGCAACTACTTGTTCTTAGAAATTAATTAATTTAATATTATTAAAAAGAAGATAATTTTGTACAAGTAAAAAAAACTAATTATGACTACTTGTTTTTTGAAACTAGCAATTGAGTGTTTTGGAGAAGATGTGGGCAATTGATTGTTCTGAGTTAGAAATATTTTCGAAAGGAGAAACAATTTTTTGCAAAAGTGTTATCAGGTTTGGTAAATACTGAATATCGAATCACAAAGATTGTAATGGAATACTGAAATACGACCTTTAGGGGGGTGTTTGGGATAGCTGAAGCTTATCGATAAGTGCTGAAAGTCGTTGGAAGCTGCTGAAAGTGGCTGAAAGTAGCTGAAAGCTGCTGATTTTGATAATTTGTAAGTGTTTGTAAAAAGTGCTGAAAGTCAAAAATTAATATTTGAAAATATTAATAAAGTTGTATCTTATAAAATGAAAATGTTATTTATGTCTCACTTATTAAACAAATTTAGAATTTTTACACAAATAAAATTTAAAATTTATTTCCACTCACATAAAATAGTATTTTAATAAAAAAATATTAAAATAAAAATTAGAAAAAAAATTAAGTATAATTAATATTATTAATTAAAATCAAGAATAAAAAAGATTATAAATTATATTAATAAAACAAATATTTACTTATTCTTTGTTAAATGACAAATAAAATTTATACATATAAATAAGCAATATCGATCATTAATTAAAAAAATAGTTATAAAATTAGTAATATAATGTATTAATTAAAAATGTTAAAATTATAAAAGCTATAATAAGCATTCAGTTTCAGCTGTCCAATACCAGTTTACAAAAATTTTCTATCTTGGACCCAAATAGCTTTCAACAGCTCTATAAACAGGATTTTTCAAACACCAAATTCATTTCCCAAGACAACTTTCAGCTATAAGCTATTTCAGATAAGCTATCTCAAACATCGAAACCTACTATCTATCCGAGATTACCAAAATTAATTTAGCGACATATTCCTTCCCGATTCACGCCACAACTCACAACTCACAACCGCGCCTAGCAATCCCGAACCTCCGCCACCCTCCCCGCGTACGCCGGCACGCCGGAACCGCCTACTGGCCACACTCCCCTGACCCCTCCGCCACGCCGTAAGTACTAAGTTGGCCGCAGCCCCTCGGCCCTCCCCCTCTGCCTTCTCGACGCGGGAAAGGGTAAGTCCGAAATTACTCAAATTAGAATAGGGCGCCGACTACATCATCGTCGTCTGCCCCCTTGCTGCCGTATTCAAGGTGGATTTTCTTTCTGTGTATCCCCAAATTTTGTTTCTTGATTTATTGTTACAAATTGTCATTTTCTATGATTTTATCAATTTTAAAGTTTGTTATCTGTATATGAGTATATCTAATAGGAAATTGAAGGAATAAGGAAAACCGGAGAAATCATGTGAATTAGGTCAAGATATTTTTGTCAAATTGCTAAAAAAGAAAACATTTGGGGATATTTGTTTTGGATAATAGGATTAATGTTGGAAGAACGCATAAAAGAATCAAGATTTATCATTGATGAATGTAACTCTTTATTGGAATGGATGTTAATCAGCTCAATGAAGCCTTAGAATTAGAGTCTGATCCGATTCATACACATTATTTTCAGTTTTTGTGGTTTCACCTAACCGAAAACTGAAGGGGTATCGGCTTTAGATGGCATTTTCTAGCTTTTTCGGGATCGGTTAACCGATAACCGGTATCGGTTATACACTTATACTGATCCTAGAACAACCAACAGCCCTAAATTATAGTACTATCTAAAAAATAAAATTAGAGTTCCCCAATATTTTGGGGCCCGGGCAGTGGCCTATGACCTTAAGATTGTGCGCTGTTTACTTTTTGGATTAAAATGATTGAGAGCAGTTTGTTTTTATGTTTATGTTTGATGCTTTATTGTTTCTAACTGAAAACAGCTTGCTGTCGTGCTGAATTTGCAAAACCTCAGTAGTTATCTGCTGCAATGTCAAGAATAGCCTTTGTAAGCAGACTGGCCAGACAGCTGAGCCGTGTCAAAGTAGAAAGAACTCAGCCTCTATATTTTAGTTGCAGCGATATGTTGTACTCCACTGTCTCTAGGCAAAAGAATGAAGAATCGTTGGAGTTCATGAGAAATAGGAATGCCAAGAATCAGATTAGCCGTTGCGAAATAGGAGAAAATGTTCCAAGAAAGGATAAGATGAGCTTTCTCGTGAGCACACTTATGAATCTCCAAGACAGTAAAGAAGCCGTGTACAGCGCCCTTGATGCTTGGGTTGCATGGGAACGGGACTTCCCAATTGGGATGCTGAAGAATGTCTTACTTGCTCTCGAGAAAGAGCAGCAGTGGCGTAGAGTAATCCAGGTTATTAAATGGATGCTGAGCAAGGGGCAGGCCACCACCAACGGAACATATGGCCAGTTGATCCATGCCCTGGATATGGACAACCGGGTTGATGAAGCGCAGCAGATTTGGAAGAAAAAACTTGCTTTTGATTTGCATTCAGTTCCATGGAAGTTGTGCAATCTAATGATCTCAATATATTACCGAAACAAGATGTTTGAGGAGCTCGTGGCGCTATTCAAGGGCCTTGAAGCTTTTGATCGCAAACCCCCAGAGAAATCAATTGTGCGGAAAGTAAGTGATGCATACGAGCTGCTGGGGTTGCCTGAGGAGAAGGAGCGAATAATGGACAAGTACAAGGATCTATTTATTGCTAAGAAAACGAAGAAAATAAGCCACAATCGTTATCTCAAGAAAGCTAGACCAATCCAAAGAAGGTCAGTTGGGGCTTAATGTCAATTGTAGTTGGCCATGCTCTTTCATCTAGCCTTATAACTGTTAAGAATGACATTTATGACTTTGCTTTTGATTGCTGTGCAGCAGATGATTATTCAAAATCAATATGTGAAACTCCAGATCGTTCATCCATGCGTTTTTGGGTACGTTGTAACGACGTCGTTGGGCTATGAATTTGCTGCTGTTTCTTTGCGAGCCCTTCCTTCCCTTTCTCCCTTGGGTCGTCCTAATAATACTAGGATCAAGTTCATATATATTTATATTTACCCTTACTTAATACTATATTAGAGGATGGTAGGGGTAAATGGAGTTGTTTTACAGTTCCTACAAAAAGTAGAATGAGTAAATAGAGGATATACATTCTTGTGTTGAAAGGAGCCTAGAAGAACAATGAACGCCATTAAATGAGTTTCAGGTAATATTAATTTTAAGATGGCTCTGGATTTTTTTGCTTCTCTTTTATTCTTATTTTCTTTGTGTATTTGGATCCAATACTAGCGATGGTCAGTTTTTGGCATCTTTAGTAGTTACTCTTATGACAATGTTAGATATGTTAAACTGATATTAACATATCTATCGATGTATCCATAGTATTATAAGGTAAGGGTAACCCAGTATATCTTTGGAAACCGAAATCTGATTCTGGATTAACAAGGCAAAGAATATAAACACAACTGAAATTGTACTGTTTTAATGGAATATGCCACGTGGATAATCTAAATATATATGTATACGGAGATTCTGATGTTAAAATTGTGGATCACAGTCATAAAGTTGTTCTTGATTTGATCTTTATTACGAATCTTTTTGTCGCCATTAACGTCTTCGGTGAAAGACCAATTATAACTTCTGCATCTGGATCTCTATATAATAACCAATACTTAATTTATTACCTGGAGTTGGGGTTTGATTCGCTGCTGCAGAATTGGGAACGGACAGATGTCATTTGATTTAGATAGAGTTAATCGCAAGGTTTTTGGTCTGAATTCTCATAACCCAAAAAACACAAACAAAAACAAAATACAACCAGAGATACTGACTACCTAAATATGGGCCTCAATTGTTTTCATTAGCCCAAATCGAGTCATTTTAAATTTTTACGGCCCAATAGAAGCTAGCCCTTGTGTCAGGCTATAAAGGAATCATTAGATTATCCATAACCATTTTATATTATAATTTGTTTTATTTTGTAACCGCACTGATTATGATAATTTTTTTTATAATATTATAAAACTACATAACTATCTAAAAAATAACTAACGTATAGTCAAATCTGTTATTACATAGAAATACTGAACCTCATTAATCATTTACGATAGGGTCGAAGTAGTCATATGACTCATATCATAAGACTGGAATTGCAATATCTTATCCCAAATATTGAGACGATTATAAAGTGAAAAAGATTCGGTTAGAGTTTGGCTAGAAATAACCAGACGTACCAAAAAAGTGATTAGGGCAGTCAACGTCTGCTACAGAAAATTAATCCTGTGACCCGATTGTCAAAAGTCATTAAAAAGTTGTTTTTACTGTAGTCTTAGACGATCGGCTATCTATCTGCTCTTTCAAGATTGAAGTCTCTATCTTCGAGCATTTAATTTAATTGTTTTCATGCATTTTTGGGAAAAATGATGTACAAACATATGCATAAGACAAGTATATATGTCGGCTTCCGAGAATCTTTTTAATACTTCCCATAACCTTTTTTTTATTGGATTGCCAACATTCTGTCCCTAATTTCAACCACTTTCAATTCCCAGTTGCGTACTCTAAAATCACAAAAATTACTACAATAACATTGTGCTTTGATCGGAATCTTGTTTTAATTTTGCTGTTCGTGCTTGGGAATCGATTGATTTTTAGGTTTTTTGTTTCCTTTTTACTCTTAAATCATGAATTGTTTGAATAATTAGTGAAAGAACTAAAAAGCTCAAAGTCTTAGAATTATTAGATTTGGTGTTAGTATTACTTAATCATCATTATTTTTTCAAAACTTGATTTTGATTAATTTCATGTTTTTAGAGGGCTTGAATGACATCAATACTAGCGATTGCTTTTTAAACCCCTTTTTCATTAAATCTACCCTAAATTAAGAATTGAGAAGAATTGAACCTGAGATCTATCACTCTTATACATATGGTTTAATCTACAACCTACATGCATATATTACATGGGAACGGAGAGGGATTCAACCCGACTTTTAGACTTTTTCGAAACATTGAAATTCAATAATGGAAATCATGCCGAGATGCGACCTTGCAGTACATAACTTTCTGTTATGTGATTGATTTCCCATAGTAAAAGGTAGATTCCATATTGAACTATATAGATGAATTATTTTCTCAAAAAGAAATAAGAATAATTATGCAAAGTTAGTCATCGGCGCTATTAGTACTAGAAGGATAAGAAGAAAAGAGAAGGTGAATGAATACAAGAAGAAAGACAAATCCAGCGTCCCATGATGTTTACTGATGGAAGCCAGCAATTTTCTAGAAAATTGATCAAATACAACTACTATTTTAAACATGTAGTTAAAATCATTCATTTGTTATTTAATTTAAAAGCCACCAACGTTGACGAGGTCGTCGTACGTACACACTTCTGAATCTCCAACCAACAGTCAATGAATAACGCAATAATGTTTAATTATCCTACCAATTTCGAGAAAATAAATAAGTGCCATTTTTCTATACGTCACGGAGATTAAAAAAATTGTATTGTATAGTGTATTGTTTGACTTTTCGATTGTTAATTTTGGTCTACATATTTTTCTTTTTAGAAATAAGACACTTTCTATGGAACCGCCCAAAAAGAAAAATAAGACACTTTCTATGAGACGAGGGAATACAAAAAAATTCAAACCGAAATTCTAATGATATTCAAAATGATTGTGACATTATACAACACCACATTGTCATGCAATACAATAAATCCTTAAGCGCCTAATAATTGTCACCTTCTATGCAACTTCGTCGTTCACTTGACACTACAAAATTATCACTAATTAGCCACGATTATAACGACGGAAAAAATAACAAATCGTCACTTAGCGATTGATTATCAATGAATTATCATTTGTACTATTTAAAATCGTGATTTAGCGACGGAGTGTGATGGAGTATCCAATCATTTTCGGTGTCTTGCAGAAATTTATAAATACGAAAATCTATATTTATGTGGAAATGAAGAAGGAATATATATATATATGAGCTGGCATATTCATGATAAGGTTTGCTGCTTTAGCCCTTCAACAATATTATTGTATGTTACAAAAGGAAAAAGAATGAAAAACTGAAATTAAGGAGTGAAAAAAAAAAAAAAAAAGCTAGTGATTGGTGGTGAAGTGGCTAAGCCCCATTGCCGGATTCATGGAAGCAAATTTCACCAGCTCCTGCGGCAGAAAAGGACCGGCGGCGCCACCTTCTCCGCCCACTCCGAGAAAATCTCTCGTCAGACTATGCTCCACGCCATGCAATCCAGAATGTAAGCTGACCGAATTACCCGATTGTCTTATTTGCGCTCCATTGATGGACTGATGATGGTCGATATTGTTATTTTTGAAATTCATCATGGCATTGGTGGCGGCGGGATTCTCCGGCTGCTTCCGGCCGAACACTTGATGGAGCTCGCTCCGGTTCTGCGTGAGCGGGTTGCTGCTGAAAGATAGAGTGTTGGTCGACGACGATGGCGGAGAAGACGAGTTCATCACTCCTAGCGCGTTGCCGAAGAATGCTGGACCGCTCTTGGTGGACCCCATCTGAGCTGCTTTCTGCAGGAGCGCCGTTGCAGACATGAGCGCCGACGACGAGGACGGAGATTTGGACGAGTTCTGACCGTCGGAGTAGAGCGAAGCAAAAGAATCACTCATCGTGGTTGCGTTTGCTTGGGGCTCCTCCTTCATCCCTTGCGGCGGCTGCAATGGAGATAGCGAGAGATTTGCGTAGGACGAATTTGAGCCAAAAAGATTATTCGACGCCATTTGAATCATATCCGTCAAGCCCCTTGAAGAATTAATCATGAACATATCGGAATTATGATCAATATTAGGATTGAGCTGAGAGTTCGCTTGATCCAACCATAGTGATAATCTTGGCTTCTGCTGATGATCACCTAGTAGTGAGTTTCCGGCGAACTCTGGCAGGAAAGCACCTCCGAAATTAGGCTGAGTATTCATCAAACTCCCACTCAAATCATTTCTGAAATTCAAATTATTTCCAAGACTCGGAATTCTCGCACTCTCTTCAGCCAAGGCATCGCAGAAAGCTCTATGTGTAATAAAACTATCTTTCCTGCAGAAACAAAAATATTCAAACTTATTACCTAATCATTTGCAGACAAGAAATTGAAAGGAGGCAGTATTAATTAGCACATTAAATTCAGACAACAAATATTCCCAAGCAATAAACACATGTTGGGTATGGTCTAAAACAAAGTTACCGAGAAAAGAGAGTTCCACAGTCGCACTTGTACTCCCTCGTCCCACAAGTCTTGGAATGGGCCTTCCAATCCGACTGCACCGCGTACTTCTTCGAGCACTTGTCGCACTTCCACTTCTTCTCGCCGTGCTTCCGGCTGAAGTGCTTCTTGATCCCGGTCAGGTCGCCCAGGGCTCGCCCAGCCTCGTGGTGGACGCACGTCTTCTCCGGGCAGATGTACACCTTCTTCTTGATTTGATCTTTGTTAGCTCTTTGCTTCAGCTTCCATGGAAGATTGTGGCCTCGTCTGTGCAGCTGAAGATTCTGGTCTCTCTGGAACCCTTTGTTGCAGATTTCGCACACGAATCTGTTCGTCGCCATTAGCGTCTTCGGCGAAAGAGCAATAACTTCTGCATCTGGATCTGTATTATGTATACATACATACATATAATCATCAATAGTGAAGACGAAGAAGAAGTTATGATTTGATTAACAAACTTAATTGAATATTAATTAATTACCTGGTGTGCCGGGGAGATTTCTGCGCTTCTTGGAGGAAGGGTTGGAGGGGGGCTTGGAATTAGGGTTTGTTTTTGGTTCAAGAGGGAAGACTTTGGCTGCTGCAGAATTGGGAACAGAAAACACATCACCAGACATCATTTGATTAAGTGTTAATTGCAAGGTTTCTGGTCTGAATTCAGACAACAAGAGAAAGGAAAAAACAAAGGGTTAAGCGAGGAAAGCAAGTGCTACGGAACAAAATACAGGAAGAAGTTCTCCAAATACAAACAGATGAATCCTTTGGTGGTATTCAAATCTGCCAAAAGAAGAAGAAGAAGAAAAAGAAGGCGAAAGCACAAAAGCGCACACACTTATACTACAGAAAAAGGTTTGAATCCGGAGAAGAAAACAATAAAACTTCTGGAAGTAAAACTTCTTCGGACTCTTGCTCACAGAAATCTGGTGGAGGCTTTGTTTGATTTCATGAGCAAAATACCAAAAAATACCACTGAAAGCTAAAGAGAATATTTCCTCTCTTTTTCTAATAACCCAAACTCTTCTCTCTCTCTCTCTCTCTCTCTTCAATTAAGCTTCCTCCTTCAATGTCCTATCTCTTTATCTCTTAATTTCAAGGTCGGTCAGCCATAGATTTAGCTGATATGGCCCACCTCTCTCTCTTTCTCTCTCTCTAGAGACACTTGTTTGTACGTATACATTGGACGTATGCTGCTTGTAATTAGAATGTGTAGAGCTGTGTGTCTTCTGTAGTTTTTCGAGTGAATTCCGATTATCAAGACCAATTTGAGAAATAGAAAAAATAAAAAAATTCAACGTAGTAAAAACATTTGCATAAAGGTTTCTCTTCGAATCTTAGCACCATAGTACAAAAACTGCCAATCACATTTCACTGTCCCAAATACTGTTTCATACTATTACTCAAATAATTGTTCTTTTTTTTTTTCAAATTCGAAATGAAATTTTAGCTCCAGGAATAACTTGGAAAGACATGTGAATTGCTGTAAAATTCTGTATAATTAATAGATACTATGAATAGTACATTGATATTTATTCTACTCCTTATATTGAGATTTTTAAAGTATTCGATGATATCTAAATATGTAGACAAGGATATTTTTGAAAAAGTGGACCTAAAATGGAGTGAGAAAGGTCAAAGGGGGAATGGTTTTAAGTTCTAACTTTTTGACAAACATAGGGCTATGCCATATTTTAAAGAGTCCGGCGGTGAAATACTCATCTGGAAAAAGACAAACACATTTATACCCAATTCTTATATTTAACTACATTATATACCCAAAAAGATGAAAATACCCCTACTATGGGATTGTCCAATCACGTGAACAGAGGGCCCGATCAGGGTCCGACCGGTCGGACCGATCCGACCGGTCAGACACGCCCGACCAAGGGCCGATCACAAGGCCCTATCACAAGAATAGTGGGCATGATCGGTCATGCCCTATCACAAGGCATGATCGGTCATGTCCTATCACAAGGCCGATCATGATCGGGCATGTCCGATCGGTCGGACACATCGACATGTCCGATCACGGTCCGATCATGGCCTGACACTTTTAGGTGAGAGAAGTAAAAAAGTGGGGGTATTTTAGTAAATTTGGGTATATAGTGGATAGTTTTTATAAAGTTGGGTAATTTTGTAGTTGTAATAGTCAAATAGGGTATATTGATATATTACTACTATTTTAAACTATAATAGAATAATATTTTTATATTTTGTAGATGGGGACTTTCTTCTTTTACCCAATCTTATATGAAAAAAAACAAAAATAACCATCCCTTAAACTTATATTCACCAAATACCCAAGATTACCAATTTGCCCTCATATTTTCGTCAGCTTTCTTATTTCTTTTTTTTTTTGTTAAAATCTTCTAGTGCCGATGGAGTGCCTATGGGTGCCTATGGGTGCCTACGGTTAATTTCATCAGCTTTCTTATTTTCTTTTTTTGTTAAAATCTTATAGTGTCGATGAAGTGCCTATGGGTGCCGATGGGTGCCTACGGTTTATTTTAAGTATGAATTCGAAATAACAATTTTTTTAACATAAAGCGTCTATGGGTGCCTATCGCAGAATCGCATGCCTTTACTCGCAGTGCCTATAGGTGCCGATGGGTGCCTAAGGGTTATTTGCTCTATCGGCACTGACAATTATATTCGGTGTCTATCGCAGTGCTTATCGCAGAATCGCAGTGCCTTTAATCGCAGCTTTTGACTAACTTTTATGAACAAAAAAAAAATTTAAATACCGTGTGCTGATGACAGTACCTTTGGCAGTGCCGATGGGTTGCCTTAGCCAATCGGCACTCGTTGTTATAGTTGTTTATCAATTGTTTTATTAACAAAAAAAAAATTAAGAGTGCTGATGGCAGTACCTTCGGTAGTGCCTATTGACTGCTTTTGCCTATCGGCACTCGTAATTTAAATTGTTTATCAATTATTTGATTAATAAAAATTATTTTTGAAATTGAATAATTCTAGTGCCGATGACAAATAATCGGCACCCGTAGGGTCTCATCGGCACCAGTTTGCCAATTGAAAAAAGTAAGAGTAAATAAGTAATATCGGATATTCTCTAACTATTATTATAATTGGTGAGTATATTTATATTTTTTAGTGAAAATGGTTAAAAAGACATATTTCTACTTTGTAGATCTCCAAAGAGTAAAAAAGGCGGAGCAGTTATGGTAGTGGTAAGATGTAAAAAGGGAGTTGCCTTTATTGCTCGTGTGTTCAGGAATAAAATCATGAGAACATAATTAAAGTTGGGAACTTTTAATACAAGAGAAAATTTAAATAAACTATACTATTAATATATCTATCGAGATAAAAAAAAAAATCATTACCAAGTGAAGCAGCGGCATTAGAAAGAGTTTTCGCAATTCCCAATGAAATTTGAGCCACCCGTGACCCTCATGCATGGTCTCTCTCTCATTGTGTCTGAATGAAACTGACTTGTGGGGCCCACTGTCTGTGGCTACGTATTCATATGTATTGGACTAAAATGAGTATATATACATTTTTTTTCCATCATAGTAAATACAATACCAAAAGTTTCAAGTAATATTCCCTCCGGTTTCGTTCCATTGAAATTATCTACTTTTTTTGGTTGCGGTTTTGAAAGAAAGTTGCTAGTTATATGTAGAATATAATTCCTTCAAATAAAATATTTGTAATAATTTACTTAAAAAAAACTTGATACTTTCAATAAAATGACCCTAAAAGATATAATGAATATCCTCAATGGGACGGAGGAAGTATTACAATTATAATGAAAATAGAAATTTATTTGATTATGTGTGAACTCAAATATATGAATCTTGATCCGTGATATGATTTTTATGTAAACCTTTTGTACGCCACTTTATGTAGGAGCAACTATACCCTCAAATTTTGAAAGAAAATTAAATTTTACCTATTTTGTGAAATTTAACTTTTAATTATCTAAAGTCGCATGTTTTGCATCTCAACATTTTAAAATCCAAATAATGTATCCGCCCGTCATAATTGATAGAAAGATGGGGTGTTACATTATTTGAAAACATTGCAAGGCCGCAAGGGTAGCATTGCCGCAACGAATAACTTATTTCCAAAGTAGTTGTTTGAATAATACTCTCAACATCTATTTTGTATGTATTACATTTATTAAGTTTACGTAAGATTTAAACCTTTCTACGTGTATGAAAATAAATTGAGGAAGATTTTTTTTACTCATATGGATTTCAGCACGTTTAATTTCTATGTACATGTATATGATTAATTAGGCCTCAGTTGCAACTTCATTCATTTCCAAAATACATTATGATAGAGAAAGAATGTTAATGATTTCCATAATAAAGGATTTTTATCAAGTTATATAATTTAATATTAGACGAATAACACAATTTTTAACTGCTTTTGGCTGCAAGCGCTTGGATCCTACTACAAAACGGATTATTCTCTCACATACCCCACTATCATACCTCTCTCTCTCTACATGTATAATTCTGAAAAGTTGTTTATTATGAATAAGGAAAAATTGCATATGCATGGCAGCTAGTTGCCTATGCACAACATCAACATGATTCGAAAATAATATGAAGAGATAACGTTTAGATATTAATTACTAGTTGGTAGTGTAATAAATTAATTTAAACATGAAACATGCACATGCATAAATGTACATAGGGACATATGGGACTTGAAAAGATCCTCTATCCCAAAAGTTAGTGTCCCATTGAGTGACCCACTAATCACGCGGCGCCACACATATATTGGCGGACCATCAAATTATCATAAATCGATATATGTTCCCACTTTATTGGTGAGACATGCATTGAGACACTTAATGGGTAGAGAATCCTCAGTCATGTGGGACCTAAAATTTGACTAAAAAGATAAGAAGCCCAAATTCCTAGGCGTCAATTATTTATTTATTGAATTAAGATTTGATTTGCTGTCCGACCACATACGACTTTACTTCCATACACAATTTATCTATTCACGCTACTGCGAGATATATATATATATATATATATATATATATATGCGGATTTATGAGGCGACCCCTCCATGCAAATTGAGTATGTACTCGAAATTTGTATGCATATTTTTATAACTTTGTTATATTTATTTAAAACTTCAGCATTTTTATCTCATTTTCTACAAAATATAAATGTACACCCTTCGAATATCATATTCCGCCCCTTAATTATGGACTCTAGATTTGCAATTTTTAATTATTGATGATGAGAATTATTAGTTGGGAATTTGCAGCCCTAAAAGCGCGTTTCCGGTGTTGCATTTTCAAGGTGCCTATAGGAATTAGTAAAACCCTAGCTACTATCATCAAACCCCATGTCATTATTCAAATACAATTTAAATAGTAATGTACTGGGACCGATAATTTCGGGTTTACACATATATTAAAACAGTTAACATCCTCTAAATTAATATATAAAGACTTTTTATTCATTACTACTACTGCACGGTCTTGCTTGTCGCTATGTGAACTAATTTATTTCATAGAAGCTGTGCCATCATTATATGGAAATAAAAATAAAAATAATAATAACAATAATAATATGTTTGATCGTAAGGAAATAAAAAAAAGGCAACCAATTTACGAAGTTGATGAAATTGTTAATTCTACATAAAGAATGATATTGATGTACGGCACAAGTTGCACGTTTGCCCACGGCAAACAATTCCATTTGGTCACACGTGGGGCTTGTCTATAATTAGAAAAGGAAAGATGATGAGTATCCAATGCTCAACGTTTGAGTTAGCAACTTTAAAACGTAAGATTTTAGAGAAATCTTGATGATAGGAAAATTATTACTTATCCCGTTAATTTAGAGATTTGAATTAGGAAAATTATAAAACAATTTAGAAATTAAAATTTTGTACAATGTATCCTAAAGATATCTCGTCTCGCTTACTTTTTAATCATTGTCACTCTAAATATGATTCGAACATGGACCTATTTTTCAGCATATCTTTACAACACATGTTCCACGGAGTAGCCGTTATTACAATTTTGAACTAAATGCAAACACATCAACTCAGTGAGTCAGTCTCATTAAATAAAATCAGAAATGGGCTCCATCACATCTGCACTGCAGTGGATACAGAATAACTAATTTTGGATAAATTTATATCTTCGTACAAGAACTTGAAAATTAATTAAATTGTTTATCAGTTCCGAGTTTATTTCTGAAAAAGTTGCCGAAATTGAAACATTGTCGATGAAAAGCCCCATTTTGAGGTTTACTGTTTATGGAAATTGGGCAAAAAGGAATGAAGTCTCACTTTCAAAAGTTATTACAACTATATTTGTCACAAGAAAAACATTTTTTGAATTCTAATCATTTGGTTCCAGGTTCTCCTGTTTTTATATAATCTACTCAATATATTATAAAATAGATTATGATGCATTTATTTATTTATTTATAATTTTTTAAATTTTTTGTTGACGAGGAACCCGCAGCCGCTACTTTTGGTGCGTACAGGTAAACCTTGCTCCTGTGCAATAGCCTGCAAACTACACAGAAGAGTTAAACTACCCTTAATGTGACAGGGTGACAGACTCACACATAGCGTGTCCAGTGGGAATTGAACCCATGACCTATCGGTCCCGGACCACTCACCTTCACCGCTATGTCATCCCAAGGGGACATATTATGATGCATTTAAACACGTCTAGTAGTTTATTCCTGTAACAGAAAAAGAAACTGAACAATTGAATCTCATATTCAACTTGAGTTCAAAATTTCAATTAGCCATCCTTACAAGAAACGAAAAGATGCCAAACATGGCCATACCTTCTCTCTCCATCTCTCTCTCTCCATCTCCCCATGATCAAACAGTAACCCATGTCAGAATTATTGAAAATCAAACAGCAAGAGTCGTGCTCTTACGCACATGAGTGTGTGTGTGTGTCTATTATATGCGTATATATTTGATATCTGATAGAAAATTTCATAAATAAATGCGTTGGTGTCATCTTTAGATCTGTATGTGTTAATTAAATAGGACGAGATCCTGAAATTCGTCAAACATATATACTTTTCTGATATACCAAGTAACATGGTTTATGACTATCTTGGCCTGAAGCTGTCGGCATCTAATAAAATAATGGTAGGCGATCCATCCCAATCTTGCCTATGAGTTATATATTCAAGTTAATTCTAGCAAGAAACTCAAAATTCTTTCTTCACCGGTTTAATAATCTCTTGGTGTGATGCACTAAAGAATTATATCCACCTAATGCTAATAATGGGGCATTATATCATTCTTCCTATCAATCTCATATAGCTAAATTTGATTAAACCAGAAGTAGCATACCTTAGTTAGTTTGAAGGTGAGCCATGAGGAGAGATATGGCTTCAGAAGAGGTATTCAAGGTACTCTCCAGTACGAGCAGATAGTAGGCATAAAAAGGAAGGGAATTTTCTTCAGTAAAAGGAGTACTGGCCTATTTAGGCACGAAACTAGATATATGTTGAATCTTTGCTCAACTATGCAATATTTGCAATCACAGCATTATGAATGGATCCACACCAAGTCAACAAAACGTACTAATTTGAAACACATTGGAGGGAGACAACCAACATGGAGAATACGAGACATCAGTAGACTAAGAAAAACATATAAGTTAAATGTTACAGAGGAACCATATCTCTTTGCAGAAAATAAACAAGGTTATTACAAATCTAAGTATCTGACCTTAGTGTTAATCTCATTCATGATTAGGACTTGCCAATCCAATTCCTGAATGCACTAATACTGTATACCATTTTCATGTTGATTGAATAAAACAGAAATTAAGAAATATGACCTTGTTCATGTCATGGGCCATGTTTATATAACTAATTAACTATCCAAACCTTCAGCTATGATATCTAACCGTTGATCCTGAAGCAGCACGGCATTGCACAATAAGCAAGACAATCAACTAAATGAAAAATGAAGACTCCACAAAAGAAATAAATTATACATATCTCGAAAAGTAAGTGCCTGTTCGAATTGGCTGGAGTCTTATGAAAAATCTGATGTGTGGAGCCACGATAGCCAACCTCTGAACCTGACACGAATCTGATTTCTGTATAAGAAGCTGAAGTTCACAACCATTAGATGGTTTTAGGTGCAGCTGCAGAGCCATTAGGGATGGCTTGAAATTAAGTCATTTAACTTGCATTATTTGTATTGGCAACAAAAAAGCAATGGATTCTATCATACTGCGGTACAACGCAGATGAAACAATAAAAAGGAAGCAATAAAGTCCAATCACTCCAATTGTATTTGTCGGGCACATGATTATTCATTAAAAAATTAGTTATGTAGTTTTGGTATTACAGCAAAACCTAAATTAAGGTTCAAAATTTTTAGTGGAAATATTAATTAATTTAAAACGTAATATTTATTAAGTGAAAGAGATTTTCCAAATTCTATGAAATCAAAATTTAGTTGGATGAGTTAAAGACTTATTATGCCTTTCATGTTTATATTAAGAAATAATAAATTCGCAAATACTTGCATGTTCCGGATGTAGGTACATTTGGGCGCAAGTGGCCTAATTTCGCTGTCCGTTTTCAGTGATTCGGATCCGCGAATGAAATACTTTACATATTCTTTGCTAGACTTATTATAATAGTGCTTCATAGTCTAACGGTAAGCTTATTACTCCACCAACTAAGAGGTCTTGAGTTTGAGTTTTTTCAGTTGTATTTTTTTAATTCATTTTTTCTATTTCTTATTTAACAAAAAATATTGTTCGACGAAAATTATTCTTAATTTTATTCTTTTAATATTTCTTTCTTTAACACTTTTTGTTTTTATTTTTTTAACATTTTTTTTCTATTATTAACTCTCCCAAAAGTATAATTTATTTTGAAGAAAAGTGTGATTTGTAGAATATCATTTACTTCAAATAAAAATGTTATTTGTTTAGAACAAAATGTCATATGTAGAGTATCATTTATGGACTATCAATTATTTTTTTTAAATGTTATTTGTTCGAAAAAAGTGTATTTATTTAGGAAAGAAGTGTCAATTATTGTGAACAAATGTGTCATTTATCTCAAAAGTGTCAATCATACTGAAGTAAATGGTCAATTATAATTAAGGAACGTGTCACTTTAATCTAATAATCACACAAAAGCATTGTTTAGTGATTTAGTCGACAAAATATGATTAACATAATACTCAAAAGTGTTAGTAAACAAAAGTGTCGATTGTCTCGGAGGAGAGTGTCATTTGTAACGAATAAATGTGTCAATTGCAACGAACAAAATTGTCATTTATCTCAAAGTGTCAATCGTAATAACCTAAAAGTATCAATTATCTCGGAGGAAAGTGTTACATTCTCATATAGTGTCATTTGTAATGAATAAATGTGTCAATTGCAACGAAGAAAAGTGTTATTTTATCTCATATTGTCAATCACAATAAAGTAAAATATCAATTATAATTAAAGAACGTGTCACATGAAATCACAGAGTTACATCAAAGATATTGACAATAGAATAAGTATTTTTCTCAAATAGTTCCAAAATTCTTTATTTTCAAGTATAAATACAAAATTAGCAAGTCAAACATCATAACTCAGATCAAATACATCAACTATCTACAATTCTACATACATATCAACTAGCTCAGGCCAAAAATAAAATCAAAGAGCAAATCAGAGTTTGTCCAAACCTTCACGAAGCAGGGTCGAAGGTGATGTCCGCCTTATTCTGAAGCAACAGTTGAATACTGGGAAAATCCGACCCTCAGATCTGTAGAGAGAGAGGTGAGAGATGCGAGGGATTTCGGAGAGAGATGCGAGGGAGAGAGAGACAAAGAATGAGAGAGCGGAGGTGGAAAGCAGAGGCAGAGAGCAGAGAGGCAGAGAGCAGAGGCGGAGAGCGATGGCAAAGAGCGGAGGCGGAAAGCGAAGGCATAGAGCGCAGAGGCGGAGAGCGAAGGCATAGAGCGCGGAGAGGCAAGAGAGAGAGAAGCAGAGAATGAGAGAGGAGACGGAGATAATGAGAGCGGAATGAGAGAGATATAGAGCGTAGGGTTTTTATTTTTTATAAGTCAGTGCCGGGTCGAGCGAGTCAAAATCGGTAAATGGATCTTCCGTGAGACCCGGATGTATGTACATCCGGTGCACGGAAGTGTGGCCCTAATAAATTTTGTTTTATTACTAAATTATTGATTTTTTTTTCTTTGAGAATATACAAACAATATATTAAATAATGGATATTATTAAACAAAAATACAGTTGAATTATATATAGCCAGTAAGAATTAAATAAAAAAGACAAAGATCAACCTTAACACTAGATCTTTGAGTCTGAATTTATTAGTCATTATCTCTCTTGGTGCAGTTTGGAATATAACAACATATCTTCTGATTTTGTTTATAAAAAGAAAAATTAGAATGAAATTTAATTAAATTCAAGTTTCAACAAAAACATGCAATACTATTATTACACACAAAAGTAATTTAGGTATATTAATAATTTAAAAAATTTGGTATTAATTTATAATATCAATGGAATCATTTAAGTTTTTTAAAACTTATTAATTTATTATCTTATTGAAATTGATGTACTTTACCTTAATAGTAAAAAAAAATATTATTTCAGAAAGACTATTATTTTTAAGGTTTTAATGTAATTATTTGACTATTTACTAATTACAGATATTTTACTAACAATAATTGAGCTTTTGGCTAGAAGCCTAAAGAGCAAACATACCGGAAGCTTCAGGATATGTCGACTTTCCTATCACCACCGTGTTCCACAATTGAATACACAAGCATTACCATGTATAGTCTTTTATTAAAAAATAATTGTTTGATTTGATATATATATAATTTATTATTTTCACGTATAAATGTATGGATTTCATTGTCATTTTAGTTAATTTGATTTTTTTTATTTTATATTTATTTACAACTGACGTATTATATACTTCATTCGTTCCATCTGTCTTGTTCTGTTTTTCTTTTCGATTTGTTCAATTCAATTGGTCCTATTTTTTAAAATGTAAGAATTTTCACACATAAACTCTCTTTTCTTTCAGGCCCGACTCACTATGCAATTAACAACTCGTCTTAATCTTTGTGTCGAAAAGAAAGAAGACAAGTCGGTGGGTGTGACAAATACAATATTAAATTATTTCAAAAAATATTGTATTATAACGGTCACGTGACAGCGTATCTTGTATTAGAGTAATTTTAAGGGGCATTTGCTGAAATACCCCTTCTCACTAAAAAAACACAGTACTACTCACTTGTTAAAATCATGTTTATCAAATACCCAAAATTACCAAATTAGCCTCACATTTTCATTAGCATGCATGGAGGAGTGCCAGCAAAACAGCTAGTGCTGATGGCATGATTTAGTCTATCGGCACTGGTAATTATATCTGTGTCTGCCTATCGGCACTGCTAATAATATCTGTGTCTATCGTAATGCCTATCGGCATGCCTTTATTTTTTCAATTTTTCACTGTTTTGTATAGTAAATCGGCACTAGTGGGATTCGATCGGCACCTGTAGGGTCCCCTCGGCACTCGGTGGCAATTGAATCTTAGATAACATAAGTGAAAAAGTGAGGGTAAATTGGTAATATTGGATATTCTATAACTATTGTTATAATGAGTGAGTATTTTTGTGATTTTTTAATGAGAATGAGTAAAAACATACAGTTAAACCTCGATAAAGTAATATTCGATAAAGTAATAATCTCGCTAAGATAATAATTTCTTCTGGTCCCGATATGGGTCAATGCACTAAAATAATATTCGATAAAGTAATAATCTCGTTAAATGAATATTTTTTCTTGGCCCCAAGGTTATTACTTTATCGATGTTAATTATATATTTCAACTAATTTTAGCTATTGAAATTGGATATGGAGGGGATCAAGTTGGGCTACATGGGCCAAGATGGATATTTACTTGATTTACAAGATTTTGTCTTGGAAAATTTCCTACTCTATTTCTACCAACATCATTCCAAAAATAAAATCAAATCACACGCAAATAGAGAGACTGATCATGAAAAAATATTACCTTTTAATTCGTATCCTCAAATCCGTAGCATTATCCATCCAAATCACCCCACAACCTATAATACTGAGGATATAATTAAAGATTACTAGAGTTAAATCCAGCTAAGCAAGGCGAATTTGTTACCGCTTTAATATATTTCACCGCTTCCGTCCACATCTCTCTACTTCTTTTCTTCTTGTCCCCTAAGCCAGTACAACCAAACCGCTTTCGATCGTTCCCCAGTTACTCAATCGCCGATTGTCGAAGGTGTGTTATCTGGCACCGATGCTATTTTCCCGTGAATTTAATTCGCTGTTTCTTTCTTGATTAGTTATTAAGGTGTGTTAATTCGCCGTATTTGTTATTGATCGGTAGATTATCTTTTACATGTAATCTTTGCGTAGATAGGTTGCGCGATTATCTTAAGGGTGTCTACTATATTGAATTTTGGTCTTAGTTGTGTACAATGTGGCTTCCTGTTTGTAATCTTCGTTTTAGTTAGATGTACTGTTTTTGCTGATCATAAACGGTTTATGCCTTTCATAGTTATTGATTTTTCTCCATATTATCTTGTGCAAATGAGTTTTCTTACCGTCGGATCTTGTATTATGTGTCTTCTTAGGATGTCGGATTTGGGTGTTCCGGATTTTGTAAATAATTTAATCCCTTTTCAGATGATTTGCATCATATGCTCTTCATTCAGTTCCTTGAAACTTACTGGTCACTATATGTCGCTTCCCTATATAATATTTGATCCCTGCAGGTGTTTTTTGCTGGAGTAGATAGTTATGCCTCAGAATACTGAAAATGATGATAACCAGGGTTGGGATTATGCAGAACTTTATTTTCCCAATGGTATAATATTTCACCACCTCAACATTTAAATAACTTTCTGTTCATTGGTATGGAATATGATTTATATTTCCCTTTGTGTTAAGTAAGTTTTCAATGTCTCGAATGGTCTATATGGATATCTGACTTATTCGGACCATCCCTTGAGTATGTTGGATGGCCTTCCGTTTTGTCATGATGTACTTCATAAAGGCTAAAAGCCCCTAAAGATTCATTCTGATGACACTTGTAATAGTTATTCATTATTTCATTAGTCCCAGTATTCTCATGTTCTACTGTTTGGTTTTTGTAGCAAGCAGTGCCTCCAGAGGCGGGAACTCATCTACTCACAGTGGTGAACTTCCGCATTATCCAGTAGTGGCTTATCAAAATCAACCTGCTGCTAGAGTTCTCCATATGCATCAAGATAATAATTCCCCCCATCCATCTTCATCCAACATGGGTAGGAAAACAGTTCATGGAGAAAATAGTAGCTTTCAAGATCCGGGAGCAGCCAGAGGCAAAGCTACACGGAAACGGAAATTACCTAGTTGGGCTCTAATGTTCGACACTGCATCTACGAGCGGATATCATGGGGTTGGAAGTTCATCACATACTCTCTTGCCAGGGGAGAAGCAGAGTAATGAATCCCATCATACAAAATGTGAATATCCTTCAGATTATGGAAGTATTAGAATTACTAGAAATAGAACTGTTGTTGAAGCGGAGACTAATCCAGCCAGGACTCGTTTGTCAAATTCTAGTTGGTCGTCGGATCAGTCTAACTCAAGGGGTTTGTGGGGCCGGAGTTACGTATCAATG
Source organism: Lavandula angustifolia (assembly GCA_028984105.1). Taxonomy (NCBI): domain Eukaryota; kingdom Viridiplantae; phylum Streptophyta; class Magnoliopsida; order Lamiales; family Lamiaceae; genus Lavandula; species Lavandula angustifolia. The sequence goes on from CM054820.1 coordinate 11,371,036, forward strand.
ACTTCTGATGGGGTGACATTAGGCCGAGGTTAGTCTTTTTAGTGAATTTGTTCATTGTCTGTAAATGTGATACATTTCACTGAGATATTGTCTTTTGAATATTTCAGATTCCGATTTCTTTAGGCAGCAGGATCATAGTTACCAAAACACACTAACCAACCATCCTAATGGTCCCCTTGAGATTGGTGGATGCAACACTGATACTTCAAATATGAATCATATTGCTGAGAATGTTAGCAGTAGCTTGACTCAGTCTGTTGTAGCTGTCTCAAATATGGTTGGAGAAAGTAGTTCCTCGAGACTCCCATTCAAATTAAGATTTCGCGTGGCTGATAGGATTAGGAGAAATCGTATGTCAAGTGAGGGAGACAGGGCTCGGGAGGCAAGTATCTTTGACCAATTGACAGTAGAGTTTTATAAGTGATTCGACTTGTATTCTCATGGGGAGTTATTCTCTTGTTACTGCATTTCAGGGTGTCGTTATTAGAGACCACTCTTCAGATTATGGATCCGGATTTATGTTTGATCAGGACATGGACATGATGAGGCTTGACACAGACAATATGAGCTACGAGGTTCATTTGTTTGTCTCCATTTTAGTCCACCGTTATTTTCTTATGTTTTGTAGCTTAGTAACGCTGGAAATTGACATGAGCAGGAACTGCTAGCCCTAGGAGAGAGGATTGGAATCGTCAGCACGGGGTTATCAGATAATCTGATTTCAAAGAGCATGATTGAGTCAATTAATTGTTCTTCGGACCTATTTGAAGATGATGGGACTTGCGTTATTTGTATGGTGAGGATCTTAAATTCTTTTTGCATTGTGTTTTTGCAATTTCAATGCTCTTCCAGAAGATAACAAAACATGCCACACATTTCATTTGATCATAAACTGCAATCTCTATAGTTTTTCTCATACTACATCCCTAACATATCTAAACATATGTGCTTCTTTTCTATTCTCAATCTATGTGCTTGGCTCGTATAGTTGTATTGTTAAATAGTTTGCCCTCTTTTCAACCACGAACCGTAGATTACTTACTCTATTATTACCTTTAACAGGAGGAATACAAAAACATGGATGATGTTGGCACGTTGAAAGTTTGCCGCCACGATTTTCATGTGTTTTGTATCAGAAAATGGCTGTCGATGAAGAATGTATGTCCAATCTGCAAGGTGTCTGCCATTGATGAAGGCAAAAAGGAGAAGTGACTGGTTTGTGATCCTGATCCATATATTTATTTCAATTACTGTATGCTCTTATAATCATATTGCATATTTCTAGCATAAGATTGGTACATCTCGAATTAAATTCCAGGCCCTAACAATTACATAATGGTAGGTAGTTTTTTCATGCATATTAATGAAGAATATGTGCAACTAGATAGACCTTATCTTGTCACTGTTGATTGCATTAATTGATATGCCACTGAAATAGTTTCTTTGCTGGCGATAAATAATTCCATATTTTATTCTACTTATTAAATATTTAAATTACGCGTACTAGGCGGTGCATCGCGTGCACGCCACAGAATGACTTATTAAAAAATAGAAGTAATATTAAAGGACTTACTAAAATAAAAGTTGAAATGTGTATGATCATGTGTTACAAATTTAATGATTAGATATTAAATATTGATCCACATAATGAAAAGCAAAAGTGGAACTAATTAATATGAGAAAGTCAAATGGAGTTTGATATGATAGCTAATATTGAAGAAAACTCTTAATCATTAGTTAGGTATCGAAATAAATTTCCTCAATTGTGATAATATATACTGTTGGCTAAAAATATTATTGCAAATATATATATAGTCTTTCACTAAAAGAAAACACAAATATAATTATTGTAGTACAATTTTTTGACAGAATTTGTAGTTGACATCAAATTCTGTTAAAAGGTGTTAGATGGCCGATGGGACGAAACTAAGACCGATGGAGGACCAAAAGAAAACAATTTCCTTCAAAAAAATTATATTTTTATTGAAGAGCCAAAACTCTTCGGTCCAGCCATAGTTCTAGCCTTCGACACTTTACATCGGCCTCCTATCGGCCCTGAAATGCTGACATGTAAATATCATACCTGACTAGTCATTTCAGTAGAAAAAACTGAATGAAAATTGCACCTTCCATCGGCCCTTCTGTACTTTTGCTGTTAAAATAGAGGGTCGATGGCGAGCCTAGGATATATTCCGCCCCCATCGCCCCGGTAGTTGTTTGTGCAGATTCAAGTGGCTCAATCGATGGACTTGCTCGACCTTAATTTTTTTTTTTCTCTCGGCCGATGGAGAGTCGATGGACAGCCCCCTTCGGCCCCTCCATCGGCCACTCTGCGTTTCAAACGAAAAAAAATAGTATTAACACAAAATCCTACAACACAAATCACTTAATGATTGGGGAGATGTGAGTAAGGACAAAATGACTACTTTTATATTTATATTTAATATTAGGCTATAATTGATTTTTATTTAGTGTAATAAGCTACTTTTAGAAATGCTTCAAATAAATTCATATGATATCATTTCTTGGGTTTTGGGAGCCGTCGCCCATAAAAAACAGAAGGTGCTTTAATTTTGTCTTAGCCGAAAAACAGAGAGAAAGCAAAACAGAATGAATGTTACTCCAAAGAGTTGAGACTGTTATTATTGCTTTTATTATGCAATTGGGTACTCGAATACAAGTTTACACTGGTTTAGCTAAAAAGAAGAAAGAAAAAAAAAAAGAAAGAAAGATTAATACATTGAGTGAAGGTCTAATTGTAAAAGTACATAATCTTTAGAGAGGGACAAAAGAATGATATGCATTATGAGAATATAATTATCTAGCATTTGGGAAGATCTGCAGGTGGTGGAGGCAACCTCGTCGCTGGTGTGGGTCCATTCTCCACGATGAAACCTCCGGCCAGACCCCATGGCACGTGTCCGTCTATGTGGCAGTGCATAAACCATACACCTGTAAAAATACACGTCATCATTCTGCATATAAGTATATTAAAGAATTCTTTATTATTATTATCATTATTATTATTATTATATTCACCTGGGTTATTGGCTTTGAATCTAATGACGGCCCATCCGCCACCAGGAACAACCACCGTATTCCGCTCTTCCGGATCAACCAAGTTGAAGCTCATACTATCTCTCGCCGGATTATAATTCCCAAAGCCTCGAGCCATGACGTGGAAGTTCAATCCGTGCAAGTGCATTGGGTGATCGTCGGAGGCAAGCAGAGCAGTGTTCTGCAACACCATCTCCACCGTCGAATTGTACTTCAGCTGCTTCAATCTCGTTGCTTTCGTAGTCGGAATTAGCGTCATATTATTCACATTGCTCCGGTTCGTGTAGTCGAACACCAACGGCGGATTATCCGGAAAATCCGCCGTGTAAACCCCGCTTACGTTGTTCACATACGCCTCCATCACCGACGTCGTCGTCGGGAGCTCAAACGACACGTTATTCATCGACGCCGCCACCATCAACCCCGCCGGACCCTGGCAGCCGGCGCCGTTGGGGAGGGTGCATGGCGAGAGGCCCAGCCCGATGGTGACGAACATATGCTCGTCGATCTCGAGTGGGACCGGCTGCCAGAAAGGGCTGGAGACCAGCCCGGTTATGTTGCTGTAGAACGTGTGGGCCAGCTCGGTGTCGTTGTTGATCGGCATGGTCGGCATCAGCGGCGGCGTGGAGCCGCGGGCGTCGTAATATGATATGATCGCGGTGGTGGTGATGTTGACGAACGCAGCACCGGTTGCTTCGGTGAAGGCGACCGCGCCCATGTAGTAGCGGCTGGGAGTTTGGTCCGCCGTCATGAGAGCGTCGATGGTCTGGCCCGGCGCTATGACCAGCACGTCGGTGGCATAGGGATTCGTGTACGATGCGTCTACCCCTACTACCGTGAACTTGTGGTTCGCTATCTTGAAGAAAAGTTGGGTATTGAGTGCAGCGTTGATTATTCGTAGGAGATAGGTCCTTCCTTGTACCACCGTAAACCTAACCGTATCTAAAAAAACCCATAATCTTTGGTTAGAAAAGTGACACGTGCACGTATACAATTGTTTTGTCTTGTGAAACTGACCGTTTGATGAGCAAGGGTAGAGATCCCCAGGTTGACCGTTGATACTAAAGGCATTGGATACGACCGGTGCTCTCCCTACAGTTACAGCATCGCGTTGGATATCCATGATATCAGCATTCCACCATTCTCCTGCATTTACAAATTTCATTACGATATCTTTTTGAATTCGATTGTTAATTAATGAATTCGAATTGATTTTATCTTAAAATATTTTTGAAAGATTAAAAGTATAATAATGATATCACTCACCGAGAACAACTGGAATTTCCCCATCCGGCTTCGGAAATGGGTAACTACGACCGGATCGGGGTCGGATTATGATGGCTCCATGGACCGTGGCTCGCAGAAATCCAAAATGTGCGTGCCACAAAAGAGTACCTTCTTGACGTGTAACGTTAAATCTATATGTATAGCTTTGACCGGGCCGGATCGGACACTGGGTCATAAACTCGGGTCCGTCGGCCCATGCGCTCATTAACTGGAACACGCCATGCCTGCATAACCCCGTTAATTAATTGCTAGACAAACTCAATTAAGAAACACATGAATTATTGAGTATGTGTCACGAGCTTATTTTAATCAAACGTGATAACATAGTGGAATGAATTAATATGAAGTTTGTGCTGGGTTACCAATGAATAGTCACATCATATGGCGACTTGTTATTAACGTGGACGACCAGTGTATCACCCTCCTCAGCTTCAACAGCTGGTCCTGGCATGCGGCCATTCACTGCAGTGATAACTTGATTTCTACATAGTCGGCTAACGGTAAGATTTTGCACCTGCAATTGACACATGAACCTTGTAAATAAATTAACAATCAAATTTTAGAAAATATGAATCTTAGTTATTTGCAAACTCAATTAATGATATATATAAGTTTAACTACATCAAAAATGTTTTAACTCATGATCATAGTATGTTCGCGGATCAACTGCATGCGAATTTTTACCTAATTCGAGAATATATAAGCAAAATCATTGAAAGTAGTAGTATATAATAGCAAGAATTAGATTTAAAAAAATTACATCAAACGTATGTTCTACTATTCGAGCTGAAGCAAATGATGAGGAAGAAGCCAAAAGAGCCCAAGCAAATGCAAGAAAGACGAAGCTCAACGGACGACACCACATCGCTTTACAAACTAAGATTTGAAGAAATTATTGATCAATGAGAGAGGGAAGGAGAGAGAGGATTATAAAAGAATGGAGATAGAAAAGAGATGGATTTATGAATGAAGGGAAGCAGGTAAGTCTCGTATTTATACACCAAAAGAATTTTGATCAGAAATCAGAAATAGTTAATAATTATTTGGTTAGAATTTCCATGCATTGCGTGGAATTGAAGAACCTTAAGAAACTTCACTGGTTGATAATGATAATAAAATTATCCAAAACTGGATGTCAACGGAAGCTTCAGTTCACCACCTCTCTTTGCGTAATGTCAAAAGTGGTTTTAAGTTTTTCCAACAAAAAAAAACAATCGCAATCCGTGTTGTGTTTTTGTGTTTAATTTCTTTGTTTTGACTACTTCTAATTCTCCCACGCGTACTTGTTCGTTTTCATGTAATGACAAGGATACCATTCTTCTTTCCATCTTTTACACATTATTACATCACCAGAAAAAGAGCTTCTTGATGATGATAGCTGGCTCTGATTCAAATCTACTATTTCAACATTCCATCTTCTTATCCGCGTTTTATGTAACAAATTCAATTTTAATTTCTCATTCACATTTGACTCTATATTAATTAGTCATCATACAATACAAGATAAACATATGCATATAAAAGAAAATTCATCTGTAATTAGTTTAGATAGAGGAAATATAAGTATATAGATAGATAAATATATTTCCAGTAATTTTAGCTGCCAAAACTTTCCAGTCAATTTTATCCAGCCAGCTTTAAACCAAACCAACAATAGAAAAGATCAATTCTATCCAAACACCCATGATAGAAGAAATTGGTTTTGCGATAAGTGGAGTCATGATTATAAAGGTAAATTACAAAGAAAAATAAGCTTCAACCCGTTACAAGGGAATGGCATCGTAATTTAATTTCAATCCTCCCCTCTAGAATATATCCAAACTCTGGATTAGTAGTGGATGATACCATCATTCAGATCATCATATGCATACAGCCTTATATTTAATTATTACTATTTATTTATATAAATAGGCAATTTTATGTTTAAGAAACTGAACAGCAAAATATCTGATTTTGGAGATAATTGAGGAAATAAAAAAATTTAAATATACGATTTGGAGTGGACAACTTCACCCTTCCTCTAGACCTGCCTTTGTTGATAATATCTATGGGAAAATGTTTACATCAAGTGATCTAGAATCGTAACTTTTTATTTAAAGTTGTAGTATATTTTTAATCACATATAATAAACGGGGAAGCCCGAGCAAACTGTCAAAAATGGATGTGCCTACCTGTCCACTGGTGAATATTCAACTTGTTAATATAAAAAGAAGCAACTTCCGAATAACAGTAATTCCACTGTGAGAAATTTCTTCGTTGCATGTCTTATAATTTTTCTTTTTTTTTTAATCTTTTTCTGGATTTGGGGATAAATATTAGTTAACGTTAAAAATATATCTAAAATTAAAAAAGACTTTAATCCATAATTTATTTGTACCTTTAAATTTCAGTAATTTCCGGACCTATTTCCTTTCGATCAAACCTCATTACTGGAGAAGCCCATAGATATTCAAGGTCAACTATGCAAAGATTGTGTAATAGGAATCAGTTTAGAAAAAAAAATCAATTAATTATGAGAGGTGAAGAGATAGTAGAATGATTCAAAGTCAGAAATCAGAGCAAGGAATAAATTCCAACCTGCTTCGAAAGATAAAATTAAATACTAGTTTTTTTTAATGGTCCAATTTTTATAATGTAAAAAATAACGTTAATAGTCAAAACCTACTACCTTATGGTCCTGATCTTCCTTACTACAACAACATTTGATTAAGACAACATTAATGTTAAATAGTAAGTACTAACTATATTTATATGTGTTACTTACCGATTGTTTTTAGTCACCATAAGAATTTCGATAATTAATAAGAAAATCATGGGACAAGAATCAAGTGGTGGGGTCGACGTTGGCGGAGAAACAATATAATTTTTAGGGAGAGTTGGTGTAGTACCCATTTGGATAAAGTCAAATATCTTTATACCCAATTCTTATATTTAACTACACGATATACCTAAATAGACTAAATTATTCCTACTTTTTCAAAAATCTCAATCTATTTCCAATTATTATCATGTGTGTTTATAAATTTCCGTGCAACAAATGATTGATTTTTGAAAAAAAAATAACTATCTTGAAAATATCATTGTCCGACCAGAGTGTCCGATCACGGTCCGACCGATCGGCACTAGATCGATCGGCCACTGGCCTTATTTTGCTTCATTTCAAGTGTCCGATCGGTCGGACACATCCCGATCACGGTCCGACCGATCGGCATAATTTCGATAGGCCATGTGATGTGTCCGATCGGTCGAACACATCCCGATCATGTGCCCGATCGATAGGTCATACTTTATTGAGAATAAATGTATCAGTATGTGCCCTATCACCTTTTCGCAGTGTGCCCTATCACGTGTCCGACCGATAGGGCATACTTTCTCGTGAATAAATGCATCACTATGTGCCCTATCACCTTTTCTCCGTGTGCCCTATCACCTTTTTGCAGTGTGTCATATCACGTGTCCGACCGATAGGGCACACTCTCTCATGAATAAATACATAAGTGTGCCCTATCACCTTTTCTCTATGTGCCATATCACCTTTTTGCAGTGTGCCCTATCACGTGTCCGACCGATAGGGCACACTCTCTCATGAATAAATACGTAAGTGTACCCTATCACATTTTTGTAGTGTGCCTTATCACCTTTTTGCAGTGTGCCCTATCACGTGTCTGACCGATAGGGCATTCGTGAATAAATTCATCAGTGTGCCCCATCACCTTTTGGCAGTGTGCCCTATCACATGTCCGACCGATAGGGCACACTTTCTCGTGAATAAATTCAGCAGTGTGCCCTATCACGTGTCCGATCGATAGGGCACACTTTCTCGTCAATAAATTCACCAGTGTGCCCTATCACATTTTCGCAGTGTGCCCTATCACGTGTCCGACCGATAGGGCACACTTTATCGTCAATAAATTCATTAGAATTCGTCTCAAATATCAAGACAATTGAAATCTCATCACTTATTCATTTTTGTTCATTGCTACCATCCTCCTTCATTTCCACCACCAAACCAAGAAAAAATATGGAGAATGATTGGAAATAATTTGTTGTCAATTTTAACGGAGATTTCGATATTGAATCGAAATATGTTGGTGGCCAAGAAATAATGGTTTGGATTCCGGCAAACAATATTTGTCATGCAGTACTACGACAATATATTCAATACGCGCTCGATGCATATTCACTTCCGCCCGACTACCACATCTATTATACTGCAGACTCTCGTAAAAGTCATAGAACGATCAAGGCCGTTATCGACACTGATCTTGATCTACAACGTATTTGTCTTTTAGACGTAGAGCATGCGGTATATTTGGTGCACCCCAATAATACCGACGTAGTAAATCGTGAAGCCCGAAACTCAACATTCATTGAGTCGTATCAATTCAGAGGTAATAACCAGTTTGAAGGGCCCGACAGTGGAAGCAACCCAGGTGGGAGTCGAAGCAGCCCCGGTGGAAGTGGTCAGGAAGAGGAGACCCGTGTCGAAACAGATGAAGATGAAGAATCTTATCTCGACACTTCATCTGAGGATGATGATGAAGATATTCCTGAAGCATTGATCAATTGTTCGCTTGGTGACTTTGCTGCATGGATCCGACGAGAGGGCGACGTCAACCAACTGATGTCAATGCTTCTTCCAATCAATCGTCCAAATACCGATGATGAAATATTATACAGCAACATAGAAGCATCAAGTAATTGGATCATTCCAATTATACCTCTCGATACATCTGATCCACCATTCACAACGAGCTTGCCTCTTATATTGGATGGTGATTTGCGCCAGGGAGCTGTTTTCTGGGAGAAAGGTGTATTATATGATATGGTCGCACTTTGGCATATGGAACATGGAGTGGATTTCATCTGCCAACATTCGTGCACAAAATGATTGGAATACATATGCAAGCGTAATGAGACGTGTCCATATTTTCTTCGTGCTGCTTGTAGGGCCACGAAAATTTGGGAGGTTACCGTATACAACCCCGAGCACACCTGCAACCGCGACCTGTCTGGCATAGGATCGAGAAATGTGCGGGCAAAGGCCGTAGCCGCCTATATTGCGTAGAGAATGCACCGCCAGAGCAAGATACTGAAACCAACGGATATTCAAGCTGATCTTTTGGATAGGTTTGGAATCCAAGCGAGTTATAGTGTGGCGTTGCGAGCACGTAATGCTGCGATATCAATGATTTACGGTGGACATGCAGAATCATATAAAAATCTTCCGAAGTATTTGTATTTGCTCCGTATGCAAAATTCAGGCTCTTTGACTGATCTAGATGTCGGTCCTGATGGCGATTTCTGTCATCTATTTTTTATGCTTGGTGTTTGCCAAACTCCTTGGCTATTCCACCTTAGAAATGTGATTGCGGTTGACGGGACACACCTCAAGGGGAGGAATAAGGGAATACTATTTGTCGATGTTGGTATTGATGCTAACGAACAAATATTCCCACTTGCTTTTAGTGTTGGTCCGATTGAAAATGATATTTCGTGGAAGTAGTTTCTAAGTCGGCTCCGAGCAGCACTCTCCTCCACTAGTGGTCTAGTAATTGTATCAGATCAACATAAAAGTATAGCCAACGCGGTAAGAGATGTTTATCCGGAAGCACATCACGGCCTTTGCTACTACCACACCGCAAATAAGATTGCTCGATATGTTAAGTGGACCGTTAAGATGTTCCACGAGGCAGCATACGCATATCGAACATCCGTCTTCAACCGCGCGTTGAACGTGATACGAGAGGCTGAGCTCGCAGCGTACGAGAAGTTGATGGAGATCGATCCCGAGAAGTGGGACATATCACAATGTCCTACCCGATGTTACAGTATGTTAACACCCAACAAGACGTCTGCCAATATATGCTATGATCGAGGCCATCCGACATCTACTCGAAAAGTGGTTTGATGTACGTAGACAAAGGGCTGCTATGATCGAGGCCATAATCTCCACCTCCTGATCTTGAGGTGATGGATCCCTCTCCCATACATCTAAGGGCTGCGGTGCTGGCTCGTCCCACCGGGGCCACCGCGTAGCCTCATTGTGCCAGCTATAACGACTGTTAAATGACCTATGGTCCTCCTCGTGCTCTGAAGATGATGACGATTGTCTCGACCTCCTAGGTCTATGAAGCAGCTCCTCCCATGTCCTCACTAGCTCCTGACTCAGGGTTCGATGATAATCATCAATTCTATTCATCATAGCTTGCTCGCACCTTTGAAAATTCTCTTGAATAGATCTACTGATCATGGCCTCTATTCTTGGATCCAGACTACTAGATGTCTCACCACCTGCTAATAATTATCAATAAAATGACCATTATTAATCAGAAATTGACTACATATTTTTCACTTATTGTAAAATCTTACCAGATGCATCTCTCGCTGCTGATGACGATGCTTGTGTACGGCGGACCCGGCGCTGAACCCTCCGAGTCTCTAAGACAGTTTGATCGGTAGGGTGCTCCTCCTCCTCACCAACATTTTCATCCTCCTCCTCCCGCTCCTCCTCCTCACCAACAACTCGTCTGGTCGTACTACGTCTGCTACTCGTAGCCTCGGTGCGCCTGGACAAAATACGTTGTCCATCTTGATCATACTGCGGCGACTGTAGGGCGTTCATGGGCACAGGAAAGTGTATCCCAAATGGACTACTACCGACTGCACTCTGCCAATATGGAGTCAGCTCCTCAACATCGTTCGGTTCTAACACTTCAAACACTACCGAGTCTCTCATCTGAAATACATAATATTTGCGCATTAAATATAAATACGAATATCCATAACATATTTATTGTAATTAATAATAATATAATATTACCTGACGCTTAAAAAAAACTGCTATATCTCGCTGATCGACGTCAGTAAACGACCACCGTATAAAATGAGGCAAAGCATTTGGATTCGGACTGGTCGCACAACGAGCTCCCAAACTAGAATGGTCTCATAAGCCCACGCCTATATTACAACATAAATATATCGAGTTATTTAAAACAATAAAAATAAAAAAAATTGGTAATAATTAAGTTGTGAACAAATACTATACCTGTAGTGCCCAAATCGGCCCGTATAGATTATACTTCGATCCTACGAGGTCTAGGGAATTTGGTACGTAACTGAGGTAGTGCAACATGGCCTCGTAGGTAAAAGCACCCCATGGGAACGCATTACATTGGTCGATATCATCAGCCAATACCCATATCCATGTATCAATCTTCTTAGTCTCTGCAGGAGTATAGAACCAGAAGAAAAGAGTCAAAATATTGGACAACTTAATCAAATCATCATCTGAAACACCATCGGGCTGATATGTACCGAACCAGCTTAACAATTCTCTTGCTTCAATCGGTTTCCCACCATTGAACCTGCCGTAGATCCTAGATTGACTAGGCTGATAAGATGCTCCCATGTCGAAACTAAACTCGCCGAACATCAGCCCAGTGACCAATGCGTACTCTGGATGAGAGAAACGGATGTTCTGACCAACAAAATTAAACCAAACCTCGGCCGGTCGAACCGAGACCTCATAGCACAATAGCTGGTTAAGAGCCCGCAAAGTATTCTTACCATCTGGCCAATCCACTATTGTCCCGAACTGACCACCACTAAACCGACGGACTAGATCTACACCCCCCTGACAAGATAATTTATCTCTAATCAATGTCCCTAAAGCATGCTTGTAATATGTCGTGATCCTCGGGAAAACGCCTCGAAGTGGTAGCCATTTAAAATTGACCTATATATTACATATAATATTTTATTAATTATAATTATTAACAATAATTATATACCTAAATGAACATATGCATATATAATATCTATAAATGAACCTACGTACGTCCAATGTCTAAGCAAAAAATGTATTTAAATGAACCTACGTAAACCTAGTTAAATTAATTATTATAATTAATTTAAGTATTCTAATTTAATTATTTAATTAACTACTTATGGAAGGCAAAAACTTGTGTGCATCATGTTGCATGAATTACCCAATTTTGACCCGCATTGATCCGTGTTTGACCCGCTGATGTCAACATGACATCATATATATATATTTTTATAATTTTTTTTACCTTTTTTTTAACGTTTTTTCTCCTTTATTTTAAGGACAACGTGTCACTCTTTGCATACGAAAGTGTCAATCGTAACAAACAAAAGTATCAATCGCAACAAAAAATTTTTTTTCATTTTTTTCCCTTTATTTTAAGGACGGACGTGTCACTCTTTACATATGAAAGTGTCAATCGTAACAAACAAAAGTGTCAATCGTAACAAATAATTTTTTTTTATTTTTTTCCAATTTTTTTGATAAGGAAGGCGTGTCATTTGTAATGAATAAATGTGTCATTTGTTACTTATCCAAAGTATCAATCGTAACAAACAAAAGTGTCATTTGTATTTGAATAAAGTGTCATTTACATCATTTATTAAAGTGTCAATCACACTGAATTAATTGACACTCAGAATTAAGGAACGTATCACTTTCATCCACTAATCAATATGAAGTATAATAACCAGAAATGTTACCCAAAGTGTCAATCGTAATAAACAAAAGTGTCAATTATCCCGAATGAAAGTGTCATTGTTTAGAACAAACGAACAACGTGTCATTGTTTTAAACAAACGACACTTTTGTATACAAAGAGTGACACTCTCATCCTTATAATAAAGGAAAAAAAAACAATTTTTTTTTTTGTATTTCAAAACGAAAAACGAAAAAAAGTGTCGTGTCATTCTTTGTATTTTCGAAAAGTCGAAAAAAATGAAAAAAATGAAAAAGACGAAAAAGGCGAAAAAAAAAAACGAAAAAAGAAAAAAAAAAAGCGAAAAAGGCGAAAAAGATGGAAAAAACGAAAAAGACGAAAAAATGAAAAAAGACGAAAAAGGCGAAAAAAAGAAGAAAAAGGCGAAAAAGACAGAAAAAATGAAAAAGATGAAAAAGGCGAAAAAATGAAAAAAGACGAAAAAACGAAAAAGGTGAAAAAAACAAAAAAGACGAAAAAACGAAAAAGACAAAAAAAAAAAAGGAAAAAAACAAAAAAGACGAAAAAAAGACAAAAAAATAAATGAAAAAAAAAGTACGAAAAAAAACCAGGTCAACACATGAGTCAAAGTGGGTCAACGGGTCAAACATGGGTCAAAATTGAGCAATTGGATCATGTTGCATGTACAACATGGTGCACACTATTCCATCTCCTTATGGAATTATAAAAACAAAAAATATTTAACTACTAATTTATTTTTTTCGTTTAAAGTAGTATTTTTATATAATTACTCTTTTAATTATTAATTTAAATTGATTATTTAATTAAGTAAAACGGATAATTAAAAAAAAAAGGTGCCGACCGGTCGGGCACCGGTTCAGAACCGGCCCGATCGGTCGGCACAAAAATTGGGCGCCGGAAACAATGGCGCCGGAATCCGACAATTTCGCCCTTAATTTTGAGCAATTATCAACCAATCCAACCAAATCTAAGTTATACTCACTAAGCCCAACATATATATTAGCTAAAAACACACTTTAAACATGCAATCGTACATTAATTTGAAGATCTACTAACTAATTTATTAATAAATATTTTAAAAAAAATACTAACCTCTTCCATGTTGTCCGACCGGTTGGACCAATATATGTTGTCGGATCGGCGTACCGACCGATCAGACCGACAAAGTGCAATGACAAAGTGCACGTGTGTGTGTGTGTTTCTATGGTTTTGTGCGTATGTGTGTGTGGTCCTAGAAAGGGATGGATGGGGAAGAAGGTAAAAAAGTTAAGGAAATATAACTTCTGCCCTATCGGTCGGACACACCTAGTGTGCCGACTAGGTGTGTCCGACCGATAGGGCACACCGCTTTATTTTTATTTTTTTTAATTTTTGTGCCCGATCGATCGGCACATTCACAATGTGTGCCGACCGATAGGGCTCAACGCTTTTTTTTTAAATTTTTGTGTCCGATCGGTCGGCACATTCACAATGTGTGCCGACCGATCGGCACGCTACGTAAAATTCTGTGCAATCATACGACCTGACACTTTTCAGGTGAGAAAATTGAAAAAGTGAGGGTATTTTAGACAATTTGGGTATATAGTGGATAATTTTTAGGGAGTTGGATAGTTTTGTATTTGTTATATGGTAGATGGGTAGAGTTGTATAATTCCACTCACTTTTATATATATGATAAATATTTTGTAACTTCATTTATTTGACTATACTAATACTATAATTTAAATTTATATATTACCTTTTATACTCCATGGGCCACGATACAACTCTGAAAAACAGGCCGAATAAGTCCAATCCATATTTGGAAATTTGGAATTGGGCAAACTAGTGTAAAACCCTCTTTCTCGATCGATTCGCGGCTAGGCCGACGAGAGAAAATGCAGATCTTTGTGAAAACCCTAACCGGCAAAACGATCACTCTCGAAGTCGAGAGCTCCGACACAATCGACAATGTGAAAGCGAAGATTCAGGACAAGGAAGGAATTCCGCCGGACCAGCAGCGGCTGATCTTCGCCGGAAAGCAATTGGAGGGCGGCAGGACCCTAGCTGATTATAACATTCAGAAGGAATCCACCCTTCACCTTGTCCTCCGTCTCCGCGGCGGCTCCGGAAGCACCTGGAGGATCCCCTTCGTGGCCAATCACTTGATAAAGAAGATCACGAATCTGAATACGATTTCCAAGAAGGAACTGATCAAGACATGGTCTAGGGCTTCCACTATAATTCCTGAAATGGTGGGGCATCGGATTGCTGTCTACGACGGGAAGAAGCACGTACCGTTCCGTATTTCGGAGAATATGGTGGGGCATAAGTTAGGGGAATTGAAGCCGCGGAGGCAGCACCGGAAGGAGGTCCACGCGCGTGCCAAGGCTGCCAAGACCTCGAAGAAGAAGTGATCGGGTCTTAAGGAACAGTTTGTTGGTTTGTTGATTTAGAATTTCGTTTGATGGCTTAACATTCTCTTTTGCGTTTACCGTGCAGCAGCATTTGAGATTTCGAACTTTTATATCAAACCATCCAAATTATGAGTCGATTACTGCTTTTGGTTATGTCTTGAATAAACAGTGTATTTTTTCTAGTATTATATGGATTAGTGTATTGGTCTTAACCTTCTGATTACGCCATTCTTCGAGCTTGAATTAGTTCTAAATTAGTAGGATTCTGTCTGTGATTTACTTGCTGTGTATTTTTTATTTGAATATTCTTCTTGACTGTAACTCTTATACTGTGTTTTTTTAATCTTATAACACAATTCAAGCAACTGTTCTATATGTTTTCCTTGGTGGTGTTCGTGGATTGGATATAATCTACAATAAGAGTCGGGAGTTGGAAACTTTAGATTCACCTTACTGATCATCGGTTGGATTATGATAAAATGAATTTGTGATTCTACCCCGATGTCTGATGACTTTGCTTTCTCGTATTTTTATGCCATGTCTACTGCCTCTGATCATAAGCATTTCCATCCTAGTATTCACCTAAGTCTGGGCTGGTAAAACATAGCTATTTTACTCTTGTGATGTGTCCCTTGAAATGATCTTGGGTATTTGTATCTTTTCTTCTTCTGAACTTGGTGTGAATCTTCTTGGAAATTTTGGCTGAGGACTGGGATAAGGAGGAGATGGCTTCAAAGTTGAGACAGAACGATGTCAGAACTGTACCTAATCCTATATTCCAGGTCTCTTGCCATCTTGTTATCTTTTCAGGTAATATTGATGGTTATGTGAATTTTAGCTGGAAACACTTATAGTTAACTCAATCTAGAATCATCACAGTTTCATTTCATCCTGAAGTTGACTAGGTGATATTCTTAATGGTTTAGTCTACATAATCAATACATGCTCTATGTTATTGTCATGCCAAGATATAGTTTCAAGTTGTTGAAATTATTTGATATAAGCAGGACTTTAGAGCAGTATGAAGATATTGCCAAACTCATCAGATTCAGTAGTAGATTTACAGTATCATGTATAGGTTTATTGGTCTGTAGTAGTTGATTACGGAAGGTAATTATGTCAATATTTGATTAAGGATATTAACATGGTTTTTTCAATTTCTAGTTGTAAGATTGGTGTAATGTTTCAATAGGTTACTCTATTCTATCTAGACATCTCCATTCATGTCATGGTGCGGTCGTTGTTGTGCACTTTCCATTGTAGATACTATTTCTACTCTCTTATATTTAGATTTGGACGGTCTTTTTTCATTTGTTTTTGTCTACAATAATGTGGCCAGTCCAAAAAATCGTACATTGTATACAAGTGTGTTTGAGGTAGTAAGTTGACTGAGGAAACTCCGTGAATGGAGAATTAGTATTGTGATTATGATGTAAAAGATAAAACAAAAATTCCATATATAAAAGATAAATAATTGAAGGGGAAACTAGACCAAATGCCCATGACAATCTATCTATATTTAAGATGTGTTGTATAATAGATGAATATGAGTTATTTGTGATTAATTTATGTTAGATATATAAACAATATTTGGAGTATTGACTAATTAAATTGGAGTATATCATATCTATTAAGATATGTTTCCTTCAATCTCACAATACAAAATCCAAAATCTCAGAAGATATACAGGGTGTGCAGAGAAACGCGTAATGGACCATCTCTGGTTCCACGAAACTATTATTTTCTTCGTTTGAGGGCGCTAAAAAGAAGTCAGAACCATTACATATATAATTCATGAAAACACACGAGGTGTAAGTGCTCGGTAGTGGATGTTGAACTTGAAGAAGAAATACCAGTTACTTCCGGATTGGCAACGACAAGACAACGAACGAGGCCACGGATTGTAACAAGGCCGGATTCTCCAACGATCACAAGAATTATTTGCATCACCCATTCAACCCATTGACAAGGTTCGATTACGTTGTTACTTAAACTACTCCCCTCCATCCCGAATTGAAATACCTTGAAAACATAATTATGTCACATGTGCGTTTTATATAATTTACTGCTAAAATTCCAATAAAAAAACATTTTTCGAAAAATGGAACAGATATATGATATTTGGGCAAGTTCAGTTTTTCGCGTGAGGCGTGACCCAATCAATGTTTGTGGGCCCAAACATTCACAATCTCAGGAAATTTGAGTGATGTAATTTTATTGAATACTAGTACTAGATTAAGTGTCAAAACCAGATCTTTTTACAAACTAATGTATAATTGTTTCGATAATATTTAATATGGATATTCATGAAAACTCTCAAGGAACTTAATTATTCTAAGAAATGGACCACTTCTTAACATTGATCGCATGGTGGAGGATCAACAGTTCCTTATGATTACTACTACTAACTATTTTATTTTTATTTCGTTCTATATATGTTATTCGTGGTGTATATTATTATTCCTTTATTGTTGGATTAAAATATGCGTGATATTTATCTGAGTTTGTTGGAGCTTCATGATTTTAACATAGAATTACAGAAAGTAGGTGCATTAATTTGTTTGTAATTTGAAATTTATGGCGAGACTGACTTTCTATTATTATTATGAACGATGAGGATATGGATTAGTTATCATCATGACGAAAATATGTTATGTCAATCCTCTATATACAACTTAATGTAATTTAATTATGATTATGGACATTTCAAATATGAATAGCTGTAATAATTAGTGGATATTTGTGGATCGAGATTTTGTTATAGTCTTGTTTGTCCTAGTAAATACCATTCATGAGGTAGCTGCACGATGGCACGTGTACCTCTTAAATGCTCAATTCATAGTATACTTTAAATTCACAACTTGCTTCTATTCTTTTGCATGAAACGACATAGTAAAAAAATCCATTTCTTAATCACACCTTTTATTATCATAAAGATTCGCTTTCTTTTCTTTTCCTTGTTTTGATCTGACGTCCCTTTTCCTTCCAAACCAAAAGAATCTTTTCGATTTAACCTTTTCATTTAGTAACGGACATATGCTTAATTTATAGTAGAATAAATTGTCACTTTAATAATAATAATATATATATATATATATATATATACACTAAACCAAGTTATTCCATTAATAAAGTGGTAAAATAGATTACATCATTTTATATAATACGACGATAACCCAAAGAGTTGTGATACTTCTTTGCTACCACCTTCTATATTTCTAGAAATTTATAATATTTTTTCTTTTTTTTAGAATTAATTAGTTGCCATAATCTAGTGCCAAGTTGGGCGGCGATGGCCCACAAATAATGCTTCCGATCATAAAAACAGTCAACAGACAGCCTGCTATAATCCTTTTATTTTCTCTTTGCACACTTTATAATTAAGCTTTCTAATCATTGACATTACAATTAAACCCAAAAGTCCAAACAAAGGGAATGGCAACCAGCGTATACTTCAAGTAGTGATCACGGATTATCTCACTATAAAAAATTGATTATTACCGGATTCTTACTATTACAAGTAAGCTATACATATTAATTTAAGATTTGTAAACAAGTGTAGTGCGTTGAAATGGTGGGGCACCAAAAGTCCAAGCGTGGTGCGAAAATGGCGGAAGGTCAAGATTTATGGGTAAGTGGAAGAGCCTCTAAAAATCCACTTAATTGCGATTGTGCCCACTGCTCCTGCTGCCTCTATATATACATATTAACACTCATAATTATAAACACCACAACACAATTCACAAGATCATGGCCACTTTTGCCTCCACTTTCATCTTTCTGTTAATACCGTTGCTCTTCCAATTTTATTCTGGTAACTTCTTTTTTCTCCTTTTTTTTTTATTTTCTTACATATATAAAGTGATAGTCATAAATTGAATAGAAGCTAATGCAGTATATATATATATATATATTTGTGTTTAGGACAAAGCGAACTACAGTTAGATTATTATTCAAAGAGTTGCCCGAGAGCAGAAGAAATAATCAAGGAACAAGTCACCACCCTCTATTACAAGCACGGAAATACAGCCGTTTCTTGGATCAGAAATCTCTTCCATGACTGCGTTGTCAAGGTACATAACACAAACTTGTCTTGCCTTTCTTGTTCTAAATTGTAATTTTGTAAATTTGCTCCCTTAATTCTTTCATACTAGACCACCCCTTGTCCATACCCTAATCATTTATCATTTTGCACGTAATTTATGGTTACAGTCATGCGATGCATCACTACTGCTGGAGACTGTAAATGGCATCGAATCGGAGAAGTCATCGCCGAGGAGTTTCGGGATGAGGAATTTCAAGTACGTAAACACAATCAAAGATGCACTTGAAAAGGAGTGCCCCTTGACCGTTTCTTGTGCGGATATTGTTGCTCTATCAGCTAGAGATGGATCTGTCATGGTAATTACTACATCTTTTTTGTTATCTCTTGCTCGTAGAATTATAATGAAATAAAATACGAGACCAAATTCCATATTTGTACTGAAGTTGGGAGGGCCATATATAAAGATGAAGACCGGGAGGAGAGATAGCCAGCAAAGTTACGCAGCACAAGTTGATAACTCCATCCCCAATCACAACGACAGCGTTTCGGTCGTTCTCTCTACGTTCCAATCAATGGGCATTGACACCGAAGGAACTGTTGCCTTATTAGGTATACTATACTCATCTTAATTAAACCTTATCCCCATTATATTAATTAATATTTAATTTCTTGTTTAATTAATTTAATGAAAATTTTAATTATTGAATAGGTGCACACTCGGTGGGACGAGTTCACTGCATTACTCTTGACCCGACATATGCAGAGTACTTAAAGGGGAGGTGCCCGTCCCCGTACCCGGATCCGGATGCGGTGGAGTACTCTAGAAACGACCGGGAGACGCCGATGGTGCTGGATAACATGTACTACAAGAACATAATTGGACACAAGGGACTGTTGGTGGTGGATCAGCAATTGGTTTCGGATCCAAATACCTACCCGTTTGTAGAGAAGATGGCCGCGGATAATGGATACTTCCACGACCAGTTCTCCAAGGCTCTCCTCATTTTGTCCGAAAACAATCCTCTCACTGGAGATGAAGGAGAGATAAGAAAGGACTGTCGGTTCGTCAACAAAAATTAATGAAAACGGGTTATGTTTGTAACTGATTATTACAGAACGGGTCGGGTCGATTCATGGACCTGTGTGTGTGTGTTGTGTAATTCGGGGTTTACCCTACTTGCCTACAACGTTAGGCTGTCATACAAATATGGGCCCTTTCCTTTTTAATTTTTATTTCGTATACTAGTTTTTATGTCTACTGCAATCATCATTTTCTAAAATTGATTATTAAAAATCTATATCAAACCAATAGAATATCCTAAACTCAAATTGAAAAATGGACCTCAACCAAATATAATATGCTATATGCTAAAATGATTTCATTGACTAATGGTCTAATTATTGTTACTCTCAAATAAATAATTACTTGCACCCTCGACAAAATTATACATCAATCATCTATACTTAATTTCATTAGTTTGAAATAATTGAATGAATTTTTTTTCTTTATAATCAATTGACCAATGATAGTTTGAAATAATTGAATGATTGCATACATATTCATATAGTATTTAAACTTGGGCCACCGTTAATGGATAAGTGGGATCGATCCAGCAAAATAAAATAACATGATGAAGGCTAAGTCAAACTTAATTAGGGGGTACGAATATATATATTTGCATGTGGGATTTGGCCGATTTTTCGTCAGACCATATTACACCTATCTATAATTGAGTGTTCGGCCACATGCCATCAGCACCAAACTGGATTATCACGATGTTGCTTGTTTCTCCAATTATTATATCCGTTGAATTAGTTACATATTCAAAGAAAAATCGTGTTCATTTTCCTTTACCAATAAAATAATGGGAATAAATTTATAAGTCCACAATCGTAACAAGGTAAAGCAAACTCTTATAATAATATTCATATTATATCCAGTATTACTAAATAATCTCATAAAACCCGTTATATATATATATATATGTTTCTCAAATATATAATTAATGATTTTGCATTTATTTTAACACATTATGAACCGGTATATTCCATCAGTTTGAAGGATCTAACGAAAAATAAAAATTCTGACAGTAAGAACAAATATTGCAAACGTTGGAACTGCAAAAAGACACTTTACGTCCTGCCCGAAAATCAATTTCCTTTTTATGACAACCGACCGCAAAAAATGTTACCGTTTGGAACGGACACGTGCCATCCACATGTCCCGACTCCTCTTTCACACTCTGCAACAGTTCGTTTCTTTCCTTTCTTTGTTTCCACTCTCGATTTTCTTGCAATATTTCCTTTCCTCAATTGTCTCTTGCTCTGTACAAACCTCTCTCTTCGTCTTCGTGTACGAATTAGAGGAACAGACATTCCCTCCTTTATTCTCGTATGGGCTGTTAGGGAAACTAGATCATGACGTCATTCTCCGGCGGGGTTTATTTCTGCTTCGCTATTTCAGCTTTATTTGCGTCATTAGGCTTCTTTCCGGGAAATGTCTTAACGGCGGCGACTGAATTTGACTTCGGAACGCTGACGCTGTCGAGCATGAAGCTCCTCGGCGACGCCCACTTGAGCAACGGGAGCGTGATGCTCACTCGCGATCTCGGCGTCCCTTACTCCGGCGCCGGAAGGGTTCTATATTCGAAGCCGGTCAAGTTCCGGCGCCCCGGGAGCAAGTCGACGGCGAGCTTCTCTACATTCTTCTCGTTCTCCGTCACGAACTTGAACCCCTCCTCCATCGGCGGCGGATTGGCCTTCGTCATATCACCGGACGACGAGTATGTCGGCGACGCCGGCGGGTTCATGGGGCTCACCGACGCGAAGGGCGCTCAAAACGGCGTCGTGGCGGTGGAGTTCGACACTATGATGGACGTTGAGTTTAAGGACATTAATGGGAATCACGTGGGGTTAGATCTGAACTCAATGATTTCGTCCCGAGTTAGCGATATAGGCGTCATCGGTGTTGACTTGAAGAGCGGTGATTTGGTGAACTCGTGGGTGGATTACTCCGGGTCAACTCGGACCATCAAGATTTACGTGTCCTACTCCAATTTAAAGCCCAAAGAGCCCGTTTTAACTGCCGCTTTCGATCTGGGCGACTACATCGAGAACGATTTCATGTTCGTCGGGTTCTCCGGGTCGACTCAGGGGAGTACGGAGATTCACAGCATTGAGTGGTGGAGCTTCACCTCCTCCTTCGACGAAACTCCGAGTAACACCTCGTCGCTGCCATCTGTCCCGCCGCCGTCACCCACCGCTAATTTAATGAACCCAACGGCCAACACGGTCAACAACACAGTCAACCCGCCTCCGCCTTCCGTAGCTCCAGCGGCAGACATTAGCAATTCGACGTCGCACGAAGCGAAAAGCAGCAGCAAATGCCACAACCAGCTGTGCAGAAACGGTGCCGGAGCGGTAGCCGGAGTAGTAACCGCCGGTGCATTTATACTAGGGTTTTTCGCTCTAGGCTTGATTTGGCTTCACCGCAAGAAATTCAAGAAGCAGAAAAATCAAAATGTTTTAGCCTCCGATGTGATCAAAATGCCTAAGGAATTCAGCTACAAGGAGCTCAACATCGCCACAAAAGGATTCGATTCCAATCGAATAATCGGTCACGGCGCGTTCGGCACAGTATACAAAGGAATCCTCCCCACCACAAACGACGTCGTTGCGGTCAAGAGATGCACACACATCGGGCAGGGCAAAACAGAGTTCCTATCGGAGTTATCGATCATCGGAACCCTAAGGCATAGAAACCTCGTCACGCTTCAAGGCTGGTGCCACGAGAAGGGCGAGAGTCTATTGGTCTACGATTTAATGTCCAATGGCAGCCTCGATAAAGCCCTATTCGAGTCGAAGATTACATTGCCGTGGCCCCACCGCCATAAGATTTTACTCGGCGTCGCCTCCGCATTATCCTATCTGCATCAGGAATGCGAGAATCAAGTGATTCACCGAGACATCAAAACCAGCAACATTATGCTGGACGAAGGATTCAATGCCAGATTAGGCGATTTCGGATTGGCGAGGCAAATCGAGCACGATAAATCTCCCGATGCGACGGTGGCGGCAGGGACGATGGGGTATTTAGCTCCGGAGTACCTCCTCACCGGCCGCGCGACGGATAAGACCGACGTGTTTAGCTACGGTGCGGTGGTGCTGGAGGTGGCGAGCGGGCGGCGGCCGATCGAGAAGGATGTGGCGGCGAGTGGTAATTTGGTGGAGTGGGTGTGGGGTTTGCATAGGGAAGGGAGGTTGATGAGGGCGGCGGATCCGAGGCTTGGGGGTGAGTTCGATGAGGGGGGTATGAGGAAGGTGGTGCTGATTGGGCTGGCGTGTTCGCATCCTGACCCGATGGTTAGGCCGACGATGAGGGCGGTGGTTCAGATGCTGGTTGGGGAGGCGGAGATTCCGGTTGTTCCGACGACGAAACCCACCTTGACTTTCAGCACTTCGGACTTGCTGTTGACTCTGCAAGATAGTGTCTCTGATTTGAATGGGATGATTGCTCTGTCTTCGTCTTCTTCGGAGAACAGCTTCTCCGGCGCCGGCGGTAGTCTTGACATGGTGTAAATTGTGCAGTTGAAGTAATGATGACGTGTATTAGTAGTGAAGGAAGTGCTACTAAACTAGTACAGTAGTATGGTGTGTTTATTTATTAGCTAATTAAGTAATTCATTTATTTATTTGTTGTATTGTACTAATGTAACTTCAATATTATGTTGGTTAGACAATCGTTTTCGTTGTAATACTGCCACGATTTTTGTAAGTATAACATTATAGTTTTTATTGCATTTAAAGACGGATTTTTTGGGGTTCGGACTGCAAATTGAGAAAGATCATGGGCTGATCCAGAAATTTTACAATTTAGAAATTCGTTCTAATTTAGGAACCCCATCTCGCGCTAAATTTGATCGTTTTCCAGTTTTAGTAGTGAGCATTTTCTTTTCCTTTTTACCAAGAAAATAGCGAAAAAGAATTATCCTGCTTTTATTCTGAACATCATATTATTCCAAAAATAAAGGAATGCAGTAAGTTCACCAAAGGTGATACAATTTGGTGTTGGCAAAAAATACTTGTGTACTAGAAAGATCACTTAGGAGGTACGCATGTCAGTCTATGCAATAAATTCTCGAATCGAATTGTAGAATGCATCATCGGATGCTATCGACTCTTCAGGTTGAATTGCTGACAAAGGCTTCTTCTCATTCATCACTGCTTCTTGCAAGATAGTTCCAATGTGTTATGAGTTCTGGCTGCTTACTTCTTACATAGTTAGCTGCCATTTCCGCTTGCATATATAATTCTTGATTCAAAGCTTGTGAACTGATCATCGGATACTACTAGTCCGAGTTACCTGTTGTGTATACTGAACTAGTGCTAGCTTTGCACAAATCTTAATGTTCCATTTGTTGGATCAACAGAAATATATGGTCCCAAATGCTGAAGCACAAGGATTCAACCCAGGGTTGATTGTCTTACTTCTAGTATTCCTCATTGGAATCTATGTACTCTACATGTATGCCCAAAAAACTATTCCTCCAAAGAAAAAGAAGCCCATCTCAAAGAAGAAGCTGAAGAAGGAAAGACTGAGACAAGGCGTGTCTGCACCAGGAGAGTAGTTTCCATTGCAGCTTTGTATGATACAACTTTTTGCTCTAATTTTAGTCTTGATGCATTTAAATAGCAGAGTTGGGCTTTAGTTACATGTTTTTTACCTACAAGAATTACATGGTTGGTCTCAAGTTACAACAGTTTATCATTTTAAGCATCCATTCCTATAATACAAGGGCAATACCAATTCTTAGTTAATGCTTTTTGTAAGTGCCTTCTGACATTGAAACCTGCAGTATTCGTGTGTATATTCAACAAAAAAACAAAGTATACTGCCGATGAGCGGCTGATACACGGAACAAGTGGCAAAAGTACCAAAATTCACGCACGCAGAAAGAAGTCTTAAACACAATTACACAAAAGTACAGAGTTTGTATGAAGATTGTGAACATGAAACAGAAAGCATTTATGCTCCACGGCCCATGGACTGCTCCCCGGGTGGAATCATGATTACCACCGGTTGGGTATTGAAGCCGGGATGCTGAAGCCTACGACGGACTTCACGCCCCTCCTGACAAAGTGCACATGTGTGGCAAAGAACGTGGGCAGCAAAGTCGCAGGCTGTTTCACATTGCTCGCGTTGAACTTCATCCTCCACAAAGCTTCCGCAGCACCCACATGACCTTGTAAGTTCCTCACAGCTTCCCTGTTGTGTTAGTGTGTTAAATCAACTGCTCTTTTGTGCAGATTTACGTCTTATTAATTGCAAATGCATAATCCATTATAATGCAAACAAGGTTAGCATGGATGGACTCTCTCTCTCTCTCATATCAAAGAGAGAACTATCCTAAATGATCATGTATGCTACTAACAAAAACCTCCATGTAAAGTATAACCAGACAGTACTATCCCATAACTAGGAAGTGTTTAAAGGCTAATCTTTGCTATAGTCATTACAAATCGATTGCATGAAGCCTTACGGTCAATTAATCATAGCATGACATAAAAGGTTGAAGAATATGATGACATATCTCACCTCTAGATTAAACTTGCGACGGATGGCTGTACGGATGGGATAGGAGAACCACGGTGCAAGGCAATTCCAACCGAAAAAGGTATTCCCAATTAAGTAGAGACCAGTGTAAGGCAAGCAGTGATTAGCAAATGTACCAGGAGCAGATCCAAGTCTCTCTACATTGCTTCCATAAAGCACACAGGGAGCAAGACTACCAAGCAAACCTGCCCATTGTAAGAATTATCAAAATGCCATAAAATCAAAGCGACTATGACAGTAGAAATATCAAATACCCAGAGTTGCAAATACCAATCGAGATATCATCTAATAACCAAGAAAGCATATACAGTTAGTTCATAAGATGAAAATGATTGATCTCACAAAATGAATTCCACGTATTCAGATCCAATGCAACAACAGATCAATCAATCAATCAACCAAAGACAATTGCACTCAAGCATTATAGCAATCTTGAGTCTCACCCATATATTGTTATATCATTTAGGATTGCCTTCATTCCATTAATTAACTTCAATGATCACAAAAATTATCTGAATAAAACCAATGCAACTCAACGATAATTATTCACAATCCCAATTTCTGGATTTTTTTTTTTTTTATTTTCCCTCCAGCAAAGATCAGGGATCCGAAATCAGCAACAAACCCACACCAAATTCAACAAAAAAAACCAGATAATCAAACTTCTCACCCCATATTCAAGAAATCAAATCTCGAACACGGAAAACCAAGATTCACCGAACAAAAAGAATGTGATAATAAAGAAAACTCACAAACTTCAAGATCGCTACTGCAGAATTCGTCGCTCCTCCCAAGACAAGAGAAGAGATTTGAATCCCACTGGGCCCTCTCCATCATGGACTCAGCCACCGGAAGCCCATCGGCCGTCCATCCAACCGGGATCGACGCAGGGAGCGGAGCTCCGATATTCTTTCCGACGGGGTTGCCGACAACCGATTTCTTCTCGTTTTTTGTCTCAGCTTCTTGTTCTTGTTTCGGTAAGAGAGGATTCGATTCCTCGGAATTCGCCATTTCCGCAGAAACTCGCAAATTTGTATGTATTGGTTGATTTGAGAAGGCGCAGAGGATAAGAAATAAGGGAAATAGGATTTCTTATAATTCTCCGAACAATCTCCTCTCTCTCTCTCTCTCTCTCTCTCTCGGTGCTTTCAGCTTTCCAACCGACAGCTGTTTGCATTTATTTAATATTTATTACCTTTTCTTAAGATATAATTTTAGTGTACTATTATTTGCGTTTCGTGGAGAGCCTCGTGGAATACGTAAACGGGAAGGAACCATTGATTCATCATCGTTTTTGGACTGTCAATATCCGTTGCCGATGATTTGTTTTATTTTATCTTCAAGAATGGGGAGTCACATCCAATAAAGGGTGTGTTCTAATGTGGAGTTAGATCGAAAATGTTTCTATATCCCCTTGCATTAATATACATCATCCTATTTAGATGACTCGCCTATTGGTATAGGAAATTAGAAATCATCATGATTAAATGATTCAGATGAAATGTACAATCTTATAAATATTATTTATGTATAATTTTATATATATGCACCAGAATTGTAAAATCTTATATATAAAAAAATATTAGAACTATACATAACTCTTAATTCCTACGTAATTACAAGTTCCCATGAAATATAAAATGTGATACAAACTTTATATAGAAACTTTATCCGTGTCCATTAGTTACTTGCCAAGATACTAAAATCTACAAAACAGCACCTTTGCTGTAAATGTAAGTTTTTACCCTTAACCACCAATGCACAAAATCACAATACGCCCAAAGTAATAAAAAATACTTCCTCCGTCCTATTAGAAACGATACGTTTCTTCTGGGCAGGGGAATCAAGAAATTGGTATAATGTGGTATAGATTATTTGATTTTTTTAATAGTTAAATGTGTTCCACACAATTTTTATCATTTTAATAAACACATCGTTTCTAGTAGGACGGCCCAATAAGTGAAACACGTTGTTTCTAGTGGCGCGGAGGGAGTAACATTATTCACTCCACAACAAGAGAGGAGTAGAAAGTCAACATAAAGCTCTGTTAACTAAGAAAGAAAAATACTTTGAGAATGACTAATACATAACTAGGTAGAGTATTACCCACAAGCCACAAGAGGGACCATTACATGTGGTGAAGGGAAATGTATATCTCAAAAGCTAATAATAATAATGTAAACCTACTAAGTATTTGCAACATTATTTGAGGCATCCAATGCGATGATTGATTGCTCAAGAACAAATGTATGATTGATAGCCAATGCCTTCGTTACATGCCAACCATTGCCTCCCCTCGATCCTCAGTTTCTTCATCTGGAAAACAAAATCACAACTCGAATCAGATCTCCATCTACGAAGAACATCAAGATTTTGAACCCAAACAAGTCAGCCCTCAGTGAGACGTTTGACGCAATCTTTAAGTGTTTGGAGCTCGGCTTCCTTTTGGTGGAGCTTGATATGTGCATGATTCAACTCAGCTTCTAGCTCCATTATTTGGCTTCCCTGTTGTTCAACAAGCAAATGACACAATTTCTCATCCAGTTCGTCTGGCAATACTCGGTTGTATTGATTTTGAGTCTGCAATCTTCTGATGGCTGTCCTTTTGCCAATTCTTCAGCCTATACATTAACATGTTGACCAAAAACAATTTCAATACATGCCACAAAGGTACATGATTTTCCTTCAGGACTTGAACCTTCTGTTGCACACCAGGGGAGTTTCTGCACTTCAGACTCGAGCTCTGCTTCCAACAAATGCATTTCCAACACCTCAGGCTGAATGCTACTAAACTAGAGCAAAATGCTTCTATATTGTCTTTGCTCTTGGCAGATAATGGATCACTGTAAATTCTTTCAACAAAATTCTTATTTGTTTCAGCTTCATTCACACGTTATGCATATGTTTCCTTCTTAAGATTTCAGCTTTTAGTTCTTTGACAGTTTTTATAGTCTTCATCCATGGCAGAGTTCAACCTAGAGATTTCAGAAGATCCAGCTGACATCATATACATCATACCTACACCAACTCCCCAGCCAAAGGAATTATCTGAAAGGAGTGGACGCAACACATTAATGAATTACTTATTCAAGTAGGTGCATTTAACAAGGAAGCAGTAACAGGACTCAAATTTTGTAAAAAGCCATATATAATCTTGATATAATGATAGAAATCACATGTCCAGATGTAACTTCTCCTCTTCTTCAGGCTTATATGAATCCTCTTTCCAGTCCCATTTCCAACCTGGTCTTTATTTGCCCTCTTGGGATCGCCATTTTTCTTAAGCAATTTGAACCCACTCCGAGTATTCTTCCTAAACTCCTTAGACGCTATTTCCGGGCTCGAAAACCTGAAGATCGTGACGTCATCGTTGAGGGTTTCCCTCTTTCCCTGGGTACTGCTTTCTTTAAATGTACCATCTGATTCAAAGATTGAATCTTGTGACGGTGAACGACTACTTTCAGCAGATTCTAGGTATTCAGAAATGGGGGGTTTTATTGTATCATTGGGACTAATAAATTTCTTGGCTAAAATCCCAGACCCTGCTGCTGCCGCTGCAGCTACTAGGTCTTGCCGCATTTTGGTCCTTGAAAATCTAACGAGCTTTGAAATAGAAAGACTGGGAGCGGAGAGAGAGAGAGAATAGAGATCATCTACTCACTTTTGAAAGCTTCTTGTAGTGTGCGGTGGAAGCATGTGAAATTCCGACAGAGTTCTGCCATAACACTTCAATAGTTTAGTTATTTTGTTTCCCGCTTTGCGATCCTTTTTTTTTTCAGTCAATTTTATGTACTATCTTGTAGTCTAGTTGAGTGAGAGATGAACCAATAGGGAGCGAAGAAACCGGTAAGCATAATAGTTGCAAGTCAAGAGCAGTTCACAAATCTTTACCTCTGTATAACATTAACATCAAATATGTGTGTAAAGTTCCAGAATATAAATTAGACAGGGCAACAAAAATCATAGAGTACAACTGACTAGTGATTTATCTGCCAGTTTAAATAACAGTTGCCCGGTGTTCTACTGATAATGAAGTTGCTTGTTTGCTAAGCTGGTGCTTGTAGAGCCAATTTAAACACGTCCTCAGTTCGTATCCTGCATGACAGAAATCAGGGTAAATTAACATAGCCAAGGAAAAGATCCTTCCCACATAATGCATAGAACTAATAAGCCCCAACGCTTTTAACAAAGTACTTATATGGCAAGGATGCCTTATTATGGCAGTACCTAAATAGTAAATTATACCAATATTATGCACTTAGCTATCTAGAGAGATCAGCAGCCATGCCACATTGTGACTACGGAGGAGTAAGAGTAAGAACAGTAACAAGGGACTATACAAATCCAATTAGGCAGTGTAGCATCGAAAAGACGGATCTCATCTGGACTACATATGCACATCCAAAAAGAGCCAAAATAAGGCAAGAATGGTGAAGCCAAAATTGCTCCATCCATTTTCATGGTAGAGCCACATCAAATGATTAAACACTTATCAAACTAAACATGGTCCTTCATCCCAACTAATAGAGCCTAGAGTGATAAAGCAAGAGACTTTATGGTAATTAACATAATGTGAACCTATAATGTCCTTTCCAGCACTGGTTAGTCCCTCCAAATACTGACAGTAAACAGAACATAAAGACCTATATAAATTGCACACACACAGCAGAAAGCAAACCAGAGATCCCGAGTTGAAATCATGTGATTGTTAATTATCTATCAACGTGCAAGCACCTAAATAGCCTTCCATTCCATAGCTTATACTCTCATTTGCAGGTTTTGAGTCAGTAAACATGCCAAGATTCAAGATTGCAATATGTTGACACTGCATTTTGATTATTTCCATTGCATAACATGATTGTGGTAAATTCTTTTCCAATTTTCATCAATGTTCCCAAAATAACTAATAACCAAATAACCAACACACAGTTAATGGTGTATAAAAGAAGTCAAAAACTGTAACGCCAATGTGCAACATAGTACCACCACAGCAATACCAATGATATATTTGTCAAAAGATCCACAGAGAAAATCAACTAGTTTGCTTGAGCCTAGAACAAAATCTTAATTGGACTCCAACCATAAGGAAAAAGGAATAAACTCATATACCCCCATTATCAATCCGACCGCTTACAGGCCTCCTTCCTCGCTGCCCTCGAGTTTTGATACTCAAACTTGAGCACATTCGTAATATGCGAAGTGTCCTTCACAAACAGCAACCTGCCGAATGCGCTCTCCTCAATCGCCGGAAAGTGACATCTGAACCAATTATTCACAACCCAAAACCACCCCCCACCGAGCACCACCCCCAACGCAGCTCCGGCAAACACTTGCGCCACCGTGTGGTAGCCCAAGTAAACCCTAGAATACATCGTCAGCACCGCCAAGGGCCATACGACGAGCACCACCAACAACATCTGGTTCCGGAACAAAGCTCCAATTCTGTAATGAGTGAGGAGCGTGAAATAGACGGCGAAGAAGAACATGTACTGGGAGTGGCTGGAGGGCCAGCCGTGCGAATCGCACATCTCGAGCAGCGCGCACGTCTCGGGGCGGGCCTGCTGGACGGATGTCTTGATGACCTCGTTGACGACTTGGGAGATGAGTAGGCCGATGCCGAAGAACATACCCTGGAGCTCGCGGCGGAACATGAAGTGGGAGACGAATCCGCCGAAGCTGATGAAGACGGGGACGAGCGAAATCCACGCGAGGAAATGGCCGAGCTGATCGCCCTTTTGGTACCGGACATGAGTTAGGGTTACGGCCTTCAGCGGCGGATGATGCGGATTCGTCATTGAGCAGATCTAGTTGGGCAATTAATTCTAGAGAGAGAAGAATGCTTTGATTCAATGAACAATTGGGAACTGAAAATTGAGTTCAGGATTGTGAATTTTGTGAAGAAGAGGACGCTCCTTTTTGGTTAATTAATTATTATTAAAAAAAACACCAAATTTAATTGAATTTGTAATTTAATTGCAATAGTTGTGTAATAACGGATAAAACGCTGTCGTCGAGCAAGCGTTTTCTATTTCTAAAGGCTGTGCCTGTCTGAAACTAAAACCCTAATTTATATCTGGGCAATCTGACGATAAAATTAAAACCCTAAATTTGCTTACGTCGTACGCTGAGATTCATCATACAAGAGAGGAGCGCCCCGAACTGCATATTTAAGAATCAAATTCACGATCTTCCCGGATAATATTCAACTATTATTCGCCGATTTTGATTGGTTATGATGGAAAAGGACGCATCTTTTCTGTTCTCCGGTACCACTTTCAACCGCAAAAAGTTCGCTCGGGATTTCACTAGATTTCAGGTAAATTGACAAACATGTGAATCTGATGCTATTTTTATGAGTGTGGATGTTACATGCGGAATGTTGGCTTTCCTTAACAATTTTTTCTTCTTATTGGGTTTTACGAAATCGTGTTTAGGAAAAGGAGCCTGTTTGCACTGCCGAAAAACCAGGATTGATTGAAAATGAAAAGGAAGAGGTGACAGTGCGCGCTGATAAGAAGAGGAAGAGAAAAACAGATGCTTTGGGTACTATCTCCTGTTATGTATAAGTAATTTGTTTGGACGAAAGTATCTGGTATCGGAACTAGAGTCTAGAATGTTTATTGGTTGGTGTGGCAGATGGCGTAAGATGTGAAAATGGTTAAAAATGGTAGAATCAGGGTGACTAGTTATCCTGCATTCTTCATTCTGGTGTTATGGCACCGATATTCACCAGATTTTTTGAGTTCTCAATGCAAGTAATGGAGCAATGAAGCGTGATTGAATTTTTGTCTTTTCATTGTATTGGCTTTCAGATCCAGTTGCAGGGTTTACTGTGTTCAAAAGTTCAAGATCGAAAGCTGTAGATAAAGTGGATGATAACAATGAAGACAACCTTCTACTGGGGAAGAAAGAATATCATCGGCAATTGGAGGTTCTCTTTCTATATCCCATTCATTTGTTTGTACCATTATGTTTCTATATATTTCTACATATAAGGGTAAACTTCCATAATAGTATGCTTTTATTAGTACATTTACATTTTGAGCATAGTCAAATTGAAGAAAAACATGGGATTTTTTTCTTCATGACATTTCTTGGTATTGTCAGAGGGATGCTATTTTCCGGAAGAAACACAACATCCATGTTTCTGGGAGTAATATCCCGTCACCCCTTCAGAGCTTTGAAGAGTTAAAGATAAGGTAATGATATTTTCTTATTCAGTTGAAAGTCATTTATGCTGCCAATATTTTATTCATATCATTGCTCCTATGTTTTTATTGGAGAATAGGATTCAATAAGCACCAATTGAATCATCTTAACGAAAGGATATTATGATATCACAGTTTTCCATTCAAGATTTAAAAGCCCAGCATATGAATTGAGATGCCACTGCAATAACATAGTTTCCCAAAAGTATAAAGGACGCATGATGAGCTATTTGCAACCTCTTCTAGTTCAAATGCTTTGATTTCCAAATCCTTTCTCACTCTCAAACATCTAACAAGATCTTATTGTTTAGAATGGCAATTTATATAGTGGTTTTCAATAACTGACTTTACTCTGGAAGAAGGAAATGGAGAACCACAACATGGTTGAAACAAATATGCTACTTTTATTAATTGATTTAAGGAAAGAAGAGAGTGATTCTTTGGTTCCACATTATTTAGGAACTGGGAATTTGATATGAACTGAAGGAACTTTTGGATCTGGAATTTGAAGTTGTTTTAGTTTTTTATGTGTTTGAAAAAACAATAGAAGGAAAACTCACTCAAAGTGCGGTAATTGAACTTATTGTATGTTCTATAATTCCTTTTGTATGTGAGCATCTATGTGTTTTCTCCATCTTTGTAGTTAAAAGTGATTGTTGGTGGTGACTCTTTTCTTGCCCAGCTCCATTGGATCTATTTTTTGCTGTTGGTCTGTGTGACCTCTAGACTTTGCTTCTTTTTGTTTATAAATATTTTCTTCCTCTTTCTTGTCATTATCTAATAAAAATTCTTCGTTAACATTTACCTCATATTTTATGAATCCAACATGTAAATCTCTATGCAGGCATAGCTGCAAATCATACTTATTGCGCAATCTGGCAGAACTTGGTATTAAAGAGCCAACACCAATCCAAATGCAGGCCATTCCAGTTTTATTATCTGTATGCCTTTTCATTTGAGCTATTTCTTCTTACCTTACTTTCCTCCTGTATCTTCCCCCTGGATTCAAAGGACCGGGAACTTTCTGAGCTTCCCTATATTTTTTTCGTTAAAAATATATTAATTGCTTTATTTTGTAAATAATGTCCAGGGAAGGGAGTGCTTTGCTTGTGCACCTACTGGTTCTGGGAAAACTTTTGCATTTCTCTGCCCAATCCTTATGAAACTTGAGGTTGTAAGCTTTAAATGATACTATCTTTTTTCCTGGAGTCCTACTAAATGATAGTGTGTTATCAGCGTGCTTCAAAAGATGGTATTCGGTCGGTGATTCTTTGCCCTACACGCGAATTGGCTGCTCAGACAGCACGAGAATGCAAGAAATTGGTTAAAGGAAAGAAGTTTTACATCAAGCTAATGACCAAGCAGCTAGCTAAAAGTGCTGATTTCTCAAAGCAGCCTTGTGACATTCTCATATCCACACCTTTCAGGGTGCATTTTGCTGTTCGCAAAAGGAAGCTTGATCTGAGCAAGTAAGAGACCTAATCTATATTGTTTTTTGCAGTTCTAATTAATCAGATTGTAATCGTTTCAATTTGAATATTCTGCGATTATGACTTGTGTTTGTGTTCAGATCTTTCATGCTTGCCCTTTACATAATTGAAATGAAAGAATATTCTATGGTCACACTTCATATTTGTGCGTACTTCTGTTATAGGATCTTGATTCAGATTAATTCTTCGCTGTTGCTCAATCCTTAAGCATGGGGCAAGTAAAACTTTATGAGTTGAAAGGAATGCGGGGAAAATTTTAAAAGGAAAGATGAAAGCAGTTTTTTTAAAACTAAGTGTCAGATCTTATTTAGTGGACCACTAGAATTGTACATTCTAAAGAAATACTGCATATCCTTTTGAGCACGTTCCTCCAATGACTTTTTAAGTTGCCTTGGCTCTGTTTGTAATGAAGACCTTTTCATGTGTGCAGGGTTGAATACCTCGTCCTGGATGAAGCGGACAAACTCTTTGAATTGGGTTTGGTAAAGCAGGTTGATGGTGTGGTCAAAGCATGCTCGAATCCTTCGATCTTGCGCTCACTGTTTAGTGCTACTTTACCCGATACTGTTGAAGAGCTTGCGCGTACAATTATGCATGATGCAGTCCGAGTAATTATTGGCCGAAAGTAAGAAACAGCATCTGAATTATGATTGGTTATACAAGTTCAATTTGGTTAAGTCTTTTGATCTTGCAGGCTGTCGGATAATAATTGTAACCTCACTTCTATTGATGCAATTACATTGGTCACCTTGTACTATAAAGTCTATAATGTCTTCTCTTGTCTTTAAATTGCTACTGCCTTTATATGTGAACAGAAATGCTGCTTCTGAATCAATAAAGCAAAAGCTAGTATTTGTAGGAAGCGAGGAAGGCAAGCTTATCGCTCTTCGCCAAAGCTTTGCAGAGGTATAGTCGTTGCTTGAAAGTGCTGCATGACTTCCTTGTTATTGAGTTACAATTTGTCAATAGGAAAGAGCAAGTGAGAAACCTTCACCGGAACTCATGCACAAATTAACAAAGATCTATTACTGAAGTGTTCCATATCTGTTGCTTTTTGCATCCTTCTGACTCCGTCATTCTCCATTCTTTTTCTTTCTCGTTTGACTTGATGCACATTCTTATTTTTGTGACAGAGTTTGAATCCCCCAGTGCTAATTTTTATCCAAAACAAGGAGCGAGCAAAAGAACTCCATAATGAACTGAGATATGATGATATCAGAGCTGATGTCATACATGCTGACCTTTCTGATGTACAGGTGACTTTCGCTTTCTTTAACGACGTAAACTCTACCATACTTCAGAATTTGCTGTGATATATATATATATATATATATATATATATATGTCGATCACCTTTATGGTCCTCAACCAGAATAGTCTATGCTATAAAATTCAGGCTAGTTTTTTTGTTTTCTTCTCCTTGAATGCCTTAAGATACTGTGACTTTTCGTGTGAGAAATGAAAAGGTCCTAATGACTGGGACCTTTTGCTTAGATTTCCCAATCAAACCTGGGGGAAGGCATATTATTACAATCCATCCTCAAAATGAGTCTTTGATTTCTGTGAATTCAAGCCTGCCAGAGCATAGTGTTACCCCGATTACCCTTTATTCAAGCTGGGTTCTCTTGCTTGTGTTTCATTGACCAACTTTCTTCAAATGCAGAGAGAAGATGCTGTTGATAATTTTCGTTCTGGAAAGACGTGGGTTTTGATTGCCACTGATGTTATTGCCCGTGGCATGGATTTCAAAGGTGTCAACTGTGTAATCAACTATGATTTCCCAGAGTCTATGTCTGCATACATTCATAGGATCGGTGAGTTACCTTTCGTTATTTCTTTTCTAGTTAGTTTTTCAGCAACATAGTAACTTCACTAGTGTTAAAAGGGATCATACTATACCTGTTATTTTGTTCAAAAGATTACTCTGCTACACTCCCTCAAACGTTTGTCTGTTGTTCATTCTTTTGCAAACACATATTAACTCTAATAATGTACATTTCATTTTTGGCTAGTTACTATTTCTTCTGGTTGTAATAATCTTATCTTGCATGCAAATTCTATGCTCTGTTTTTGTACTGAGATTTCTTGCCTTCCAAAGGGCGTTCTGGCAGGGCTGGAAGGAGCGGAGAGGCAATAACATTTTACAGTGAAGCTGATGTTCCCTACTTGCGTAACATAGCGAATGTAATGGCAGCTTCCGGCTGCGAGATGCCGGCATGGATCATGTCCTTGTCCAAGAAAAAATGGAGGAAGCACAGGCCTCATAGGGATGCCATTTCTACCAAGCCTGATAATGAAAGTCAATAGATGGTTACTTGTCTGACCCAAGTAACCAATTGTTCTGTTTCTGATATGAAATTTTGTTACAATTTTGTGTATCTAATTTTTAGGTATATTTCACAGCAGATCACGCTTGTAATACTGGATTGTCATGTAACATGACCCTTTGGTCTTAAAATGAGAGCAATTCTGATGATTTTTGCATTGCCGTAGATGTAAATCAATGAAGCTGCAGGCTGAAACGCATATTTTTCATGCCAAATGTTTAGGTGGAAAACATACATCTCAACAACTATTTGGTGCAAAAAAGCAATATTTATTTCCTGCATTTCTTATATTTCAAGGCATGACTCTGTCAAGCAAAGCCTCACCAATTAAGTTCACTATACCTACACCATAAATTATTAATCCTCTCCTCAATCCCGCCATTTTTAACAACCTGCATTGTTTCCCTTCTAATCTTTCATCCATAAATCAAATCATCCCCACACCCATCTTCAAGAACTGCAAGAATCAAGCTTGAATCTAACTGGATTTTTGAGTTATGGAGAGATCAAAGAAGAAGGTGGTGCACTTATGGAAGAAGGCCGCCGTCCACTTCCTCCTCTGTTTCTCCATGGGGTTCTTCACTGGCTTCGCCCCAACCGGCAAGGCCTCAATATTCTCCAGCTATGCTATAACGTCGTTTTCCTCCGCCTATTCACTGCGTCCCGTCGAAGCTTTCCACCCAGAAAAACCGTTTAACAGAAGCTTGCTTGTCGAAGCAGAAGCACACAACCACAACGAGAGCGAGGAGATAATCCCTCAGGAAGAGGAGGAAGAAACAGAAACAGAAACAGAAACGGAGGATTTGAATATAAGAAGGCTCGTGATCGTCATCACACCGACGAGCACAAGAGACAAGCTTCGCTCCGTGCTGCTCAGAAGACTTGCAAGCACGTTGAAGCTGGTGGCTCAGCCATTACTGTGGATCGTGGTGGAGCGGCAGTCTGAAGACTCCGAGGTTTCTGAGATAATAAGGAAGACCGGGATCATGTACAGACATGTCGTTTTTAAGGAGAATTTCACCGACGCTGGCTCGGAAATGGATCATCAAAGAAACATTGCCCTGAATCACATTGAGTACCATAGACTAAGTGGGATTGTACACTTTGCTGGGCTTTCCAACGTTTATGATGTTGGCTTCTTTGAAGAGATCAGAGCCGTTGAGTAAGTAATTTATTTTCTTGAAGTTTACTCCATATGGTTGATGAGGGTAGATCGTGTTTAATTAAATTCTAGTGTTTTCTTAATCAGTCCAAGCACCAATCATTAGTAACCTAACAACCACTCGAATAATCTAATACTAGATTCCAACAACTTGATCAAGATTCCTCGGACTGTCATCTTATGGGAATCTTTTTGTTGGATGAACTGATTACAGGGGATTTGGGACGTGGCCGATTGCTAGACTCTCTGCTAACAGGCAGAAGGTGGTGATTGATGGGCCAGTTTGTGATTTATCAGAAGTTCTGGGGTGGCATTTGAATAATCAGACGGATGCAACAGCAACACAACCACCTCTGCATATCCCAAGTTTCGCTTTCAACAGTTCTGTTCTATGGGATCCCGAGAGATGGGGCCGCACTTCATCTGTTCAAGACTCCTCTCAGGTAAAAAAGATCATGTTTTGTGGTACTAATATAATATGCATTTCTCATGGTTATGCATTTCTATTGGTTGCACTGCAGAATTCGATAGGGTTTGTAAGAAAAGAGGTGCTTGAAGAGGAAGCGAAATTGAAGGGGATTCCGACCGAGGGTTGCTCTAAAGTTCTGCTGTGGGATCTAAAGATATAGTACCAGATAAGTAGAAGAAATTTTCAGATAAAATGAGCCTTTTTTGAACTCCTCTAGATTCAAATTCTTTCCATTTTTTTTTTTTCGCAATCTTGTAGATTTGGAACAGTGTTGTATTTGAGAATCTACTACTTGGGGGTAAAACTAATAAAGTTTTCCATACTTAAAAGTTTTGGCATCTGGAAAAACTACATGCTTCTTCAAGGAATACATACAAAATATAAAATCATGTTAAGCAAAGGATAGAAATATTTATTGATGCATAAGAAGTAGAAAAGGAAGTGACAACTAACAAAAATAACGTTGTACTCAGGAAAGTGAAGTCACATTTTCTTGCATCTATTGTCAGCACTAAGGTTATCTCCAGCAGTCTATTTGTATGCTCCGTCTAGAAAAAGAAACAACCCTGTTATCTATATTGTGATGTTGCAGACTCTGCCCGAGTTGAGGCTTTTTCTGTTTCGTCGTTTGTAAGAGTGTTATCTACAGTAGTGAGTGGACCCTGTGGGCTTCCAAAAATGGTAGAGAATATTTTCCGATGACATTCATCACACCTAGAGAAGAACGAGAAGTGTCCCTCGTCTGGAAGTCTATGCACAATCGCACTGGGGAGGATACGAGCCACAAAATCGGTCATTGATGGAGGAACCACCATATCATCCATTCCCTGTTCAACAACACTAGTTTGTGAGAAGATTCAACCCGTAATGTTTCTTGTAAACACTATAAAGCTAGAACAGAGCAGTCAGAATACAAGTTCAATGTGTTATTATGTTAATTGCATACCTGCCATATGTGAACTGGTCCAAGATATCCAGTCAGTTCACATTCCGGTGGACCGTACATGAACTGTAGTCATGGGAACATGCCTTTTCTTCGACATTTCCTCTGCATTTGAAGATCCAAGAGGCTGAAGCCCCAATCAGACACTTGGAGCACGGCTTCTTCCACAAATGGCTTTAGGTTACCTTGGCGAACCGACTCTTCAACATCCCTGTGCCAGATTTCTTCAAAAGCTGATGTTTCAACATCTTTGTCCTTGACAGAGAGAAGTGGGGAAATGTCAGCTTAAAGAGCTTCAAGCATTTATTTTTTTTTATTTTTTTATTTTTAATTTAATACATTGCCTCAATCATCAATAAGCTTGATCAAGAGGTATATAGATATCGCTAGAAATACTTGAGGTTAACTTCTCTCCCAATGATACAGACAAATATTTCTGGATTGGACCATGCTTTCCGGAGAGAAAAGTTCGATGATAGAAGTGACCAAGGAATTTTGGAAACCTTCTAGCCAAATAGAACAACCATCTTCTTCGCCGGGTCCAATTCTCCCAAGTTTTAGACATCTCTTCTTTAGTCATACTTGAATCATATGGATTTACCAAGGGAGCAAGCATGGCTGCACCTGTAAGTAAAATCATTCACCCAAACATCAAATGCAAGAAATCTTTGTTAGTGTATTCAAATTGCAATTATATAAGCTCGTAGCACGTTAAGTTCTCTTACTTTTCCATGCAAAAAGGGTAGTGCTTTACCTGCAACCTTATTTGGAATATACTTTAGAGCTGCCCAAGCATGTAACGAACCACTCGAATATCCCAGAACCCAGAATTTGCTCTTGACTCCCACAGAATCTGCCAGTTGCGACAAATCCAGAGCTGATGAGTTGAGATCCCTATCAGGATGAGGATCGCTCTCCCCAAAACCCGGAAGATCATAACTGATGAGACGAACACCAAACTCTTCCAGCAGTGATTCTCTGATACCCAGAGTACCTGGTGCATGATCATTAGATGAACATAGTACATTTAAAGATCAAAATATACCTATAATCGAATCATATTCATAATATTCTCAAGTATACACAAGCCAAGTACCAGTAGAGAATCGAGAAGAGAGGAAACCATGAGGAACAATCAGAGAGTATCGCGCTTTATCAGCTGAAACTCCGATCTCATGATAAGCTAGATATCTATCATCTGGAAGCAATATACGATGAGCACTAGGAGGATGTAGGTGAACTTTCTTCACCGATGAAATGGCGTGTTCGTGTCTGCTAGTTACACTCAGAACTGCATAACATTAAACAGAGCAAATAGAAAACGCATCAGAAACACCACACCTAGATTCCGAAATCCAATGATGCAGTTAATGAATATTTGAACAAGCATGATCACACTCCAACTGAGTAAGCTTTGTCCGAAAAAAGCATTGCAGTATCTAGTTACAAATGTAGCACAACCAGAATTTCACTGAAAATCAACTGTTAATACTATTCTTCTTAAACATTCTCAATTTCTTCTTCCTAACTATCAGCAGAAAGTCGTTATTACCATTGTTATCACAGACAACCTCGGCCAGAATAAATTTGGGATCAAATTCATTATTCATATACCAATACGAAAGCTAGGACTAGAAACTAATAAGGAAAAAAAACAAAAAGTAAAAAACTATTACCAGCAAGAGCGAGAATAGAAACGAAGAAAATGACGGGCCAAACGTGGAGGGGATCGCGATCCTCCGGCAATAACTCATTGAGAAACCTCAATTTCTCCGACGCCTCGGCCAAAGGCCCCTTGGTTTTCTTCAAAATGTAAGAATCCTCTGTCAATACGGTCTGCTGCACGACATCCCTAAACCCTCTCCCAAATTCCACCGCCAGTTCGCCCCACGCCGCCGCGAAGCCCTTGATTTGATCCTTCAAACTCTCCGCCTCCTCCACAGCCGCCGCCGGCTTCGGAGACGGCGTCGGAACCGTCATTGAATCGCCGGGAAATAATATACCCGTGTCCTCGACCAAGCTCGCCAGCTCATCCGTCCATGAGTTGGATTCCGCCGATACCTCCATGAAAAAGGTACTTATAGAGGATTACATACACTTCGTATAAGTATACTCGCCAGTAAAACGTAACTGGAGGGAGTAGTTAAACTCCGGAGCAGGAGAAGCGGCGATGGAAAGGGGGCGAAAGAGAATGATAGTGTAGGAAAGGAAAAGCGCAAGAAGAAAAAGCAAAAGTTGTAAGAGAGAGAATCAGAGCAGAAGATCAAGAGCATATATATATCATATTATGTGGGTGTTTGCAGTAGCTGTAGCTTATCGATAAGTGCTGAAAGTTGCTGAAAGCTGCTGAAAGTAGTTGAAAGCTGTTGATTTTGATAATTTGTAAGTGTTTGCAAAAAGTGCTGAAAGTCAAAAATTAATATTTAAAAATATTAATAAAGTAGTATCTTATAAAGTGAAAATGTTATTTATTTCTCACTTATTAAATAAATTTCGAATTTTTATACAAATAAAATTTAAAATTTATTTCCACTCATATAAAATAGTATTTTAATAAAAAATATTAAAATAAAAAATTAAAAAAAAAATTAAGTATAATTAATATTATTAATTAAAATCAAGAAAAAAAAATTATAAATTATATTAATAAAAAAAATTTACTTATTCTTTATTAAATGATAAATAAAAATTATACATATAAATAAGCAATATCGATCATTAATTAAAAATAATAATTATAAAATTATAATATAATTTATTAATTAAAAAGGTTAAAAATTATAAAAGCTATAAGCTATCAGCTTCAGATGCCTAATACCAGCTTACGAAAATTCTCTATCTCGGACCAAAATAGCTTTCAGCTGCCTCTATAAGCTGGATTTTGCAAACACTTATTTCATTTATCGAGCCAGCTAAAAGCTATAAGCTGTTTGCAAAAGCTATTGCAAACACCCCCTATGTCTGTCTGTGTATGCAACTAATGTATGTATAATCGGAATGTGCATATGTTACTTTCCGAAGGCCGAACTGTTTGGTTTGTTCAGCTTCACTACTCCGATTAATTTCAAAATTGGATAACTTTATTATACTATACTCCATTAATCAATAAGACATGAGATAAGTAGATAAATTAATTTGAAACCAACTTACAAAGTGGAGATATAAAGAAAAAGAAGTGCAATTAATATATCGCCAGGTGTATATTACTTTTAGTTGTTTTCCTATACTAGTAATTTGTATGATTATGACAAAAATATCACTGTAAAGTTTTCAATTAAATCTAAACTTATCATTTTTTATTTGGCCCACTTTGCCACGCCGGATAGCCGGCCTATGTGGGGGTCTAATTTAGGGGGTGTTTGCACTAGCTTTTCTATCATATTTTTTAGTTTTCAGCTGGTAATAAGTATTTGCACTACATAGCTGAAAGCTGCAGTTTCTCTATAGTAAAAGTACCTTGAATCTGACTAGCTCTTTGTAATTGTTTGAGCTTGGAAAGGGAAAGGAACAAAGAAAAGGAGAAGAAGAACAAAAGAGAAGGTGGGATGGCATAGCGGTGAAGGTGGGTGGCCCGAGATCGGTAGGTCATGGGTTCAATTCTCACTGGTCACGTTATGTGTGAGTCTGTCACCCTGTCACATTAAGGGTGGTTTAACTTTTCTATGTGGTTTACATGCTATTGCACAGGAGCGAGGTTTACCCTGTGCGCACCAAAGGTAGCGGCTGCGAGTTCCTCGTAAAAAAAAAAAAGAGAAGAAGAACAAAAGTGTGAGAATCATAATAGGCAAACCAACCGACCATTCTTGAGATGAATCAAATATTGGCTTTAAAAAAGTACAGCCCAGTTTAAGAAAATGGGTATTGTATTCTTAATTAGTGTGGCTCACAATCTTATTTCCGTTTTCTTAATAATTTCCTAAAACTAATTTTAACTTAGCTTGTGGAAACACAACAATTTTTGTTGTGTTATAAACTAGAGAGAATGTAGAGAATAAATAGAGAGAATAGAAATAAGATGTATATTATTATGAGGGTGGAGACCTCTATTTATAGAGTACAAGATGGGCTCATGGGCTTTTAGGGTTTACATGGTCATCACAATATATGGTAAGTATATATATAAAATATATTTACAACACTCCCCCTTGATTGACCATCCCTAAAAGAAACTGCTGCCTCGTTAAAACCTTGCCAGAAAAACCCATTGGGATAAAAACTAGACGAAGGAAAAAGAGTACAGCTGCTCCACCTCAATATAGTCATTCTTGATCCTTGAGTCGGCGCATATCGATCTTGTATAACAACTTCTTGAATGTTGGTAATGCCTTTGTAAAAGAATCTGCTAGGTTGTCACTTGAGCGAATTTGCTGGATGTTGATGCCGCCACTCTTTTGGAGATCATGTGTTGCATTGGCTCTTTTATGAATTAATCTCAATAACTCATTTTCTCATGTGTTGCATTGTATGCCTTGTTAAAAACCTTAACTAAGAAAACCCTTTGGGAAAAACTTAGAAAGG
Source organism: Lavandula angustifolia (assembly GCA_028984105.1). Lineage (NCBI taxonomy): Eukaryota > Viridiplantae > Streptophyta > Magnoliopsida > Lamiales > Lamiaceae > Lavandula > Lavandula angustifolia. The sequence goes on from CM054820.1 coordinate 11,415,058, forward strand.
AAAAAAGAGTACAACCATTTGACCTTCAGGGTCATTTGACCTTTAGGAGTCAGTCTAATCTTCAGGATTATTTACAATTCGTTACTCCCCCTCAAGATAACAATCTTCAAGGTTATCTTTAAGGTCTACACTAATATGTGCAACACAAATTTAATTATCATCAAAGATAATAACATGTTTGTCTCAAAGATAACAAAAGATGGTCAATACAATTTTAAATTTTCCAATTGCACATAAGTAAGGAACTTCTGGTCCTCATTTTTGTTATCTTCTATAGGTCTAAATGAGTCTCCATCCACTTCAAGTGATTGAAGCAACCATTAGGTAGCTATGTGGATGCAATAAAATAAAATCTCTTTAAAGACCTTCAGGTAGGTCGACTAGCATAACTCCATTAGGGAGATGCTCGATCTGCAGGTCGAGACAATTATTTGTTCAACCAAAGTCTTATGATTCTAACTCCGTCTTTAGGCATGAGTTGATTTCATCAAGTACTTTTGTACATAATGATTCACATATCATCTTCAGGAGAAATTTGGAGTGATGTGTTCTAATTTTGTATTCCGCGGACTTCTTATCTCTTAGCACTAATAAATCTCTCACGCTTCTAGCGTCAATGAGAATTAATTGATTTATTTTTGTGTATGAGGAACTTCAGTTCTTTCATGGTGCATATACAACAAGTATATGAGATTTTAATCACTCCTTTTGCACTAAATAATTTGATGAACTTCTGGTTCATAGTGCGTGAATCTAAATAATTAATCCAACGAGATATTTGCGGCATTCAATTTTTATATTTCATATCTCCCCCTAATGCCGACAAGGATGTGAGTTGGATATTAAAATCAACGTATCAATGAATAAAATAATCCATAATGATTTGCTCTATGTAAGTCATTAGGACGGAGTATACATATAAGTATTATGCTCTTCAGGAGTTTTAATCAAACTCAAGTCATCATTTATCTACCCTTCTGTCAAGGAATTCTCGTCGTTATGATTATATCATATACGGCTGTACTATTTCAGCCCTTATAATGACTTTTACAGTCTAATTGAAAACATCTTTTTGACTTACATGCTTTGAGCAAGTTAAATCCTTTAGGGATCTTCATATATATGTCACTATCTAGTGAATCATATTGATAGATATTTACTACATCTATAAGGCGTATAGCAAGCCTTTTGTGACATAAGTTGATTAAGCAAATATAATGGCGTCTATTATAGGAGAGTACAGAATTAATTCCCGGTCTATGAGAGAAAAATTGTGTTACGAGTATTGCCCTATAACTCGTAAATTTTTCATTTCTCTATGTAACAAAGACACATTTATATCCTTCGGGGATATACTTTCCGGATTTTGGAACTACAGGTCCAAATATTTCCGGCTTTCTAGGGAATATTAATTCACCTTATATGACTTCGTTCCTTTTTGGCCAATTATTTCAATCTTGATAATCTCTTATAGATCGTCGTTGAGGATCCTCTTTTATCATTTCAAGAGTCATATTAAAAGGCGAAAATAATGTCGTGCGTCCACGACGATATTTGATCTCTCCAATATTTTGAGATCTCAGTATTTTTAGACGCTTGTAGTTCTTCAGGAACTTCATTTGATTGATTAATCATTTTCGTCATTGTTTGGTTCATATGTTGTGCCCCTTTTCTTAGACACAAAGTTTCTTTTAGAACCAATTGGTCGACCATATTTTTGACGAACTTTTAATGCATTTGCTGTCATTTATACTTGTCCTTCAGGTACATGAAATCTTGTTGGGGTTATTTGCAGCAAATGTATGACATTGTCACTTATTTTATATACATACTAAAGCATCAAGAAGTTGATTCGCAATCTTTTGCAAGTGAGTCTTTTGACTTCTTGTTCACATTGATTACTTCTGGAATCCAAATGTGACTAGTTTGTTCTTGTGCTTTTTGTTGGATGTAGATTTCACATTGATTACTTCAGGAATCCCAATGTGATATATGTTCCAACTAATGTTGGAAATGTTATTTCATCATAATAACTATCTTAATGTGAGACGCATTTTTATACGCACAAAACTCATTTTGAGGATGGACTTGAGCAACTAAATATTTAATCTCAATCCCAAAGTCATATAATATTAAATTCTCTTCAAAAGGAACTTAGAGTTTAATAAACTCACTAGCTTTATCATGATAAATTTGCTTCAAGGAATTGAGCTCATTGTTTTTGAACTTGTAGTACTAACAAGTTCTACATTTCTTCTAGAAATCGAACATTCATGGAAATTAAGAGATTCTTCGGGATCTCTCTCAGCGGCCTCCTATGAATTTTCAATTATGTTGCGCATCAAAGTTGCTTGCAGATGTCCAAACTTATCATGTCAAAGCATAGAGCTCTTTTGAACTTCAGGTTCATGACACGTTTTGTCTCACTTATTTTTATGAATATGTAATACATTCAAGGTGGTAGTGTGATAACTTTTCTTTTGTTAGCTTTTGGCTAAATGCAAAATAATCACTACCTTCTTATATAGTTTCAATATGGTATCCATTGTAACGGATATCCTTAAAACTTAGTATGTTTCTTCTAGATTTACTAGAATAAGGGCAAACTCAATAATTGATTTAGTATCATTTGATAGAATGATACAAGCTCTTCGGGAGCCTTTAATGATATTCGATGCATTAGATTTTAAAATCTTGCGCTTTTAAAATGCAACTACTCATATCGAGCTTTAGGGAGGACAAACAATTAATATCTTGACGCAATCCTGCTTGAATGCTTTGTTTCATTCTATTATTATCTCCATATGCCTTTTATTGGCAGATGAACATCGATATCAAGATTTCATTAATGTCAACTAGACATAAATAATAATTTTCATTTAGTAATAAACATATATCACTCAAGAAACGAGTTGCTCTTTAATAGCATTTTTAATATTCTTCTAGAATATAAAATGATGCTACTTCAGGAGCAAAAGTTGAGGCATTTCCACAAATATGTGATAGTAATGTTAATATCACAATATGGTCATTCTTCATTAATGTAATTGTGCTACTTCCAGAGCAACAACTTAGTTTTATTCATGATACGTAAAATCAATAAATTGTGAATTTTGAGATCTACCGGATCTCACATCTATTCTTGAAAAGAAATTAAACCACAATAGGATATTGGAAATGCAATTGTCATTCAAAGAGGAGCTCTTGCTACCACTCCATATAATTAGGTAATATTTTAAATTATAACATACCTTTAGATATACATTGTTCTTTAAGAACATGTAATATTCATCAAGAATATTAATTGTCTTACTTCGGGAGCAACAATTAAAGTATGGTTATTGTGATATATGATTTCAAAATGACAAGTTTTTAGTTGTTCCAAGAACACGTAGAGTTAATTGTACTTCTAGAAAGAACAATTAGAGTTATGAACATATAACATTTGTCAAAATTGAAAGCCCGAATTGTTCTTCAAGAACACGTAGCATTCTTCGGGAATACAAATCATGCTTACTTCACGAAGCACTAATATTAAACCACTTCGAGGAAAGACTAATATTTTTTAGAAACTCAATTGCTCTTTAGGAACATATAATGTTCTTTGGGATATAAATTGTGCTACTTCGGGAGTAACAACAATAACAATTTAAGAACCAAGATCCGTCCATCAATAAGACATATTATATGAATTGTTCATCAAAAGTACATATATTCTTCAAGAATATTAATTGTGTTATCAAATGGATAAAAATCTCATAATAAATTATGCTAACGTATACCATATAATACAAAGCAGAATATAATACCACACTATTTGGTTTCGGAAACACATAAGCAACACAAACACATATATATGTATATAATATCATATATCGTAGAATATAATAATAATCTATTCATTTTGATTTATGCTTAGATATGAGATTGGTGGAATAAAATAATAATGACTTTCAATTATCCTCAATGTTCAAGGGAGTCACGGCTTGTGAACACGTCTTTTATTCATTTTTTTTTTCTTCGCAATCAATATACAATGCCAAATTCAGTCAGCAAATACTCACACATATTTTATAGTCTAAAAATAAGCATGAATCATGTACCTTGAGATTAGTTCTTGCAAAACTCTTCGGTCAAATTTTTTTTTTTGTGGGCGTCGGTCAACAATCCAAGGAAGAAGAAAAGAAGGATTGTCTATTAATTAGAACAATTGTGCTGATAACGTATTATAAATTAGAGAGAATATAGAGAATAAATAGAAAGAATAGAAATAAGATGTATATTATTATGAGGGTGGAGACCTCTATTTATAGAGCATGAGATGGGTTCACGTGAACTTTTGGGTTTACGTAGTCAATATCACAATATATGGTAAGTATATATATAAAATATATTTACAACATGTTGAACAATTTATCGAAGTAATTTTTCTGGAAAAGCTTTTACAATTTTCACTTAATTCTCAACCATGAAAATCAAATTGATGCAGATCTGTTCTTTCCTATTTTCACTTAGTTCATCAATTTTTTTCTTCCCTCTCATTCCAGAATTAGATTACACATAAAAAATCAAAATTGTAGAGAAAATGGCAAATCAAAATATGACCACATATCAAAAATTCAATTTACACAAATTCAAAGCAAATTAGCCTCAAACAAATTTAGCAATTCAATTTACACAAATCATTGCATCGCCACTCCTAGATGAACAATCCTTCTCTAAATCAGCCGACATGTTTCTCTAAAAAAGTCATCCAGAGGCAGCGATTTCATAGAAGGAAAAAGAAAAGTCGCGGCGCCGCCGCCATCGAACTCAAAGCTCGCGCTTTCGGAGACGAACGAATTAACAGGAGGGGAGATGTTCGTTTGGAAGGGAGGCGGCCATTAGCAGAACAACGCTTCATCACAGCGGGTAATCGCTCCATAGATCTTGCGTATCAGAGAGGGGCTACGGCGGAGGTTTTTTCGCGATGAGAGAAAGGGAGTAATTTTCGCTCAGATAGGTTTCATCGACCCTCTCAGAGTCGTAGTCCATCGCCTCGGAGCTATAGGAGGAAGAAAGGAAATCGTGGGGGAGGCGGCCATTAACGGTGCTTTTGCTCATAATCGCGTAAGCAAAGCGGGATTTGAGAGCGAGGAGCGGCAGATCTAGGGTTTGAGGGGAGTAGAAGAGCTTCAGAGAAAATACTCTCTTACTTACTAATGAGAGGCGGAAATTATTAGATTTGCAATTAGTGGACTAATTAGGTTAGTTTAATTAGATTTAATTTCTTTTATTATTTCCATAAATGAAAACAAGAGAGTATGAGTGAGACAGTTTGATTAGGAAAAGATACATTATGAATGGGAGTGAGGAGTAATAAATAAAAAACTGCAGTGTTAGTAATTAAGAATTACTGCTCTCATCCCATTAGTAGTATCTTATATTCTTAAAATAGGTGTTCATTTAATAATATTTTGTTTCTAATAATGATAAAGAATTTTTGATCATAAATTAATAATTTAAAAATTAAATAATATACACCATATAATATTATTTTTTTAATCAAGACACTAATAATGGGAAGTACCGAATACATTTTAGTATAGTAGCAAGTATTTGATAGAACTAAAAGAGAAAAGTATATGGTCAAATTAATGCCTTCGTCAAAAATAAAAATTTCGCACATTATTAGAATATTCAGAAAAAAAAACAATTGCTCCTTCTACACGCTTCAACTTTTACTTTATGCGAAAAGTAATTTAAGTAACAGTGCACTGCGTCTAGGACCACCTACTAGGCTACTCCACACCACTTGCAGGGCCTCCATTGTAGGGTTGAGCAAATGACAGGAAAAATCGATTGTGAGATCTCACTAAATAAATAAATAATTATAGTGGTGGTGGTCCGTTTTTGATGGATTGGGATTGGAGTAAGGGGGGGGGGTTTACATATATGTAATGGAAGTTTTATGGATCTGTGCTTTACTTTGCCGGCTTTGGTACGTTTATGTTGCAGCTGGCACGGCTTCCGAGGTAGTGATAATATACCGCCACATGCTCCGGGTGTTTACAATAGCTTCTCTACTTAGAGAAATAGTTGATGCATGGATTTTTGTGATGGGTGTTTGTATCTATAACTGTTTACACTAGCTAAAAGTTAATTTTGATAATTTCAACTGATTTATAAAAGTTGGGGAATAGCAGCTGAAACTAGCTGAAAGCTAATTTCTTCCTTTTAATTTCCAAGTCTTGTAATTTCATTTTTTCATTTAATCATATTTATTAAATTAATTGATTAAATTAAAAATAATATTAAATAATACTAACCATAATACTCCATTTTATTAACATTGCATGAAAAACAATAATTTTGTTTTTTTTTAATTACTCAATTTTATTTATTTATTATAATTATAATTGTATAATAACACTAGGGGTAATAAAGATGTAGTATTATACTAATATACCCATCTACACTATATCAAATACAAAATTACCCAATTTTATAAAAACTATCCACTATATACCCAAATTTATTAAAATACCCCCACTTTTTCACTTCTCTCACCTAAAAGTGTCAGGGCATGATCGGACCGTGATCGGTCGTGTCCGACCGGTCAAACATGACCGATCAGTCGGATCGGCACAAACAAATCGTTGCCGACCATGCATCGGCACAAATTTTTTATGTGCCTATCCATCGACAGAAACAAATTGATATAGTGTATTCGGCACAAACTTTTAAGTAGTTTTTTTTTTTGTGATCGGCACTATGATCGGCACCGACCGACCATGCTCGGTCATGTCCGACCGATCGGACCGTGATCGGGCTCTTTGTTCACCGTGATCGGACCATCCCATAGTAGGGATATTTTCGTCTTCTTGGGTATATAGTATAATTAAATATAAAAATGAGTATAAATGTATTTGTCTTTTCCCAAATGGGCATTTCGCCGCCGGACTCAAGAAAGATTACTCAATTATAATTGTATAATAACAATTGTATTATAATTTTTGACTTTCAGCACTTTTTGCAAACACTTACAAATTATCAAAATCAACGAATTTTCACCGCTTTCACCACTTTCAAGCCAGCTTTCCAACAACTTTCAGCACTTATCGATAAGTTTCAGCTACTGCAAACACCCCCGCTATTCATTCGAGATCACGTCCACCTTTTTCGATGCTTTAATAATCCCTCACAATTTATTCATAATTTGTGGTTTTGGAAAAAAAAAACACTCTGAATTTATTATAATTTTAACACTGTTTACTTTATCTTCATCAATTAAATTAGAAATTTCAATTTATTGTAATTTAAGGAATGTTTTGATTTACAAATTTTTTCAATCATCGAAACAAATAAAAAAATTATGCTCGACATGTACACATTAATTAGGAGAATGAAATATTTAGTGATCGGATAAATTTTAGGATCAGAGCATATCTTAAACTGCAAATAAATTAAAAGCTCATAATTTAATTAATTACTGTAGAATATGTTAAAATTGTAAATTTAGGCGAGCATATCTTCTTCTTCTTTTTCCTTTTTCTTTCAGAACCCCTAATTTAATCAGAATGATTTAATAGTATAATCCTATAAGGTTAATGAATAACTTAATTATCGTATCATCCTATGGCAACTTTTAGTTTAGATTGCACTTATTAACACGTGATATGGAAACAATACGAATAGATACACAATACATAATTTTCTATACATTTACAACACGAAAATATATGTATTTATAATTATAAGTAAAATAAGAATAATATATTCAAAATAAATAATATACCAGCAAAATCTTAATTGATTATGCGATAATAATAAATTGTGTATTTATAAAATCAAACACAGTTTAAATATTTAGTGTGCATTTCATGTCAACACAGAGCAGAGTTTACCCATTGTAAATTTCGTTAGATCTCATTATCGCCTGTGAATTTTCATTCATCTTATAAACTTCACTCATCTGTGGTTTGCAGACTATTGCATATAAGCGATGTTTAACATGTGCGGAAAAAAGTAACGGTGTCATAATAAAAAAAAAATAAAAAAAATTTATTTACTTCTCTAAAGCTCATTCGGTTTTGCACTGTTCTCAGACTTACCATCAAGCCTATGTCACCTTCTTAGTAGGTTTTAATCTATTTTTTTACCTATTAATTTTATTTTTTATTTTTACGCCAAAAGCAGCAGGACCTACATTATTGCGTATTTCACTTTTTAAAATCGTTTGACGCCATTAAAAGGAGGTGCATGCACGTTCTGCCATTTAACTGCTCCAGATGCATTGGGTACTGTACTCACGCCGTCCGCGCGTCCCCGCAGGAAAATCTTCATACCATTAATGCTTGCAGTTTCTTATCGAGTGTGGTTATCGGTGTGTTTCAATTGTGTTTTTATTCTGAAATTTGTCTGGCTCTGAAATTGGTGGCTTAATCCCATCACCAATTGCCTTCGTCTTCCCAGTGTTTGCTTGATACAAAACCATTCAAACACAGGAAACTCACGAATCCCTTGCAACTTCGTCTTCCCCCAATTTCCCTGAGAAAAGGAATCTCTTACAACTTCGTATTCCCCAAGCGCCGACTTGAAGGATTTCTTGAGTTGTCGGAGTCCCAGTTCATCCACACGGCCGGTTGATTGATACTCACAAGCCAAAATCATCAAATCAATGAATTTCTCTTCCAATTTCATCAACTACTCGACTGAAATTTCAAGGTAAGCCAATCAATTTTTCCATTCCCTTCCAATAATTCCACAATAATAAAAATATATATGCTTCTGATCAATTAGATGATTTCTTGAATTGTCGGAATCCCAGTTCATCCCTACGGCCGGTTGATTGATACCCACAAGCCAAAATCATCAAATCAATGAATTTCTCTTCTAATCAACTACTCGACTGAAATTTCAAGGTAAGCCAATCAATTTTTCCATTCCCTTCCAATAATTCCACAATAATAAAAATATATATGCTTCTGATCAATTAGATGATTTCTTGAGTTGTCGGAATCCCAGTTCATCCCTACGGCCGATTGATTGATACCTACAAGCCAAAATCATCAAATCAATGAATTTCTCTTCCAATTTCATCAACTACTCGACTGAAATTTCAAGGTAAGCCAATCAATTTTTCCATTCCCTTCCAATAATTCCACAATAATAAATATATATATATGCTTCTGATCAATTAGATGATTTCTTGAATTGTCGGAATCCGAGTTCATCCCTATGGCCGGTTGATTGATATCCACAAGCCAAAATCATCAAATCAATGAATTTCTCTTCCAATTTCATCAACTACTCCACTGAAATTTCAAGGTAACCAACCAATTTTTCCATTACCTTCCAATTATTCTAATTCCACAATAATAAAAAAATATACATGCTTCTGATCAATTAGATAAAGTGCAGCTCTTTTCTTTCGAGAATGTTGATTACCACTGAGTGTGAAAAGCAGCCAGATATTTTGCTTAATAGAGGAAATAAAATATATGCTTTTGATTTTGTGCATGAGGCGTTATAACCAAGAGATTAAGTATAATGTGTTTATGACAATATATTATGTTGGGACTTTTTATTCTTTCTTTTTTGTAGGTCAAATCATTAAGAAGCAATTGCCTCTTATATAGATCATGTATTAATATACTATAACTCTAGGATACTCCTTTTCTCGACTTAATGTGTTTCCTTGTATCAAAAGGGCAACCAAAATGCAATTATCTCCAAGAACAAAATGTGTGTTATGTTGTATGCGTGTGTATGTGAAGTTTATCAAGAATTTTGCATATGGATTATCAAAATAGGTAAGATGTGTAAAGATTCTTTCTTGAACTGTTCCCGAACTTAGCGTCAAGCTACGATACCATCTTTTAATTGGTTTTTTTTCTTCCCTTCTCTCTTTCTAATATGCGGTAGTAATGGGAGATGCATGCACCTCATTCCCCTTTCGCTCCTTCTGACGCGACGCCGTACTTCTCGCACCGTCCGCGCGTTCCCTCCTACTACATCTCAGGAAATTCGCGGTGTCATTAATGCTTGATGTTGCTTATTTATTGTGGTTGCTAATTAGTTCCTACTCTTGCTAGTGGATTTCGATTGGTGTTTTTGCTTTTGAAATTTTCTTGGTTCTGAAATTGGGGGCTTTATAGATCGGGTATGTTCTTTGGTGATCACTGTATTGCACCAAATAATCCTGCAAAAATAGAGAATTATATCAGTATAGTTTACAGGGTATCGAACACAAGGAACGGAGGACTAGACATATCATTTTTCTACTTATCTTGGGTTTGGTTAGCAACCACGCAAGTTTTGAGTTTTTAACTAAACTAAGAACTTATTAAAACTGAAACAAATTGCAGAAACTGAAACTGAAAATAAACTGTTTTAACTAGGCAGATAAGAGATGGGTCCAGCAGAATATTCACACACACGTAATTCCAATCCTTGGCACATAAAATGAATTAATCTCATGGATCAACTAGTTATAGACTACCGTAACTTAAACTGCGTAATCCTTACTCCCACTTACTTAGTCGGTAACCGCCATGTTGGGCATCGAAACGGCTACTTCCCTAATTTAGCTACAACCTACGTTGTTGGGCAATCAATAGATTTAATAGCTAAACAGCTTTATCGAACTAAGGGAGCCTAGTATAGGAGCCTACTCGTATGTTGGGCATCTAATAGTCTCCTACCGGTTTAATCCAATTATTCTAATGAATAACTTTGCTACTTACCTAGCCTTGTTCCACGAGAAACAATGGAAGTACTAAGTTAGCTACAAACTACGCAACTTAAGGTGGCCAATCCTAAATTACTAGTCAGATTAAATAAACCAGAATTAACCCGAAACCCTTTGATTAATTATTAGAAACTAAGCCTCATGTACTGTTCACGTGTGCGTTTACATCCTGCCGGACCACTGAAAGTTTAGCTACTCATGGTACTGTCCTGACTGCACATATAAGACACCCTGCAAATCAGAACATGCACCATTTGTAACTCTAACCCTAGCATGCACGTAAACGAAATTAAACTAAAGATAACGAACTATAAACTGAAAATAGATAATAACAGAATCTTAAACCAAGAGTAAACTGAATTAAAACTCAACTTAAAACTAGATTAAAAGTACTGTAGCAGTCGGTCTTACGAAACGAACATAAAACTAGAAACGAAATTAAAACGATAATAAAACTAGCTAGAATCCGAAACTGAAAACTAAAATACGAAAGCATAGAAGTGTTTGTTTCTTAAACATAAAACTATTGATAGCATGAATTGATCGGAAGGCTGGTGGTTGTGATCTTCTCGGCGGCGGCGGCGTTTGGCTTCGGCGAGTTCGGTGGCGGTGGTAAGTTGATCGGATCGAAAGGATGAGTCTCCGAGGTGGAAAGGTATGCACGACGCTGTATACGTGTGTAAAGGCTCTCTGAATTTCGTGCTCCAATCCTCCTTTTATAATACCTAGATCAAATATAGGGTTTCTTGATAGATAAGGAAAGGATCTTGTTAGATATGGAAATATCTAATCCTTCCTTATCTTCTTCTTTCCATCCTCTCTCTTTCCTTTCCTTTCTTCGGCCAAAACCACTCAAAATCTCGCCATTCCAGCTGTAAATTGCATTGCCACATCATCTCCTGGTGTCGTGCCAAATCAGCTCATTTTCTGCATAACTGCCAACAAATACGTCTCACCTGCACAGTTAAGAGACCTTTTCGGACAGAAATAATTAGGTACGAAATTGACTCATCATTCTTCTATTTGGTCATATGCTTGTTCTATTTTTGTTTTTTGTCAATTGGTGTTTTATGCTTTTCGCAAAAGTGGAGTTAATCGATATGATTTTCTATTCGGCATCGACTGCTATGGGAAACAACAAATATTGCAAGGGTTTTATGGATTATGAGGGAGGAGAGCATGTCCATCTACATTGTGTGTGGGAAAGAGGCGGAACATTGTGCGTGGATTTGGGGGCTTAATTGATCGGGTATGTTCTTCTATTTGGTCATATGCTTGTTCTATTTCTCCTGGTCAGACTGCTACCAGCTCCGGGTTTCTTTATTACATTAATTTATTGACTGGCAGTTTGTCATCCGTGGAGATTATCTTCCTGCCTCTTTTGTGAATTGCACTTAGCGCACTTACACATGTGAATTGCATGCAGTAGTATATAGGGGATTGGTTGTGGTGTTGGTTTATGTTATACAATTAGTCTTGTGTAATTCTAGTTTTTTGTGCATTGCCTCTACAATATCCATTTGAGATCCTTGTGGAAACGACTTTTAGATATTTTCTACTACCTTCTTTTATCACTGATTCTCAATTTATTGTGCTCTGGTGATGTTTCCCCATTATAATCTTTGTTGTTTTTCTTTGTCTAGGATTGAATACTGCAGTTCTTAGAATGGTTCTCTGGCTGTTGAGTATTTTAAGAAGTTGAGATGGCTACTAAGTAAAAGTTGTTCCCAATTTTATGGGAGTGGATCAGGAGATATCTAATTCCTGGGTTTGAACTACTCCGATACATCATATGTAAGATGATGCATGCTTATGTAGCTATAGGTAGCTCATGGACTCCGGCCAGTTTTGATTTAGAATAAAATGATTTTTTGCTTTATGTTGTAAGATGAGATAATTGTCTCTTATGTTTAAACTCTAATGATCTTTTGATGCATCTTAGTTTTGTACTCAAACTAATCAACGTAAGTTTGGGGATATGTTACTTGAGTCTCATTCCCCCTATTAATACTATATATATGTCTTAGAATTGATATGGTGTTCCTAGCTAGATTTTATTTATCATTCTAACTATATTCTTTTGGGAGGTTAGTGGTTATATATGTTGTTATCAGTCCAATGTTCGTGGGATGCAGTTCGAGGACGAGTTGTTGCTGTTGACGACATTGTCTATTGGCTTACCCATCGCAATGGTCTTTTGATATTTGATGCCGAGCGTGGTTTGGTTGGCTTTGTCCCATGGCCTTTACCGAGTAACTTATATTCTTGGTGTATTCCAGAAATGTGTGTTGGTAAGGTTGGTGGCAGGCTTTGTTGCACTATCATTTTTTAACATGGCTTGCATGTGTGGGTTCTCTTGCAGCCTTATATTCCAACATGGGATCCTTTGTTTGGTGTTTCATTTCTTGACTTATCTAGTAGACACCCTTATACTTTCTTTGATTTGTAAGGGCGGGTTATGTGTCTCACTTCTGAACCTATTGTGGAACCTATGGGATTTATAAATGATATGGTAGTCTTACGTGTATCCAATGGATTGTATGTTTATACGTTGAAGAGGGTTGGTCGTCTTCGTTGTTTGAGATTGCAGCCCCGCTCTATGTATTCTAATATCGTTATGCCCTATTTTGGAATTGTTCTTCGTTTGTTGGACTATTAGCATGTAATGGTGGTGGGCGGTTAAGGCGGGCTACTCCATGTTTTTTGTGTTTTACCTAGAAGTAGATTTCATTACTTGGATTTAGGTTGTTTAACTTGTATTGAACTTAATCGTTTTGATATATATATATATTTGCTATTTTCCTTTTCATTTATTGTGTTCGACTACGATATTCTGATATTTTTGTTGTTTAACTTGTACTGATCAACTTAATCTTTTTAATCTATATATGTACTTTCACTAAAGTATTATGAATATATATAAGATATAATATTATTATAGGATATTTATTTATACTTATCTTTGTATATTCATTTATTATTGAAACTCGGAGATTCTTTGATATTTACTTGATTAATACAAATACATTTTCAATGTGCATATTAATATTCAATGTATTTATCGTTCACTTTACTTTATTTGATGTGTCGCTTGAATTAAATGTTTGAAATCTAAAATTCTATATTTGATACAATTTTAATGTTGGAACTTTTATTCTACAAATCTTTGGATTATATTTTTACTATTTTTCCTATTACCGTACTGTATTTGCATGGCTATCCACAGTTCTGCTTTAGACGGTGAGTGTGGATTATTGGTTGCTAATTTGTATGCGAAGAGTGTATTCGGGGAGGATGCTCTGGTAAATGTTAGCATGGAGAAGCAGACAAATGAGAAGCTGAACGGATATATCAGGATATGGAGCAAGACTCAGGGAATCGCGCTCAGCTTGGGGGACAAGATCACTCTCAAGCAGAAGGGAGGAAGCTGATGGTAAATCCTCCCAACTTTATCTTAGGTGTGGCCTTGCTATGCAGCCTATATTGGTCATTTGTTCGTTATACTTTGTAACCTCATCGTGTTTCTGTTGTTCATCTCTTTGTTTGATCCAAGTGTTTTGTGGTATTATCTGCAGGTTTTGTGTTAGAGCTTTTCAGACTCATTAATGCTCATACTGGGATGTTGAGAATATGTGTTTACCTTTTGGATTTATGTTGCTTTGTAGTTTTTATGCGGTGATGATACATAGTTGAACAATATTTCCGTTATTTCTTTTTTTATGCAGTGATGTTATACCAGAAAGTTAGATATTGGAAAGCTTATGAGGTAAGATCTTACAATTTATCCTATTACTTTATTGATAATTAATTTTTGTAAGTCTGTTTCATTGTATTTGAGCATTTTATCAGGTTAGGATTGTGGGCACTGAAGAGGAATTTAAGAGCGCAGTATGATTCTGGAGCTACTGAGGTTTCTATTCAGGTTTGTATTAATATAATTTCTTTTCTTGTGAAATTGATATTTTACTATTAAAATTTAGTATTGTCTCATTTGTGTGGCTATGCATGCGCGGAAGGGGACGCATAGTGTTTCGTTAATTTCATGTTCAAGTTTTTTGATGGAATCTGAGGATCCTATTCTATGCCCATGTGGTTTATATGAATGAATATATATATGATAGTTTATTTTTGATATATAAGGATAGATGCTAATGCTGCAAAGAAAAGCACTCTTAAGTTTCTTGATTTTGCTAAAGTAATTTTTTTTAATAGAAGGGTATTTGGTATGGATGATATTCAACCTTTGTAGTTCACAACAAAATGAGTGAATTAGAAACTCACTATATTTGTATATGCATGTTTTACTGATAATGAATCTTATGTTCTTTTTCTTCGAGGTTTATGCTGGTGTAGAGTTTATTTGTAATTAAATTTCCAGGTACAAAATATTTCTGAACCGTTGAGTTTTAATTCAGGTTAAAGAAAATTTTGATATTGGAAAATAAAAGACTACAAGAAAAGATGGTACTGGTTCTTCTAGAAACAAAAGCAACAAGGAGGGATGCAACGGTGCATTTGGTGAAGGAAAGCAGGAGGGACAACAACAATAATGTACTTCAATTCTTCGCCTACATGTGATTCTCCTTGGTAAACCGACATCTTAGGTGAAGTAAGATATGAAGAAGAGAACTATTATCTCGATCTGCATCTTGAAGGGAACCTTGTGATCTATAATTCAAGTGGTTAACTTCTAATATGTACCCCTCCATCCTTTTTATTATTGAGAAAAAACAGTCGCAATACAATCTTTCATGTATTGTTGCACAATATCTAATGCTTTGACTTTGCTAATGTAAATTTATTATTAGTTACTATGAATTCAAA
Organism: Lavandula angustifolia; assembly: GCA_028984105.1. Lineage (NCBI taxonomy): Eukaryota > Viridiplantae > Streptophyta > Magnoliopsida > Lamiales > Lamiaceae > Lavandula > Lavandula angustifolia. The sequence continues at coordinate 11,430,614 of CM054820.1, forward strand.
ACATGTACTACCTCCATCCCGCTATTTCTGGCACACTTCACTTTGGCACGGAAATTAAGAAAGTAGATGATTAAGAATGAGATATGAGTAGATGATAAAGTAGGAGTGAGAAGATGAGTGAGAGTAGATGATAAAGTATGAGAGAGAAGATGATAAAGTAAGAAAAAGTAGGAGATGTAAGATGGTAAAGTATGAGATAGATGATAGTTATTTCCAAATTAGGAAGTATGTCAGAAATAGCGGAACGTCTACTTCGAAAAAGTGTGTCAGAAATAACGGGATGAAAGTAGTATTATGTAAGCAATTTATATATATTTTTTATTAATATGTATGTGTAAAATTATCCGTGCGAAGCACGGGTGCATCACTAGTAATGTACTACAAAATACGTCATACCCACGAGAGTTAGTTTGACGGACCAAACATGGTCCATATGGGGTGGTATATGGGCCGAAAATGGTCACTTATACGAAAAATGTTCATATGTAACAAATAGGTGGTTCCAATTATTAATTATGCTCTTACTTAAACCTTCAAAACATAGTACAGGGTATTTGTGAGAAATTCAACAAATATGTCTCAAATTTATTTTCAAAATTACTTCTTGTTTGTTCGGATTGACCAAACATGCCATCAGTTATTTGAATTATTTCCAGTGTTTTTTATAAAAACAATTGATCTATAATTTAATGAATTTATTTAAAAAATTAATAGTCAATTCAACTGAGGGTTGAGAATTTAGAGTGGAATTAATGCAAACGACGAGGGAGGAAAATTATAATGAGGAAAACAAAGCCAGCTAACGGAAATTATCAATTTTATCATGGTAATATGTTCGCATATGGAAACTATTGATTTTATTATGGTAAATATGTTTTCATAAGGAAATAATCACATTTATTATGGAAATTATCAATTTTATTATTGTAATATATGTTTCCATATAGAAGTTATCAATTTTATTTCTATAAATTAAAGAACCCTAACCGCTGCCGCGCGCTTGTCTAACGGTCATCTCCACTTAAAATTGCCTCTGAAGGGATCATATTTCCCATCTTTACTTGTACTGACTCCCGCCATAGCTTCGCGCGCCGCGACTCACCAATCACCGCTAATTCATCAACCGCCTCTGTAATCTTTGGATATTGGCTGGAGCCTGGAGGAATTTGAAGCATGAAATTTGCTATCTGGTAGTGTTTGTTGGTTTAGTTTTAATTTTCAGATACTATGAAATTTGGTTGGATGTAGGAGTTGGAGTGTTGCATATATCGATTCTTGTTTAATTCTTGGGCTATCGTGCAGATTTCTGTAGTAACTTGGCAAGACAAAAGTGTTGGAAATTTGGTTTTGACTAATTAATATTTTAGTCTAACCATGATTAAATTATTGTGACCACGTTCGTATTCTCAAAACCGAATTTCGGTGAGTGAGAAATGTGCGTTTTAAGTTGGTCACGTTTGGGGGATTTTCGTAACTGGATGCAATTACTGCCAGACTACCTGACCCAGTACTTGGATCGTGTCTGGGCAAGTAGACTCGTGTGACTGTTGAGCTGCCTGCAAGTTGTTGGCAGTTCAAAGGTCTTGATGACTTAGAAGCATCCAATGGAGAACTTGAAAGGTCTCAAGTGATGGCTCTTAATGAGCAAGTAGTGGAGTGGATCTTTAATGCCTTTAATCCCTTGACATGGTGGATTTTGCTATATAAATATAGATGCATCTTACAAGCATTTCATATATAGATCACAACAACACACATACACATCATAACATACATACGAGCATCTATAGTATAGTTCGGTGTCTGCCCAGTTCGTGCCTTGGTTCAGTTCGCCGGAGCCTTTCCAGTTTGCGGTGCTGCTACCGGGAAGGAGGAAAGTCGTTTTATCTTTGGGGACAGATTGTCAATCCGTGAGCACTAGCCGAGGAAATACTGTCTTGCGGAAAGAGGAAACTCGACTCGACTTTGTCTGTTCAGTTTGTCATTTCATACCCAGGAGAATCTTCAACCCGGACGTTCTGCCCAAAATACCAGAAAGTTGTCTGCCCTATTGGATACAAAATCGGTTGTAATCTAGTATCTCAATCTCTATTGTATTTTCAATTACTTGTTATTATTTTGTACGCATTTCCAAGGTTCGTCTATATTATAACCAACAGTCGCAAGACAGTATTTGACCTACTAAAGCTTTGGAAATGGCGTCCAACACTGGTTCAACCTCCAACAACCAATCTGGTGGGGCAAGGGTCTTACCGGGTTCTGCCCAAGCTGAAAAACCATTCAAGTTCGTTGGTCTTGACTTCAGGACTTGGCAATTGAAGATGATGTTCTACCTGACTACTCTTGGCCTGGCGAAATATGTCAAAGAGCAGGCTCTAGTCATTGCTGCTGATGAGAAGGATGAGAACAAGAAGAATGCATATGAACAATGGCGTCATGAAGACTTCCTGTGCAAGAATTATATCTTGAACATGCGGAAGATGCCCTGTATTCCGTCTACGCATACAAACAACTCCAAGGATCTGTGGGAACTTCTTGAAAAGAAGTACAAAACTGAAGACGCTGGAACAAAGAAATTTGTTGTGGCCAGGTATCTGGCTTACCAGATGCAAGATGGTCGTTTTGTCATGGAACAAGTGCAAGAGTTTCAACTCGTTGTGCACTCTGTTCATGCATAAGGGATGAATATTCCCGATGCCTTCACTATTGCGTCAGTGATTGAGAAGTTGCCTCCTTCGTGGAAGGACTTCAAGAGTTACCTGAAGCATAAGCAGAAGGAAATGACTCTTGAGGATCTGATTGTCAAACTCAGGATTGAGGAAGATAACAGAAAAGCCGATCCAAGACCAAGGGTCTCGATCGATGAAAAGGCTAACTTGCTGGAACGTAGTGGTCCAAGAAAAAGAAAGCGCCCTGGCCAGTCTGCCAAAGGCAAGAAGGCTGTGAAAGAGAAGTTTAATGGGGAATGCTACAACTGTGGCAAGCATGGCCACATGGCAAGCCATTGCAGAAAGCCCAAGAAGAAGAAAGCTCCCCAACATGCTCATGTTGCTGAACATGATGAGTTGGATGATGATCTGGCCTGTGTTGTGTCAGAAATAAATCATGTTGAAACCCCTAAGGAGTGGTTTGTGGACACATGTGCTACCTGTCACGTCTGCCTGGACAAGGGTGCGTTCTCTGTCTACAATGTTGTTGAAGGCAGAAAGTTGCATTTGGGCAATAAAGCTTCATCTGAAGTGGCTGGAATCGAAACTGTGGTTCTGAAGTTATCCTAATAATTCGAAGTGATCGAGGTGGTGAATATATAGCGCCGTTTGAGGAGCTATGTGCCCAGGCAGGCATAATACATCAAACGACGGCTCCATACTCGCCTCAATCAAACGGTATTGCTGAACGCAAGAACCGTACTCTGAAAGAGATGATGAAAGCTATGTTGATAAGTTCAGGTCTGCCCCAGAACATGTGGGGGGAAGCTGTCTTGACAGCTAACTATATTATGAACAAAATTCCACTTAAGGGTAAGGATGTGACCCCTTATAAATTGTGGAAAGGACGTAAACCGTCATATAAATACCTCAAAGTGTGGGGGTGTCTGGCCAAGGTTGAAGTGCCTTCTCCAAGACAAGTTAAGATCGGTCCCAGAACGATTGACTGTATCTTTATAGGATATGCACTTAATAGTAGTGCTTATCGCTTCCTAATTCATAAGTCGGAGATACCCAATGTGAATGTAGGAATGACGATAGAGTCAAGGAATGCAATATTATTTGAAAATGTTTATCCATGCAAGAGCCCGGAGAGGGCAGAAGGAAGTTCTGGGAAGAGAACTCATGATGATGCTACTAGTTCTCATCGGGCAGATGATGCTGAACTAAGACGTAGCAAGAGAGCTAGAACGGCTAAGACGTTTGGGCCAGATTTCATCACCTATATGTTAGATGATGAACCAAAGTCTATAGCAGAAGCTCTGTCCAACCCAGACGTTGCGTTCTGGAAGGAAGCTATCAATAGTGAGATTGACTCCATCATACAGAATCATACATGGGAGTTAACTGATCTCCCAAGAGGTTGTAAGCCCTTAGGATGCAAGTGGATCCTTAAAAGAAAGTTCAAAGCTGATGGTACTATTGATAAGTACAAAGCTCGTCTAGTAGCCAAGGGCTTTAGGCAAAGAGAGGAAGATGACTTCTTTGATACCTACTCACCCGTGACTAGGATCACGTCTATTCGAGTGCTTCTCTCAATTGCTGCGTTGCACAATCTTGAGATCCATCAAATGGATGTGAAGACTGTCTTCCTAAATGGTGAACTAGAGGAAGAGATTTATATGGACCAACCCGAAGGGTTTGTGGCACCTGGGCAGGAGAGCACGGTGTGCAGACTGGTTCGGTCGTTGTATGGTCTAAAACAAGCGCCAAAGCAATGGCATGTGAAGTTTGATAACACGATGTTATCAAATGGTTTCAAAATCAATGAGTGTGACAAGTGTGTGTACGTTAAAGGCACTGTTGATGCATTTGTCATAGTCTGCCTTTATGTAGACGATATGCTGATAATGGGCAGTAGTCGTCAACTCATTGTTGATACGAAACATATGTTGAAGAGAAACTTCGACATGAAAGATATGGGTTTAGCTGATATGATTCTTGGAATCAAAGTTGTGCAGAAGGCTGATGGAATTGTCTTGACACAATTTCATTACATTGAGAAGGTGCTCAAGAAGTTCAATGTCTATGATAAGATGCCAGCTAAAACGCCATTAGAGCTCAATGTGCATTTGTGCAGGCACAGAGGTGAACCTGTTGCACAAGAGGAGTATGCGAAGATCATTGGATGCTTGATGTACATCAGTAACTGTACGCGTCCTGATCTTGCTTGCCCAGTTAACAAGTTGAGCAGGTACACGAGCAACCCAAGCAGAGAACATTGGACTGCTCTAGTACGAGTGTTGAGATATTTAAAGTATACTCTCAACTTGGGGCTGAGATACACTAGATATCCACTGTCTTCGGAAGGGTACAATGATGCAACCGGATATCGGATACGAAAGACTCATTCTCAACTAGTGGTTATGTTTTCACTATTGGGGGTGGAGCAGTGTCGTGGAAGTCCAAGAAGCAAACGTGTATAGCCCGGTCCACCATGGAATCTGAGCTTATAGCTCTGGACAAAGCTGGTGAAGAAGCAGAGTGGCTTCGTCACTTTCTTGAGGATATTCCATGTTGGCAGAAGCCAGTGTCTACTGTCATGATTAACTGCGACAGTCAAGCTGCTATTGGCAGGACACTGAGTGACATGTACAATGAGTCGAGACACATACGTCGTCGACATAATACCATAAGACATTTGATCTCAAGTGGGATTATCTCTGTTTGTTATGTTAAGTCAGAGGATAATCTAGCGGATCCGCTAACCAAAGGGTTAAATAGAGATCGAATGAATAAGTTGTTAGAGGGAATGAGATTAAAAATCCAACACTAGAACAATTATAGTGGTAACCCAACCATGATGACTGGAGATCCCAGAAACTTGGTTCAATGGGACAACTAAGCTATAAGAGTTTGCAGAGCAACACTTGGAAGATTATATCTTCACCCATTCCTTTGGAAGGCAAGTTAAGTGTTGAAACCTGTCAATGTGGCGAGGTTAAGTCTTATGACTTTTAATGATTCCTGGGTAGATAAGTATGACAGGATACTTGGAAAGGAATCACCTATATAAGTGAGAAGTGTTGCCGCTTCACAGAGGGCACTTATGAATCCAAAGATGTATCCAAGGCCGAAATGGATACAAACGTGAGAACGAACAAGGTTGAGATAGTATTGTGTTGATACTATTGTCTTGGTGCACACTAAGGAGGAATAGTTCAAGGCATCATGTCCACTAGTCCGCCGGTGTACCCGATAGTTTTGACAAGGGAAGGTTCAAAGCCAAAAGCTACCTATCCTGCTGCAATGCTATTTCTTTCGAATTGGGCATTTAGTTTGCATACATGCATGCACAATTTCCACTCATGTGAGGGATTGTTGGAAATTTGGTTTTGACTAATTAATATTTTAGTCTAACCATGATTAAATTATTGTGACCACGTTCGTATTCTCAAAACCGAATTTCGATGAGTGAGAAATGTGCGTTTTAAGTTGGTCACGTTTGTGGGCATTTTTGTAACTGGATGCAATTACGGCCAGACTACCTGACCCAGTACTTGGATCGTGTCTGGGCAAGTAGACTCGTGTGACTGTTAAGCTGCCTGCAAGTTGTTGGCAGTTCAAAGGTCTTGATGACCTAGAAGCATCCAATGGAGAACTTGAAAGGTCTCAAGTGATGGCTCTTAATGAGCAAGTAGTGGAGTGGATCTTTAATGCCTTTAATCCCTTGACATGGTGGATTTTGCTATATAAATATAGATGCATCTTACAAGCATTTCATATATAGATCACAACAACACACATACACAACATAACATACATACGAGCATCTATAGTATAGTTGGGTGTGTGCCCAGTTCATGCCTTGGTTCAGTTCGCCGGAGCCTTTCCAATTTGCGGTGCTGCTACCAGGAAGGAGGAAAGTCGTTTTATCTTTGGGGACAGATTGTCAATCCGTGAGCACTAGCCGGGGCAATACTGTCTTGCGGAAAGAGGAAACTCGACTCGACTTTGTCTGTTCAATTTGTCATTTCATACCCAGGAGAATCTTCAACCCGGACGTTCTGCCCAGAATACCAGAAAGTTGTCTGCCCTATTGGATACAAAATCGGTTGTAATCTAGTATATCAATCTCTATTGTATTTTCAATTACTTGTTATTATTTTGTACGCATTTCCAAGGTTCGGCTATATTATAACCAACAAAAAGATTTATGAATGCAAAATTTCAAATTTATAACCTTTCTTGTTCAGTTATCAGCAAGTTTTTCGATAATTTTTTACAATATCTAAGTTAACTTGTTTTTTTAACTGGTGTACTGCTGTCTCACTAGATTAATGCTGTAAACTATACATCTTGCAGTTTAACCAAATATGGAAGATCAAAGGAGATGTACCATCATACCATGGAAGCTCTTGAATGACGATTTGCTTAAGCAAAGGCAGAGGTTCACTCCCAGCAACACAAGACCAGGAAAAAGCCAGTTGAACATCGGGAAGGAGTTGCTTTACATGTTAAATCTTTGTCTGCGAATTCACCCGTCACTAGGCCCCTCCCTAAATCATTATCTAAAAAAGATTTACTTTTAAGTATGATTACATTCGAAATCACTTTGTTTGAGTTCTACTTCTAGATTTGTATTTTATTGCTTTATGAACTATTTATTGCTTTATGAACTGTTGGAGTCGGTCTATCTAATTATTTGGAGGGGGAGAAAATATATCAAAATAGACCAATGAAGCATGGAAATTTTATGAAAGAACTTGAAAGCTATACACTATATTCATGAAACATATGTTATCACAGCTTCATGATTTTTAGTATAAAATATCTAAACATTAGTCAGCTCAGGGCACTATCTTCTAGTGACATCCAATTACAAGCTTTTATATATGTTAAAAAAGTTTTTAGATGATTTTCGTGGCGATTAGTGGTAAAAGGAGAGTGCAACTGAAGCTTTACTAGTTACTAACATTTTTCTGAGAAATTAATATGTTTAAACTTTGTAGGTTGTTCCATTTCAAGTCTTACAGTTGTTTGCCATCCTCTTCTTGTCTGATGCCACATGCCTTCCCTGCTGTGCAGGCAGTTTTTTCTTTGCTGGGCTCTACTTGTGAAGAAGGCATTGCTTTATTTTTAAAACTACCATTCTTGTTTGCAGTCTGAGCTTGATATTCATATGGAATTCTTATAATGTCAACCCTATCTTACAGATGAAGCATACTTGAAGCTTTCTTACTCTGTTCACGAGTGCTACCAAACGATGGACAAGTCAGTCTTCACCTTAGCCTATTGGAGTATCTGTGTTTTCATTTGGCGTGCATTCTACTGGTCAGGCTAACTTTGCTTCTCTATTAACTATAATGTGCAGTTACTTTCTGAAGGGAAAATCAAAACCTACCGGGCTTTGCATGAGCTTTGGAACCTTACTCATTCCTCAACTTCTCTATGTGTTTTCAATGTCACCCAACATGGAAATACAAAATAAAATTTTCTCCAAAATAGTCATGCTGTGCTTCAAGTAAGACTATAACATTATGGTATTTTTTACTGTATCTTCGAACTTCAATGTGGCTTCATGTTCTGTTGTGTTCACAAATAGTGTTACTTATTATTATTGGACAATCTTAACTAGAATATTAATTACTGATCTATCTTAGTATCATATATTTCTACTATATGATGTATGATAGTTGGTGTCTGCAGTTGTTCACAGTAAAATTGCTGCCTACGTTGGGATACATGGCATCATGGTCCGAGAAACTAAAGAAACATTTGGCATTGTTACTCAAAAGAACTAATTCAGAGGTAATGCTTTCTTTCTCCCATCAATAGAAAATTCGAAGGTGATAGTTATTTTCTTGAGATTATATTGATATTCTTTGGTTTGATTCAATTGATCTTTAGACTTCAGGTAGTTTCTCACCAGAGCACTTTGCCCAAAAGCAATTATGCTTTCTCAGTGTGCTATTAGTGATAATACGCTTAAGCTAACTTTGCAAACGTTACAAAATTGCGGGATATAGGACGATAAATATCTATTTGGTATAAACATAACTATTTTTTGCAGCTCTCATGTTCCCTTCCCCCTTGTCGCTCTGGGCGTGTGAAAGTGGAATGTTTGTCTGATCCTGTTCTTATTTTTTGAAGCTGGGCAAATGATTGAAAATTATGTTGACCAAATTATTGTAGTATGATACTTATAAGAGTAGGAAGATTGAAAATCATGTATACTAAATTATTGTTGATTTGTAGCATGATAAGACTAGGTTGTCATTAGGCTGTCAGCATATAAAACGCATTTGAATTTGATTACAATTTTCATTGAGGTGGAGTGCATATTTTACTACAGTAGGGATTGAGACTAGTGTCTTTTCTTTAAATCTAAGTAAAGCAAAGGATTGAGTTTCTTCTTTCTTGCAATGTGGCTTTAATGGGTGTTTATTTCTTTAAGTCTCAGATTATGGATTTTTCTAATTTTCATGACAATTGACAAAATCTGAAAACTCGTATATTCCTACTTCAATTTTAGCTTTCCTTGTTTGGTATTATCTCGTAATTAAATGTTTTATTGATGTTACATAATTTATAATTATGTATATGCAAATTTTAGTATTCACATTTCATCTTGCTTATATAATTATAAATATATTATAAAAACCGGTGTATCCCCTCAGCTGTGCAGTCTTTTTCAGTTAACACACAAGAATTATGTATATTATTAAAATATATTGATCATGTGTGAATGTAACATGTGGTTTTTCAATTTTGTTAGTATTTGTTTGTAGTGTAGGTACTAACTTGATAAAACAAGTAGTCTAGATAGATCTTGTAATTGTGTGACCACGTCTAACAACTTCGTCAAACTAACCATTATATAAAACAATCTTAAATTAAATAAAAGTTCAAAAAATAATAATAAAAAAAACAATTAAAATATAAATAATTAGAATTACATAATTGCCCGCCAAAATCTAAATATTTACATTTTCAATGTGGCGAATATGATGAAATAGTAATAATTAAAAAGTTTCGAGTTTAATATCTATTGCTTAAATATGGTAATATTTAGATGAAATAAAGAAAATATAGAATAGAAGTGGCAATAAATAAATTAAAACAACGCAATGTTCTTCTAGGGTTGTCGTTTTATATGACTTTCCCTAACATCCAATTTTGTTTTATGTTACCAAACACACCGTTAGTTCTGTTAACAGTCTCCTTCTCCAATACCAGACTAAAGAAACCGACGAAGGGAAGACAGAGAGCGGAGTGAAACGGCACCGCATCAGCTTCCGCCTCATTGTACGAATTCTCTCTCTCTCTCTCTCTCTCTCTCTATCAGGAACAAGCAAGAGTTTATCGGTTTTACGTGGTTAGTCTGCTGCGTGCTGGTTCGTTTATTAAATTCAGCAATGTTGAATCTCGTTTGTTCTCTTAATTACTGTTCAAATTTGCATTCTTCCTCTCTTCAGCTTATTTTTTTGAGCAAACTAAGTTGCCGTTATTAAGAATTTTCCATGTCTGATCTTTTTTTTGTGGGAGTTATTCATTCTCACTATTTCTGGTTTGAGAATTTTGAAGATTGTCTATCGTGTTACATATAAAAAACAATATCTTGAAAAATATTTGACAGAAATTTAATACATCCCAGCACTTGATTCATTCCCAGTTGCTATTCATATTATTATCCATGAAATATTGTGTTTTCGTATATGCAGTTTAAAGATTAAAGATTCCGTGTTTTTTTATTGTCACGGTACAGTTATATAACTTGGATTCTTTCAAATATTAGTTGTGGGTGTAGGTTCTGTTTTTTGCCAAATAAATTGATACATTGTGGCCTAGATTGTCAAAGTTTTCGAAAAAATAAATATTGGGATAGACAACGATTACTGCATTATTGAGATTTCAGAAGATTATTTCGGACCTCATGCTTGGCTGTATATTCCCTTTTTCATCATCATTTCTTGAACAACCTAGGAATAAAAATAAATGAATTCCAGCTCTGAAATATCTAAGTCCTAGCAAGGAAAGGCATCATTAAGTATTTTTCACGTTTCAATATGAATGCTTAAATGGAAGGTACTAATTTCTACTGGAATGCGGGTAGTATTATGATTCTGTCTAAAATAATGATATTTGTGAATAGCTTAACGCCTGGAGTATAAATAAAGTAATTAAGGAAATGAATGGGAAAGTGAAATATTGGCTTGCATAATCATATTTGTTTCTCTCTTCATACCTACTTTCACTGCTCCTTTTCTTTACTATTTTCATATATTATTATTTTTTTCTCTGTTTGGGTTTGGTGGGTTGGAGTGGAGGTGGTTTCTGTGGTTTCCCTTTGAAGGGATAGTCTGGTTTATCTCTTTCCAGTGTTTCATTTTCGATCATGATCATGCATTAGAGGTTGGGATTTTCTCATTACAAGTCTTATTTGGCATCTTTCAATAATAAATACCAAAATTTACTTCTCTAAAATATTATCTCCAAGTTTTGCAGGTTTGTGGGCTCAGGTGGCCCTCTGAGTACATCTACTTTCTCTATCGCCGTGGTTGCTAATCGGTCAAGAAATGCAGGCCCCTACATCAAGGTAAACTCAATGTTTCTGTTTATGTTCGTTTTCTGTTTGTATACTTTATAAAGCAATGTTGTGTGTGTGTGTTTTACTCTTATGTCGAACCCACTGCTTGATTGAAAGATCTTAACTTGCTCTGTCATGTATTTATTCATGTTGATTCTTGATTGAATATGGCCTTTTGGATGTGTTCTATTTTTGTATGTTTAGTCATGGCTTATCATCTTCAAATGCAGACTTGATCGAGATGTGGTACAAAAATCCGCACCACAAAGAGCCCGGAAGCTCAGAACTCCAGGATCAAATTCTAGTTCTGCTTCTTCTCCAAATCCAATTGCCAAAACGATTAAAGATCCAAGTCCTAAAACTGTTGATCGCAGGTTGCAACGAACTCCAGCAACTGAGGTAGATAATTGAACGGTTTCTGAATCTAAAATCTAAATTAAAATGAAGAACAATTCTTGTTGATGCCCTCTGTATTGACATCTGCTAGTAGTAGATGTATCTTCTTAGTTCTTACTGTGAATTATGCTTTTAGGCTATTTGCTTACTCTGCATTTTGTCTTGATAATCCGTTCATCATTTGGACTGCTTTCTTATCAAATTTTTACGCATAAAATGTGAGAAGAGAGCAAACAGAGTGTCTTCATCAGAGCCTCAGACCGCCCACCTCCAAGAGGAACTGAAGAAGACAAAGCAGCAGCTTTCAGCCATGTCAGCACAGCTTGAGGAGTCTCAAAACCAGCTGAAGGAGCTTTCCGAATCCGAAGAAGCTCGGGTCCTAGAATGGCGTAAGATATCTCAAGAACGAGATAAAGCGTGGCAGTCGGAGCTAGAGGCCTTCCAGAAGCAGTACTCCATGGACTCTGCTGCCTTGGCTTCAGCCATGAACGAGATACAGAAGCTCAAGATGCAGCTAGAGAGAGTCTCCCAATCAGAAGCCTCACAAGCCAGGTATGCAGAGTCAGCTCATGCAGAGATCCAGAGCTTGAGAATCGAATTAGCAGAGACTCTCCTCTTAGTTGAGAGGCTAAAGAATCAGCTGAACGAGAGCAGAGAGTACGAAGGTCGTGCCCTCGAAGAAGTTAGTAAGACTCAGAGGCAGCTGCAGATGAACTCAAATGAAAGAGAAAAACAGCCTTCTCATAGAGAGGCTAAACTTGAAGTAGACTCAGAATTGCAAGATCTTAAGGCCAGTTTACTGCACAAAGAGGCTCTTCTCCTAAGCATAACAGAAGAAAACAAGAAACTCAAATGTGAAATGATGAAGTCCCAGACAGAGAGAAGGAAAGCAAATGAAGCAGAAAATGAAGCCTTAACAAAGCTCGGTACATTTACAGACGAAGCTGGGAAGAGTTTCATGAAGGTGGCGCGAGTCACTGAGCAGCTTGATGCAGCTGAGGCTTCCAACTCGGAGATGGAAGCCGAGCTGCGGAGATTGAAGGTGCAGTGTGATCAGTGGAGGAAGGCCGCTGAGGCAGCTGCTGCAATGCTGTCTACTAGTAATAATGGCAAGTATGGGGAAAGACTAGGCTCGTTTGACTACCATTCCTTCACTAAGAAGATGAGCTCTCCTGATGATGATGATGATACAGATGATGATTCACCTAAGAAGAAGAATGGCAACATGCTGAAGAAGATAGGTGTGCTGCTGAAGAAGGGGCAGAAGTAGACTTTGAGTTTTTTAAGGTTGTCATCTTTTTTTACATGCTGTCTTTTTGTTCATTTTTTTTAATGAATTAGTGCGATCTTTCATCTCTGTGAATACGGTCAGTTAATAAGTTTATTCTCTCCTTTTACTAGTTTGTACTCTTGCAGTTGTAATCTTCATTCAGTTGCTAGTAAACTTCGATATCAAGAGCAAATTTGGTCCTTAAAAATTAAATAGAAAACTAAGAGCAACAAATTTCTATCAGTTGTTAAATTTAAACATTAGACTTTTAGCCGATTAAAAAGGGGTATAAAGTACGAATTTTTCCATTTTTGCAATTATAACATGGACTTGTAAATTTGGCGAATTAAAGCATGAAGTTTCAATTTTTTGCAATTCAGGATATAGCTCCGATTCCCAAATTTTTCCGACTGCCGAAAAATACGAAAACGGGGACGCTTTGCACACGTGGTCGCCAAGTTGGACCATTTTGTCATATCATTAAAACCAAACGACGTCTTTTTTAAATAATATAAACACAATTTCAGAAAATTCACAACAAAATTAACTAATTGAAACACTTATAAAAAAGAGATCTTCATCTTCTTCCTCACGCTCTCGTTTGGTATATAGCCCACGTAGAGATCCACCTCAACTTTCTTGCGGCCAGAAAAATTTGGTGATCGTCTCATATTGCAAAAAATTAAAACTTTGTACTTTAATTCGCCAAGTTTACAAGTTCGTATTAAAATTGCAAAATGGAAAAAATTTATGCTTTATTTGATGTTATCTCATATAAAAAAATAAAGAGTATAAATGACAACTTTATTACATTAGCCCTTTATTGTTTTAACATTCAACGAGGTAACTCACGGAATTGATAGTATATTCTCATTGAAGAGCATTTATTTGGGCTTCCGGCCCAATCTATAATGCTCAAACCGGGCTCAAATACGGCCCCTAACTTCACATAAATAATATCAGAAAGCAGACGGTAGCCACTCTCTGTCTAGGGTTTACACTTGCAGACGGCCGTTCTTGCTCTCCTACTGCCTCGCTACCCTCGTCGCGCTACGTTTCTTCATCACTAATCTGCAAACATGGGGTATGTTCTTACAGTGTGACGATGTTTTCCTTTCTGAGGGATGTTTTGCTTATTTTATGCTGTTAATTTCCTTAGTAATCTTTATCATCGAGTGATCGGATTTGATGTTCCATTTCCGAATTTATCACGGGTTTCTTCTGTCATCTTGATTAGTTGCTGGTTATGGGGGCTAGCTATAAAAGCTGTTTTCGAGTAGTTGTGTTGCATTGGTTAAAAAGTGGATTGCATATTTTATTTGAATGTGGATTCTTTGTTGAATTCTATTGAGCATTGAATATGTAAATCCAAAAGTTGGCTTGTATTGCTTAACTAATTTAGTGCACTACAGTGATATGCTTACTTTGAGGATTTGTTATCGTATAGTAACTCCGTTTCTTGTTTGATTCTACCATTATCTGTCTGGTGTAAGTTGTTCATGGCGTTGTTCTATATTTCTTCAGAAAGACACGTGGTATGGGAGCTGGGCGCAAGCTCAAATCCCACCGTAGGGAACAAAGGTGGGCTGACAAGGCTTACAAGAAATCCCATCTCGGTAATGAATGGAAGAAACCATTTGCCGGGTCCTCTCACGCAAAGGGAATTGTGCTCGAGAAAATGTTAGATTTGCCCTATACTTTTTATCTTATGCTCATCTTTTTTAGTTACCGTTTCAATTTTAATTAGCTGGCGTTTGTTACAAATGCAGAGGTATTGAAGCTAAGCAGCCGAACTCTGCTATCCGTAAGTGTGCCAGGGTGCAACTGATCAAGAATGGCAAGAAGATTGCTGCTTTCGTCCCCAACGATGGTTGTTTAAATTACATTGAAGAAAATGTGAGTTCTTTTATATGATTTCAGTTCCTCATGATTGCAGTTATTTTTTTCATTGGATTAAAACCTCAATGCTACTGTTGCAGGACGAAGTTCTGATTGCTGGATTTGGACGTAAGGGACACGCTGTGGGAGATATTCCCGGTGTTAGATTCAAGGTGGTGAAGGTATCTGGAGTTTCCCTCCTCGCCCTCTTCAAGGAGAAGAAAGAAAAGCCTAGGTCTTAAATCTTATCCTTCATTTAGATATCTTGAATCATTCAAATGGTTTTTGTTGATTTTTGTAGACAATCTACTGTCTTTTGTAGTTTACTGGACGAGATTTGTACTGGTGTTGAGTTTGCATTATAAATCTTTCCTTTAGAATCCTACTGTTCTGCGATGTCAATTGAAAATCCGATTTTTCATTTCTGTTGTTGAAAAACGTCTTAATCTTATTGCATTCTCTGCTTTATCCGACATCCCTTCTTTTATGCTTTCTTGTCTGAACATGAAAGCGCACATAGTTCTTCTTTGGAATCTTTGTTGCAGTGATTCCTGGGATTTTATTTGTGCGAAGAACAAGTCCTGGTCCGATCTGCTTGAGCCCTCGCCATATCACGGAGTTGGGCTTCAATGTTATTGGATGACATTGCTGTTTTGCACCAACATATTCTTCTTCGGGTTGGACAAGGTTTTTCTTTATTTATACAATTTAATTGTTACTAGATTTTGGAACAATTTTCATCATCTTCCTCAAACCATGAATTTTGGGTGCTTTGCTAAATATATAGTATTTTCTTAATTTCTTACAATGGACGGTTTTCAGACAGTATCCATATAACTAATACTCCTTTACAAAATTAAAACTTATACCTTAAATATTGAAAGGAAGTTTATTTTGAATTGAACAGAGTATAAGGAGTAGTATGTAAAAATAGCTACCTGCGTTACATAAATATAAAAATATACCTTCTGAGATTTTTAGATTTATTACAAGTGATTCGTATTTATTTTTGAATTGTCATTAAAAATGGTTTGTATATAAAAATAATATACAAATAAGAGGAGTTAGTAGTCATTTTTATACTACTTACACACAAAATACAACTTTATTAATTTTTATATTGAAAAGTCTTGAGTAATAAGGACTTAATTAATTTTTATATTGAAAAGTCTTGAGTAATAAGGGGAGGTTGTAGTCATTTTTATATTAACATTAATATTATAGTTAAAATTATTAAAATGAACTTTTTTTTTTCACTTTTTAGTTGAGAGATTTGATGTTTTTTATGATTTTTTTTTTCAATTGTCTAAAAATGATAAAATATATGTTTTTCATAAAGACTAAATTACCATTCATCAATTGGTGGGATAAGTCAAATAGAATGAAGAAGAGAGTTTTTCAATATTGTGAATGTTATTATGGAATTAATTATATTTATGTGTCGTTTTTGTAAAATAATTACTTTAAGAATAACTATATATATATATATATATATTTATAACTTTGTGAAATAAAAACAAGCTCAAAATCCCTCGTATTTTCCCAACAGTGATGATATTTCGTGTGTTATCACTCAAATAATTACTAAAAAATCATAGAGGTCAATTATGTTCTGCAATTTCTTTATTTTTTTATGTTATAAATAACTAATTAGATATTTTAAAATCCAACTCATGGATCAAATTAGGCACTACCGAAACTATGTTAATTTCCTTTCAAATTTACGACTAGTTTAACTCGGCAACTTGGGCGGTAAGTTTTGAATTAATCGGTTTACATGACCGTTGCCCGTGCCTATTTATATTTACTACGTCGGTTAATCTCGAGTAATTTAGTGACTTGGTAAAGTAATTATAAATAAGGATGTTACTTGAGTAGTTTCAGTGTCATTAATAAATTTATGGATTTTTTTTATTTTACGAGAAAAACTTATGATACTTATGGAAATTATTTGTTTTCCCATACGCAAGTCGAAACTTGATGGGAAAGTTGGTAATGGAACTTGCTTTGAATTTATTTCTTCACATACTTACCATAATTATCGCTGAAGGATACCACAATTAAATTAATCCCAGACTTACCATATTTACCAGTGAAGGATGCCATAATTAAATTAACCCGTCTTTTATTTATTTCTCTGTACATTCACATTTAACAGTGAAAATATGAAAAAGGAGAGCAGAAAGGAAAAAACAAGAAAGAATGGCCAAATACAATTCGAAAGTTTCCCAAGTTCTCCCACAGACGAAGACGAAAGCTAAACTTCTTGGACACTGTATTGCTACGACTCTCTCTTTCTCTCTCTTTCCATACTCACCTCTTTTGTTGTTCAAGTTTTAAGCACTAGTAACTTTTATGTCTGGACACTGCTTTCTTACACTACCAATTCTGCAGTTTGAAAAAGGTTTGGAGTTTTCACCGCGTTACGAACTTTTCAATCTCCCTATTGAGTTTTCTGCTTGATGTTCTATTCGTAGGCTGTATAGATGTTGCTTCTTTACGGTTTATAGTTTCTCTGCTTCATGTTGGTTATGTACTCGAAATGTCTAGAGATATTTGGGGTTTGTTCGCACATTAATGTTCGCTTTCTTTCAAGTCCTTTTAAAAAAAATTTAGTTAAAAAACATTGCTTTCATGTTTCTTGAAGTATGGCTGTGTGATCTTGTTGGTTTTGGCTTTAATTCTGATTTTATTTCTAATGTGAAATCATTGCAAATTTAAGCTTTATCTATGTTTCATGGAGTAATTGTATTCTGATTTGAAGGATAATTTGGTAGTGCAAATTCTTGACACTGTTTCTTGATTTTTGTTTGAAGGATAAATGGCCAGTGTAAATCCTTAACACTGTTTTTTTACTACTGTTTGAAGAATAGTTGGGCAGTGCAAATTCTTGCACTATTTTTTTATTCTTATTTGAAGGATAAATGGGCAGTGCAAATTCTTTTACTGTTTCTTGATTCTTGCTTGAAGGATAAATGGTTACTGCAAATTGTTGACACTTTATCTTGATTCTGGTGTAAAGGAAAATGGGTGTAATTTCCCACAAGACCTTCCCAGCATGCGAGAGCATGTGTATTTGTTGTCCGGCGTGACGGTTGCGGTCTCGCCAGCCTGTTAAGCATTACAAGAAATTGCTGGCTGAGACATTTCCTGAGTCTCCTGTGAGTTTATTTCTCCAGTAAATTTTGTATTCTGGCATTTTCTCTTGCCTTGTATCTTTCATTAGGTGATGATTACTCCTTCCCACTTAATGACAATTGACAACAGTTGCTACACGCTAATCAAATAATTTCAAGAAACATAGGGAATTAGCATTTTAGTTCAAGGAAATGTTAAGCCTTTTATGTTCTGTACAGTTAATTTCATTTTTTTCAAGTTTTGATGTTCCACTAGCATGTGCTGTCATTATAAAGCCTCTATATGTCTCTGCAACTTACAATCTTTTTCCCAAGCTATCTTTGTTTCTGTAGTTGCCATCTGCCTTTTTTCACGTAACGGTTGTGCAATAGACCAGACCTACATCTATTAAGGATCTAAGGCAAAACAGTAAAACTCAGTTGACGTTGGAAACTAGAGATGAGATATTCAGATCATAAATGAAGAATGTAGTAGCTTACTCTATAGTGGCAACTAAAAAGCTGAGTGTTGCATGAATTAGAATTTCTCATCAACTGCCACCAATATAAATCAACTAACAAAGTTATGGTTCTTTTGTTCTTGACTCTGTTGGATGGCCATTCAAATGAAAGAAAAATTGTGAAGCTATGTGAATATGCTTCTAAAAACCGTTTCCGCATACCAAAGGTGAGGTCATTTTCATTTTCATTTTCATGTACATTACTGAAAGATAAAATGAAGTTTTATAATCTTGTGAGTAACTAATTTGCATTGTTTTTACATTGTATTAAGTATCTTGAAGAAAGGTGTTATAAAGATGTTCGAAGTGGTAACGTTAAACTTGTCGGTAACAAACTTCTGTGTATTGTTTTTTAACCTAAATATTATTTTGGATCATGTGCTATTCTTATTTTGGGCTATTGTTCACATTTGTGGAAGGTGGTTGTAACTGTAGTTCTGTACTCTGTTATGTGTTGTATCATTCTCACTTACTTCACTAAAGATCAAGAATAAGTTCCAATTCCTGGCATCTAATGATTGTTTGCTGCTAATTTGTTGAATACTACTGGATGAGTCGAAGGAAGAAACCATGTTAATAATTGGATGTGATACACTACTAACTACGTTTGTCATGTTCATGTCTATTCCTACCCTACTTGTTAACGTTTATCATGTTGTGTAATTATTGCATTTAAAAGAAACTCAACATGATTGCATGAATTGACAACTCTAAGTTTGTAGCCTGGTACAGACGTTTGCTGACAATGCTGGCAC
The DNA here is from genome assembly GCA_028984105.1 of Lavandula angustifolia. Classification (NCBI taxonomy): domain Eukaryota; kingdom Viridiplantae; phylum Streptophyta; class Magnoliopsida; order Lamiales; family Lamiaceae; genus Lavandula; species Lavandula angustifolia. Next base: position 11,449,788 of record CM054820.1, read on the forward strand.
ATAAGACAGGTGATGAGAATGAAACGCATCAAGCTTGCGGTGTCTTTCAGCAATCGTAATTTGGACTAGAAACTAGTTTTTCCAAATGCTTTGTGAATACATTTTTGAATCATCAATCATTGAATCATTTTTGAATCATCAATCATTTTTGTTAATGTTATGGCTAGGTTAAAGAGGATGATGGATTATTCTTCATGCCGCTCGATTTTCATCATTTCAAGAAAGCATGTGACATCGAGGAGTTTTATGAAATACTAGAGGAAAAACCTAAAGATGCTCTGCTCTGTATGAGTGCGGCAGTGCACCAGGTATCGTACACTTGAACTTCCTATAAGATGTTTATATTGCTTCCTCTGTAAAATGATTTTGTGCACCCGGGGAACATTGTCTAGGTCCTGTTTACTAAAGAACATCTGACAGAGGAATGTGACAAGGTTAAACTCCCGTCTTCACAATTACCAAGAGTCCATGATTGCTCTGAAGAACCTTAAGGCTGCTTATATTGGTACTTAGAAATTTCTTTGGTTTAGCACTCCACAAAAACTATTTGTAGAAATGCAAAACTTAACAATGCACATGAATAAATTTAATAGCTTGATTGCTCAACATCACAGACAGGCTTGTTTCCGTAAGGGGGACTGTTATAAAAGTTAGCACAGTTCGGCTGCTGGTGATGCAAATGAGTTTTTTATGCGATAAATGTGGGACAACCATTACCTGTGACTTTCCCGATGGAAAATTTTCGCCACCGATGAAATGTGAAATGGTTTGATGTAAAAGCCGAAACTTCAATCCCATTAGGTCTACTGCTCAACCAATAGATTTTCAGAAAATAAGGTAGAACTCTTAACTCTTAACATATCGACTCCTACATGAAAGACGCTCTTACTTGGAGGTTCTACTTAAATTTCGTTCTAGGCTTAATTGTTATTTACAAACTTCAGAATCCAGGAGCTTCTCAAATCTGAACATCATGAAGAGGGGCGCGTTCCTCGCACAGTTGAATGTGAACTGACCCAAAATCTAGTGGATACATGCATCCCTGGAGATATTGTCACAGGAACTGGCATCATAAGAGTGATTAATAATGACATGGACATTGGAGGAGGTAAACTTAATCCTGCTACAATCTCACTACTGAGGTTGCTCTCTAAAATTAATCCTTGAATCAAATTCTTTATCTTTGATTGCTTATGCTATTACTGTGGGTGAAGCTAGCACCCATGTATGCTACAATTTGTCATGGTATTGATTTATTTATTGTGGATGACTTGGATTATTGGATTCTGATGGATGAATTAGTTAGAGGCTAAAACAATTTGTCATTGCACTTCATTTTATAGTCAGTATCATGTGTCCTTTTATTTCTAGTATATCTTCTTCCATTTATAGTCAGTATCATGTGTCCTTTTATGTTTAGCACGTCTTCTTCCATTTATAGTCAGTATCATGTGTCCTTTCATGTTTAGTATGTCTTACTTAGTTAAGACTTAATCTATTGAGCACTTTAAGGTTGACACCGTAAATCTTTGACTGAATGTAGTTTCACTTCCATCATATGTAGACATTTATTAGTTATCTCATAAGAAATCCCGAAGTTGCTCTTCTGAACTTTAAATAGGTTGCTCACCAATAATCATTACAAGAACATTTACCATCCTTGAAATGATGAAACCTATTGGAGTCGCGTAACACAATCTGCCTACGTACAATCCCAGATATGTACTTAAAAGCCGAATGACAATCCCCACAAACTCGAAGATTCTTCATTATCCTAATAGGCAGTTCTGATTTCCTTGTAAGAACAAAGGCAACTGCAAGTCTTTCACTATGATAACTCAAGATCTCTTCCTTGTTCTCCACTTCAAGATCATATAAAGCATAATTCGTCTGAGGTATATACCCAGCTGCCTTCATCTTCTCGTGCAATTCACCATGCTTCTCATATATTGCATCTGTATCCGGATGCGATTTATCTCCAGAGACAAAAACATGTATTCCATCATTCATAGTAACCCAACTGCAACCGGCTTCTTTTCGAGCTGCTGCTGCCTTCATTGCATGCCTTGACTCTGCAACATGCTCCCATTTCTGTGTAGAGGCATACATGTTGGAGAGAAGCACATAGTTAACAGCATTCTGAGGTTCAAACTCTTTCAACATTTGAGCAGCCTTCCTGCCTAAATCCAATAATCGACCATTCGCTCTGCCACAAGCACCAAGAACAGTCCTCCATATGAGTACATTAGGCTCTACTGGCATTCTGTTTATGAATTCCTCTAACTTATCGAATTCCCCTGCTCTGCCTAGAAGATCAACCATGCATGAGTAATGCTCAATCCGAGGTACAAGATTGTACTCTTGCTTCATAGACTCCAAATGGTCATAGCCTTGAGTCACCAGTCCAACATGGCTACAAGCTGATAGTACTCCAACGAAGGTGACATGATCCGGTTGCTGGTTTTCCTGCTTCATTTGTGCAAATATTTCAAGGGCTTTGTGCCCATCTCCATGGCGTGCATAGCCAGATATCATGGAGTTCCAAGAGTATACATTTCTTAGAGGCATTAATTCAAAAAATCTTGAAGCATACTCTATCCTTCCACATTTAGCATACATGTCAATGAGTGCACTACCAATGACCACATCAGAAGCAAAGCAAGCTCTAGTTGCACAAGCATGAATCTCCATGCCATGTTTCAGTGTTGCAACTGAAGCACAAGCACTGAGAACTGTTGCAAAAGTAAACCGGTCTAATCTTTGGCCGTTATGTAGCAAAAGCCAGACTAAATGCATAGCCTCTGTCAGAAGCTCATTGTGTATGTATCCTGAGATCATGGAATTCCAACTGCTATCATCCTTTTCTTCCATTCTCGAGAATATACTTTCACAGTAACTTATTTCCCTGCATTTCCCGTAGCAAGTGAGTAGAGAACTTATTACTCCATTGTCATCCATAAGGTGAGATTTTAACACCAAGGCATGTATCTGATATGCAAGTTCAACACAAGAAAGAGATGCAGCTGCTGCAAGAATGTTTATGAAGGTGACAGTGTTGGGGCTCCGTCCAGCTCGCATCATGTCTTTGAAGTATTTGGTGGCTTCAATAATCGAAGCCTCGGAATCACTAAATGCCCTTACAATTATATTCCATGACACTTGATCATGATTGTGCATTAAGGAGAATAACTTCCTGCATTCAGTGATGCTTCCAGTATCAGCATATAGTGAAAGAAGGGTATTTGATACAGAAACATCCGAATTGAGACCCAACTTTACTGCTTCAGAGTGTATTTGTTCTCCCATAATCTTCCAGCCAAGACTGCTGGAAGAACTTAATGCGCTGATCAACGTAAAGTTTGAAGGGATAAGTCCGGTTCCTTTCATTCTGCAGAAACTTGATAATGCATCTTCAAATCGCTCATTTTGGTCAAAACCAGAGATCATGGAACTCCATGAAACTGAATCTTTACCAACCATCAAGTTGAAAACAGAGCAAGCATCTTCAATAGCACCACACTTTGCGTACATATTAATCAAGCTATTCCCAACAGAAGTAACTGAATCAATCATTCCACTACGCATGAGATACCCATGCACCTCCTTCCCTTTCCTTTTTCCTATTTCTTCACACGAGAACTCACCGAAGGCGCTCAAAAGAAGAACATAGCTGTCAGGGTTTAGCTTAATCAGATCCCTTGTTTCCAAGAAGACATCAGCAGCTTCTTCCCCTCGCTTAAGCTTAATCAAGCCAACCATCAAGCCATTCAAAGAAACCGCATTTCTTGTAACCATATGCTGAAATATACTCTTTGCAGTATCAATCACACCAGTCCTTGCAAATCCACTCACTAAAGCACTACCCACATATAGATCCTCTAAAAGTCCAGACATCTGAATTTTTGCCAGTAACTGCTTCAGCAATAAGGACCCTTTGCCAGTATTAAGTGATTCGGATGCAGCAGTTATTAAGCTGCCAAATGTATACTCAGTAGGCTTATAACTAAACCCTGAACCCTCCTTTTGCATTTCAGTGAATAGGCGAAAAGCAGAATCAACATCTCCTCTCTGAGAGTAGACGGATATCATGGAGTTGTATGATACCGAATTCTTGTTTCCTACCCCATCAAAAACATGCTGAGCATAATCACTAACAACGGAACCGACAATGCAATTACCATACATGGATATCAAGACATTACACACAACTACATCAAAAGCATAATGCGTTTTGGAAACGAAGCCATGAATCTGCATCCCATGTTTTAACCCTTCAATTCCCAATCTCTGACAAGCCCTCATAGAACTCCCAAGTGCAAAGTGGTTTGGAGTAAAGCCAGCAAAGACCATTCTTCTAAATACAGCTAATGCATCTTTAGGATACTCATTCTGAGAATATCCAGAAATCAAACACGACCATGTAACGGAATTTCTATCAGGCATTTCATCGAACACATGGTGAGCAGACAATAAATCCCCACTCCGGGCGTAGACATTGATGAGCGTATTGCTCATGAACAAATCGCCAACAAATCCATTCTTGATTACAGTTGAGTGTAACTGCTTGGCTTCAGGAACAGATCGAGAGAAACGGTATTTCTCAATCAAAAGATCGAACTTGTTGGATATCACGAATTCAGGTCTTTCAAATGGATTTTCACCAATTTGAATATGATTCTCGGCTCGAACTTGCGTTTCCTTTTGGTTGTCAAATAAATAAAACGTGAGGCGCCCTGGGCTTGAGCGTAAAGCTGCGGCATTGGCGAGAGAACTAGTACTTGCGTATGACGAAATGCAGTTGCAGAATAGTAGGCGGGAAGATGAGACGACGTTTTTCGGAGGAAACATTGAGTAGGCGCAACTCTAATGCTCATGGTTCTTTACCTCGCGAGGATTTCACGTGTTTGTAAATATACAGATAATTGGAATATTTAGAAAATTTATGAGTTGAAATTGATCCAACCCAACTTTTTTTTTTTACTTTAATTTAAAACAACTTTTTTAATTTTAATTTTACCAGAACAGTGAAAATTTTACTTTTTAAAAAAAATTAAGTGAACATTGAAACTTATAAGCATTAAGAGATACGAGTCTACAGACTACAGTAGTACAGGAAGGCATCAAAATGATCAAAGTGAGAAAATCTTAGCTGAATAAGATGCTCTCAAACTTTTTGTTTCTTGGAAAACTAAAGCCTCCGAAATCATTAGTAGTCTCAGCAGTGTTCTGCTTTAGATTTTCTTACTTTGATTCAATCTCATCCTTGTTCTGCTTCGCCCTCTCCCTCTGCTTCTGCACCTGTATCTCCTTGGCAAACTTCCTCCTGTCATCTTCCTCTTCTCTGCCAAGAGAAAAGATAGCTCCCTGTTGAGATCATCATTCACATTTATCTCCTGCTCTTGATCTTGATCGATATCAAGTGACAACTTGTGTATCCAGTCAACACTTTCTGGACGGCTGATATCACTCAGCTTTGTTGTATACAGCAAGCAGTCTTAGAAGGCTCATTTAACTTCACAGTTCATCCTCCTCTGATTCAGATCCAAAAACAACAGGATCATCATCTTCTATCTCCACTCAAGTACTGCTTAATACTAGACTTTGCTGCATGATTATTTCTTGGTGGAGAAACAAAAAGTTAATGCTCTCCAGATTTGAAAAAAACAACACCAACAATGTGTCGAGCAATCTTCGGTGCCACTCTTGGTGATCCAAAGAGGAACATTCGCCTAATGTCGAGAAATTTAGAAATAATATTCAAGAATGAGTAATCAATAATCACAGGACAAACAAAGCGGTACTAATAAAAAAAATATATATGTAAATTCCCAACTCTGCATAACCACTAGCTAGCATTGAAGAAGACCGAATAGCTGAAAATCAAGATGTCAAGAATAAAAAACTATATTTATCAGCTCTAGGAACAACCAAAATCACATGAGATACAGAATGCAACCAGGTGAGAATAATTGGACCATGCTTTAAAGCTAAACATGAAATTAACTGATTACATTAATTCTTCTTACCAAAAATTACTCTTAGCACGATACATCAGAAGATCTCACTCTTTTAATTCCTACCATCGGATGACATAAGTCGGCCAAACTTAGCCATGACAACTTCAGAAAAGACCAATGCAAAAGAAACAGAGGGGAATACCGAATATGCTTAGTTCATGGTTCAACATAAGTACATAACCTCAAGAAATGTTCGAAATAAACACAAAATCACCCGTATGTAACGATGTATATGCGCCGCCGCCGCCGCGGAAAAGAGGCGAGTATCAAACGGTCGATTGTGAGACGAAAACACGGATCGGATAAAACTGACCTAATAAAATACTATTTTCTTGTATTTTTAAGTTTTTTGCAGTTAATGGACCCGCCCACAATCCGCATCGTCAAATTTTCACACAAATTTTTCTTGTAAACTATTGATCATAATGTATAAAAAAAAGAAAAAAAAGTCTCATCATAAAGTAATATTTAAATATTACTTTATTTAAAAAAGGTCACTTTTAAATATTACTTTATATGATAAAACTTTTCTTCGAGGTGAATAGAATATATGTATTTGTTTGTTAATCACTCATAAAAGAAAAATAATTAATATACATATATTCGTACTCTTATATTTATTTGTGGGACTTGAAATTTTAATTTTTTGCCCCAAGTTGGAGACCACAATTTTTTTTAATTACTATAAGGACCTTGAAACTGTAAAATTTATGGAATCTCCACTTAATTGGATTTTACTTCGGTATTTCTAAGAGTTGCATGCACCATTATAATAAGTTTTGCAACTGAGCAGTTGAGGGACAAAAAAAATAGAAAGTTAAATATTTTCCCATTTGAAGACAAATGGAGTTGTAACATAACGAGAGGAAAAACTGTACAAGTCTATCAACGGCAAAAGAGCTAAAAACAAGACCTTTTGGGACCTGGTGTTCTACACATCCAAATCAAGGATCAACTGGTTTCCAACTTGATCTCCAACCCACCACGCCCAACGACAATACCCTAAACCAGATGCTTATAATATGTACACAACCAACTAACCTACATCCAATATTCACACCCTATATACCCCTCCACCCACGACATCACGAGAGGTGGAACGAACCCTGTCCTTCGGTTATGGCGTATAACAGCTTCTCTTTCATAACTTCCTGCGAAATACATATTTCATTCTAACTATTGATGTCCAAGGAGAAATGAGGAAAAAGATGAGGACAAGGCAGACCTTTGAAGAGTATGGAGGGAGCTTCAGATAGTTAGCACAGGTCATTACACTAGGCAAGTCAGCATCAATAGCCTTGCTGCAATGCTGTTCAACAATCAAATACCAAAGAAATTTGACATATGGTTAGCACAATTCATACAAACATAATCGATGAGGAAAAACCCTTAAGTCTTCTGACCTTTCGAACAATTGTGAGTTTAGGATTAAGAGAAGACAACCCCCCGGTTGGGAGACGGGGTGCCCCCGTCACAAACTGCAAGAAGGCTCGTTGCTGCTCCAGATTGAACTCTAGCATGATCTCCAGTAGCTGGCAGTTTGAACAAATGTCGGATATTTGAACTATGAAAAATAGAGACTTCTGAAACATAAGGCAAACAACACATGTTTACTTACATTTGTAATGGGAGAACTGCTGACAGTGTACCCATGGTCGAATTTGATGTGCTCCAAGAGTTCGTCTGACTGTAATAGAGAAAGTGATGTTCAGTTACCTGTTTGGAACAAGCATGCAGCTGATAGAAAATAAGTTAGCTGAGTTGATAAAAGGTGTAATGAGCATACATTCCAAAACACATGTTCTCCGCATAGTAAACGCTCCAGTTCTTCTTCTGTGAAAACCTTAAGATGTCGGATAGGGAAGACCTAAAAACAATGAAGAAATAAGGGTGGGGAGTGAAAATATCAGAAAGCTTCAATCTTGGAAATAAAAACAGATTTTTTTAAGGGGAAAGAAGAATGTAAAGTGAACACAAAAGCCACCTCATCAAAACCCGACTTGAATGCTTCCACTTGTCTGGTGATTCCAGATTCTACAGTAGCGTCAACCATGGATTTAACATATTCCTCCAAATTGTAAAGATTTACCTAATCAAAGATTCAAAAACACATTAGAATAAAATTATTATACGGAGCTTCCATGATATGAGAAACTGGGAATCATTGTAAATATGCAAAAGCTAACCATCTTCGACTCAGACTCCGAATCGAGAGCATAGTCTGGATACCCAGGAAGGGTAAAATCAAGGCATAGGTCCTCGATTTTTGTGTTCCATAAGCTCACATTCAGATCATTCAATCTTTCTCCAGAAAGAGACATCAGATAGTTCTTCCTTTCTACAAGAGACTGGAACTTTAAAAGAGTTCTACCAAGCACGGGATCAAACGACAGAATATCATACAGATCGAGCTCCTACATAAAGTATGTCGCAAATATTAAAATCAGATGGAAATCTGGTAAATCACACCATATAAAATGGTCAATATAATGGATTTTTTTTCTTACCTTCCCCAGAATGAGTTTATAGAAAGCCTTAGAGAATGGAAGATCTAAAACCCTACCATCTTGAAGAGCTTTAGCAACTATCTGTCCCAGAAGAGAAAACTTCCTACTCACTTCCGAATATGTGCTGCTAGTTGCCTTAGTAAAAGAAGGCGACCAGGGACGGGGGAAGAGTCCAAACGCAGAATTATCATGGCCACATTCATTTCTCCACATACCTAAGCCACTTCTCTGAAACTCATGGCAAACCAGTGTATAGAACTCTAATGTTGGACCAAGGCCAGTTCCCACCTCTTCACTATATTCCACCTCAAGGGTAACCTTTTGGCGGGCATGGAGTTCCATCATCTGGCTAACAGATTCAAGTATTTTGTCTCGGTGAACCAAAACCTTCTTGCGAGGAATGCTTCCATGATTTTGCTGCCTGCCGCTGGAACCCCCACCATCACTATAAGAAACAGAATGTGTCTGATGCTTCAACCGGCCTAAAGCAACCAGGTTAAAATACTTCAGTCTTGCTTCAAAGCTAAAGAGGAAAGGGCAGCGAGCAATTAGCTGACTACACCAAGCAGGCATGGCCCCAGCAGAGACAGCTGTAGGATCTCGCATTTGCTGTTCTAGTTTCTCTGTTAACTTTTTGTTGACAAATTCGTTTTGGGGAACTTCATCAACGGCTAAATTTAACTCATCAAAATCATCAGTTCCTCCCTCCACAAACTCAGATACTCTTGCACGATACATCAGATGAAATCTCAGTCTATTGAATCCTTCCATACTTTTCAGAAGGGATAGCATGTCATAAATTGGGCCTGACTTACCCAACAAAATCTCAGAAACGAACTTGCAAGTGAATCGGGGAGAATGGGAAAATGAGGTTTTCCCGGATAAAAGAGAAGAAACGGCCTCATGATTATCATGTTTGGCAGAACTTGGTTTGACTGCCACATCTCTTCTGTAAGTAATTTTGTACGTACGACTCCACAGGCTTGCACCTGGAATATTATTATGTCCTGCTTCTGTTTGCTGTTCGAGAATAGATTGGTAAAGTGTCAACTCACGGTTGAGTTGCTGCCCGTCCAAATAAAACAACAACTTTGAAGAAGTATGCTCATCATTGTCCGGATGTTTGTCCTCCTGAACAGGGTTATGCTCCTCTTCCATAGTATGATCCTTGTACAAAAGTAGGTAGAAAAGATATAAATATTATCTTACTACTACGAAATAACAGGAACACAATAGCATTCTTATGATCAAAGGAAACTGATACATAAGTACATAAAACCATCAGGTCAACAAAGGAGACCAAGGAGCTGGAGAGAACATGAAAGAATGAACTAAGACACAAATAACGACAATCACCAATGAGGAGAAACATACTGTTTGAGCATTGACTATGTATGCCGAGTCCATAGCTTTATCTTGAGAGCTGGATGTCTCCGCCGGTGAAGACAAAACCAAATTCGCTTTTCCCTCCTGCAAGGAGAAAAAATGAGGAAACTTATATTGCTATGACTGATGTCTAATAACTTGGTAGGTGGATAAAATTGAAGGATTGATGAGTTAACCTGCACTTCTTGAACATCAACAAGCATTGCTGTGACTGATACGCCATCTGCACTTCTGATCTGGGAAGTGCTTGAATCTGATGGTGAGTGAGAATATGAGCTATCTTTCTCGTTTAAATCCTTAGACTCTATTTTCAGACTCTTAGTTTTATTATTTCTCAATCTAGGTAAAAGATATCTTTCAATTTCATCCAGAGGCACGAAGGGGTCAACAGTGACTACATCTTCAACATAATCCTGTAAAAACGTCTCCCCATTTTCCCTCACAAACTGAACTTTCAGACACGGGTACAAAGTACAGCGTCCATTTGGAATAGTGGCATAGGAGTTCCTTCGCTTATATGTTTGGCTTGACATGATAGGGAAACTTTCAACAGAAGATAGAGAACTTTGTATTCTCCGAACTAAGGTTAGAAGCGGATATTCTGCCTGATGTGGGTCTGCACGAGTCAACAATAGTCGTCCAAACACCTCAAATCTTCTTTCCATAATGATTAAGTATCTAGTTACATAATCTTCTCTTCCCTCAAGATTGATATCAACTGATAGGTAATCAGCAAATGCTTTTACAATTCCACTCTCCACAAACTCAAAAGTGGAGATAGAATCTTTTTCATTAAGCTCTGAAATGATCTGGTGCAATAGATTGAAAATATCTTCTTCCCGATGACTAGATGTCGCGTCCTCCATTGACTTATTTACCAGTTCCATTAATGCGGTAGATAGTGTCCTGAGCTTCTGAAGAATACCAGTTACTCCCTTCTCTGGGTTCTTAGATTCTGTTTCAAAGTAAGTCACCCATATCTGCTTTGCTAGATTCTTGACAGTATCACTCTTAAGCTTGCAGGTCCCATGTACAGGTGATTTTGAAGACTGGCCTGTATCAAATGCAAAACACGGACATTTATGGACATCTCTTGAAGCTATACCATCAGAAACTGGGGAGACATTCAGATCCTTATCCGGAGAAAGCAGCCCGTAGATAGCAAAAAGGACACCTTCCTTGATAAAGGAATTCAAGTATACATGGGGAAGCTTGAGCATTATAGTGTCAACAATCTGAAGGGCTAATAATACCACATGATGCTCCTTTCTTGTAAATATTCCAGCCAAAAAACTACCATTTGATAAAGTTAAAATATGATTTAGTCAAGAAAAAAAATGGTAAGACAGTAAACAAAGACAGAGAAGAAAACTCTTTTACCTTGAAAAGTTAGCAGTTTGTAGCAGGCTATGAAGTGCGTCAGGTGTGCTGAAATGAACTAACTTATTGATTATAGACAGACAACCGTAACATATAAATACATTTACACCAGTATTGACGACCTGCATGAGGATGAAAATTACAGGTAAAAGCTTTGAGAAGGAAATGTATTGACAATCAATTCAAGTAAGAATGACAGATACCAACCTGAATTAAGATAGGAAGTAAATCAACTCCAAACTTGTTCAAAATATCAGGATGGTTTAAAAGAAACGTTTCTTTATCGGACTTCTGTTGACTGGCATCTTCGGCACTAATTGTTGGGAGAAGCTCATTCAATAACTTCAAAACTTCATGTATCTGAAAAATTAGATAACAAGAACATATTAAAACTTTACAGTAATTAATGACCAGATTGCCAAATCTGGTGAGAGTTGAGACTAAAGGAATTTCTTCATCAGTATCATATAATTCTAAAAATGAGTGAAACTGAATTCACGATCATCATGCGAAAAACATGAAAATGGTATAAACATTTTTTAACATAATTACATAACTACCCTTGTCATCACTTTGAACTGCAACCAATTGAAAGGGAATACACTCCTACAGAGAGCCAATGCAATTCTCAGCATAGACATCCAATCCTGGAATACTCACTTGGCTGATTCCTAGGGAATGTAGGCTACCTATATTCTAGTCTCAGCTTAAGTGCTAGAACATGGAGGTAAAGCTAAATAAAAAAGTTCTTCAGAAAAAGAGTTGACAGTGATAAGTCTACACATCAAATGAACTTCTCAAAATATCAGGAACTGACAAAGCAAGTACTGTCCCAAAGCACTTCACACATATAATGCGCAATTGCTAATCAGCCATCATCGCCTTTCTTAAAATATTTAATGAATAAACTGTTACTTGGACATATGCATGTTAATTACGTGGACATTTGATAAATAAAAAAAAAAAATCAAATCAAGGAATCATGTAGCAATAGTTAGTCAGCTCATTTCTTTATTCAATTAAGTGCATCGTTTTTTTACTGTATGTGTGTAGACTAGTATGAGAGAAAAGAGATTTAGCAGCCAACCTGGCTTTGATGTCCATCCACCATAGGGGTAGACTGCATTCCATGTGTGAGATCATAGGTAGATAGCATATCCTTAACAATGCTGCTTATGTCAAGCTCAAAAAGTGTCCTAAAAGCAACAGTAGATCCAGTGGCCAACTTGGCAAGTAACCCTATCAAGCCCTGTCAACCCAATTATGAAATTTATCACTAATGGAACACGAGATCAAGGAAAACAGGACTCAAGGCTTTGAGATAAACAGAGAAACTCTGCTTACAATGTATGTTGGTTGGCAAAGGGTAGTTCGGCTGTTCAAGCCAATGAGATGTAAGGTGTGCTGAATCAACCCGTGCTTACAGATTTCATCCAGCATATCAGTAGAAGAACAAATTTGATCCACAATTTTAATCAAGCAAGTGGCAACACTTTCGACAAGCTAAACATAGCAGGAAAAGAAATAAAGATTAAATGATGGAAATACTTCAAGAAGAGACTACAGAATAATGAATTCGCAGAATGAATACCTGTATATCTTCATACTGGAGGAGATTGCACAAAATCGGAACAGCCTCCATTAAAAGTGACGGAGATTCAGAAGACAGATTCTTACAAATATTTACCACAGTAGAAAGTGCAACCCTCTAGCATCCAAAAAACAAAGAAAGAAAGAAAGAAGTTGAAAAAACACCCTCAGATGCCATAATAGCTCAAACAAAACATTTATTCCTCTCTAGAAAAATATATATAATAATGATATCAAAAGAAGTACCTGTATGCTAGTGGAGAAAAAATCAATGTAACCTAGAACAGCCATTATAGCGCCAGACTGCAAGCAAGGAAGTGGTTGTTCGCGTGATATTTTCTCCAACGCTTGTAAGCACTAGATTCAAAACAGAAATGTCAAACCTTAAATTCAAATAATAACAAACATGAAGGTTAAAAAAGTAGAAACAAACTAAAATCTCATACTTGTTCTGCCACATCCAAATATTCAATAGCCATTAACCGTTGACAAAGTACTGGAATGGCATCATGTCTCACAAGAAAACTTGAAGACCGGGGATTAACATCGCACAAATAAGTTATAGCCCTTATAGCCAGAAGCATTATATCTGGATTGCTATCATGGCTAGCCAATTTCACGAGTACGGGTGAAAATGAGTCCACCATTGGGCTTGATAAAGAACTATCACTACAAAAGGACAGCAACTCGCATAGCTCTGTGAGTTGAGCCAACTGCTCTGATTCCTCAGCCTCACTCAAACTCGACAGCACTTTCCTAAACTTGCACTGATCAGTCATTGATCGACTCCTATAGTATTCGTGAATGCTATTATCAGAATCGCAAGAGCCGTATGCAGATTCCTTCTCTCCATCACCCTCTGATCTTGTTGATCCAGAAGTTGATGACGACGTGTCCATGTCAGCGTCCTGGGTTTCATGAGCAGCAGTGCTAGTTAATGTTTGAGCAGAGGAATTGGAAGAACTTGGACGGAACTCCAGTGAACTGCACGCGCGCTTATCTGCTGGCAATCCATCAATAGCCTCATTTCTTTTCTGGCCTCGGCTAGACATTCCCAACAGCTACTGCGCAGATAACAAACTAACTTCAATACAAACGCAGAACCAGACTAACCACAAAAACCACAATCATCAAATTCACCAAAAGAACTCGAATAAGAATGAAAAAGAGAAAAAGAATAGAGGACGCGACAAAAAATTTAAGCATCAAAACAAAAGAAACAGATGAAAGAATTAAACTGGCTTAAACTTCGAACTTAATTTGTAAAATCAAACAAAAAGAAGTAAAAACAGAGTGAAACAGAGGTTTTAGTTTTGGTGAATGATCAAACATATACAAATTAGGTAGAGCAACACACACAAAAAAAAAATCAGTAAAGATTTGACTGTACAGAAACCCAAAAACACTGATCACTTATTAACAGTGTATAGATTGAAATCAGCCACGATATATCAGAAAACACGAGTCCTCAAGGAAAAAGGGCAAAATAACAAACTATAGATTGCAAATTGGCAAATTTTACTCCAGAAACACCCAAAAAACCGACATTCCGAAGCGAAAAATCAAAACACCGATCGAAAAGGCGTTCACTTTGTTTCTTTTTTCTGTACCTAGAGGGTGTTTCAGGACCGATTGATCGTGGGAGCGGAACTCAAATCCTAGGGTTCTTTTCATCAAAATGACAAAATCCCACCTCCGGTTGATAATTTAATATTGTGGAAAAAAAATAAGTGAATGTTGTTATGTACGTTTACAGGGGAAGAAGTGTATGTAGATACATACGCAAACAATTTAGAGAGAGAAGTGATCATGAAAATCTTTTCTTTTTTAATTTGAGATTTATTTGATTCCTTCAGTAACAGATTATTAATACTCCTTCCATCCCGTTATTTGTGGCTCAATTGATTTCGGCACGAGAATTAAGAGAGTAGATGATAAAGTATGAGATAGGGGTAGATGATAAAGTATGAGATAGAAGATGAATAAGATAATAAGAGAGTATGAGAGAAATGATGATAAAGTAGGAGAGAGAATGTATTAAAGTAAGAGAGAGAATGTAATAAAGTAGAAGATATGATAATAATTTTTTATCAAATTAAGAAAATGGCCACAAATAACGAGACATTCTTTTCGGGAAAATGAGCTACAAATAACGTGACGGAGGGAGTAATTGAATAAACGAGAAAAGATAGACCTCCGCAAGATTTTAGGAAAATTCTGTTTTGCGGATCTCTGGTCATCCGATTAATGATGTTGGCCGTTCGGGACACGTGTAGGGTTAAGATGTATGATCTTCTAATTGGGCTGGGCCTCGTCAGTTAGTAGTAATTTTCTATTTATTTAATGTAGTTTGTGTTATTATAAATTGTGAAAAGAAATAATAAAAAATAGTTTATCATAAATAATTCGTGATATAATTAGTAAGTATTCTATATATGATATATATCATATCTTTTAAAGATTTTGAAGGAAACATAATATTCGTCGAACAAATAATACGGATATATTTTAATAAAATATTATATAAAGACTTATCAAATATGGAATACAAAATGAGGGAGATGTTTCTAAGTACTTATCTTTTTTGATCGGTAGGTGTTTGTAAAATTAAGAAATTAAACTATATAATCACGTTAATTTTTGAAATTTATTAAAATATCTATTTTTTAATCATAAACTCTTTATTTTACTTAAAAGTAATTTTTTCACTTTAAAGTAAAAATAATTAAGAAGTCCGTGATTACAAACACACCCTTAGTACATCATTTTATCGGTTAAAATCGTCAATATGATTAGCCCATTGTAGTTAATAGTATATCATTTATATTTGTAACATCTACTCCATTAGCTAATTAAAATGGCACGTGAGATGCCTACTTTGGAGCCCACAGGAGAACTATTTTCTTCACCCATTACTCACGCCAAAATTACTCAGAAATAGACGCCCACCTAAACGTCGTATTCGCAGTAATTAAGGAAGCAAGACTACGTAGAAAACAAGTCTAGTCTAAAAATGACACAAACAAACACTATTTATTAGAAGTCACACAAAGAATTTATAATTCTTCCAACGGTTTATCGTTTTCCCTTGACAATTTTGTGAAAGATAATATGGCCCTATATAAGAAATTATAATTGAAGTTTTAGAACATCAATGACTTTCACATAATTGTCCGGCCAAGAATTTACGGACTTGTAGAACAACTAAAATTCAGCTTGTGAAAGCAAAAAAAAAAAAAAACATGGGAAGTTTACAATGGAACTAACTAAGAACGCATCTGGAACTGTAGTGATATATCTCTAACAGGATGAAGGCTTTTATGTTGGCTGGAGATGAACCACTTCTAGTCCATGCCTGGCATTGGGACCATCATATGTTGACCTTGTTGCTAGAAATACGAAAAATGGAAACTAGTAAGAAACATATCCTCCAACCATATACATTCTGCTGCATCTCGTAAGATAGATGGAATGGAACAAGTCGAGTGGATATTATTGCATACGCCTAACCAGTTACAATGAAGAATCACTTCAAAGGATTGGCACACTTGCAGGACGCGGTTACACGCATTGACACATACACAAAAGAAGACAGCATCAATCGACCAACAAAGCCTAGCACTTGTATTCTTACTTATTAACTCATATGGAAACTAGGGAGTTCTTGTTAACATTTGTATTTGCAACCTCTCCACAGAGAAAAAATGTTATTCTATTTCTGAGCACAAATTCTCAAATCCCGTGTGTTATCAATGAATAGCAGTCAATGCAACATGGCATAACATTTCAGAGCACAATATCAATTTCTATGTCAATATACCGTTGGCCATAGCTTAACTACATAGAGATGGAAAATATATACTATTATTTTCAAAACTTCCTCTTCCATAAATTTGGTTAATACAGCAAGAGCTCGTTAAAAAGGTCAGCACTTTGCAGTTACTCATTATCTTTAAAACATGCATCTGGAAGCCCAAGAAGACATTATTTAATAAACAAATGGAGCCCAAGGACAAGGGATTCCCTTTTTGTGAGTAAGCCATTCTTTCAAAGCAAACAAACAAGAGTGAATAAATTTGAGAAATTCAACAAATTCCTTGAAGAATCTCATATTCTAACCTGACCATCTCGAAGATGGAAAGGCAGAAAAATAAAGTTTACATATAATGAACATAAAAGAGAACCATTAAGTGACAACCAGAAGGCACAGGGAGTGAGGTACCTGAGCACTTCCATAAGTCATGCCTTGTGAAAAAGAACCCTGGTAAAGAACCTTTGGACATTGCAGGAAAGATATACTTAGGACAGAGTAAATTGAAACCCATTTCCATTATATAAATGCAATTTGAAAGAACGTAACTGCTTGAGAATTTAGATCTTATGTCACATAATACCTGAGACATTGGAAGTTGTTGTTGTAACCCATCTTTCTTTGCAGATCCATTTGTACCTTTGGCTGATCCCTTGGTATCGCCCTGTTAAAAAAATCTATTAGTTTCAAACAAAAAATGCATAGCAAAAGATGGCCACCAGGAGAAGCTACTTTATGAACAGACTTACCTCCATCTGCCACCACCAAGAGGATGTCCAATGTCATCCAAACCAGGAAAAGGTAAGACATTATCAGTTGCAACCAACATAACACGAATTCATCTAGATAAAAGGACAATCAAGATGACACCTATAACGACAACGTAAAATTAGGATATAATACCTCTCTATAACACTTCAGGTACACCTGAAGAGGATCAATGTAGTCTTCAAATCCTAAAGTTGCCATAGCCCATAGCAAATCATCCCCATTGATTGTCTTTCTCTTCTCTCTCTTGCACTTATCACTTGTCCTTACATCATAAGCCACCAAAAAGGGTTCAGTTTTTGGTCTCAGGAGAGTTAACCCAGATAATTAAACATAATGGTTTATGTAGCCTTCAAGAAAGTATAAATCCTTCCAAATGCATCCATAAACGCAAATTCTCACGCATGTACAAAGAAAAGGTCTCAAGCTACACGCATGTACACTTAAATTATTGAGTAAAAGTTCCATGCGCCGAATTTTTCATAGAAACCCACGAGAATAAATGATATAAGTAGTAATTTAGTTCTTTTACCAAACAAAATACTCCAACCAATCACAAACAACTCAACAAACATTACGCAATCGCAAAAACGAACAAAAAAAAATCATCTACATACTCGTTGGTGATGAAGCTAATAAACTCGGAAACAGCTTCCTGCATCGTCTCCTTGGCATCCTAAGCAATCTTCCCATTAGCGGGAAGCGACTTTTTCATGATCCGACTGATATTCGCAATCGGCAGATACCCATCCTGTTCACGCACTCCTGATCGCGGGCTCCTATCACCTCCGCTGTCGTGGCTGCCACAGACGGGGCTCCCCGTTACTTCCTGAGACGACTGACCGTCTGCCATTAACCTAACAAATCGAAAGAAACCTAAGTCACGAGATTACATAGATGCGGCGCAGACACAGCTCTGCGAGCAAACTCGCAGAGGGGGGGAGACAAAGTATGGTTACCTGGAAGGGAATTTGTCGAATTTTGTATTTTGGGCGCGAGAGGAAGGATCGTTGGGCTGAGAATTGAGGAAGGAGACGACGACTGAGATTGAGGGATTGGGAGTCTTTGAAATAGGTTTAGGTTTATCAGCACCGTTGGTTTTTCCAAATTTATACGATTACTGGGTGTTTGACCGCTTCTGCGTTATTAGCCGACGTGTCTCCTCCCTGGCCACTTCATTATTAGTTACGCCAACACGACGACGTTTAAACCCCGGGGACTTTATTATTAGTATTTTTTTTGATTAATTATAATTTTGGGTTATTACTTATTAGTGCGGATTTTGAATTTTTCAAGTGACTTTCAAAATGCTCATATATACATGCACTCGAAAATTTTCGTAAATTAATTATTCAATAATCAACATTATTTTTATACTAAAAAGTTGGATATTACGTATTAAAAACAAACAACCTAGAATATCTTTCCTTGTGTAATTATCCAAACGTTTAGAAGACCATGTGTAAAACGATAATTCTGTAATATATATGTTTCTTTATTAGAATATTAACTATGTGTTCTATTAATTAGTATTTTAGGATTTCAAATTTGAATATTTTTTAGAAAATATATGCTGCTACCTTTGAATTATTGGGATCTGATAATTATACAAATTGAAACCAGGATAGAGAATACTACTATGAACTCCAGCTATATTATATTAAAAAAAAGTAAAAGCATAGGGGATAATATTTCTACAGAATGCACAGTATATACCCAAGAGTGAATCCTAAAGATGGTGAAGAACAATGATGAATATAAGCATGATGAATATAAGCAAATCCTCAAAAAGGCAGGAATTTACATAAACTTTCTTGCCCATCCCAGCAGGCAAGAGTGACAAAAATCGAGCAATCAAGAATGAAGAGAAATGGCTAACAAGAAGCAGAGTTCTATCTTGCAGTTGGGCGTGCAATGGATTCATCAATGGACAAATAATGGTGGTCACTTGCGCCTATGTCCAAGGAGCCCAAGTTCAGGGAAGAGTGAGCCGAACGCCTCGATATCTCATCGGAACTCCCTTCTCTCACTGCTTCTGCTCCTCTTTCAATTGCAAGTGCATCTTGGATCTCCTTTATCACTTCAGAGATGTACGGCCTCATGCTCCCATGCGCCTGCACACACATCAGAGCTTTCTCCGCGATCTTCCACATGGACTGTATGTCGTAGTCATGCAATGCAGGGTCGATGATTCCTTGCAAGTCCCCACTCTCAATATGCATCTTTGCCTGCCATTATAATCTAGTTAGCAAACATAAGTTCTGCATGGGAATTCATTCTTGCCTCTTATGTAGGCTTCCCACTATAGCTAGTGACTTTTATGCATTTGGTGTTGCTATATGGTTTTATAGTATTGAAGTACACAAGTAATATGAATCTTGAGAAGAAACATGATTAGTTTGATGCATAATATGAATCTAGAGAAGAAACATGAGAAGATAAAACGGGGCCGTTTTGGCAGGAAAGTGTTGTCTTACCCATTGGACTATGTTTCGGCAGTTGTGGCCAAAATTTTCATTAGAAATGGCTTCTTGACCAGCTATTAGCTCCAGGAGAATGACTCCGAAACTGTAGACATCGCTTTTGTCTGTCAGCTGCTGGGAGATGTAATATCTGGAATGAAAGAAGAGGATGAGTTGAGTGGAGAAAAACTGATATAAATCTAAACCAGCATTCTTGCATCCAATCAATATACATTAACCCCGAGCCATTATCCCACTGAAGTGCTATGGAATTGAAAAGAAAAGACGTACTCAGGATCAAGATAACCAACAGTTCCTCGTACTATGCTTGACACGTGTGAAGCTCCATCAACTGCTAGTTTTGAAAGGCCAAAGTCTGAAACCTTAGCTCTCATGTTCTTGTCGAGAAGAATATTGCTGGTTTTTAAGTCCCGATGGATGATTGTTGGAATGCAACCAGTGTGGAGATACTCTATTCCTGAACAACCAAGAGGAGATAAATATGCATGTAAAGATGAGTTGACGAAGTTTTGGAATGAAACAGATCAAGATACAGCTGATTTAATGTTACGATATCCCACATCGCTTCCACATGAAAGTGTGGAAGGGTATATAAGAGAGAGTCAACCCTTGACTTACAACCATGGTTTTAGGTTAAGTTAGGACTCTCTATCTTATATGCCTAACAATTGGCGCCGTCTGTGGGAACTGACGGATCGTACGTTGCGGGAAGGGGCTACCCGATATGTGGGACCAGGGGTTGCCACCACGGATGTGGAACCTGCCACCCGTGAAGTGGGCCTTCGATGTGGGTTGCCACCCGGCGTGTGCCGTCCATGGACGTACGGTTTCAAAGGGGGATGGATTGTTACGATATCCCACATCGCTTCCACATGAAAGTGTGGAAGGGTATATAAAAGAGAGTCAACCCTTGACTTACAACCATGGTTTTAGGTTAAGTTAGGGCTCCCTATCTTATATGCCTAACAATTGGCGCCGTCTGTGGGAACTGACGGATCGTACGTTGCGGGAAGGGGCTACCCGATGTGTGGGCCCAGGGGTTGCCACCACGGATGTGGAACCTGCCACCCGTGAAGTGGGCCTTCGATGTGGGTTGCCACCCGGCGTGTGCCGTCCGTGGACGTACGGTTTCGAAGGGGGATGGATTGTTACGATATCCCACATCGCTTCCACATGAAAGTGTGGAAGGGTATATAAGAGAGAGTCAACCCTTGACTTACAACCATGGTTTTAGGTTAAGTTAGAGCTCCCTATCTTATATGCCTAACATTTAATCTGGCTAACCAACCTTTTGCAGCATCCTCAGCAATCTCAAGGCGCTTAATCCAATTAATTCCTCTTCCATGAGTTAAGGGGCCTGTCAAAATACTATATGATTTAGTAACTGTTCGATCACTTCATTATATTTCGATAGGAGAAACTTACCATAAAGATGTTCCTTGAGAGTTCCATTGTGCATGAACTCATACACAAGAATACTTTTTCCTTCTTCTTGGCAATATCCAAGAAACTGAACTAGATTCCTATGATGTATTCTTGAAAGAAGAGAAACCTGGTTTAACAAAGAAAAATCAGTATATGGCAGACCGATTACACAAAAACTATTAGGCATAAACATTTTACCAAATGAAAGATAGCAAGAAATCAAATAAAAATGGAAGATAATTCCATTAACTCATTCCAACAATTAGGTAGTCAATTATTGAAAGGTAATATATTACATACTTCATTGGAAAACTCTCGCTTGCTCTGGAAGGAATCATTCATCAATTTCTTGACTGCAATTTCTCTTCCATCTGGCAGTCTCCCATAATATACAACCCCAAAGCCTCCTGATCCAATTTTTCTCTCAAAATCTTTTGTAGCCTCCTCAATCTCAGATAATGGGAAGTAATGTGCAGCTTCAGCAGCCGTATCACCCAGGGAAGAAGCAATCTTTTTAGCAGGCAAACCATGTTGAGATTTTCCTAAGAAGAAATAAATACAACATAAAATTGATAAGTCGATCCAGTTGATAATTATGTACATAATTGCTTCTATCTAACCTTTATGAGGTGGATTATTCTTTCCTTTGGACAATACGATAAAGGCGATAATGGTAGCAATAAGCAGAGCGGCAGCTCCGACTGTCGTCCCGATAATGATTTTCTTATGGTTCCCTCCCCTCACCATGTGAAGGCCTACATTCCTAGTGTAGCTGAAACGACATATGATTAAGATGTTTCAGATGGAGGCTGAGCAACTTCATCAACTAGAAGTCTTGTCAAGAGGAAGATTGGAATTTATGTGAGAATTATGTCATAAGGTGAGGCATACAAAGCCAATTACTTCCTAACTAGTAAAGTGGAACGTCAGTTTACAAAGAATTCAACATGTATCCAGAATTAACATAAAATTCTAGCGACTTATGCTGAAAATTGTGAAGAATCAAGCATCCTTTGTTAAATACGCCTTGAAATAAATCTTAGTTGCACCTCAAAGTAGTCACCAAATTTGCATCCCAAAATTGATAAGAGAAAAAAAAGCTTATGAGTAGCTTGATCTTAGATGATTACTCTGTTTCATCTGACCATCCACAACATGCAATTACAGAATGTAAACTTTTCAAAATACAGCATGGTAAGACCTCAGGTTATATTATGGCCATATTCATGAATATTTGCTTACGAACACAGTTGATCGAGAAATATAGGAACAAGTACGAAAATCTATTAACCACACAATTGATCAAGAAAATAAATTGTACCGCATAAGCAACTTATTGAACGCCTAGTTCCCAAACTAAATAGAGTGTCAAGTTAAGCTCTAGGGGCAAGATTAAGATATAACTCACTTCAAAACCAGATCTTTATCAAGAAGGCCAGGTGGGATTTTCCCAGCTAACAAATTATCCTGAACATACCTGCAAGATAAGTACTCAGGACTATAAACATAATGCATAAAAAATATGTTACAATGTTCTTGGAAAAGAAAGAGGTAGAGCAGTAAAAGAACAGAGGTTTGCTGGAAGCTTAGCAGACAAATAAGAACCAACGATTATTATGCAATCTTCTAAAATTCTTCAGATGAACTTTATGAAAATTAAAGTTTCAGTATAATCTTGACCAAAGTTATGTAACAAGCTAGTATTTGGATATTATTTGAGCTCTTTAAACTTACAATTCTCTCAAATTTGACAAAGCTGCCAAGGAAGTAGGCAGTTCACCGTTCAACCGATTATCCTCAAGGTGTCTGCCACAGAAACAACGCATCAGTAGCTTTCTCTAAATACAGAAAATTTAATAAACAGAACAATTGAAGTACACACATTATCTTCAAGTTAGGGCACCCAGAAAAATCCGGAATTGGACCGCTTAGTGAGTTATTATCAAGCCATCTGCAATGGATAGGCACAAAAATGGAAAGAAAAAGTCATGTTTGTAATCATGGATCATATGAAGATATGTGGCATTGACGAACAAACAGTGTCAGCAACTCACAATTCGATTAAACCACCCAACTTTGTCAACTCTTCTGGAATTGTTCCTGACAAATTCTTCCCTGACAGTTTACTGCACAAGCACAAAATTCGTAAAAAAGAGAAACTCAAATGTATGTAAGATAAACCAATCTGAATTTCAAACGAAATGGCAGAATAGCCTCATGGTATTGTCATTTTTAGCAGAAAACTGATAAAATCAGAATTTACATTGATGTTATCCTTGGTTGAGGGTCTGAATTACAGTGGACCCATGACCATGGAGCTGGGAGGCATGGATCACCACCTTCATTGGCCCACTTAGCTGATGAATAAGCCGTGGCTATTGCAGCAATAAGTGGTCCTGC
Source organism: Lavandula angustifolia (assembly GCA_028984105.1). NCBI lineage: Eukaryota > Viridiplantae > Streptophyta > Magnoliopsida > Lamiales > Lamiaceae > Lavandula > Lavandula angustifolia. Next base: position 11,473,555 of record CM054820.1, read on the forward strand.
AACTCAAATGAATTAGAGACAACTCGAGTTGTAAGAAAGCAGAGAATACAAATATCTTAATTTTCCTCATTCAAAGTTGAACTCCTCAACCCACTAAACAAAAAGTACAATAGGCTCCTTGGTTCTTGTGGCTAATACAAGAGAAGAGGAGAATGTACTAATTACTTATGGCAGGAGCTCAGTGGAACTGGAGAATAATAGCCTAAGAGTTAACCAATTGCTTTGCCTTCTGCCTTAGTAATCCTAGCCTCTTCCACTTGCTCTAATAGACTCAATTTCACAAAAACACATGGGGAAGCAGGGAGAACAGAAATAGGATACATAGTATTTGTGCTGTAGTAGAAGGAAACATGTTATTCCATTGTAATGGATCTGGAAAAGTGAAAGCGCACAAGTCGCATGTTTAGGAAAATTTACTCGTGCTCACCATCCGCAGAGCCATCACTTTTCTTCAGATATCTATTTATCTCCATGGCGTTAAGCAGAGGTCCCATTGTCGAATCAGAAGTCTTCCCAAATCGGAAAGACAAAACAAATGGCAAAGTAATGTTGTAATATCCTGGCTCATACAAACGATATTTTCCTTGGGCGTTTTCCTGGATATTTACAACAGCCTTGCTAAGATCAGGAGCCCCCGGGAGTATTAGCCTGAATTTTCTAGTATCACTTGGCCCCAAGTCTTCAAGTTCAGCGAAGTATGAAAATGCCCAACCAGGACTAGGAAAACCGTTGAGGTTCAAGCGGTATGTCAACGATCCATTTCTGCCAACTACAGCTGTCTGCATTACCTTCTGGGGCGGCCATTCATCTCTGCCGACATCAATTGGCATCTTTGATGATATTCTCTCAGTTCCAGGAGCAACATCAACAAGGTAGTTGGCTTTCCTCACTAAGTCAGACTCCCATATTCGATCGAATGGGTCATCAGGATATCTACATAAAACAAATAAAACTTTCTTATAAATCCCAAGAAAAAACATAAGAAAAAGTTTTGAGCTTTCAGGAATACCTGACTGGTTGATCACTCTCTGCACCAAAATTTATTCTTGCAGATACACTAAGAAAAAACTGACTCTCAAACTGGTTGAAATAGATGGAACCATTAAACAGCCGCAACTCAATGGTGGATATAAACGGATGCCCGGTCGTTGCATTAGACAAACAAACACTGATGGTAGGATCTGTAGCTAGAAATATCAACTCCTGAACCTCTATTGTATTAGCATCTGAGATTACTATGGTACTCCAATGCGTAGGCCCCAATGAAATATCAAACTTCGGATACACGTTATCTTTGTCAAAGTTTCCATACAAGAAGGTAGCTCTTATAAGATACCTGGTCCTACTGACGACATTGAGTGTGTAGCAATACTTGTTATCATCTGCTGGGAAATATCTTAGCGTCTTATACTGTTGTCTGGTCTCATTGGCTACGGATACGTTGGCTATATCTCCACTTAGCATGTAGTTGTCGGTACTCCATTGAAGGCCTATCTCATCTGTAAAGTTATTGGAACCACCGCAATCCAGACTTACAAAACCTGCATTGTTGCACAAATAAGATATCAAACATTAAAAAAGGTCATGAAACATTTTAACACGATTGCAGCAGGGGCTTGGAAGCATATCCTACTAAGCTAACAGTTAAACAAAATTGCAAATGACTTTGTTTTTGAAAGGATTTTGCAGCTCTTCCAACACATACGAAAAAGAGAACAATGAAAGTAAAGAAAAACAATTTGCAAGTAAAATATGGTACAATAAGCAGTAAATGGGAGGCATGCAAGAAGCCATATATTGAACAATCTCAGCTTCATTAAGTTTTTGTTTCAGAAACCTTCATAGATTAAAACAAATCGAAAGGACCTATACAAGCAGGGTAAGCGGTTGTCTGCCGAACTTTTTCGTGCTGCATTACTAAATCAGTATCTTTTGAGAATATGACCCTTTATAATTCCATGCCATATAGTTTAGATTCATTTCATGTACAGTTTATAAGCACACCAGATCATATTCATGAAGCTTTGTGAATGAAAAACCTATAAAATTGGAGACTTGCTAAACCGCTTTAGTTCCTTGAATAACACTTTTAACCCTATTCCCTATATGTCTGCTTACCTTATTGTCCTCTATAAACCCCTTGACTATCCAAGAAAGTTAAAATATGTTTAACAACCTTAGTAAATAAATCTTGTACTGCTAATTGTCCCAACAGAGACAAGTTATACCACACAATTATACATTGTTAGTAAGGCAATAAAACAAACAAGAAACCTTCAAACATAGATGGAGACGTGAGAAAAAATAACAATTTTAAGAAAAACAAAAACTCACCACAGAAACTACTCAATAAATGCAACAAATCTATAACCATATACTGGAAAAGAGAGAGAAACCTGGCATCTCGGCTGTGGAAGTATCCATGAGGATAAGAGCACATACAGAGAGAAGAACAAAAAGAAGTCCAACAGACCCCATTTCTGCTCTAGCTTCAAGGATTAATATGAAACTGATACTAAGAAAATGAAGCCATTAAAAAGAAGAGAGAGAAGAAGAAAAAATAAAGCGAAGCGGCCGTATTCTCAGGTATCGAAAGAAAAACAGAGAGATTGAGTGGCGACACTATCTGGGAGCAAGACTGATTTTTCTTTGTTGTAGCAGTGTAGGATTATTCAAAGTGGAAATATACTCTCTTAGCCAAATGCCTCCAAACTTATTCAAACTGCAATAAACATATAGTGAAATCTTGATGAGAGAGAACGTTCTTGAACAAGTTAATGTGAAAACATGAAGAGAGAGAGGGGGTTAAATTTGTTCCTTTGGGATGATATAACGATGAAGATGGGTGGCGACGGCCAGATACGTCGTTAAGTTTAATTTCCATAACTGGCCTGCTTCTTTTGTGTGGTTTGCGGGGTTTGCGGTACAGAAATGCGGGGAGCGAGATTTACTCTGTGCGCACTAAAGATAGCGACTGCGGGTTCTCGTCAAAAAAAAAAAAAAAAAATGAAGAGAGAGAGGGAGTGGAGTAGCTTTTTCGCTGGAGTTTGAAAAGACCCCACACTGGCCACCCTCTACTTTTAGATCTCTGGCTATGCCGGTGCCACTATAAATACTAATTATATTCAATTCGAATTAATATTCCTAAATTATCTATTATTAATGAATTATATTCATACATTCTAAATTATATACTATGCATGTTAATTTAAAATTATATAGTTTGAAATATATGAATTTTTTATATATAGATATATATCTTGTCATGTAAAGCAATGGGGCCTAAAATTATGTTCTCATAATTACAAAAAAAACTAATAAAATAGAACATATTGTAAATAATATTTACCGTATATAGATTGACCACATGTAAACCCTAGCAACCCATTAGCCCATTTTATGTTGGCTCAAGAGCTCATCTTGTACTCTATAAATAGAGGTCTCCACCCTCATAATAATACACACTTCAATTCATTCTCTGCATTATTTTCTAGTTTATAACAGAACATCAACTTTAAATCTTTTTTATATTTTTAAGTAAATATTACATTTTGATGTCCGACCTCTAAAATTTTATTAATTGTGTTCAATTTTTAACTTGTACTAAATTATGTACGTTATTTGGGATTTTAACCAAGTATGTGTTGGGATTTTGTATACTGAAAGCAAATTTTATGCTTGTATACAATATGTTTTTGTCATTACCACTATTTTATTCTCCTATTTGATAAATATATATATATATATATATATATATATATTTGCACACGTAATCCTTTATCTTGCATAAAAGTTAGATTTGTGTAGTGTGTCGGGTATCACAGAAGACTACACAAATTGGTTGAACTGACAATATATAAACAATTATCACAGCTGAGACAACTTAAGGATAAGTTGTCGTTTTAAACTGCAGTTTAGATAAGAAGTGGCTTGTCTTGGTTGCTTGTCTTTATTGGTACACTTAAGGCGATGTATTGATGAATCACAGTGAGATGTGTTCTCCTGACTGACCTTAGTGGATAATCAAGATCTCGGTGACTTAGCTGGTCTTAAGCTTGGTAAGACTTCAGTTGAGTGCATTTGACTATCTATCACTTTGATCTACTATGGTGAACGTCATCGCGACCGAATTTACGTATCTTGGGTGCTAGTAGTCATTTGTAGCTCAAGCTGGTTGTATGTATCTTGCAACCGTATCCTAGTAAAATGGGTTGATAATATCTCTTGAGGAACTGTAAGGATTAGCACACTAAACCCGACCGATTGATTAAGTTCAAGTGTGTTAATGAGGTCGAGTGGTACTACTCAGGAATATAATAAGATGTTAATTAATTTAAGCTGTCAGTGAGCTTAATTAATTAACGGATATTTCTATCTTAAATACGAAGATCGATTAAGTTTAAAATACAAGCTCATGCTCAAGTTGGGATAAAGGGGTAAGTCAACACAAATTGTCTAGTGGAATGAATCTGTGTTTATTAATTAATTTTGCTCTGGACTGAGCATAGATAATTAATTAATTTGAGGCCCGACTTTATTTCTTGTATTAGATCACTAGTATGGCCCAATTAGTTGCCAATTATTTATTCTGCTCTCTCAGAAATTACTATTAATAGATTAATGTATTCATATATTATTTAATAATATATAAATTATTTATATGGAATTAATTGGATGGGCGATAAATAAGTGACACAGTTATTATTAATTATATTATGGGTTGAATATTAATTTATTAGAAGCTCATTAGCAATATAATTATTAATGGACCACAATTATAATATAATGTTATATACATTATATTTTATATACACGTTCAGTTAGATCTTTTATTCACGCAATTCATAATTCATAGAAAGAACTTGAGTGAAAGAACGTGTGAGAGCAGTTTATTAATTCCTCCCAGATCTCTATCCACACGGAGGAGCGGAAGGGCCGGGACACAGATCAGAAGATCTGAAACACGAGCAACAATCAGAGCTGCAACAACATACGTGGAGGAAGTTACAATTCCTCTCCTATTTATTTCCTTCAATTGGTATCAGAGCCAGGTTTTAGGCTCTGATTTTTGCTTTTAGGAGCATGATTAGGGTTTATTTCCGTCGTTATCGGATAATTTTTCGTGTTTGGGGCGGCTTGCGTGCCACTGTTTTGACCCCGTTGTAACGTTTTTCTCGTGAGAAAATCCACGAGTAGATGTTAGGACCACTGTGCTTTATTTTTATTGTAATTGTACCAAGACGGAGAAGAAATCTCCAATCTGGCCGAAAACCCTAGTTTGGCTAGGGTTCCGCCGCATCTTGCGGCGGCGATTGCCGGTGAATCCGATGTCCGATCGACGATCAACTTAAACCGTTCGATTCCTCATCTCACGAGCTTCACATCGATAGGTTGTAAGGGGTAATCCAATCACGGATGCGACCGAAATCGATATCTGAAGTTCGCTACTCAATTTTTTGTTTTTCCGGCGATTTTATTTGAAATTGAGGGAAATTGTTGGACAATTTCGGTCGGAATCCGTTCATGGTGGTCGAAAATCGCCCAAGGATCATTATGCATGAATCAATTGAACGAATCGCAGCTCGGAAAGTGGTGAACTTGCGTGAAGGAGCTCGCCGACGACAGGCTGTGAAATTTCGCAGCACCAGGTCGCGGCGGCGGCTCTAGGCGGCAATTCATCACAGCCCAGACGTCTGGGCGACGTCGGGCATAGCTGGAGACGACGGAGGTAGGCCGGAACGGCCGCGTCGGGGGCGGCCAGCCCACGCGCGAGCGGAGGCATGGCTGCGCGCCGTTCCGTGGCGCTGCATCGCATTTCAGGTGGCGGCTCGGGGCGGTGATGGCCGAGGAAGAGAGGCAAGGCCGCTGACGACCCTCCCTTGTAGACGGCGGGCAGCGGCGCGGCCAGCAGCGGCGGTGGCACACTGCTGTCCGTGAGAGAGAAAGAGAGGGCTGATGTCAGCCCTAAGTTGCTGACATCAACCCTAACTGCTGAGGTAGCGCTGACGTGGCATAATCCTTGCTGACGTGGCAACAGCTTAACAGTTCCAGATTCGATCCAAATTCGAAGATTTTTCAAGATATCGAAGAACTGTATTTTGTTCGGGCTATGTATTAGATAGGAATTAACTGTTTATTTTTAGCCCGATAACGACGTTTTAAATTTTCTATTTTTGCATTTATTTATTCTTATGTTTTAGCATGCGATTATGTGATTAACTGCGCTTAGAAAACCATAAAAATAGGATTTACGTTGTTTTTTAAAGCATGTTTATTTTTAGCGAGCACGTTTTATTATGTGCGTTTAGAAATTGCATGCTTTAGGAATTATGTGACGATGCATGATTCAAAACGAACATTTTGAAGAAAAAGACTAAGCAAATAATAAAATAATTAATCTTTAATTTGATTACAATCAAATTAGATATTAAACTTTAATTCGGACCTCTATTAGTTGGACCCTACACAAAAGTGGAATAATTATATAAGTAAACGTCCACCTGAGTGACTTGCTTTTATATTTTTGAACCACGAGTTTTGTGAGATCGATTTTCCAAAAGGATATTTAATTATTATTGAGTAATGGGAGCGAAGCCGTAAACATCCACCTGAGTGGCTTACGTGCTTAGTGAACGCGAGTACTCTAGTAGATAATAATTAAATAGGATGACCAATTAAATCAAATTGAATGCGGTATGGTTCGGGTAAGTATGCCAATTTCGAGAATTTAATGTTAATTCGGTCAAATTAATGGTCAAAGTTTAGATGTCACCGCAAGTACAACTTCCTAAGAAGTCCCTTCCCGCGTTTTAATATTAATAGTGACATGATCCAAAAATATCGGATTATTAATTCCATTCGTCTTTAGAACCTAGGCGTGAATTGTAATTAAAGAGCTATGTATATAGCTTGGTCTAGGGGTGAACAAGTAAACATCCACCTGAGTGGCTTACAAGTGTGATCTCTAGTTCTATTCGAGTATTTAACATCATTGGTTTTTCAAAAGGTTGCAATGATGGTTAGTTACGATTATGTGCGAATATAACATGCTTTTATATTTCAGATATGTCTGTTCAAAAATTTCATAAGTTCCTAATCAGTCTCACCAACCAAACCTAAAGGGTTTAAATTTAAATAATTTCATAAAGAGTGGAAGAGAAACCTTACACTATTGTTCCAAACTGAGAAAATAATATATGTTCTCAGTACCCCTGAGCCTGAACTCCCCGAAAAAAAGGGCGACTGAAGAGCACATAAGGGAATCAGAGAAGTGGATAGAAGATAATGACAAGACTCGTTTTGTCATTCTATCTACCATGATCGATTCTCTTGCTTCACAGTATGAAAACACGCCCCGTGCGGGAGTGATATGAGAATCTATGGCTGAAAAGTTCGGTGAGACCGATAGATCTCAGAGATTTCATCTCTTGAGGCAGGTTACGACCTGCTCTATGACCGAAGGTGCATCCGTGCATAATCATATTTTACATATGATCGAGCTGCTAGATCGGCTTGCAAATGTTGGTGGTATCTTGGAGCTTGGCATCAAGATAGATATTATTCTGCATTCACTACCTAAGTCATACGAGATTTTTCGCCTAAATGTAGTGATGTCAAAGAAAAACTACACCCTACATGAACTTTAGAGTCAATTAATCACTGGAGAAGGAATCATGGGTCAGACTAAAGGTAAGGGGACTCAAATCTTGAACACTACTAGCAGCTCAAGAAACCCTTCGAAAGGTGGATTTCAGAAAAATGGTAAGAAGGGTAGTGGGAGTACAAAGTTATCTCCTACCGGAGGGGTTCCAAAACCTAAGGGGAAATGTTTCAAGTGTAATAAGGTTGGACATTGGAAAACTGAATGTCCAAACTTCAAGGCAAAACAGAAAGAGACGCGAGTCGCTCTTGTAACTAAGATTGTTCTAGTTTCCTCTTCTACCCACGAATGAGTAGTGGATTCGGGGGCAACTGATCATGTTTGTAACACCTTGCAAGGTTTCTTGCAGAAAAGACAATTGAGCGATGGCAAGGTGGTCTCAATGGGCAATGGATCGAAAGTTCCTAGCAATTACCATTGGAGATTTACATCTATCTTTTGGTACTTAAAGATGTTTTGTATGTGTCTGAGTTTAGGCGAAACATAATTTCTGTTTTAAAACTCTACATCATGGATGGTTATAAATCAAGTTTTGATAGTGAAGTTTCTATCATGAAAGAGGGTGATTTTATCTATGGTGGGCCATTAAACGGATCTTTATATACTATTATTTCTAAACCGCGTAATTCTGTTAATGTTGCTTCCTCATCATCAGATTCCAATAAGAGAAAAGAATCTTCTAAAGTAAATCAAATTTATCTATGGCATCTACGACTAGGTCACGTCAATCTGAATATGATCCAAAGGTTGGTGAAATATGGATTATTGGAGTCTCTCCAAGTTGAACTATTTCCAACTTGCGAATCGTACTTGGAAGGAAAGATGGTGACTAGCCTTTTAAGGCAAAAGGTTATAGAGCCACAGAAGCACTAAGTTTGATTCATTCTGACTTGTGTGGACCTATGTCTATACAAGCTCGTGGAGGGTACGAGTACTTCGTCACATTTACCGATGATTACTCGAGGTATGGATATGTTTTACCTTCTTTGCCACAAGTCGGATTGCTTCGAAACCTTTAAGGAATTCAAGGCAGAAGTGGAGAAGAAGCTAGGTAAAGAAATCAAAACACTGCGATCTGATCGTGGTGGGGAATACATGTCCAACGAGTTCAAAGACTACTTGACAGAATGTGGGATTACATCCCAGCTGACAGCACCGAGCACGCCTCAGCAGAATGGTGTGTCAGAGAGAAGGAACCGAGCTCTCTTAGAGATAGTTCGGTCGATGATGAGTTATGCAACTTTGCCAGTTTCCTTTTGGGGATAAGCCCTAGAGACTGCAGCATATTTACTGAACCGTGTGCCATCCAAGTCGGTTAACACGACTCCGGTCGAGTTGTGGAGCGAGCATAAGCCTAGTATGCACCACATAAAGATTTAGGGGTGTCCTGCTTATGTGCTAAATAAGCAGGCCGACAAGTTGGAGCCACGCTCAGAGGTTATGTTGTTTATAGGATATTCGAAGGAAACGAAGGGTGGTTATTTTTATGATCCTAAAGAACAGAAGATCGTTATCAGCACCAACGCTCGGTTCTTAGAGGAGGATTATGCTAGTAATCACAAGTCTCGAGTATCAGCACCACGCTCAGAGGTTATGTTGTTTATAGGATATTCGAAGGAAACGAAGGGTGGTTATTTTTATGATCCTAAAGAACAGAAGATCGTTATCAGCACCAACGCTCGGTTCTTAGAGGAGGATTATGCTAGTAATCACAAGTCTCAAGTCGAGATCATCCTTGAGGAATTACAAGGTGATCGAGATCCACTCAAAGAGCCAATTGTGCAAGATAGAGCTCCACGAGCAACTGCACAATCTGTTAATACAACACCTGACACTCTTCGACGTAGTGGGACGGTGATATTTACACCTGATCGGTATATGTTCACTTGTGAGACATCTGATCATCTCCCGGCAGATGAACAAGATACCGTGGATCCCTAAACTTACAACGAAGCAGTGGGAGATATAGATGCAGATTCATGGCGAATCGCCATGGACTCAGAATTTAAGTCCATAACTGATATGGATGTATATGAGATCACTGAAGTACCTGAGGGTTGCAAGGCTATTGGTAGTAAGTGGGTATACAAGAGAAAGAGATGACCGAATGGAGAGATCGTGGCGTTTAAGGCCAGGCTAGTGGCGAATCGTTTTACCCATAAAGAAGGTATCGTTTATGAAGAGACCTTCTCTCCTGTAGCAATGATCAAGTCCATTCGGATTCTCCTTGCCATAGCAGCTCACATGAACCTAGAGATCTGGTAAATGGATGTCAAGCCGCATTCCTAAACGGTCACCTTGAAAAAGAAGAGACATCTACATGAAACAGCCAGAAGGTTATGTGAAGGAGGGTGAAAAGCATCTAGTTTGAAAGCTTAAGAAGTCTATTTATGGACTTAAGCAAGCTTCTTAGTTATGGCACCAACGTTTTAACGAGGTAGTCAAATCCTATGATTTTGTATCTTGTCCTAACGAGGTATGCGTGTACCGTATCTGTATTAACGAATCAGTGGTGTTTCTTGCACTTTACGTAGATGACATCCTTCTCATTGGCAACAATGTTGAAGTGTTAGGATTTTAAGCTTGTCAAAGCGTCCTACATTGGCACTATCATTGCTCGTTTTAGCATGCAAAATGCCAAGAAAGGTTCAGTACCTTTCAGACATGACATTTTTTCTATCCAAGAATCAGTGCCCTAAAATGTCTGAAGAGATAGAAAGTCTGAGGCTAATACCATGTATGCAATGCTTTGTACGAGACCAAATATTTCATGTTGTAAGCATGGTCTCAAGATATCAGTCTAACCCTGTAAAGGAGCAATGGACTGCGATCAAGCATATTCTCAAGTACCTTAAACAAACTCGAGATTATAGGCTTGTTTACCAGTCAGAAAGTCTAGTACCTTTGGGTTATACAAACTCGGATTTCCAGGCTGACAGAGACGAGAAGAAGTCTACTTTGGGTTATGTGTTTATCTTGGGAGGTGGAGTCATCTCATGGAGGAGTGCAAAGCATAAATGCATGGTGGACTCAACCATGGAAGCAGAGTATGTGGCTGCTTCAGAAGCTTCGAAAGAGGCAGTTTGGCTCAAGAATTTCCTCTCGGATCTTAATATTGTTCAGAATTTGCCTAAGGCGATCACGATTTATTGTAATAATGCGGGTGATAAATTCTAAGGAACCTAGATCTCACAAGGCGTCTAAACACATATACATAAAGTACCACATTATACGAGAATTCGTAAATCGAGGAGACGTGTTGATTGACAAAATTGGAACTGAAGACAACCTAGCTGGTCCTTTCACGAAGAGCTTACCACTCCCGGCTTACGAGAAACATGTTCGTGGCTTAGGAGTGGTAGATATACCCCCCACTTAGGACTGCAGAAACTTTTGTATAAGTGGGAGAAGAAGCAGTGATAGATAGGACAGATAGCTGAGTACTAGTTTGTACCTAGAATTGACACATTGTATACTAAAAGTTTGCTTGAGTATAAGTGGGAGAATTGTTGGGATTTTGTATACTGGAAGCAAGTTTTATGCTTGTATACAATGTGTTTTTGTCCTTACCACTATTTTATTCTCCTATCAAATATATATATTTGCACATGTAATCATTTATGTTGTATAAAAGTTAGATTTTTGTAGTATGTTGGGTATCACAGAAGGCTACACAAATTGGTTGAACTGACAATATATAAACAATTATCACAGCTGAGACAACTTAAGGATAAGTTGTCGTTTTAAGCTGTAGTTTAGATAAGAAGTGGTTTGTCTTGGCTGCTTGTCTTTACTGGTACACTTAAGGTGGTGTATTGATGGATCACAGTGAGATGTGTTCTCCTGACCGACCTCAGTGGAGAATCAAGATCTCGGTGACTTAGCTGGTCTTAAGCTTGGTAAGACTTCAGTTAAGTGCATTTGACTATCTATCACTTTGATCTACTATGGTGAACGTCATCGCGACCGGATCTATGTATCTTGGGTGCTAGTAGTCATTTGTAGCTCAGGTTGGTTGTCTGTATCTTGCAACCGTATCCTAGTAAAATGGGTTGATAATATCCCATGAGGAACTGTAAGGATTAGCACACTAACCTGACCGGTTGATTAAATTCAGGTGTGTTAATGAGGTCGAGTGGTACTACTCAGGAATATAATAAGATGTTAATTAATTTAAGTTGTCAATGAGTTTAGTTAATTAACGAATATTTCTATCTTAAATACGGAGATCGATTAAGTCTAAAATACAAGCTCATGCTCAAGTTGTGATACAGGGGTAAGTCAACACAGATTCTCTAGTGGAATGAATCTTTGTTTATTAATTAATTTTGCTCTGGGCTGAGCATAAATAATTAATTAATTTGAGGCCCGACTTTATTTCTTATATTAGATCATTGGTCTGGCCCAATTAGTTGCCCATTATTTATTCTGCTCTCTCAGAAATTATTATTAATATTTTAATGTATTTATATATTATTTAATAATATAGAAATTATTTATCCGAAATTAATTGGATGGGCGATAAATAAGTGACCCAGTTATTATTAATTATATTATGGGCTGAATATTAATTTATTAGAAGCCCATTATCAATATAATTACTAATGAACCACAATTATAATATAATGTTATATACATTATATTATATATACACGTTCAGTTAGATCTTTTATTCACGCAATTCATAATTTATAGAAAGAACGTGTGAGAGCAATTTATTAATTACTCTCAGCCGGGACACAGATCAGAAGATCTGAAACACGAGCAACAATCAGAGCTGCAACAACATACGTGGAGGAAAGTACAATTCATCTCCTATTTATTTCCTTCTGTATGTCTTATATTTCAATTTTGGTATATGAACTCATAGAATGATGCAATGTTATCTTTTTTAATTTTTGTATAGTACAAGGTACAAAAAAATTTTAGGTATCAAAACTATGACATGAGATACAATTACTAAAAATAACAAATGTCAAATCTCAATTTCATATGAATTAAAGGTTAAAACTGAGAATTTTTCCCTTTTGTTTATATTATTACATGTAAGTCCATGCCTCATAATTATTCAAAGCTGGATAATATCAGGTATAAATAAATATATACAAGTCATCATGTTGAGTAAAAATATAAAATATATGTTAAATATGGTAAGTGGTTTGTTATTTTGAAATGATAGAAAAAATTATCTGCAAGTCTGGGAGATAGATCTGCCTGGACTTTCTATACTTCTGGTAAAGCATCTTTTATAAACCGTTGCTCGAGGCTAGTTTACTGGCTTATTTGTAGGGATATTAGATTTATCGTAATCTATTGCATAATGAGATATAGGCTTCAGTTTCAATTAAACCACATTTATACAAATGCAATAATTTAATATTTGTTGGGTGATGATTCTATCCTCATCACTGTTTCACTCAGTGGGAAATGATTCTATCTTCTATACTGAACCAAGCTCAGTAGCCTATGTGCTCTGAACTGTTGAGAAGATTTGAAGATCCCAAAACCCTATCTGATTGGTGAACCATTCCGTTGTATATGTTGTTTGTCTCGAGGTTTCGGACTCGGTAGACACTGCAGTCCGGTCAAGGCGCTCGGTAGCTTATTTGCCTCGAGCACCAATGTAGAAGACTCGGTGATATTGGACTCGGCGGGAGCAAGATATGCGAGAGAGTCAGTCGAACCGAACTCGGCGGGAGTAGTTCATCGGACTCGAGGCGATCTTCGATAGACTTATCTCAGCTGTCTATCTACTGAATACAAGGTCAGACTCAGCATCGGCAGATAGTCTTCAGGACTGTCAGAATCTTTTGAAAGACAATCAGCATTGTCATATACGAGGATGAGAGAAGTCAGCTTCAGCTTGTCTCGAAGTCTGTGCTGTCTCAACCGCTCTATCCGCCTCGACAAATGACAAACATACACGTGTCATCCTACCTACTAAAGCTGCAAGTCAACACTTTCCGGAAAAGGAGGAAAAGGCACTGTTACCTACGCCAAAAGAGCCGTTTGCTACCAAAAAGAGAGAGAGAGAAGAAGATCGTCTCCAACGGATCTTTCTCAATCTCTTCTCTATAAATAGAGGGATCATTCAAGATTTGAAGTAAGAGAGTGCATAAGCTTAAACGACGAAAACATACACAAACACTAAAACGAGCTAGAACCAGAAAAGCCTAAGTCTTCCGCAAGAATCGAAAGAGTTATCTCCGGCGAAAGACTACCTCTAAGCTCATAAGGGAACCAAGCTGAACCGTCAACAAAGCATCTAGTATCCAAGCGACGTGACACGAACTTATAGCTAAACCTCAGCTGTTCGTCGCTCTAGAAGCTACATTCTTGTTCCCATCCCTCTAACCCTAAGCTCAACCGATATATCCATAGCTTAGACGAAGGAGTTCACTTTTGAACCCAATCCTTATTGTATAAGGACTCCTTCACTGTTAGAGAAGTTTGTCAAACACTTTAAGTTTGATAGAAGTGTAACCGGGACTTGCTCAGTATAATCCCCAAGCCACGGCTTTGTCCTGTGCACAAGCTGACTGAGACTAACTCAGTATAATAAATAGCCTCCTAATCTATCGGGACAGTGGATGTAGGATTGTTGATATCCGAACCACTTTAAAAATCTATGTGTCGTTTACTTACTGTTACATTGATTTTACTGTGCATACTGAACATCTTATTTAAAATCAATTAACTGTCTTAGTATACTGAACTTCTTATCTACTGAACTGAGACTTAAAACGTTTTCTCATAAAAACTGATTTGGGCCTACACTATTCCGCGCACTGAACTCTTGCCGATCGATACCGGAATTCCGACCTAGTCGGTTAGCGAGATCTCGGCCGAGTCGACTTTTTAGCCTTTAACACGATTCGGAACGGTTGTGCAGTCTGGCCTGAATCATTTCGATGCGGCATCTTCCCCGAATAGGACTGTTCGTGTTCGAAGTTGAGAAATTTGGATTCAGGTGTATTTACCCCCCCCCTCTACACCTGAACTCACTCTCGGGACCAACAATATTAATCGAAAAAAGATGCGTCGAATATTCGTTTGAATGAGAATCGATATCAAAAGTATTTCCACTAATTAAGTTACCCACTATATTGTTATTATTGAACAAAGCCGGCTAACTTTTCTAAGCTATATTTTTTCATTTGGAACATTTTTCTACTTAGTGAGAACAATTTATTCGTAGTATAACACATGTAATTGTTATCATTAGTCCAACCCTATTTACATCTTTTTACATTACTTTTTATATTATATTATAATGCAAAATTGTACTCCCTTCGTCCCATAAATAATGTACCTCTTTCCTTTTCGAAACGTCTCAAAAATAATGTCCAATTTTCCAAGAAAAGTACTCCCTCCGTTCCATTATTTGTGGCTCACTTTCCCTAAATTGATGTCTCATTATTTGTGGCTCAATTCTAAAAAAAATGAAAGATTGTGTGGTCCAAAATTAACTATAAAAAATCAAACAATTATACCACATAACACCACAATTACACACAACCAACTACCTTTTTTTAAAGGTACATCATCTTTACTCACAATCTACCACTTTTCTTAAATCTCATCCAAATAAGGATATTATTTATGAGACTGAGGAAGTATTATAATATGTGGCTAAATTATAAGTAAAGTGGATCAAGGGTTTGTTTTGAGATTACTTTACATCAAAGTGCGTGATTATTGTTGTACTTTAAAGATAGAAGACTTGTTGGATTCTTCTGCCCACTGTCTCACTTTCTCATTCTATATTTTAGTGGAATTTTAATATCACTCTCATTTTCATTTCTTAGTCGTTAAGTACTACGAGACTTTTCCACATTTCTTTGCACTCTAGTTGTATGGTAAGTTTTACTTCCGACCTTGACTTGTTTTCTCCCAAATATATTTCAACATCTAGATATTATTTTGTTTTATTTTTCTTACTTTCTCAGTCCTATTGATATTGTTCTGTTTTCTTTTCGAAATATTTCATTTATCTCATCGCATAATTTAAATAGAAAGAAATGAGAATGGATCCTACTACTTTATACTCCTACACCATCATTTTATATTTTACACCCACTATCTTAAAATAAAATCAACGAGAAGTAGAGAGTATTTATTTGTATTCGCACATTTACAAAAAAAAAATTCGAAGTTAAAGCAAACCACACCAGGTCAATCCTCACCCCGTGGCTTTTTCTACCAAATACTTTCAACCGAATAATCATGAAAAGTTAGCCTTAAAACGAAGGACAAATCGCTGAAGGTATTCAATTAATAATGTCAAGAAGTATTTACTAATGCCACACACATATTAATATGGGGAGTTGGTGTAATACCCATTTTGTTAAAGTGAAAAATATTTATATATATATAACTATACAATCTATTCAAGAAGACTAAATTGTCCTTGCTTTTTTAAAAATTTTAATCTCTCTCCAATTATGTTTAGGCGGTTTTATGAATTTATGTGCAACAAATGATTGATTTTTGGATAAAAAAGAACTATTTTTGAAATAACATTATCCGACCATGTGTCCCATCACGGTCCAACCGGTCGGCACAATTTCGATAGGCACGTGCCTTGTCATGTTCCATGTCATGTGCCCGATCAGTAGGACACGTCCCTATCATGTGCCCAATCGATATGACATACTTTATTATAAATAAATGTATCACTATGTGCCCTATCACCTTTCCACAGTGTGTCCTATCACATGTCCGACCGATAGAGCACACTTTCACGTGAATAAATGCATAAGTGTGCCCTATCACCTTTTCGCAGTGTGCCCTACTACGTGTGCGACCGATAAGACACACTTTCTTGTTAATAAATTCATTAGTGTGCCCTATCACCTTTTCATAGTGTGTCATATCATGTGTCCGACCGATATGACATACTTTTTAGTAAATAAATTCATCTATGTGTCATATCACCTTTCTACAATGTGTCATATCACGTGTCCGACCGATAGGACACACTTTCTTTTAAATAAATCCATCCAAATTCATCTCAAATATCAAGACAATTGAAATCTGACTTATTCATTGCTACCATCCTCCTTCGTTCTCACTACCAAATCAAGAAAAAATATGGAAAATTACTAGATACAATTTAATATCAATTTCAACGGAGATTTCAATAATGAATCGAAATATGTTGGTGGCCAAGAAATAATGGTTTGAATTCTGGCAAACAGTATTTGTCTTGTAGTACTACGACAATATATTCAATATGCACTCGATGCATATTCACTTCCGCCTGACTACCGCATCAATTATACTGCAGAATCTCGTAAAAGTCGTAGAATGAGCAAGGCCGTTATCGGCAGTGATCTTGATCTACAACGTATTTGATCTACATATATAAATGGTATTATTTCATTTAAATTTGACATTTACATTAACTTTCAAATTCGAAAATTTAAAAAAAAATCAGTGTCCGACTGATCGGACTATCTGCTCGACGACGGGTCCGGCCGGTCGGAACAAATATAAATGGTAGTATTTCATATAAATTTGACATTTACATTAACTTTAATTTAGATAATTAAAAAAAATTAGTGTCCGACCGATCAGATAGTCGGCTCAACGACGGTCCGATCGGTCGGAACAAAAATAAATAGTATTCTTTCATTTAAATTTGACATTTCAAATCAATATAAGTCTTAGTTTATATAATTTTAAGTGTTAATTCAAATCAATATAAGTCTTAGTTTATTAAATTTTAAGATGTTAATTCAAATCAATATAAGTGTTAGTTTATATAATTTTAAGTGTTAATTCAAATCAATATAAGTTTTAGTTTATATAATTTTAAGAGTTAATTCAAATTAATATAAGTCATAGTTTATATATTTTTAAATTAATTCTATTATATAAAATATAAGCATAAAATAAAAATTAAAAATTGTAATTATTATTAATGTAATTTAATATAATGTATTTTATATTACATATATAATTTATATTTTATTAATATAAAATAAATTATAAATATAATTTTTCATTTTCTAAACCAGTTATATATATCAAGTAATTGTGGGACGTAGGACTTATGGAATTTTTAAAGGAATCAAATTTGGATTTAGAATGAAACCCATCAATTACTTGGGATTTGTTCATTCCTAATTTTTTAGATATAATTCCAAGATTTTAATTCATATATCATTTATCCAAACATCATATAACGGATTTATACCGATATCCGATTCCAAAATCCTACAACCAAACGCCCCCTAAGTGTTATATCAAATCAATACTCCCTTTGTCCCATTATTAATATCTCACTTGCCTTTTTTGGTTGTCCCATTATTTATGTCCCATACCAAATAAGGAAATAAATGAGTGGACCACAATCAATCTAAGCCTTTATACTTTTACACCATAACTTTACACCTTTACTTCCACTATCTTAATTACCGTGTCCAGTCTCAATGGAAGATAAATAATGGGACGGAGGGAGTATAAGTCTTATTAGTTTATATAAATATCAATATATGTATAATTTTGAAAATAAAATATAAAATATGCAAAAAGTAGTATCCGATCGATCGGACCACCGCCTCAGCAACGGTCTGACCGATCGTTCCAAACATAAATAAGTTTTATATAAATTTATTATTATTTCATCTAAGTATATTTTGAATTTTTTGTGCTAAATATAATTTTTAAATGTAGTATCAGATCGGGAGTCCGGATCTTCTATCCCAGGACAACTTGGTGGGCCACTAATCACGCGGTGCCATGCGTGCATTGGTGGCCCCTCAAGTCAATAAATTAATATTTGAGTGTTAAAAAGATGGCCACCAATGCACGCGTGACGCCGCGTGATTGGTGGGCCACCAAGTGGTCCACCAATTGTGGGATAGAGGATCCTTAGGCTCAGATCAGTAGGGTCGCTTCCTCGGCGGGTCCGGTGAGGAGACGCTTCATGGTCATGCATGTAAATGCCCCACAACTAGGGGTGTCTAAGCGGGATCGGTATTCGGAATATACCGAATATCGAACCGAAAAAGTCGGTATTGGAATACCGAAATACCGTTCTTCGGGATATGGTATCGGTATTGTATTTCTCAGTATACCGGGATTTGGAATTATCGATCCCGAATTCGGTAAATACTGAAATACCGAAAAAAAACTAAAAACTAAAAAATATGAAATAATAGGTCTGACTCAGTATTTCTTTCTTATGAAATATTAATACCCGACTCAGTATTTCTTTCTTCTGAGTTTTGACTCAGAGAAATAGAGAACAACCCGGTATCGTCTCTCGCCTCTACACTATCGTCGGCCGTCGCCGCCGGCGCCCCGCTCCGCCACCGGCCGAATCCCCTTCTCCCCTACAGCCCACCAGCGGCCTCCCCAACCTTGCGAGTTTCTCCTGTACCCTAAGATCGGGTCCCTTATGCTATTCCCTTTGTAGGGTAGTTGTTCCCTTTGGTGTGTGAGAGTGAGATTGAACATTCTGGAGAAATTCTATTGGTTGAGTTTCTAGGCCAGCAAGTTAATTATGATTTTGGGTGTGGCTTATCATTCTGGAAAAATTCTTATTATTAGCTCTAGTTAGTGACTATAGATATCTACTGCCGTGTCAGCTCTAATTAGTGATTCTGGAGAAATTCTTATTGTCAGCTCTAGTTTTTGGACTTGTGGTGCTTGAACTTTTGATGTTATTTCATTTTAGGTTGCATTGTTTTAGGTGTTTGTGATTGATGTTGTATCACTTGATGTTGTTGTAGTAGTTTGTCTCTAGGATTACTCGCAGTGATAACTTATCTTTTCAGTATTAGAGTTCCTCTCATTATGTGTTAATATGTTTTCAAGACTATGAATGCTGATGTTCTCCCATCTGTTGCAAGGAAGCAGTATTTTTGTGTTTCATTGCTGACCTGTATAATTAGGCCTTAGCAACTTTAGATTCTGGACTCCTAAAAGTTTAATTATTCAGAATAGTGGTATTATATGAAAACAAAGCAGGATAGCAGCTTTTTCCAGTCCAAGAAAAAAGTAGGCATGTTTATGTTTCCTTGACTCCTTGGCTTTAACTTTCTTTGCCATATCGAAACTTATATTCAGACAAAAAAATGTTGACGTGGGGCAACAAGGACTTGGAACAATCTTATGATGTTTATTACTCTCTAATATGGTTTTCATGGGCGGATCCAAGGGGGGGCGGGTGGGTGCAACTGCCCCCCGAATTTTTGTGCAATACTACAAGTTATCTTTTATTTCTAGTAATTTTTATACTTGTTCCAATTAAATTTTCGAATTCGCCCCCCGAAATTTTTTAATTTGTTATCTTAACTTTGAAAAAAAATAAAAAAGATATATTAAGTGTCACATATTTTAGTGGAGGTGTAGATTTTGAGTTTTGGATACCTAGTTTGGTAGAGTCAACTTATATAACTTGATGCAGTTAATATACTATGTTTTTTATTTGATGCAATTAATATACTATGTTTGTGTTTTCTTTTTTCATATACTTATTGATATAAAATTAAGAATATTTGAAGTATAAATAAACTATCATTTAAATACTTATTAATTCATCAGTTAGATATTGTTATTATTCATAATTTTCTCTAACTAAATTTAGAGTGATGTCAAAATAGGATTGTGTACTATGTTTTTCGAATAAATATAAAAAATATATGAGTTATTCATGAAAGAAGAATATAATCCTTATAATTAGATTTAAGTAGAAAAATGTGCTAAAATTTTTTTTTCGGGGGCTCCGCCCCCGAACCCCCGTACAAAGAAAACTCAAGCCCCAATAAATTTCGCCCCCCTAACCGAAAATCCTGGATCCATTGGATTGATATGAAGAAAAGTATAAGTTGTAGTGTTGATTAAAATGTATTACTCTCTATTATAGTATTATATTTTCTATTTTTCTTTACTCATTTAGGTTGTTTATAACTAATGCGGTAATGCCCTTTAATTATTATGGAATTTCTTCAGGACTTCTATATTATGTCTCAATCTCAAGCAAGCAATGTGGTGGATGTAGATGTTGATATGGATGCTACCTTCCTTTTGTTTCTTATATTCCAGAAATTCTTGGAACTCTTTAAGCATTTATTTTTCATGTTGGGCCAGAATTTCTGGTTGTAGACCTCTATCACCTCTTCCTCGATAAAGAGGAAGTTCCTCTGCCTCTAGAGGACATTCCTGCAAAATTCATTGGATATATTCATGAGTTAATTAGAAACCAGGAAGATTATTTTCTTCCACTTTCTTATATATAATTTCAAAATCAAATGGGGCTAAATGTGCTTACTACCTAGCAAACATTTATTTTGAAACATCATGTTCAAAATCTTTATTAAACATAAATTTTGCAGATTTGCAATCAATCTTTATAAAAAATTTTTGATTATATAAATCATCTTGAAATTTTAAAACACATTTGACTATAACTAAAATTTCTCTAGCTACAGTAAGATAATTCTTTTGAGAATGATTCCATTTTCCTGAATGAAATCTTACAAGATATTCTTGTTTTGTTTGAGGATTTACCTGTTTAAGAATACCTCCATAACCAACACCTAATGCATATGTTTCAACCATTTTATCCCAATTTGGGTTACTAAGCATTAACCAAGGTAAGATTTTAACTTTACTTTTAATTTGTTGTACAACCTTAGTATGTTGTTTTGTCTAAGGATTTGGAGCCTTTTTCAGCCTATCATAAAGGATAGTTGTGTCTTTGGCAATATCCTTATAATATGGAGAAATATAATTCAAGCTTCCTAAAAATCTTTGAAGTTGTGTTTTATCAGTAATTTCATCCAGAAATTTCTCCGCAAATTCAGTTCTCATATTAATTAGAATTACATTTCCTTTGTCTATATTATGTCCTAAAAATCTTACATTTGTTTGAAATAAATTCATTTTTAGCTTAGATATTGTTGGTCCAGAGACGAGCCTTCAGGTGTGTGGGTGTGAGTAGGGGGGGGGAGTTGAATACACCTGAGTGTAGATTTCAACTCCAACGCGAAAGTTAGTGCTACTGAATATTGCTACTGAACTAGTCAGTTAGCCAAATTAGCTTTCTAGATCGCGTGGGCAGAGTATTCTTCTATTGAGTCCTATCTATATACTTCAGTCGTGAATAATAGTTTAGTATCAGATACAGTGTGTGGAAGTGTAGGCCCAAAAATATGTTCGTCTCAGTTTGAAAACACGTTTTATGCTGATTGATTTAAAGTCAGTTTTATGCAGTATGAACAGTAATCAATGCAACAGTAAATCGACACAAACAATTTTTAAAGTAGTTCGGACACACAAGATCCTATGTCAACTGTCCCGAACAAAGCAGGAGTTCTTGAATTAATTTATATTGAGCAAGTCTCAGTTGATTTGTGCACTGGACAGATACTCTAGTTATAGTCTTAGTGACTTGATCTGTGCACTGGACAGATAATATACTTATAGTCGTAGTGACTTTACAAGTTCAAACACAATGGTTTGATTTTCTCCAACTATGAAAGAGTTCTTACAATAAGAAACAGTTCAGAAAGTTGTACTCCTTCAAGTTTTTCTAAGCTTATGATATTACAATAAGATCGCTTAGAATAGAGAATGAGAACTAATGAATCTCTAGAGTGAAGAACTAAGAAGATCTCTCTGTATGTAAGTTCTTCGTTGGGTTCGACTTTGAGTTCACTAGAGTGTTTGTTTGCTAGAAAGCTTTGGTTCCGTGTGATATCTTCTCTGCATGAAGACTCTTCTCTATTTATAGCCTCGACTCATAAATAGATCCGTTGGAGGGAGTCTAGACACGTGTCGAAAACGACAAGAAAAACGGTCATCTTCAACTTGAATGTTACTGTAGAGATTCCCTATTTTTCAGTTTAGGAAGCAACTTTATAGCAGAGCAGGTACAATGATGACAGCTTCTCATTGGTCGAGGTTAGCGAGTAGGTGATGTTTGCTCAAACTCCAAGAGCATGCTAAGTTGACTTCCTCTAATTTCTCGGACCTTTTACTAAATTAATATTCTTCTAAGATGTTCAGTGCGTGGCTCAAATTTCTTTGCAGATTCAGTGGGTTATAACATTCCCAACTGAGTTCCTGATGCTTAGTTCTTCCAGCTGAACGACAAATGTTCTAATGAATCTATCAGTTACTAAACTCTAGCTAACCTACTGAGTTCCTAACATGCTTAAGTCAACTAAGCTATTACATTATATCATGTTCATCATTCAGCTAGGCTTTTGGAATCTTCAAATTTTATCATACTGAATCTCATCCCTACAATTCCCCCTATTTGATGATGCCAAAACATTTTACATTAATTCTATCTATCAATACATCAAACACAATTTCCCCTATCTATGATAATATCTTTCTATTAACACAATCTCCCCTATAACATAAGACTACTGTCTATGAGATAGATCAACTAAGCACCGAGGGACAAACACATAAATAAGTAACATGTGTGTGTGTGTGTGTGTGTTCTGATTACTGAGGTGATCAATAGTGTTAAGATAAATCAAAATTAGATGATAATGAGTAGTTTTCTTAGGCCAAAAGAAGTAGAATTTCATATATGATCAGAGAGATTACATGTAAAGGAAATTCTATTCTATTACAAGAAAAGGCTATCAGAACAAAAACATAATTAGTTGGACTTCCTGAATTGTTGCAGTCGCGCCTTGAAGTCAGCAGATTTCTTATCTGGAAGATCAAGACCATAAGCTCTGTAGACTCTACTTCTCAGCTTCTTGATCTCTTCCTGGTCTTTAGCATCATTCATACTTAGCCCTTTTCTCACAACGGCAAATTTGATCTCATCCTCAATCTCCTTGGTGCAAATATTTCCTTCAAGTGTGCTAGGAGGAGGGAGAGTTCTGAATTCAGGTTCCTTGAGAATATTACCTGACTGTTATAGACTTCAGGTTCTGAGATCATTAGGAGTTCTTTGAAGATACTGTCTGGATCAGTTTGCTCACTTACCGACTTCCAGATGTAGCAGCTCTTGATGAAGTCAACCTTGATCTGCTCCCACTTCTGATTGATCTTCCAAGGGACCCACTGGTCTGCTTTTGGATAAATGATCCTTTTAATATTATTTCCCTGATCCCTGCGTTTTAAAAACTTAGAAGTTGTAGGGACGCTCCTATCTTTTTCAGGGATTTGTTCTCTCTCTTCCTTCTCAATCTCTGATTGAGAGCGTCAAGGTCTGTTAATCTTATTCTCTCCTTTGCAGGGCCTCAAGGTCTGCTAATCTTATTCTCTCATTTGCAGCTTGAATTTGGCTGGCGTCAGCAGTCATATCCAAGCCTCTTTTGCTGGCATCCCATATCTCTTTCATTTCAGCTTCTTGCTTCTTAGATAATTCAGTAGAGGGGATGGTCTGCTGAGACTTAGTTACAGCTTCATCGTCAGAGGGTTCAGCTGATTTAGACTTGGACTTAGAAGCTTCAGGCTCAGTAGATTTGGATTTTTCTTTGGATGTTTGAGCCTTGGATTGTCTGGGCACTACATATCTCGTCTTTTTAGGCACTGGAGATCATATATGTATGCCCTTCTTCTTGGCTTTTGTCTTTCCTTCCTCATGTGCTTGTAATTCCTTAGCCATCTTTTCATCAAAAGTAATTTGTTCTTCTGGCGTTCGAAATTTGAGCTTCTTTCCTTTAAGAGGACTAGGAGGAGCTAAGGCTTTTCCTTTAGTAGCTGAGTGAATAGACTCTTCTGTAAGTTCTTTTAAGAACTCAACTACTTCAGTTATAGCTGCCTCAGTGGGTTCTCCTACCCTTGCCCCTTTTCCACTAATTTGCTGGCTCCTGCCTCTTTAGCTTTTATGAGGGTCAGTAGTTGTTTCCTCCTACTTTCTTCCCCCTTTTTGGTATCATCTAGCTGACTTACCGAGGCAGTAACCTTTTCAGTAAGCTCTGATACTGAGAGGCTGATAGTGTCGATCTTGGCCTCAACATCCTAAATGGAATCAGTGTACTCATTCCAATGTTTATCATGCTCTGATTGAGCTAATTAGAGTACTTTAGATTTTGTAGCTTCTAGCCGTGTCAGTTAGGCTTCAACCATTTCAGTGGCTTCTTTCTTGATTGCTTGGCCGGCGTTGTGTTTTTCCACGAGTGCTTTAGAGACACTCTCGGTGGTTAGCTTATTACGCTCTTCGACAGCCTTAAGGACTTGATCCAATATAGTGTCCATTTGAACAGAAAATGTATCGGCCTGAGTCTGTAGGATTTGTTGAAACTGAGTATTCAGATCAATCCTCTGAGCTTCAAGTGTACGGTGGAGGATCTCTTCAGTATCTAAATCAGTAGACGTACTGATCCTCTGCACTTCAGCAGTCAGGTCACCCAGCTTCTGGGTCTGAGCCTCAATAGATCGGCTCCATTTTTACTTCATGTCTGGCGAGAAGATGATTTTTGCGACCTTGACGCTTGAGGCACTTGTTTATGGATGCCACAGATACGTCTATGATCTCAACAATCAGATAGCTAGATTGTCTTGGCTTCTCCTGAGACGTAGACGGTTCTGAGATGATGGCACTTGATGAAGGCGGTGGAGGTGGTGAGTCATCATCTCTAAGAGATCTTCCCTCAGTAGATCCTTCCTGGTCTGCATCTTTGGGTGACTCATCGTGATCTAAGTCTTGGTGAGTCTGGGGCTGATCAGGTTGTTCATTAGTGCCCTTCAGACTCAGGAGCATGATCATCGCTGAGAGTAGATCGTCCATAGACGCTATATCTACTGGCTCTCCATAGCCAATCTCTCCTCTCAGCGTTTTCTCCTCCTGCATCGATACAGGGATAGTCCTTAGATCGATGGTCTCATCCAAAATATCCCACTCGAGGAATCCGAGACGTATCTGGACCTTAGCCCTGACTGCGATATCTACTAGATCAGAGTGATCTAGGTTTCATGTATCTGTTCCGCTATCTCTTCAGTTGCTCTGAGCTGAGCTATCAGTACTGAAGTCGAAACAGAAGTGGAGACCTCAGCTTGAGGTGAGTCAGCAAGTAAGTCCGACTGAGTCTCCTCTGAGTGCATCCTCTTAGCTTTGTCAATCAAAGTCACGTCCTCCTTACCGGACTCTGAGTCTTGAATAGATACAGTCTCAGTGATAACTACTGATGGTTCAGCCTTCTTCAGTAGTTTCCTTTTCTTTTGCTGAGTCGGGCGGGGGTCCTGAGTGAACGGAGCAGGTCACTTGTCATGAATGCCGCGCCCGATAGATTTCTCTGATGCTGTCGTGTTCAAGAATTTAATATTCTTCTTGTCAAAAGAATAAGTATCAGTGAAGGCTACCCTTCCATCGCAGAAATCCTCGACCAAGATTGAAACCTTGCTGCCATAGAGAAGTTCCCCTTAGGGATCAGCTGAAGTGAGGTCCTGTCCTCATTCGGCACAAACTTCTGAAACTGAGTCTTGAACTCTGTGAAGAAAAACTCAATCCAATTGACCTGGACTCCATCCATTATCGCCATTATAATTTGGATCCTAACCCGAGAAAATTGGTCGTATGATCCGGCGGAGCTGGTCAGAATATGGTTGACTATGTAGGACAACCCTTTGTATTCAGGGAGTAGTCTGTTCTTGAGAAACGCTGCTTTGAATATTATGTCCTCCTGCTCGCTGAATTTGCAGAGGTACTTGTTGATGGGAAGTCTCCTTATAGCCAATCGGAGAAATCCCCTCGTTGGGAAGATGGAAGCTCTGCTGTAGACACTCAACAACATCGATATCTGCAATCTTCGCTTTCCATACATTGTTACTCGTTTATTGCTGTTAGGAGATGCAAGAAATATTCTGAAGATCTTCGTTTTGGCGAAGATTCATATAGAATTATGTGACCTGTCTTGGGAGGTAGTGGAGAGGAACCCTAGATAGCAGGGTCTGAAGGCCTGAAGATTGAAGAGTGTTGAAGATCGGCTCCATGCAGTCTACCTCGTATGATCAGAAAGCGAGTGCTGGCTCGAACCAGACTCTCTTGTTGTAATAATCTCCTCCATATTAGACGAAATCAACACTTCGTTACTTGGAGAACTCGTTTATTGCTGTTAGGAGATGCTAGAAATATTCTGAAGATCTTCGTTTTGGCGAAGATTCATATAGAATTATGTGACCTGTCTTGGGAGGTAGTGGAGAGGAACCCTAGATAGCAGGGTCTGAAGGCCTGAAGATTGAAGAGCGTTGAAGATCGGCTCCATGCAGTCTACCTCGTATGATCAGAAAGCGAGTGCTGGCTCGAACCAGACTCTCTTGTTGTAATAATCTCCTCCATATTAGACGAAATCAACACTTCGTTACTTGGAGAACTCGCCATTGAATATACTGAATCTGCAAGATAAGTGTTAGCACTTGAAAATAGAGTAAGACAATTACATTGCAGATAAAGTTTTAAGAAATTTACCGAAGATAATAGTGCTTGAGGGTAATGGATTTCATATGTAGTTAGATTTGCAAAGCACAAATAAGTTCGATAATGGAGAAAAAAGTAACTTTAGATTATGGATACGTGCATATATATATCTCATATGAAAATGAACGGTTTATTCAGCATGCAGTTGAGATTAAACCAAATTTGAAAGATGGACGACCAAGATTAAATGTTATAAGAAGTTATGCTTACTTTTCCGCCTATAATCTCAACCTACATATCTATCATCTCAAAGGTAAGGTGAGATGACATGTATTTAATGCGCCGCAGTCAGTATATGGAATGTCGTGCTTTTTAATGAAAACGTTTTTAATTAGTGACATCATATGAAGATTAATGGCGAGAAATAAATGCAATGACATGCTGAATACGATATGCTGAATAAATACTCATAACCTGTCAGCTGAACATAGTAGTCAGCTGATACTATTGTGTAGACACTGAGTAGTTCATCAGTACTGAGAGTAAGGTCCCCCTTATCAGTACTTGCGGGATTGTCTTACTGAATTGAGTCAGTAGGATCCAGTAGACCTATTTCTACTGAGAGTTCGTTGAATCTGGTCTCGGCTAGAGATTTGGTCAGTATGTCGGCCCTTTGCTTATCAATATGGATTTTCTCCATTCTGATATCTTTCTTCTCGACATGGTCTCGGATGAAGTGAAGACGTATGTCCACGTGCTTGCATTTTGTATGAAGAACATAATTCTGAGTGATTGCAATAGCACTGGTACAATCGCAGTAGATCGGCACATCATCGTGATAGATATCATAATCTCTCAGCTGTTGTCGTAGCCATAGGATCTGAGCGCAACAGCTTCCGGCATCCATATATTCAGCTTCAGTAGTGGACGTAGCTACTGAGTGTTGTTTCTTTGAAAACCACGCTATTAGCTTACTGTCTAGGAACTGACATGTTCCTGAAGTCGATTTCCTGTCGATTCGCATCCTGTATAATCAACATCAAAATAACCAGTTAGTTCAAGATTATCTTCAACAGGATACCATAAACCAACATTAGGTGTTCATTTTAGGTATCGAAGAATCTTCTTTGCTGAGTCGATAGGACTTCGCTAGGGATTCGCCTGAAATCTTGCGCATGCACCTACAACACAGGTTATATCAGGTCTGCTGGCAGTTAAATATAACAATAAACCAATAATAGCACGATAACTAGTTGAGTTAACATATACTCCCTCTTTATGAAGATCAATCTTGAGATTTGTATTCATGGGTATCTTTACTGATTTGCTGAATTCACAGCCGAACTTTTTGATGAGATCTCTAGTATATTTCACTTGATTAATGAATATTCTCTTCTTAAGTTGCTTCACCTGAAGTCCAAGAAAATTATTCATTTCTCCTATCATTGACATCTCGAATTTATCTTTCATCATCTTTTCGAATTTCTAACACATGGTCACATTCTTAGATCCGAAGATGATGTCGTCCACATAGATCCGCACCAGTAGAATGTCATTCTCTGACTTGATACTGAATAGGGTTTGATCTACCGTTCCCTTCTGAAACCTTTCTGAAATAGAAAGTCTGAAAGAGTATCATAGCAAGCCCTAGATGCTTGTTTTAACCCATACATAGCTTTCTTGAGTCTGTATACTTGATGTCCCTGCTGAAAGCCGGATGGTTGTTCTACGTAGACTTCTTCTTCAACACGCCATTCAGGAAAGCTGACTTAACATCCATCTGATAAACAGACTGTTGATGAGTTGCATAAGCTAGGAACAGACGAATGGCTTTCAATCTTGCAATTGGAGCGAACGTTTCATCAAAATCTATTCCCTCAGATTGACAATATCCTTTGGAAACTAGTCGAGCTTTATTACTGTCGATGATGTTGTTTTCATCTCGCTTGTTCTTGAAGACCCGCTTAGTTCCTATCAAATATTGGTGCATGGGTCTGTCTACAAGCTCTCAAACGTCGTTTCTGGTTAATTGGTTGAGCTCTTCTTGCATAGTAGTGATCCAGTCAGCGTCATTTAGTGCATCCCCAATCGACTGATGTTCTTCAGTAGACAAGAAGCAGGAGTATAAAGTGCTTTTTCCTTGATAGAATCTGGATCTTGTCTTGACACTTGCTGATGGATCTCCGATAATAAGATCTGAAGTATGAGCATCTAACCAAGAACGACGACGTCTTGTTACTTCTTTTGAAACTGATTCTGCACAAATAGTAGGATTTTGAGGAATTTCAGTAGTACTATTTTGTGATTGAAGCAATTCAGTAACAAGATCAGGATCTATTGAGTCACCAGACTCAGGGGCATTCAACTCAGGACGTTAATAGTTCCCCCTTAGTCGTTATTCTCAGTAGAGGTCTCAATTACCATTGGAGTTTCTTCATCGACCTGAGTTACATAGGATTGATTCTGTTCAGAAGAATCAATCGGTTCAACAACTTCGCTTGTTGGTTGATTTTGGATTTCATCATCTGAATCATCATCCCAACAATGCTGGATCTTTTCTATATTCTCGTTTAAGCTTAGATCCTGTAGCTTGCTGCTGACTTCTTCAGCATCTAGCTGAGAGTTTTGTTTCCTGTTCTCAGAAGTAAACTAGTTAAATACAACACGAGGGCTTTCCTCCACGCAAAGTGTCCGGTAGTTAAAGACCCTGAAAGCTTTGCTGACCCTGGAGTATCCTAAGAATACCCCTTGGTCTGACTTGTTATCGAAGACCTTTAAGTGATCCTTTCCATTATTGTGAATGAAGCATGAGCAACCAAAGATATGGAAATATGAAATAGAAGGCATTCTCCCTTTCCATAATTCATATGGTGTCTTCATGTGCATCTGAGTCAATAAAGACCGATTCTGAGTATAAAAAGATGTGTCAGTAGCTTCTACCCAAAACTTTGATGGTAGACCTGAGTCTACACTTCTTTGAGTGTTCTGTTCTTTCTTTCAACAAGACTGTTTTGTTGAGGTGTACATGCAGTTGAGGTTTCATACTGAATCCCTTAAGCTTCACAGTAGTATTTCATCATTGAGTTTAGAAATTTTGTTCCTCGATCTGAGCCTATTCTTTGAATCTTGATGTCCTTCTCGACACTCAGTCGTTTCAGTAGTTTCGGCAGTTCAGTTTTGACGTCAAACTTGTTGACGATGAAAATCACCCAAGTATATCTTGAATAGTCATCAATGACTACAAGATCATATTTCTTGCCTCTGATCGTCAATGGAGAGACTGGTCTTGAATAAGTCCATGTGGAGGAGCTGAAGGATCCCATCAGTAGAAGGTGATGGAATTGGTGAATTGCTTGATCTGGTTTGCTTTCCCTTCATGCATGCTTCACAACTCTTATGCCTCTTGAATACTTCGTTGGGCAGTCCTCGGACTTTAGCATCTTTTGCTAGCTTGTTCATTGTTTTGAAGTTCAGATAACTTAATCTTCTGTGCCACAACCATGTTGTTCTATCATCTGACTTTGTATGTGCTAGCAAGCAGGCTTCACGTTCAGCGGTAGTCCAATCAGCATAGTAAACATTTCTTCTCCGCGAGCCTGATAACACAGTTTTTCCTGTAGATTTGTCAAGAACATCACAAAAACCTGCGTCAAAAGTCACTTTATTGGAGTTGACACATAATTGACTGAGTGAAAGGAGATTATGTTGAAGTCCTTCAACATATGATATTTTGGGAACTATGGCAGTTCCTATCTTCAGTGTTCCGTATCCCCTTGTATATCCTTTGGAGTTGTCACCAAATTCAATTATGGCTCCTTCTTGCTGAACGTAGTTGGTCAATAGATTCTTTTGATGCGTCATGTGTCTTGAGCATCCGTTGTCCACGATCCAAGGGTCCTTTAGCACCTACAAAATAAAAACAAATTCAGGAACCTTTTGGGTTCAGGTTGGGTTCTTAAAGGTTAGTGGATTTTGGGTAGGGGTGTAACGATTCGGTTCGGTTCGGTTTTTTATGTATTTTAGGAACCGAACCAAACACATAGAAATGGTTCGGTTCGGTTCGGATCGATGGATTTTTCAATATCGGAACCGAATCGAACCGAACTGCTTATAAATGGTTTGGTTCGGTTCGGTTCCTCGGTTCATCTTTTTATTTTTATTTTTTTTTTAAATCTTAAATAATGCAAGAATAATAGTTTATAGGATGTCACTCATTATGAACTCACAAGTATAGAATTGTTACTCCTTTTTCTTCATTTGTATATATTAGAATTGATCTGAACTTAAATCTAATATCTAAATCCAACAATATTCTCATATAAGAAAGACAAATATTAAATTAAAAAATAGGATATTGGTTCGGTTCGGTTCGAACCGTTCAAAAATTCTTGAAATCGCGAACCGAACCGAATGTAAACGGTTTCTAAAAAAATAAACTGAACCACACCGCGAAACCGAACCGAACCGCATTTTTCGGTTTGGTTTGGTTCGATCCGATCGGTTTCGCGGTTCGGAGCAAAACCACTTACACCTCTAATTTTGGGACCAAAATCTGTCTGATAACCCTGGTGGTTTCAGATATCCTCTTGCCCTTGTTGTCAGCTGATCTCTCTGCTGAAGTGGGAGTTGCTGGCTTCTTTAACTTCTGAGGTTCAGGTTTCTTCTTCTTCTTCTGCTGAAGCTTAGGGCTTTGTTTTTGGGCAAGTATACTCCATACTGAGCTGGATGTGTCCACTGTGGGTGACCATACTGTTATGCCCATATGACCTTCTTGGTTCCCCTTGAATTGGATCTGGGTGTTTTGGGGCTTGAACCGCGGGTCATCTTCTGGTGGTTGGGCTGAGGTGCTTTCATCTTATGTTTGCTCTTTGTCTGAGGGGTTGAGGATTCAGCATATTGAGTTCCCCATTGGACAAATCTGTCAGCTAGTTGTTTTGAGCTTTTCTGTACAGAATAGTTGCTTTATAAGTAAAATCAAGTCCTTCCTTCGTTGAACATGATCTCTGTGATCTCAACAACTTCTCAATCTTTTCTTTAGCTCCTATGTATTACTTAGTCATTAAGGTTCTCCAAACCTCATCGCTTTTCCTCAGAGCTTCATACTCAGCTCTGGACTGTGTAAGCTTGTCCTTTAGACTGACAATTTCACTCTCTTTCTCAGAGTTGTCCTCGGTTAGAACTGATAGTTATCAGAGAATTTATCTCTTCCTTCTGTCTCAAAATAAGTCCTTCAGACTAAGTAGAGTCATGACTCCTCATCGAAAGTCTCTGATTCTCAGCTCTTAGGAGCTCCAGCTCCTGAAGTGTTCTACTGAACTGATTGCTCATCTGAATCTGTTCTTCCAACATATTATCATATACACGAACCACATCCAGAGGTTCACTAGCAGCAGAGCTTGTGTCGTGTGTGGATGGTGAAGAGGGGCATATATTAAAATTAGAATTTACCTCAGCCTCTTCTCCAACCATAAGACACAGTTTAGTATCTTCTTCAGCTTCGATTGCCATGAACGCTGCCTCATCATCAGATGATTCCATGAATAACTCTTCATCGCTCGTGCAATCGGATAGTTCTCTGGCTATGTAAGCTTGTTGTTGGGATGAGATTCAGTATGATAAGATTTGAATATCCCAAAACCCCTAATTGAATGATGAACCTTATATAATGTAATAGCTTAGTTGAGTTCAACATGTTAGGAAGTCAGTAGGCTAGCTAGAGTTCAGTAGTTGATAGAATTTAGTAGAACATCTGTCGTTCAGCCGAAAGAAATAAGCATCAGGAACTCAGTTGGGAATGTTATAACCCACTGAATCTGCAAAGGATTTCGAGCCACGAACTAAACATCTTAGAAGAATATCAATTTAGTAAAAGGTCCGAAGAATTAGAGGAAATCAACTTAGCATGCTCTTGGAGTTTGAACAAACATCACCTACTCGCTAACCTCGACCAATGAGAAGCCGCCAACACTGTGCATGCTCTGACACAAAGCTTCTTCTTAGAGGGAATCTCTACAGCAACATTCAAAATGAAGATGACAGATTTCCTTATCGTTTTTGACACGTGTCTAAACTCCCTCCAACGGATCTATTCATAAGTCGAGAGTATAAATAGAGAAGAGTCTTCATGCAGAGAAGAACAGCGGGAACCAAAGCATTCAAGCAAACAAACACTCTAGCAAACTCAAAGTCGAACCCAGCGAAGAACTTGCATATAGAGAGATACTTTCTAGTTCTTCGCTCTAGAGATCCATTAGTTCCCTTTTGTCTATTCTAAGCAGTCTTATTGTTATATCATAAGCTTATAAAAACTCAAAGGAGTTCAACTTTCTGAACTGTTCTCATTGTAAGAACTCCTTCATAGTTGGAGAAAATCAAACCCTTATGTTTGAAAT
This sequence comes from Lavandula angustifolia, assembly GCA_028984105.1. NCBI lineage: Eukaryota > Viridiplantae > Streptophyta > Magnoliopsida > Lamiales > Lamiaceae > Lavandula > Lavandula angustifolia. The sequence continues at coordinate 11,506,949 of CM054820.1, forward strand.
TGTAAAGTCACTACGACTATAAGTAGAGTATTTGTCCAGCGCACGGATCAAGTTACTATGACTATAAGTAGAGTATCTGTCCAGTGCATAGATCAACTGAGACTTGCTCATTATAAACAAACAAGAATTGTATATGTCTAGTGCATGGATCAACTGAGACTTGCTCAGTATAAATAAATACAAAAACTCCAGCTTTGTTCAGGAGAGTGCACGTAGGATCCAGCGTATCCGAACAACTTTAATTGCTTGTGTTGATTTATTATTGCATTGATTATTGTTCATATTGCATAAAACTGACTTTTAATCAATCAGCATAAAATGGATTTTCAAATTGAGACGAACATATTTTTGGGCCTACACTTCCGCACACAAAATTTGATACTGAACTATTGTTCACTGGCTGACGTCAGTAGATAGGACTCAGTAGAAGAAAGTTCTGCCCCCGCGATCTAGAAAGCTGATTTGGCCAACTCACTAGTTCAGTAGCAATTTCAATAGTAGTTACTTTTGCGTTTGAGTTTAAATTTGCACTCAGGTGTATTCAACCCCCCCTCCCCGCCCTCTATACCTGAAGGCTCGTCTCTGGACCAACACTTGCCTTTTCTGGTGAACTTGTCTTGCCTAGCTTTCCTTTCGGCTCTTTCAACAACCGTGAGCTCTGGACATTCATATTGATAAGACCTAGTCTTTTTGTAGTCATAACACATTGAGCTTCTACCTTCTTTCCTTGGTGTATCATTCTGTCCAATGGAGGCAGTCTCCGTGTTCCTGCATTCAGGTAGAGATTTAGATTCACATTTCGGATGCGCATTTTCTCTACTACCTTGATTGCTTTTTGAAGCTTCATCTTCATCTTTCTGAGCTTGTCCTTCTCATTTTGGTATTTAACTGAAAGGAGAGCGTATTTCTCAGCTAAGTTTTCAGCTGTTGGGATCGTCATTGAACTTCCAGCTGAATGACTTGTTACTGAGGAACTTGCTCCAAGTGTGCTGACTATTGCCTTATATGCATGATCTATTGGCATTTCAGTATCAGCACTTGGGGTATGCGGAAGATTGAACTCAAACTCCTCTACTTTCAGTCTTGAAAATATATAACCAGGAGTAACAGAGCTTAAGTCAGTTCTTCGCAAACAAGTAGAAAAAGAATATCACTTGGGCCTAGTAAGAGCCCTTAGAATTTTGGTGTTGGTCTCCTTGTTGCTGAATGTTTTACCCAGCTCATTGATGATGTTGATCTGATTCGTGAATCTAACACTGAAATCATCAATTGACTCTCTGGGAATCATGACAAACGCCTCGAGCTTTTGCAACTCCAACTCCAGTTTGTTTTCTTTGATTTATGGAGTTCCTTGGCTCAGCACTGCGAGAACATCCCAAAGCTCCTTTGCAGTTTTGTAGTCGTGCACCCTTCCGAGGTAAGAATCACTAAGCATAGTCAGTATTGCATTACGTGCAACTCGGTCAAGGTTGTGCAGCTTTCTCTCTTCAGGTGTAAAGAGGCTCTTATCCTTGGGAACCTTCTCGCTGGTTCTGGCACCTATTGCTGCCACAGTTGACAAGTTCAACGTTGTCGATCATCGGGACAATAGGTCATTTTTCCACGACGTCAGTTATGCTGTCATGCAGCGACGTTAAGTGCGCCTCCATCGTTACACGCCATACCGCGTAGTTTTCAACTGAAAACATAGGTACCGCCCATATACCTGAAATATCAGACATTTTGAAGAATATGGTATAGGATGCTATGAGGAGATGCAAATGCAGAGAAAACAGTTTTTAGGATCTATTCGAGTAGACCAGTATTTAAGAAAATGATGATCAGAAGAACAACGCTCTAATACCAATTGTTGGTACAGAAACGAGCCTTTAGGTGTGGAGGGGAGGGTGAATACACCTGAGTGTAGATTTCAACTCAAAGGCGAAAGTCAGTGCTACTGAGTATTGCTACTGAACTAGTCAGTTAGCTAAATTAGCTTTCTAGATTGCTTGGGCAGAGCATCCTTCTACTGAGTCCTATCTACTGACTTCAGTCAGTGAACAATAGTTCAATATCAGATATAGTGTGCGGAACTATAGGCCCAAAAATATGTTTGTCTCAGTTCGAAAACACGTTTTATGCTAATTGATTTAAAGTCAGGTTTATGCAATATGAACTGTAATCAATGCAACAATAAATCCACACAAACAATTTTTAAAGTGGTTCGGATACACTAGATCCTACGTCCACTGTCCTGAACAAAGCAGGAGTTCTTGAATTAATTTATACTGAGCAAGTCTCAGTTAATCTATACACTAGACACGTACTATAGTTATAGTCTCAATGACTTGATCTGTGCGCTGGACAGATACTCTACTTATAGTCGTAGTGACTTAACAAGTTAAAACACAATGGTTCGATTTTCTCCAACTATGAAGGAATTATTACAATAAGAACAGTTCAGAAAGCTGAACTCCTTCGAGTTTGTCTAAGCTTATGATACTACAATAAGATCGCTTAGAATAGAGAATGGAAACTAATGAATCTCTAGATTGAAGAACTAAGAAGATCTCTCTGTATGCAAGTTCTTCGTTGGGTTCGACTTTGAGTTCGCTAGAGTGTTTGTTTGCTTGAAAGCTTTGGTTCCCTGTGATATCTTCTCTGCATAAAGATTCTTCTCTATTTATAGCCTCAACTCATAAATAGATCTGTTGGAGGGAGTCTAGACACGTGTTGAAAACGACAAGAAAAATGGTCATCTTCAACTTGAATGTTGCTGTAGAGATTCCCTCTTTTTCAGTTTAGGAAGCAGCTTTTTAGCAGAGCAGGTACAGTGATGGCGGCTTCTCATTGGTCGAGGTTAGCGAGTAGGTGATGTTTGTTCAAACTCCAAGAGCATGCTAAGTTGGCTTCCTCTAATTCCTCGGGCCTTTTACTAAATTGATATTCTTCTAAGATGTTCAGTGTGTGGCTCGAATTTCTTTGCAGATTCAGTGGGTTATAACATTCCTAACTGAGTTCCTGATGTTGATTTCTTCGGCTGAACGACAGATGTTCTACTAAATCCTATCAACTACTGAACTCTAACTAGTCTACTGAGTTCCTAACATGTTGAACTCAACTGAGCTATTACATTATATCAAGTTCATCATTCAGCTAGGGTTTTGGGATCTTCAAATATTATCATACTGAATCTCATCCCAAAAGATATAATTAACCCACTTTTAACAATAGTATTTTTAAATATCCTTAAATGCTTAAAATGCATCTCTATATCTTTAGAAAATACTAATATATCATCAATATAAACTATAATGAACTCACTATAAGGAGTAAAAATGTCATTCTTAATTTTTTGAAATTTAGAAGGTGCATTTTTTAATCCAAATAGCATAACATTTCATTCGAATTGTCCTATTGGGACATTAAAAGCAATTTTACATCTATCAGATTTATCAATTTGAATCTGCTAATATCCTGATTTTAAATCAAATTTTGAAAATATAGCGGAATCATATAATATGTCTAATAAGTCTTTTTATTAGGTATAGGATATCTAATCCATTTTAAAACTTTATTAAGAGGTTTATATTTAATTATTAATCTAGGTACTCATTTTTCTTGTTCACTATGTTTATTAACATAGAAAGCCGTACAAGACCAATGAGATTTTGAATGATTTATTAATCCTTTTTGTAATAAAGATTCAATTTTTTTTTTTTGCATAATTCTAAATATTCATAATTCATCTGACAATGTCTAGCTTTTGTTGGAATTCTTTTTTCATCAAAATCTTCTTCATAAGGAAGAGAAACAATATGCATCTTTCTTTCCCAAAAAGCATTGGGATGCTCATTACAAATTTCTAACGAAAACTGATTTTTAATTAATTCAATTTTATCCTTTAATTTAGGATTTTGAGGTTTTTCTTCAATAGTAATAAAATTCAATTCTTGCTTCAAATAATATAATTGATTTTCTTTTGGAGAGATATAATCATAAATCTCATGTAAAACTTTAGTGAAAGGTTCATAATTGGATTTTAGAAAAATATTATTTCCTTCAAAAGTTCTTATAATTCCTTCTTTGTCTACTCTTTTTAGTAGGTAAATCTTTGTTAAGAAAGGAGTTCCAAGTATAACTTGGTTAGTAATATCTTTAGCAAGTAAAAAACTTGTCTGAATACACTTTTTATTAATACAAAAATTTGCTTTTGGCAATTTATAATTTATTTTTAATTTATTGCCTCCTGCATGGACAATGTATGAGTTGTTTTCTTAAATACCTAGTAGGTATTAATCCTTCTTGTATAAAATTTAAATCAGCTCCACTATCCACAAGAGCTACAAATTCTTTTGAATAATAATTACAATTAAAATAGTGATTTTAGTATACCATTTTTGGGATATAACCATTTCTAATGTAGATAAAAAGTATTCATCTATTTTATTTTCTACTACTTGTTCCAAAAGAGATGTATTAGAATTATCTTCTAATCTAGAAATTCTATAGTCCAAATTCTTATTTTCTTCCCGTAAATATCACATCTCCTCCTTAAGGTTATTAATTTCTATTATTAAGTCATTTGTAGAAGTATGATATTCTTCTATTTTCTAATTTGTTTATAAACTGCAGACACCATATAGGGACCTTCTGGATTTAAATGTTTATTTTTTAATTTTTCATTGTTCTGAGAAGTAATAGGAGTATTCTCCATAAGATCAATTATTCTAGATATTAATTCTTGTTCTTTAATTATCTTTAATAATTCTCTGATATTATTATGTGTCAAAACATTAACATTCAAATCTTGAAATTGTGATAGAATATTGTAAAATTGTTTTCCTTCATCTTCACTATTATTATCTTTTGTACGACAAGATTGTCCTAAAGTACATGGTAAGCATTCTGAATCTAAATCAGATATTATAGATCCATTTTCTAGAACATCCAATTCCCTTTCGGAGTTTTCACTTATAATAGTATTACTAGTATATTCTAATTTGATATCTCGAATTTAATAGTATTTTTGATATTATTATCCAATTTAAGATTATTAATCATTTTCTTAGTCCAACATTCTTTAGCATAGTGATCATATTTGCGACATTTTTTACAAACTACTTCCTCCGTCCCACAATTGTTGTCCCTCTTTCCTTTTCGGGACGTCCCACAATTGTTGTCCCCTTTCCTAAAATAGCAAATTATTACACACACTTTAGTTGATGGCCCCACCATCTTACTCACAACCAACCACTCTCCTAAATTCTCGTGCCCAAAAGAAAGGGGACATGAATTGTGGGTCGGAGGGAGTATTAATTTTCTTTTTTTTCTCATCTCTTTCTTATTCTATCATCTTTTTTCTCATTATTCTTCTCAATTTTCTTTTTAGAAAATTTTCTTTTTTTCTTATGATAGTTTTTATTATCTTTCCAAACCTTTTTAGGTTTGGTAGAAGATGGAATTTTATCCATAGCAAACTGATCACAAAACTGACCCAATTGCTTTTTTCTATTAAATTTTGTAATTTCATTTGTTGATTTAATTTTATCTCATTACAGAGACTTAATCATTCTTGAACACATGTTCCTATTAGTTTTCCATACGAATAATTTTCATATGGAATATTACTATAATTTTGTCTTAAAACTTTTCTTATTCTCTCCACAAATAAGTTAGGAAGTCTATCTATAAATTTGCATTTTCAATGAGTGGTTTACACTCAGGAAGTTTCATTATTCTACTTAGAAAGGTGCTTTTAGACCATCTAAAATCTGCGAGTGTTTTACACCTAAGATTTTGTAGTAGAGTCCCAATATTTTCATTGTTTTCTGTATATCTATCTGTAAAGTGTTCTATAATATTAATTACTATTGTATATACTGCATCTTCTCTTATATTATTTCTTTCTGTTTTTACAGTATTTATGATATTATCTCTATCATCTTGAGATAAATAATTATCCCACCATCCTTTAAGTTGTCTTGTGAAGCCTGATATTATCATTTTTACAATTTATTTATTTGTATTTCCATTAAACTTACAGATAGTATAGTACATTAACATTCTATGTATTGTATTATGAATTTGTTAATTAACAAATCCATCAATATTTCATTCATATATATGGTGATAACTATAACTATTTGATATAATATCATTATGTTCTTCTATTAGAACATCAACTGATGTTGGTCTTGGATAATAGTGTTTTCCTGTTGTTGGGACATTTTATTTATCTATTTGTCATACACTTGTTTATAATCTGGATTATCAACTAATTTTTCCTTTAGTTTTTTTTATCAAGTGTGCTGATTCTTAAATTTTTTAATTTTTCTTCTAATAAATTTTCAAATTCTTTCATAGGTCTTAATTTAAAACCTTTTATTTCTGGTGGTGGTTGTATTGTAGGATTTGCTATTTCTTCAACTCCTTTCCCCTTTGAGAGTTCTATATTTATAACTGTTGGGTTATGAGTCAGTGATTGATTAGATCATCACTTAAAGGGTACTTTGTAGTTCTTGTATTAGGACTTATCTCTTATTTCGGTAATGGGGAAAATCATAGTGATTTATTGCTATGGAATTGAAGATCCCAAAACCTGTCGTGTACCCTTAGTGTGTTGTCTTTCGGACTAGATGATGTAATAGGCTAAACTGTTCTTATTTTCGTTATATGTTTTTGTTTAAGTCCTGTAAGGGATATTTGTTGGTCTGAACTTCAGTAGGAAGTTAAATTTCAAAACCCCACGTCATCAGTATGTAAGAGCTCATGTTCTCAGGTCTCCAGCTGACTCTTATCAGTAGAAGATGTCTCATCAGCTGACCTTTGTGAAGACACTGTATATAGAGCTCAGTACCTTCAGAGTCACCAACTGACTGTTCTCAAAAGAAGACAGTATGATCGTGCCAGATCTATTGTATCCGACAAGAAATGACCCGACTTTTAATCATTCGAAAGTCGTCAGCAGAAGATCATACGAGGATGAGTGAGAGACAACTCAGATGAAGACTGATGTCTGACAAGTCTCACCTACCACAAACCTCGACCAATGAGAAGCATCCAAAGCCTTACCTGCTCTGCAACTAAAGCTGCTCTCATGTACAGTGACCAACTACTCTGCGACACTATTTCGAAACTTATGGCCGTTTTCCTTGGACGTTTGTGACACGTAGCATCGTCTTCTCCAACGGACAAATGCCTAGGTCACGACTATAAATAGAGAAGCCTTTCCGAGCTCAACGCACGGGATATCAAAAAGGGATTACACGCTCAAGAACTCTCTAGCGCATTCAAGAAGATCCAGCGAAGAACTTGCCTAGTTGAAAATATTTAGTTCTTCTCTCTAGATTTTCTTTAGATCTCTCTTCTCTATCTAAGCTCAACTGTTATATCCATAGCTTAGAATCTTCCAAGAAGTTCACTTTCTGTGACTGTTCTTATTGTAAGAACTCCTTCATAGTTGGAGAAAATCCCCTCCCCTTCAAACTTTGGTTTGATTTGTAAAGTCGCTAAGGACTATAACTTAGAAGGATCTGTTCAGCGCACAAATACCATGCTGAGGCTGGCTCAGATTAATCAACAAGACCTCATGTTCAGCAGAACCGTGGACGTAGGATCTTGTGTATCCGAACCACGTTAAAAATTGCTTGTGTTATTTACTGTTTTATTGCATTGTTCTCAAACCGATTTACAAACTCATATTTTGCATAAAACGTATTTAAAAGTGCACAGCCAAAATGGTTTTAGTTTGCGAAAACACGTTTTCAAATCGAGACGAAGTAGCCCTACAGTTATCCGCACAAACTCTCCGTCTGAGGTTTAAACACTGACAAAAGTCAGTAGGACAAACCTAGTAGTTGAGTCTCTCTGACCCGCGATCAGAAGGTTACTATTTGACACTGTTCACCAGTCGCAACCTACAACTCAGCTGTCCTTCGCGTTTGAGAAAAGAAACTTGTACTCAGGTGTATTCATCCCCCCTCTCCCCCCCCCCCCCACTCCACCTGACACTTGTCTCCGGGCCAACAATAACTACTATTTAATACTTCTAATATTTTTTTTACTCTGTCTTGTAAGAAAACTAACTGTTCTCCTAAAACATTAAGATAAAGATTCGTATAATTATTTTGTTCTATTATGTTATTTAATTATTTACAAGTTATTGGTAATGTATCATCTTCCAACAACTTTACAAAGGCTAGAAAATTATGAATTTTTCTCATTCTTTTCAATTTAAAGAGGTTGTTGTGGTGGATATATCTGATTTAAAATATTTTCACTCTTAATTTATAATTTCTTTCAAATACGGAAATATATTGTTCTAGATATGTAGAAAAAAAGCAAGGGACAATTTTATTCTTTTGTTCACAAAATTTATAGAATTCTTCTTGAATATTAATTTTCTCTTCAGAATTAAAATTTTCAAAAAACCACTTTCTAAATGGTTTTCATTTGGATGTATTAATTCTTTTTTTATTATTTATCTTGCATGTGATGCAAGACTAAAATTTATTTTGTTTTCTAAAACCATTATATTGGAAAATTCATTTCTGATTTGGTTATTTCCTCTTCTTTAGTACTATAAGTACTATTTCTTATTCCTTTAACAGTATTGTTTTTATCTATTATTAATTTTTCTTTTTTATCTTCATCAGAAAATTCATCGAATGGTTTTTCTCTTATTTGAGATGTAGAAGCCCCCGGATAGAGTAAAAGATTATTCTATTTTATAATCTAAAGGCGATATATGTGAGTAAATAGATCCGGATCTATCAAATGAATGTCTAGAAGGTAACATTCTTAATTTTTTTATTATCTTCAAATTGTAATGTTATCGTTCCTTCTGTTGTCTAATTTTCTGGAAAATCTATTTCTTCCCGTTTAATTTTTCGTCTAGTAGTAATATTAGATTTACTAAAATTACTTTTAATTGAAATTGTTTCACTTAAAGGTTTATCAACCTTCTTACATTGAGGGTTTAATGTATATAACGGTTTATAATAGACTTTATAACAGATAACTATTACTTTTGTTCCTGATTTATAATTATAACCATGGGTTTTAATATTTAATATTAAAGAATCTAATATATTGATGTTAGATAATGATAATTGCAAATTTGGATATACATCAAAATAAATTGGGTCGTGAGCCAAACTTGTTTGTATTATTCCCATTAGAGATTTTTTTTTTCAATTTAAATTTCTTCCATATCTTAAGGCTGCTATAAAACTTTCTGAAAATCCTTCTAAGGTTAAAGGCTTAAATGCAATTTGCACTAATCCAATGCGTATAAATTTGTGTGAATGTCTATAAGACAATAAATCACTATCATCTAGTAATTTAATAACAATTTCTTCGCCATGTAATGAAATTGTTTCTTCCGTAGTCTTTACTACTTATTTTAATCATTTTTTTCAAAAGTACCTAACTTATATATCATTCTAGGTTCAACTTTTGAAATTGTCCAGTTATTTAGTAATTCTAAATTTTTAGGTAAACAAACTCTTCTTTCATACTGTTCTTAACATTACTATTTCTTTTTACCAAATTCATACTGATAAATTCGTGTGTGATAAATTACATCTTCACAGTATAACTATCCCTCCAGTGGCTCTAATACCACTACGAATAGGACCGGTTCTTGAGAAGAAGATGAATACCGAATCAGGAGGAATAAAACAAAATAATTCTGATTACATAATTGGAATAACCGTCATCATCTTAGAACTTTCATACCAACACATCACACCAACTATCCCTTCAACGGCTTTCAATTACACAGCAAAAAATGGGACGAAACGGTGTGGACAACAGATTTTACAAAGTCCTAAGCATGTCAGTTAACTCAATTAAAACCTCACTTTAGCATCATTTCTTATCATAACATCAGTTTCATCTTTCACAATACTAAACTAGAGTTGTAAGATAATTATATAGTTCAGACATAATTTATCACACAATAGTTTAGCCTATAATGTTAAACATATTTAATATAGTACAAAATTAAATTATCAAATTATATTAACATACTAAATAAAATAAGAAAAGAAAAGAGAAGAAACTTACAATTTAGAAACTACTTGCTCCCTTCTCGAACTGAAAGTTGATGAAGAACAAAGGAAAAATTTAAAATAAAAATTTTATTTATGTTTCGACCCCCTTTCTACAATACAAACATTCCCTCTTATATAGACAAAGTGAGAAAAGAAAAGTCGAATGAAAAGAAACCTACAACCTATTAATACATTAACCTACTAATACAGTAAGTGGACACCTATTATATTCTAGAAAAGCAAATAATTATTGCTAACATGATGACCAATAATTTTGTCAAAAGAAAAAAAATTCTTTTGAGGTGATATTCCCTCATAGCCATCTATCTTCAATTATTTCTGATTGTCTGTCTTGCTTTCATTTCGATCCAGAAGATTCTTCCTTGCTTTTGAAAATTTCGACTAAAGCTTCTTTCATAGTTTCAAAAATAACTTCAATTGAAGCTCCTTCATTCGGATCTTGTGCCTCTTGAAAATCAATATCTTGATTCGCTAAGGACATTGAAACATCTGATTTACTAGACCTTTAAGACATAGTGTCTTCTTTAAATGTTATCAACAAATCTCTTTTAACTTCATCCAAATATTCCTAAATCATTTTTTCCTTGGACATAACCCCAGATTTCAATTTCAATTTTCTTGAGATATGCTCAAATGGAGAAGAATATTCCTTCTTAAGTTTGAGCTTAATCGCTCCTCCATATTTCTCAATACTATTATCAATATGACATATAGTATCGATACCAAAATATGGCCTCATTTTGGGTTCTTTTTTATCATTTTTTTCCCATAATTTAGAATGTGAAACCTTTTAATACAGGGAATCATATCATCAGTATAACCGAATTCTGAGGTTCATTTCCTGATCCAAGGAATTGAGAATTCTGTAAAGAAATATAGGGAATATTTTCATTTCACACATAAACTTTTTCTTGAATTGCAAGAATTTTTGGTGAAATATTCAGCCATTTTTCAATTTTTTCTCTAAAACAATCAAATAAGATTCTTGCCGAGATGCCATAATATTGCAACCATCTAATAAACTATATAGGTATGTCTAAGTTATAAACTTTTGAACAGATTTTAATAAACTATGAATGTTTTCTTTTTGGATTTGCATATAGGAAAACTTTATAGAAAGCATCCTGATAATCCCAGAAATTATATTTAAAGGGAGTTTTATTATTTAAATAACATAATTCTTTTTATCTATATGAGGATATTCCCCATTCTTCCATATATATAATCTTTTTATGACAATTTTAGAGAAGTTATAAACTTTTTTCTGTCTAGTTGCAAAATGCTGGATTTCACATCCATTATTAATAAGTATATTTTCATAATATTATCGAAACTTATAAGTCTGAGTTGCATATGATGCATTTTCAAAATACCTTTCCATAATGCTCCATGGATTGTTCTTCCATTCCAAATTTTTTTCCTCTAACATTTAAAGAAGACACTATGTTTTAAAGGTCTAGTAAATCAGATGTTTCAATGTCCTTAGCGAATCAAGATATTGATTTTCAAGAGGCACAAGATCCGAATGAAGGAGCTTCAATTGAAGTTATTTTTGAAGCTATGAAAGAAGCTTTAGTCGAAATTTTCAAAAGCAAGGAAGAATCTTCTGGATCGAAATGAAAGCAAGACAGACAATCAGAAATAATTGAAGATAGATGGCTATGAGGGAATATCACCTCAAAAGAATTTTTTTTCTTTTGACAAAATTATTTGTCATCTTGTTAGCAATAATTATTTGCTTTTCTAGAATGTAATAGGTGTCCACTTACTGTATTAGTAGATTACTGTATTAATAGGTTGTAGGTTTCTTTTCATTCGACTTTTCTTTTCTCACTTTGTCTATATAAGAGGGAATGTTTGTATTGTAGATAGGGGTCGAAACATAAATAAAATTTTTGTTTTAAATTTTTCCTTTGTTCTTCATCAACTTTCAGTTCGAGAAGGGAGCAAGTAGTTTCTAAATTGTAAGTTTCTTCTCTTTTCTTTTCTTATTTTATTTAGTTTGTTAATATAATTTGATAATTTAATTTAGTACTATATTAAATATGTTTAGCCTTATAGGTTAAACTCTTGTGTGTGAAATTATGTATTAACTATATAATTATCTTACAACTCTCGTTCAGTATTGCGAAAGATGAAATTGATGTTATGATAAGAAATGATGCTAAAGTGAGGTTTTAATTGAAATAACGCTTTGTTAGATCTATTGTCCACACTGTTTCGTCCCATTTTTGGCTGTGTAATTGAAAGTCGTTTGAGGGATAGTTACTGTGATATGTTGAGCTAAAAGTTCTAAGCTGATGACGGTTATTCCAATTATGCAATTAAAATTATTTTATTTTATTCCTCCTGATTTGGTATTCATCTTCTTCTCAAGCACTGATCATGTCCGTAGTGGATCTTAACAATCTAAGTAAGGTAATAGTATAAGATAAAATACTAATAAAGACACCATAAAAATATATATTCCAAATATATAAAAAATAATCTAATTATCCTAAATTATCAAATATAATCTTAAATTTTAATTTTAATTTAAAAATTTAATAAAAACGTGTCGATCGGTCGGGCACCAATTCAGCGTTGGTCTGACCGGTCGGACACAATTTGGGTATCAAAAAATAGAAAATCGACGATTTTGAACGTTTTTTGAGTAAAGATCAAGCAATCCAACCAATGTAAAAATATTTCCACTACACCCAACATATATATTCGTTAAAAACACAATTTAAACATACATTCATACATCAATTTAAAGATCTACTAAGTAATTTACTAATAAAGATTTAAAAAGAAAAATACTAACCTCTTCCATGTTTTCCGACTGATTGGACGAAAATATATTGCCGGATAGCCGTACCGACCGATCAGACCGAGAAAGTGCACATGTGTGTGTTTCTATTACCTTTGTGCGTGTGTGTTTTCTACTATGTGTGCGGGGGGTCCAATAGAGATGTGTGGAGAAAATTTTAAAAAGATAATAATAATAATAATAAAATAAAAAAATTTGTATCCTATCGATCGGACAAACCTAATGTGCTGATCGATAGGACACATATTTTTTCATTTTATTTTTTTCAAATGATTTTTAAAGTGTCCGATCAATTGACACATTTTATAATTTTTTTTGCAATCATACGAACTGACTGTTTTCAAATGACAAAAGTAAAAATAAAAATATTTTTTATATAATTGTATAATTTTATACTTGTTATAATGAATATGAGTAGAATTGTATAATTCCACTATTAATATTATACATACTGACAGGATACTGAGGAACTAAACCCATTAAGCAAGTATGCAACGAATAAACCAGATTTGGCAGAGATATCGCCAGCCTACCCTCTCCTCCATCGTGGTTTAATCCGCTTCTGCGAATCTGCAATTCAGCAAAAAACAATCATTACACTACATGGTACTTTCAATTTGGGCCAGCTAGCAGGGATCAATTGACGGATTCAACCTTGGCTGTTGGAAGTTTTGGATCTGGAAGTCGCATTTTTGGAACCAATCCGGATTTCTGACCCAAAATTGGTGGACTACTTGGTGGTCCACCAATCACACAATGCCACGCGTGCATTGATGAATCATGTTATCAATAAAAAAATATTTAAATTATAAAAAAGTGATCCATCAATGCATGCGTGACGCTACGTAATTGGTAATAGCCTACCAATTTTGGATCAGATGATCTTTTGCCTTTTGGAACTTACCAAACAAAAACTTTTAAATATTAAAAATAAAACATTTAATTATAAAGACAAATGTTTTAAAAAAAAGTTCAAGAATTGATACGTAACACAAGTATAAACTTTCAAGAGCCAAAGATAGTGAACTAGCATTACATCCGCTCACGAAATCTTTCAATTTTTTATTTTATTATGTTCAACTCTATGTATTCCTCTATCCGTAGAGTACATTGAATGTACCAAATGACTATAACAAAGTTTCTCTTATTCGTATTAACAGTTACTCTAAGATGAATGTTTTATGTGGTGCTAATGATTTAATAACTATTTTTGTAGCTCCAGAATATTTCAGTTTATGCTCCTACCTATTATATGAAAAAAATCAAGAAAGATGTACAGTTTAATAAAGCTACTACGAAATATTTACTCATGATGGGTGGAGCATAGCTCTTCTATTCTGGTTCATGACATGGTCCTTACTCTTAGACATTAAAAGGGGTTTTGAAAAGTTAAAGAAGTTGAGAAGAAAATGCCGGACTAAAACTTACCCAAGCTCAGAGAGCTTCAAATGAGCTTCCGCATAGTCTTCAAAGAAGGCGTCCTCATCCTAGTCCAAGTGTGAATATTTCAGATCACTTTAGAATTATAAATGATGAACGGAACATAAACAAATATGTTAAATGTAGCAGATCATCTTACTGCAGCATATTTTTCGACATAGGAACGGAAGACAGAATCATCTAGCAAAGCTTTGTCCGATGGCAGCTGGATGAGACCTTCTTTCTCCCCACTAAGAAGTTCTCTACATTCAACAAGTCATAAGAGCAGAGTTTAACTTCAAGGCTGAGCTAATTAACCTCTGACTGGTTCAATGTAGTAAACGATAGCCAATTAGAGAACCAAAAATCTAGACTATAGAGCTTACTTGAAGTAAGAGTTGTCAAATATAAGGGGATTAGAAGTCCATGGCCCTTCAAAACCCGACCTCTCCTTGTGGCACCTACCCTGAAAAACTCCCAACATATTTTCAGAATCAGAAGAAGCACAAACACAGAAGAGTTATTAGCCAAAGATCTTAGTAGATTACTAGTGTGTGTCCACCGGATAGAGCAACAATGTCTTTATCACTCAATCCCATGTGCCCGAAAACTTCCCTCAAATGATCCGTGCCTGAAGAATTTGATGAGATTCTACTATTTAGCCCGGTAACCAATACATTCTAAAAGCTTTATCTGCAAATTTCATGTACAAAACACTGAGGCAGATAACGCATTACCTTTCGTGGCATCAGGCAAGCGGCCTTCTGGTGGTGATTCTTTTTTGTCCTGAAAGCAGGATAATTCTTCAGTCATACCTTGAGATTAACAATTTATTCAATTTTCATTTTTTCAGCCACAATGGGCCATTCATGATACACAAATTCATTATGCAAGCAGACTTCTCAAAGAGAGACTATAAAATGAAATACTGTTGTGCACTATATTTAGGTTTTATTTTAGTCTAGAATATGGCAAGGCTAACCGGTCTTCCAGGATGGAAAGGAATATCAGGCCCTCCAGTTATTTCAACAGCAACAACACCAGCCAGCTGCATTAAGTGTGCACGATGTCTTTTTAGGTGAAGAACCATGATTAAGATATTTAGATGACTGAAGATGCTAATGCTTCACAAGGTCACATACTTGGTAAAAATCAGCATAGCTAAGAATAGGGAATTGCTCCTTGATTGGCTCCAACAGCCTAACAGCAATGTCGAGGCCGTTGTTAGCTCCATGAGCAAGCTCTTCAGTGTTCCTAATCGTCCCAAACGGCCCTCCTGTTTTTGATTTCCAATCATATGTTCCAGCTGAGTGCCATCTGGAAGACCGCATAATCAAACAATCCATCGTCAAGACTCAAGACCACTACTTCAATAATTGTAGAATACTTACGTGCTTACTTAAGAGAAAAGTATATGTATAGTTTAACATGTGGTTGATTTTAATAATCTCATAAGATGACTAGACGAGTAAGCAAATCGCCAATCGAAAGTCTGATCTATATCCGCCGAGCTAAAAGAGACTCATTAGCACTAATGCCCTAGCTAGAAACACCAATTGGAAATACCTCAACCAGAGTTTAATTAGAAACAGAGAAGTCAGCATCGCAATTAATTGGAAGCAAATATGCACAACAACCAGCGGAGTGACACACACACATCAATTTGTCTAAGCAAATATATCTACTGTATATTTGTATGTAGAAACTCATCTGGTCAGAATCTAATCATCTATGGAACTCTCAACTGAGTGTGCACAAATTAAAAGGCGTTTAACTAATCGACATAATGACAGTAGAAACACACGCTCATGAATGGCATGCTGAATCAGCCGATCATAGCTGAAAAAGCGCAAAGCGAAGAAGTGGCGAAAGCAGTTCGAGAAAATGGATTAATGTATCTTACGCTAAACGCAGCACGATCGGAGCGCATTTCTTCTCGGCGATCAAACCTCTGAGTTTCTTCTTGCATTTCTCAACCGCGGCCTGATACTCCTCTCTCACCGCCGGATACTTCTTCGCCATCGTCGCAATCCAGCAAAACTCCGTTGACCTGAAGAGAAGCTAGAAACGCATGTAACTCAACTGGAGGATGGTAGGAGCGTATCAGTATATGTAGGGAGCGAGATGAACGAGAAACTTCCGTCGAGTTCCACAGATTTCCAGATTTCCAAATGCTGACGTGGCGGGCCATCTTTTTCGTCTGATTGGTAACCTAGTGGGGCCACACTTTTAAAAATATGAGTACGTGTTGTTTTATGACATAAGAACGCTCAATAAATTAAAAATCTATTTAAGATAATATATTTTTTTTGGATTCTCACTCGTGCCAGATTAAAAAATTATTAAATTCGATAAGATAATAGATAATTTTCTGAAAACATCAATATAAATATATAGTCTCATAAATTAATAATTATTAAAAATTACTAATAACATCAAGACATATTTGTGAAATACTATGATGTTAACTGTTTATTTTTAAAATTTAAATCTAATAGAATATCATATATATAATTTTTTATTAATATTGTCGGGGCTGAGATATTTTATTATTTAAAAAAAATAAAGCACCTACTTTAATTCGAACCTCCAATTTTGACGAATTAGTGCACGGAATTTTGATTTTTTGCAATTTTGAAGGTGCTCGGTGTTGAGATTTTGTATACTGGATGTAAATTTTATGCTTGTATACAATGTGTTTTTCCTTTCCATTGTTTTATTCTCCTATTTGATATATATATATATATATATATATATATATATATTTGCACATGTTTAATCCATCTTCTATAAGAGTTAGATTATGTAGTGTATTGTAGATCACAAAAAACTACTCAATTGGTTGAACTAATAAGATATAAACAATTATCACAACTCAAGACAACTTTAGAATAAGTTGTTGGTTTAAGCTACAGTTTAGATAAGAAGTGGCTTATCTTGGCTGCTTGTCTATACTAGTTCATTGAAGTGGTATATTGACGGATCACAGTGTGATATGTTCTCCTGACTGACCTTAGTGGAGAATCAAAGATCTTGGCTGATCTTAAGTTTGGTAAGACTTAAGCTAAATGCATTTGATTAGCTATCACTTTAACCTACTATGGTGAACGTCATCGCGACCGGATCTACGTATCTTGGGTGTTAGTAGTTATTTGTGACTCGTGTTGGTTATTTATCTATTGCAATCGTATCCTTATAAAATGGGTTGATAATAATATTCTCTAAGGAACTCGTAAGGATTAGTACATTAAATCCGGCTGGTTGATTAAGTTCAGGTGTATTAATAAGGTCGAGTTGTACTACTCATGAATATAATAAGATGTTAATTAATTTAAGCTGCCAGTGGACTTAATTAATTGACAGATATTTCTATCTTAAATACGGCCCATGCTCAAATTAGGAAAAAGAGGTAAGTCAGTACGAATTCTCTAGTGGAATGAATCTGTGTTTATTAATTAATTTTGCTTTGGATTGAGCAATGATAATTAATTGATTTGAGACCCGACTTTATTTCTTGTATTGGATCCCTGGTCCGACCCAATTAGTTGTCTAGTTATTTATTGTCTCTTAAAAATTATTATTAATAGAATAATGTATTTTACATTATTTTATAATATTATTTATCTGGAATTAATTATTTGAGCCAATTAATTGATAAATAAAAGTAACCAACATATTAATTTATTATATTATGGATCAATTGATGTCGAGATTCATTATAAGTATAATTAAGTTAATGAAATACAAATATTAATATAATATACTCCCTCCGTTCCACTTCATTAATCCACTTTCTTTTCGGCACGGGGATTAAGAAAATTGTTTGTTGTGTGTAAAATAGATAAAGTAGTGGGGTCCACTTGAATATATTATAGTATTATTTTAAGTTAAAAAAGGAAAGTGGACTAATAGAGTGGAACGACCCAAAAGGAAAAGTGGACTAATGGAGTGAAACAGAAGGAGTAATTTTTTGAAGCCTATATATATTAGTATTCCGTCTCACATACGGATACACACATACATACTCACAAACGCATTGTTTGATTTTTCTTCAGTTCTCTGACTACGCGGAAGAAGAAAATGGCCAAAACACAGATCAAATTCTAAACGGGTGCAAGTATAACTCAATCATTCATGCAGATCCTCAATTTTTCCAAGCTGTTGAAAAAAAAAATTAAAAAGACGTCATTTTGCTGATTTGGACTCACACATGCAAGACTTACATATCTTAAAGCAAAACGACATAATTTTGATGACATGTCATATAGATTGTCACCTCATTAATATAGAACAACGACACTAATGAAATTTTAAGTTTATGTGCAAATTTAAATGAAATTCTAAGTTTATGTATTTACAAGATAAAAAAGTTTCAGCCTTTTGATTCGATGCTGACTGGATTGTCATGTGTGCAAACACGTCACGCCGGAAAAATGTCATGTCAGCTTTGATTTCGCCTGTTTTTCAATCCATGTGCAATTTCGAACAAATTGTAAGTTCATGTATTTATAAGCAGATTTTAAAGTTCACGTGCAAAACAAAAATTTGATAAAAGTTTGTGTATTTTGAGGTAAATAACTTATAAATAAAAGAAAGATCCGTATAAATGAGAAAAACATGTAAACAAACCGTAAATGTCCAACTCAATACTTCACCGTCTCGAAAAGTTGTGGATCAAATCATACCTTCAATTAAAAAAATGATAAAATTCGTACATTCATTTACCATAATTTTAAATTCGTATTAAAATCATAAATTAATTATATTTTATGCTTTATTTCACCAACGTTCAATTCAGACCTAAAAAAATTACTCCGATTGTGTAGAGGAAAAGTAATCCACAGGAAAATATTTACCAATTTATTATCTAATTTACGAATTTTAAAACTTATTTAAAACCGAGAAGTATTCTGAGTACAATTTACATGGAAAAATAGGCTAACTTCGGTACATACGTTTACTTTCATCCCAATTGAAAGCCCCCAAATCGACCGCCACGCGAACGCCGGCGAAAACCGCTTATCCGCCGTTGCGGCGATAGAAACAGCCACCAATTGAAACGTTCTGGTCATTTGGTTGAAGTTATGGCGTGTTCGGCGCAACCTGGACGGTATTCCGTTGTCTAATGGCAAATCTTCTCTTGCCAGTCTTCGCCGTTTTTGTGGTATCGTTCCCGTTTACTTTTCAGTTTACGTGAATTTGATTATTATTAGGTGCTCCGAATACTGTTTGGTGTTTTGGTATTTTTGCACTATCTGTACTTCTTAACAAACTAAATTCTATAGTAGCAATTTCTGGAACAAATTTGTTGTATTATTCGTTTTGTGCTTGTTTTGATCGTCAGTGCAACTTTATCTATGCGCAGGCTGATTATCATACTTAAAATACAATGTTCTTACACTTAAGGAACCCGATGTTCTTACACTTAAGGAACCCCGTGAATAAGATATATAGATTGGTGTATAACAATCCAGGATACACTGTTTAATGCGATGCATCTGTCATTTGTTTACACGTAGAATCCTAAAAAACACACTTTTTCGAGATAAATTCAGCAAAAGAAAAAAAAAAAAAAGAGCAACACAAGTTTATTGAGATGGCAAAATGAAATTTAAGTGATCTTTTACGTAAAGCATGAGCAGGGAAAAACATATGCTACAAAATTTAAGAGATGACCAGATATTTCTCATCCTGCAAGGCCTAGAAACCATTTTGTCTCCAAAACTTATAACCCAACAAATCAATATTGAATAGTTTCTAAAATTTCAAATCACTGAGATACTCCGAGCCACTTCGTGAAGACTTCGAATTCGGTGTAATCACTGTCGGAGATCATGGTCTTATACCAGCCTCTGCTGGCGCTCTTGATTGCTCCCGCCTCCTCCTATCAGAAACAAAATAAGCAAAAACATGGAGTTCAAGAATTCGACGTTACCCGGAAAAAATAAGAACTACTACTAATTATGAAGAAGAGTAATCAAAATTTGCATAGAGCTTTCTATCACCATTTTAGTAAGGTATATAATGATCAAAAGGCTTGATTTTGAAGTACATAGCTAGACTTTCAAATTATATACGAGAAGTTTAAGATTATTCAATTTCAAGAACTATAGTACCAATTAAACAAACCCAAACCAACCGAATATATGTTGCACATGTAGAACTGCAAACAAGACTACGAACGCAAATCGCGAAAAATATTGAAGAATGAAATTAGGAATTCCAAAGTAACAAGATGTCCACACACATGCATATCCAGAGCGTGGAAGATAAAATCAATAAGCAAATGACAGACTAAATCGAGGAATGGCTAATAGAATGATAAACAATGGGAGAAATTGAAGTATTAACGAAATAGTAAGGCACAGAGACAACGGTACCTTAGTGATCGATTTCCTCTTCTTTTCAAGCTTCTCTTGCTTGGCCTTAACCCTCTGGGCTTCAGCCAGAAGGGCCATTCTCTTTGCAGCCTTGGCGTACGGATTGAGCTTCAACATCACATTTAGATTCTTAAGTGGATTCTTCTTCAATGGCGCTCTCTTAACTTCCTTCTTGATAGGTTTCACAACGGACTGCAACTCATCAGAGTTGATAATTCTAGCAAGATCAGCATTCACCATCTTAGCTCTTGGAAGAACATAACCACTCTTCTTCTCGGAAGGCTTATCGAAGGAGCCATAAATCTCATCAAGCTTCTCAAAAGCAGATTTGGTCCACACAATAAACCTACCGAGATGGCCTCCGGGAGCCAGCTTGAGTAGATTGAGGCGAGAAACATGTGCAACCTCCACACCAGGGATGTTGCGGAATGCCTTCGCCAACTTCGATCCTTCGGTTCCGTACACAACGAGCGGTCCTTTCCTCGAAATGTAGCGGCGATTGCGCATTTTCCCCTTTCCAGCACGGATAGCTTGGCTATCCTTGGCCTTCACCGCGTCGGGCAAAGCTCCGATCTGACCCAGGATTTTCAGAGCAGCGTTGGTTTTCTCTACAGACTCAGCAGAATCAGATACGACAAGAGGCAATTCAGGAACCTCCTCGATCTTGTGACCACGAGCAAGCACCAGAGAAGGAACAGCAGAAGCGGCGATCGCCGAAACGAGGGCGTGGCGCTTCTGAGTGACATTCACAGCTCTGTGCCAGCGGCGCCAGATCTTAGTCGGAGCGAACATTCTTCCGCCACGACACATGTTACCGAAGGCTCCCTGCCCGGCGCGGTGGGTACCACCGCCGGGAACACGGGGGATACGCGAAACGGCACGTCCGGTACCCCAGGACTCGGCGGAAGTCTGGTGACCGGCACGCTTCGAAACGGCGTAGGGCTGCCGTGCGTTGTTGGATATCTGACCGTGCACGAAGGTGACAATGTCGGGGCGGATCGCGGCCTTCATTACATCTGGAAGAGGCACGCTGTTGGCGGCGGATCCTCCGTCGGTGGCCATGTCGTTCTCCAACGACTGGACGGAGACGAGAGGACGGGCGGCGGCGGCCATTTTCCAGGGGCAGGTGCGTGAAGCCGAGGAGCTAGGGTTTTGAGGTGAGTGACAAAATTAGGTTTGCAGAGAAAATGATAAATATACTGTTTACGCTGAGGCCCTTTAGAATGGGCTTTTGGGCTTAAGCCCACCCAGGATGTATTTTCGGGTAAGGCCTGCCAAGTTTGAGCTTAGGCAGAGCAGATTCTCTGAGCACAATAAGCATATATTGGGTTGGAAAGGAAATGGCAGGAGAAAAAAAAAAGAAAAATTTAAGAGTCCAGAAATTTAGTGTTGTAGTTTATGATTTAATAGGTGTAGAAATCGAAACATAAGATTGGACTGGATTCTCAGGTTTAGCAGAACGTTTATCCATTAGTGCCGGACTAAATTATTCTAGTCTACCCATTAATAGAATCTTTGACAAGATTTGGAGACACGATTACCAATTTTCCTAAGGTTTGTAGCATATAAAAATTGTAAATTCTTCCCACGTGGCTTTCTAAATAAAAATAGGGCTAATACAGATCATGATTGAATTGATTAGTTTTAGAATAAAATAAGTAAAAGTACGTTGTCTGGGTCGGAATGAAGTCTACCATAAACGATATATGCAAATGAAAAATTCCACACTGTATATTTGGAATATTGGAACCAGTCTGTCTTCACCGGAGGAGGCCAATTTTGCAAAGACCGTCCTTTTTGCTCCCCAGTAGTTATTCTGTCATTCTCAGACATCCTTATCATGGGGAACATCTGGTAATAATATACCTTAGGAAAGTTGAACCACACCAAGTCTTTATAGTGGTCAATATTTCATTAATCCCCCCCTCTCTCACACATATTATTGTGTCCGGTGTCCACGTGTACATCTTTGCCCATGCATATATAAATAGTAGAGTTTTGTAGATTAATATGCACAGAGCTTGTACTTATAAACTGCAAAATCTTTGTCCCAAGGCAAGGTACATATGCTAGCTTTTAAATTATTGTTTGATAAAACTATTATTTATATATATAATGTTGTATATACATTGTCTTGTGAGTTTTCAGCAGACATAGCAAAATGGGAATTGCAGTAGAATCGAGCAAGAGCAGGAAGCAGATGATAGAAGTTCCTCCAAGAAGGGGTGGGGTTAAAATCAAGATTTTCCATCACATTGTGGATACTTTAGGAGAAGTAGCCTCCAAAATGAGAGTTTGGCTACGACGCAGGATAGGGATTGAGAGGACAATGCCGTCACAGCAGATAAACTAGCAAACTTTACGAGAAAAATTCATAATCCCTACTTGTTATGTGCTTGGGTGAACCCCATTTAAATATAGTAGCTTAACCGATCTTTTTGCTTCCACTTCTCGCAAAAGTAGAGAGAATTTTCTGTTATATAACGCCGGTCTTGATCGGCATGGGTGGCGTGAATGGTCGTAAAAATGGAAATAAATTGAACAAGGAAAATGTAGAAATGGTATTTATCGACATGGAGATATAAAACATCATTAAGATTTAATGCTAGGGTTTGAACTTTACTTTGTGATAGTTGACTATTGTAGCTTTCTAAAATTAAGACATTCTAGTTGTTTGGAGTTTGGACCACCTGCGCATATGTTTATCCAAGTTGATTAGACTGATTGTGTTTTAGTGTCTAATTCATTCATACAATACTTAAGCACTAAACTTGCTATTTTTAGACTCGTTCATGACTTAACTGAATTTAGACTATTATTAAACCTTTCATAATCACACGTGAAATAATACAGTGATTAGAAGTATTGGATCATTGAGATGATGGATAATTATAGGCGGTCAATTAGATTAGCACATGCCTATCTTAATTAGTGGATTCTGGGTCCCCATTTATCGGGTACTGTACTTGTGCGTGGGTTCCCAACCAACACTAATAATGGATTAAACTAATTTTGTACTTTCACCGACGAATCACGACCTCAAATCACAAGAATGAAATACATATTCTGTGAAAGAGACTCTGAAATTTACCGTAACACTAATTCTGACGAAACACAATAGATGTAAAATTTAGGAACTCTTAACAATTCCATGATCACGTTGGACACTTGGATTTAAAATCTTCCACCTAGGTTAGCATTTTAAAAAAAAACTTAAGTTATAATTCAAATCATTAAGTATAAATCAACGGTCAATCCAATTTGTTTGGACCAAAAGTCAAGATTAGTGTTGGAACCGGTCAAAGGTTCAAGACATAGAGGAGTCAAAACATCTAATTTTAGTTTTATGAATATTAATAGTCTAATTTATTTATACAGTTCGAGTTGGTATTTGTAAGTCTTACATAATGTATTTGTATATAATCATTTGTCACGTATACATAACCAGAAACATTGTCATATGAAAACGAATAAATTGATACTCTTCATCCTATGTATTTTTAGATAAATTGGATAAAGTTCATATGTGAACGACATCCTATATAGTTATATGCTATCTTATTATACTCAAAGCAAAGATGCACAGTACGGCCTATTTAATGGCGGACAAAGGAATTTTCTACTATGTTTTCTGTAGGCAAATATGACAAATTTGATGGGGGAACAAAACTCATTTTGATTTAATCTTCAGGTTAAATCTGTCTCCCACGTCCAAATTGCTCCGGACACGTAATTTTTCATTCGACTTTATGGTCAACCAAATGTTTATTTGTAGGAACAAATATTCTTCGAAATTCAACTCCAGCTCTGACAAGAATGTGGCGGAGCGCAACCGTTTTGCGCGAGACTTCATAATTAGTTGATGAAATTTAATACGTGGTAATATACACTTGTCCATCTCCTTATATAAATACAACTTTAGCCATTCATTAACTAAATACAAAAATAGTTAAGCAAAGTTGTTTTTGTATCAGAAATCATTCATTTGACATTTTTTTCGTTAAATTTGTTAGAGGGCCGATGGGCGGCCAATGGAACTGATGTAAATGAGATTCAGAGAATGAAGAACTCGTAGAAGATGAATTCCAGATCTCGTCGGAAGAATCTAGAGATCGGAACTGAAATTTTATTATATGAAAACTGATCTAAGTTGAGGTACAGACTGGTGTTTATATAGCTCAGTTCATAAACTAACTAACAAACCGCTAGAGAAACGTAATACTATCAAACACGATTTTATTAATGAAGCGTTGCTATGCGACCATTAGACCCTCCATGCTGGCATTTGATCCAACGGCTGAAAGATTAACTGCCTTAACCGCAACTGCTTCTCTTCTTCTTTAACTGCCTTGATTCTCTCTTCCTTTCTAACTTCATAACAGCTTCAAACACTCAACAAACCGATCATCAATGATCAAATCTCAACAGCCCCCCTCAAGATGGAGGCTGTGAAGATCCACAAGCCCCATCTTGGATAGAAGGGTGCGAAACCGAGGACCAGCTAGTACCTTTGTAAACACATCTGCAATTTGCTGACTTGTATGGATTCCAGTAGGTAGAATAAGACCTTCCTTGAAACGATCGCGAACTATATGGCAATCAAGCTCCAAGTGCTTTGTTCGCTCATGAAACACTTGATTCCTTGAGATATGAAGAGCAGCTTCATTATCACAATGAAGGGAAATTGGAGTAGAAACTGTGACATTCAATTCTTGTAGCAGATAGGTGATCCATAGAATTTCCTGAACAGTAGAGCTTAAAGCCCTATATTCAGCCTCAGCTGTGGAAGCAGAGACTGTTTCTTGTTTCTTACACCTCCAAGAAATCAAAGAAGACCCTAAATAAATGCAGAAACTAGTGAGAGATCTTCTAGTTGTGGGGCAGGAACCCCAATCAGCATCAGCATATGCACTCAAAACATGAGATGAACTATCAGCAGAGAAAAATAATCCCATGGAAGGGCACCCTTTCAAATAACGAATGACATGTAAAGCAGCATTCCAATGATTCTCCCGGGGAGAAGAAACAAATTGACTCAATTGTTGAGTGACATGAGTCAGATCTGGCCTGGTTAAATTCAAATATAGAAGTTTCCCTACTAGTCTTCTATATCTATCCGGTTCAGACATTAAGGGAGAAGATGTGACAGATAGATCAACTCCCTGAGGAAATGGAGTAGAAACTGGATTACAACCAAGAAGTCTAGCACTATCTATGACATCAAGAGCATACTTTCTTTGATTTAGGTATAAACCTTGATCTCCTCTAGCTAACTCCATGCCCAAGAAATACCTTGCCACACCCAAGTCCTTGATAGAGAATTTGGCATGCAGAAAATCTTTCAAAGCAGATATTAAACTCAAGTTTGGACTGACTATCAATATATCATCCACATAGACCAGTAAAGCCATAAACGAATTACCACTTCCCAAAGTGAAGAGACAATGATCATGAGGACACTGCACAAAACCATAAGACAGTAGTGCCTTACACAGTTCAGCATTTCACTCTCTGGAAGCTTGTTTGAGCCCATACAAACTTTTGATCAATCTACAAACCTTGCCAGCAAGTGCTTTGCTATAGCCTTCAGGGGGTAGCATATAGATCTCATCTGTAAGGATCCAATGAAGAAAAACATTATTTATATCCACTTGATGTAAATGCCAATTAAAAGATGCAGCTAAGGCAAGCAATAGTCTAATTGTAACATGTTTT
Organism: Lavandula angustifolia; assembly: GCA_028984105.1. NCBI lineage: Eukaryota > Viridiplantae > Streptophyta > Magnoliopsida > Lamiales > Lamiaceae > Lavandula > Lavandula angustifolia. The sequence continues at coordinate 11,533,333 of CM054820.1, forward strand.
GCTACTGGTGAAAACACTTCAGCATAATCAATGTCATATTCATGTTTATACCCTTTAGCCACCAATCTTGCTTTAAACCTTTCCACAGAACCATCTGCCTTCAATTTTACCTTATAAACCCATCTTGACCCATTGCATTTTTACCTCGGGTGAAGATCAACAAGTTCCCATGTATTATTTTCCTCCAAAGCACTCAGCTCAGTCTGCATAGCTGTGTCCCATTCAACATACTTGCTAGCCTCCTTGTATGTAGAAGGCTCACTACAACAAAAACGCTGATAGACAACGGTATCGCGTTGTCGTAGGTTTTCGTTAATAGACAACGGTTTTTAACCGTTGTCTTTGCGTCCGTTGTCGTTTGATCTTTCGACAGCGGTTTAAAGTCGTTGTCGTTTCATTTTTCTACACGTTGTCGTATGCATTTTAGACAACGATTTTAAACCGTTGTCGTATCGTTTTTTTTTTCGTTCACTTTTTTCAACTGTTGTAGTAGGTATTTTCGACAACGGTTTGTAACTGTTGTCGTTCCGTTATTTTAACCGTTGTCAAAGGTACAATTTACAATTTACCACCATCAATAAAACTAATAAAATCCTGCAATATTTCCATAAAATACTTATCAAGAAATTCCGTATTGTAATAATAATTTATTGTTCTATGACTAAAATCTCAAATACGTACAAACTATAACAAAGCTAGTTCATTACAAAACAAACTACCCATTCTTCGACAACAATTGGAAAATTTATCAAGAACCAAGGGTCGGGAGGAAATCTCCAAATCACAAGCTCAATCAGCTGAGCCCTAAAAACTAGAACAAAAATGCATGCAACTAAAGTAGAGAAAGAATGGTAGCATGCCTATATACGTTACAACAACAACATCCATTACGCTGCTGGACGCGTATATGCACATACTCTTTAGACCCTGCACCCGAGTTCTCAGCATTTGTCTCGGCAAAAGGATCTCGTACCACCACAAAACAACAATCAGCCCAATGAACAGAAAAGAAGTTGTTTATGCAAATCACTCCACTTACCAAAGGAACCGGGGATTTGAACTTCAAAATCAGACATGAAACTTGGCTAAACCGCCGCACTGTAACATTATTTATTTAACCACCACAAAAATTGAGCTTCTTCATTACTTTCCCATAAGCCAAAGGAACAATACCAGGTTTTCTTAGCTGTCTTTTTGCCTTCTTAGACTGCAATAACATTATATGTTCAATTAGTACATACTAACAACTCAAGATCCATCTGGAAACATCATCAACACAGAAAAATAAAGTAGAAGAAATAATGATTTCCACATAAGAAAGAAAGCTATATACACTTTAAGTATAAGGAAAAGTAAATAGAACAGCATTTGATCAGATAAACAGCTTGGTTTTATAAAATGTCCAATCCTTTTATGAGTCGTAGATATGAAGTGAAATCAGACAGAAAGAAAGAAGAAACCAAAAGGTAATCAATATGTGTCAATTCAAAAGGATAGATAATTACAACTTGCCAAGACAGTATATACATGAAGTACAGTTAGTATAATAGGTTTCGATATGAAAGTGGCAACGAAAGTCAGACTCGAAAGTTGCATAATTGCATTTAACAATTAACTTATTACATAAAGTGGAGACACTAAAAAAGTTTAGACTTACTTGATCCTTGTGTAAGTTGTGTGAAAACTAGGATTACACAACTACCATTTCATCAAACAATCTTAACTCTTCCAAGATTGAGAGATCTATGAAACAGAATGTTGAGGTGCAGAACGGCATGTACAAATGGAACTACCTACAGAAAAATGTTCATACCTTGTCACCACCAAAACAACACCACCAGCAAAATCAGTTCTACAGTATGCAGAGAGAGAGAGAGAGAGAGAGAGAGAGAGAGAGAGAGAGAAACAATTTCATGAAAAATCGAAGACTAAAGCCAAAAAATAGCAAAATCAAACCTTCGAAGCCTCTGGCCTGATGTAAAACGACATCTCATTCACAAGCAAACTCCTCCGCAGACAAACATACTTCACACTCAGCAATAATCAATTCCTCTTCCTTCACCAATAAAATATTCTCCTCTTCAATTCTCGATCATGATTCAAACTTCTTCACAAAATCTCCTTACACGATCAAGACAGCAGAGGATCCGAAAATAATAGTTATTTTCCACATGTCTTCTCCAAAGCAAGCATTGCGCTGCCTCTAGCTAGGAATACTCAGCATGTAGCTTACCAGCATAAAAATATACTAAACTGAGAAAAGAAAACAGCAATCAACAGTGATTTCTAAACATTGCAAGCTTGTTTCATAATTATAGTGTATCCCTATGATTAGGATCTTAGTTGAATCTTTGATGGTATTTATATTTTGAGTTGACTTGGTAGTGCTAAGGCAGAATCGAACCTTTCATGTATATGGCCAACTTGTCACTCTAATAGAAGACCATATCAACAAACTTTGACACTGAAACTTAGTAAAATAATGATACACCAACTAGAGCTGAAGATTATCCCAAAGTAGGCATGAGTTTTAGTTGGATGGGATGAAAATGACACCATTAAATAGAACTTAGGAGCGAGAAGATGATTCAGGCTTATGCCACCATAGGCTGCCACATGTACCAGGAACCAGAAACATTTTGCTGACCTGATGAAGAGATTCACCAAATCAATTGAAAGATAGTAAATTTGAACCATTTTGTAGCCCTATAATTAAGTCAGACATATAATATAAAAGGTCCAAAGGAGAAAACAATAACTTCATACCAGTCACATGTATCATGTATGATCCTGCAAATTGCAATCAAAAGGATATCAATACACACATAGTTTGTTTCCTTAACCAATTGTGTCCTATCACGGTCAGCACAAAACAACCAGGTTTTAAAAATCCTTATCAATAACTTAGTTATCAACATACCAACTGTCCAAACAAAATACAACACAATCAGGAAATAATGTAGCAGAACGCAATAACCCTCATCGTGGCCACTTCCTAGAAGCTTAGAACAATAAGCTAATTCAAAAAACTATAGCTGCCATTTCAAAGTCAAAGGGATTATACTAACAATATGATTTTATCAGCATCTTCTTTTCGCTACAACATCTATCAACTTATGATATATGCATATCTACACAAGTAAATCGATAAAGGAACCATAATTTCCACAATCAATAGATAGTAATAATACATTTCCTCAAGCGCTCCCCTGCAAAAACACAAAGTGATAATTTTTATTTTCCGATTGATATACATTACTCACAACATGAAAATTCATTCATATACATATGAAATTTCAGAAAAAATAAGCAATCAAATATCGAAAAAGCTATAGATCACTGCAGAAAATATCCAGACAAGAACAACGCAAACCCTAAAAGCAAAATGTCGTAGATGAGCAAAAAGCTTTTAACCAGACGTGAGCGCGTTACAATCCAATCCAAACTGCTGATTCTGCGCGAAACCAGCAATCTCCAATTTCTTACTGGTGAAGAAACTCTGCGTCGCGCCGCAAGTAAGAATAAGGAGAGAGAGAGAGCGAGAGAGAGAGAGAGAGAGAGAGAGAGAGAAACCTGGTGGCTGCTGGTGTACGCCGGACGTCGGCCTAGGCAGCAGTGGTTTGGTGGCGGCGGTGCTTCTCGGTGCCGGAGAGGGGTGAAGGGTTTGGAATTTGGGGGAAGAAAGTGAGTAAGAATAAGGATATATATATATATATATATATATATAGAGAGAGAGAGAGAGAGATAAACCTGGTGGCTGTTGGTGTTCGCCGGCCGCCGGCCGTCGGCCTTGGCAGCGGCGGTTCGGTGGCGACGGTGCTTTTCGCTGCCGGACGGGGGTGAAGGTTTTTGGAGTTCGCGGTCGAATTCTTGCGGTAGAGACGATAATCTCTATCAATACTTAATTATACTATTATTTTTTGTGTATAATATATATAAGTATTATTATATTAATATATAAATATATACGTATAAATTAGTGTTATTAAAAAATATATAAGTCTAATATTAATTATATTTAAATTATAATTAATTATTTAAAATTAAGTATTAGTAATATAATAAAGATTATTTATTTCAGTTATGATAATTTTTATATTATAAAGTAATTTTAAATTATATATTAAAATGTGTATTTGTAGATTTTTTATATAAAAAATATTTATTAAATATTTATTAAATTTTTTAAAAATAAAGAAATTTACAATTAATTAATATATATACATATTTAGGTAAAAGACAACGTATAAACAACAACAGTTATGAACATCGTTGTCTATCATACATACGACAACATATAAACCATAACAGTTATCAAAACTGTTGTCTATGAGCGCTTATTTGCACATACGACAACGGGTCAACGACAACGGCTGTTAAAAACCGTTGTCAATGAGCGCATCTATATACTACGACAACGCTTAAATGACAACGGTAGACACTACCATTGTCTATGAGCGCCTTTTTTGACATACGACAACGGGTCAATGACAACGGTAGTATAAAACCGTTGTCTATGAGCGCATTTTTGATATAAAGGACAACGGTTTTAGATACGACAACGGTTTTTTGAACTACGACAACGGTTTTACACGAAAAACGTTGTCTTTCAAGTGTTGTAGGCCAAATTTGTAGTAGTGGTCACTTTAGTAAGAAATGTTGTATATTCTTGACTGAAAACAGAGGAATGAATAAAAGGGAATGTAGGAGGAGTCAGACTAGTAGCAGGTTGACTAGCCAAATTCAGTTGCACTTGACTCACAGTCATTAAGCCATCGAGGAGGCTTGATATTTCTTGCAGGCCTTCTTACTGGTTCAATAGAAGTCTCTTCATGTTGTTCATTTCTTGGCTTCTCCAAGTGATGGAGATATAGATGAAGATTCTGCATCTGCAGAGATAATCTCAAATGGAGCAGGATCAATAACTGGAAGATCACCTGCATGTGTAGAACTAGTTTCTGTTTCCACTAATAAAGGAGAATCTGAAGAATTGAATGGAAACATATGAGGGAAAATCTTAACATCTCTAGAGATTAGGACCTCTCTATTCTTTAAATCATAAAGGGTATAACCTTTATGTTCAGCTGCAATTCCTAACATAATGCACTTCATTCCTCGGGCATCAAACTTATGTTTGTGGGGTTTGACATTACCTGCATAAACCAGACAACCAAAAGGTTTTAACATGCTTAGATTTTCTGTAGATTTAGTTAGAACAGAAAATGGAGAAACCCAACCAAGCACCCTACTTGGCAGCCTATTGAGGATCCATGTTGCATTCAGAATGGAGAAGGGCCAAAAGGATTCTGGTGCATTGCTTTGAAACATCAAAGCTCTGGCTATCTCCAGTAAGGATCTGTGTCTGCGCTCAACTGTTCCATTTTGCTGCGGTGTGTATGCACAGGACTTGATATGAATAATTCCAAGATCATGGAAAAGCTCTTGAACCTGCAGATTCACAAACTCAGAACCATTGTCAGTCTTGACTCTCTTGGTCCGTTTATTGTACTGATTCTCTATCATTTTCAGATAGACTTTCAACACTTTGTACACCTGCTTCTTAGATTGCAGAAGATAAGTCCATGTGGCCCTACTGCAATCCTCAACAATAGTTAATATGTAGGAAGCCTTGGCTATATTCTCTACACTGTAAGGACCCCATACATCAATATGTATAAGATCAAACAGCTCAGAACTCTTATAGTCCAGAGTAGGAAATGGATTCTCTACACTGTAGGAAATGGATTTCTGCACTGTCTAGCTTTATGACAAATCTCACACGAACTTAGAACATTCTGACCTTCCTTTTCACATAATTTTGCTAACTGTGGTATATGCTGAAGAGTTGTATAAGATGCATGTCCAAGAAGAACATGCCAATCAGTCAAAAACTCAGTTCTCGGCTTTGAAATCTGGTTAATTCTCTCTATAGTGTTCTCTGGATCGATGATGTATAATCTCCCTTGTGCTTGTCCCATGATTACCACATGATCATTGCTCAACTCTGCACAAGGCAATATTTAGGAAAGAAAATACACTTCAGTTGTAGATCATTGTTGAGTTGGTGTGTAGAAATCAAATTATGGGTAAATTCTGGCACCAGTAATACATTCTGCAGGACCAACTCTTCAGTCAACCTCACACTGCCAATCTCATAAATGGTCTGCATTGCTCCATTAGGGAGGAATACTCCCTGAGGACTTATTAATCTGTGCACATCTGTCATAATCTCCCTATTGCAACATATGTAGCTGCTTGCTCCTGAATCCATAATCCATACCTTTTCCTTCCTTAATGCCTCAACCAAACTGAAAGAGTAGTGTTTCTCCATAACATCTAAAGGAGTATAAGTTTCAACATTGTTCACACTACTAGTATTTCCTAATCCCTTCAGTTGGCTTAAAGCCCTTTCCACGTTTGAGATCAAGTCTCCAACATTTTGATTTCTGAGTTGACTAGGAACATATTCTCCAGGCATAACGGATAGAGTCTCTTGTTGCATTGTACAATTGACTTGTCCTTTAGATTTCATATCCTTCAGTTTTTGAAACCAATCAGGTATTCCATTTAGCTTGAAGCATTCACCACGTTCATGCCCCATCTTTTCACAATAAGTGCATTTCAACCTTTTTCTCTCTTCCTTAGTTAATCTAGGCCTAAAACCACTCCCCTTCTCCTTGAATGTGTTACCACCCCCTTTATAACCAACATTCATCATAGCAACATTTGTATTCTCTGATTCCTTACTCCCTACATTCATAGCTACTTGATCTTGAGGGTAAGCAAGCTTAGAAGTTATATTTCTCTGTTCCTCATCCTGTAGTAGCATTGCATATGCTCTACTTACTGTTGGTAATGGTTCAATTAGCAAGATTTGACTTCTCACGGTATCATAGGTGTCGTTTAGACCTAGGAGGAACTGCATCAACTTATCTGTCTCAGTGCAGTTCCTAAGGTTGTCTATTGCTCCACATTTACAGTTCATAGCAGCAACACATGTGCACACTGTGTTAGGTTGCAGCAATCTAAATTCATCCCACATAGTGTTTAAGTTGTTATAATACTTCATAATAGACAAGTTCCCCTGAACATATGCAGACAAATCCTTCTTTAACTTGAAGATTTTTACACATTACTTTGATCAAATCTGACCTTTAATTCATTCCACAATTGATAAGATGTCTCCATCAAAAGAAATGATTTAGAAAATTCCGCAGCTATGCAATTCATTATCCAAGAAGTCACCATAAAATCTACTTGAATCCATGAATTGTAACTAGCATGAGTTTCAGCAGGCTTTGGTATATCACCTTGAATAAAACCTAGTTTGTTTCTTCCTGCAAGCGCACGTTTGACAGCACGACTCCATGCATAATAGTTTTTTTCCATTAAACATCGCAGTAACTATTTTAAGCCCTGGATGATCGTGTGGACTCAAGTAATAAACATCATTAATTCGTGCATTCTGTTAATTTCTTTCCATATCTACTGCAGATCTTATTGTGTTTGAGATTGGAGGATTTTCACCTGATTCAGAAGCACCTCCGTTTTGTGAAGCTTGTTCGCTTCGATTTGTCCTTCTTCTTCGCCGATTTCTCACCTCTCCTTGCGCGCTGCTTTCTCCAAGTTCTTCATCAAGCAAAACATTCCAGTTTGTGTTATGTGATCGCACCATATCGCTCTGATACCATGATGTAAATGAGATTCAGAGAATGAAGAACTCGTAGAAGATGAATTCCAGATCTCGTCGGAAGAATCTAGAGATCGGAACTGAAATTTTATTATATGAAAACTGATCTAAGTTGAGGTACATACTGGTGTTTATATAGCTACAGGAATATCAGTTCAGAAACTAACTAACAAACCGCTAGTGAAACGTAATACTATCAAACACGATTTTACTAATGAAGCGTTGCTATGCGACCATTAGATCCTCCATGCTGGCATTTGATCCAACGGCTGAAAGATTAACTGCCTTAACCGCAACTGCTTCTCTTCTTCTTTAACTGCCTTGATTCTCTCTTCCTTTCTAACTTCATAACAACTTCAAACACTCAACAAACCGATCATCAATGATCAAATCTCAACAGGAACGAAGAAAAAGCCGAGGGGCCGAGGGAAGGAATACAATTTAATTCAAAAATAAAATATTTCAATTATTGGAGGACTAAATTCCCTTGGCCCAACATAGGCCATTCCATTGGTCTCTTAGGCGTATTTATTTAGCTGCATAATGGCTCCCCTTATTTTCGATCGAGAGATAGATAGTAGCAGCAAGGAAGAAAAATAACTCCATATGTCCTGTTGGTCCCGAGAGTGAGTTCAGGTGTAGAGGGGGGGGGGTGAATACACCTGAATTCAAATTTCTCAACTTCGAACACGAACAGTCCTATTCAGGAAGATGCCGTACTGAAATGATTCAGCAGACCAGACAACTGTTCTGAATCGAGTTAAAGGCTAAAAGGCTGACTCGGCTGAGATCTGCTAATTGACTAGGTCAGAATTCAGTATCGATCAGCAAGAGTTCACTGCGCGGAATAGTGTAGGCCCAAATCAGTTTTTATGAGAAAACGTTTGAAGTCTCAGTTCAGTAGATAAGAAGTTCAAGATATCTTGAGACAGCTTAATTGATTTTAAATAAGATGTTCGGTATGCACGGTAAAATCAATGTAACAAGAAAAGAACGTAAGTAAACGACACGAGAGATTTTTAAAGTGGTTCGGATATCAACAATCCTACGTCCACTGTCCCGATAGATCAGGAGGCTATTTATTATACTGAGTTAGTCTCAGTCAGCTTGTGCACAGGACAAAGCCGTTGCTTGGGGATTATACTGAGCAAGTCCCAGTTTACAATACTATCAAACTTAAAGTGTTTGACAAACTTCTCCAACAGTGAAGGAGTCCTTATACAATAAGGATTGGGTTCAAAGGTGAACTCCTTCGTCTAAGCTATGGATATATCGGTTGAGCTTAGGGTTAGAGGGATGGAGAACAAGAATGTAGCTTCTAGAGCGACGAACGGCTGAGGTTTAGCTTTAAGTTCGTGTCACGTCGCTTGGATACTAGATGCTTTGTTGACGGTTCAGCTTGGTTCCCTTATGAGCTTAAAGGTAGTCTTTCGCCGGATATAACTCTTTCGATTCTTGCGGAAGACTTAGGCTTTTGGAATTCGCTCGTTTGAATGTTCGTGTGTGTGTTCGTTTCTTCGTTAGCTCGTGAACTCGTGAACTTCAAATCTTGAATGATCCCTCTATTTATAGAGAAGAGATTGAGAAAGATCCGTTGGAGACGATCTTCTTCTCTCTCTCTCTTTTTGGTAGCAAACGGCTCTTTTGGCGTAGGTAACAGTGCCTTTTCCTCCTTTTTCGGAAAGTGTTGACTTGCAGCTTTAGTAGGTAGGATGACACGTGTATGTTTGTCATTTGTCGAGGCGGATAGAGCGGTTGAGACAGCACAGACTTCGAGACAAGCTGAAGCTGACTTCTCTCATCCTCGTATATGACAATGCTGATTGTCTTTCAAAAGATTCTGACAGTCCTGAAGACTATCTGCCGATGCTGAGTCTGACCTTGTATTCAGTAGATAGGCACAACGAGATAAGTCTATCAAGCTCGGCTCCGAGTCCAATGAACTACTCTCCGCCGAGTTCGGGCCGATCGACTCTCTCGATATCTTGCTCTCGCCGAGTCCAAGATCACCGAGTCTTCTACACCGGTGCCGAGGCAAATAAGCTACGAGCGCCTTGACCGGGAGCAGAGTGTCTACCGAGTCCGAAACCTCGTAGACAAACAACATATACAACGGAATGGTTCACCACTCGATAGGGTTTTGGGATCTTCAAATCTTCTCAACAGCTTTAGAGTACATAGGTTACTGAGCTTGGTTCAAGATAGAAGATAGAATCATTTCCCATTTGAGTGAAACAAAGGCCGAGGATAGAATCATCACCCAACAATTTCCCCCTATTTGATGATGCCAAAACCTATCATCTATGCTAACACTAAACGCAGACGAAACAAATCTCCTTACAATTTTACAAGTAAGATCGAGAGGAGATGTTCCATCGGTTCTAGACTATCAAAAACAGGGCAAAAATAGTTTCCCCCCATTATATAGAAGCAATACTAGCGAGAATCTAACAAAGCAATAAACTGACAAGTAATAAAGAAAGTGAGTGTGTGTCAGTAATCACTTTAGTGATTCTGAGTGTTAAAGCATAAGACAAACACGGCTATTTAGACAACAAGTTGTTGTCAGAGCCAAAAGAAGATTTGTATATATAAGAGTGATTCAGTTTAGTACATTACAAATCTTGCTAGACTATGAAGAGAGAATACTAAGACTATGGGCGCCTAAACTGCTGAATCCGGTCCATGAATCCTTGCGATTGTGTCTCGTGCAATGGCACACCATACATTCGGTACGTGGTCTTTCTCGGCTTCAAGTATTCCGCGAAGTCACTGGGTTATCATCTTGTAAGAATCTTTGATAAGCGGCGTCCTTCACTTCACCTCAATAGTCGCAACATGAATTGAGTCATCCATTCTTCTTGGAGGTGGAATGATTCTGGGTCCGGGAATCTGAATCTCTTTCCCTTCTGAAATGGCTTTATACAAGTGGATGTAGAGATCCGCTTCAGTAAGCATCATCCATTCAGCATAAGCTTCAGCTCTAGACTTGTTCGGCCGTAATCTCCGTAAATAATAGCGTTTGATGAACTCAATCTTCAAATTTTCCCATCTCTCGAGTGAACCGAGCCAAGCATCCACTCGTCTCGTTCTCGGCCATCTCGTGAGATTTCAGATCAGTGGCCTTCTTTCTGAACTTCCTGTAACGATAGGGAATGTCAACTTTAGCAGGGGTTCTGTGCCTGGCTTCTTCCTCAGTACGCTTCCTCAGAGCTTCCAGATCAGCTAAGTGGATTCTATTTCTCGTAGCCTCGATCTGTCTCGCCTCTTCGCCTCTATATAAGTACCTGTCCATCTGGGCGAATATGGCTTCGGGCCTCATCATCTAGCTCTTTAGGTTTCGGGAGGCATCTTCCGAGTCGGCATGGGTACTTGATTTTTCTTTCGATGTACCCCGCTTCTCGATCTGCCGCTTCTCGCTCCTTCTCCTTTTCCATGTCCTCATCGTCTTTGATCCCGAGCTTCCTTGGAGGTAGCCTGCCGGGCTTTCTTCCTCCTCTGCTTGGAGCTTTAGTTTTTCCTTTCACAGGCTTAGGCTTAGGCTTGTTTGCAGCTTCTGCTTCAGCAATCTCCCTTGCCAGCTTTTCATCAGCGGCAATCTGAGCCTCCTCTTCAGCTGAGATGTATCGTTTCGTTTTCTTTGCTTTGGAGGGGCCGGGAGTTTCAAGTATCTTTTGCCTTTGCCCTAAACAGGTGGAGGGAGAGGTGTTTCCTCTTCATCCGAATCTTCAGCCAGCCTCCTCAAGCATACTGCGACTTCCTTAATGATATCGGTGGGAGTCCGAGTCGCATGAGCAGCTTGGGTTCTCGAGCCACTTGGGCCTGGTCTCAATTGTGCTCGCACTGGGACACCCCGGGCCTCACCCATTTCGATCCGAGTCTTCTTCCGAGTTGCTTTGTACCCTTAGATTTTTCGGTTTTGGTGGGGGTCGCCTTCTCGCACTCTTCTTTCCGGTACTCTCCTCTCTGTTCTTTCCTTCTCTTTTCCTTCCCCCTTTTGGCATCATCAATTGCGGCCGGGGTTGGGATGAGTACTGACCTTTCCGGACTTTTGTAAGAGGTTGACGGATCATCAAGACGATTATTGATCTTAGTCGAGCCTCATGCGGCTCGTTCCTCTCAGGGCAAGATCTTCCTTGTACTGCCGGTGTGAGAGGTCACCCGCTTCCTTGAACTCTTTCAGCTTGTCAGAGATTTATCTTCCACGACCAACTGAATGTTGTCAAGTTTGATTTCTGTGGCCTGGGCTTGTTCAGCGAAGGACTCAGAATGAGTAGACAAAGATGCCTTGAACTGTGCAAGAAGCTGAGCTTGTCCTTCCTGGAAGATCCTGAGCTGATCATCAAATTTTGTCTACTGCTGAGCCAGTGCTTGAGTGACAATGGCAGAGACATCAGGGGCGGTTGATTGGAACATAGAGGAATTCAGCCCCGAAGCTCGGATGCGGTGGCTTCAGCGTCTTCTTCCACACGTTGTGGATCGCCTTGGCGAGGGCACGGTTACCGAGTGCCTTGGCTTTTAATAGCCCTCGCCACATACTTGGAACATCGACGATGCGGGCCGGGCGCTACCTCGAATGCGGACTCCAACAAGAGCCGAGCGGGCTCGTGGATGCCGAGGTACCAGCCGTCGACTTCGCAGTCCAAGGATACCGAGCGGATGCGGAGCTTCGCGAGGTGAGTGTATCCTTGTCCTCGGGGATTTCCCTCATCGAGCTTTCCGGGCCTCGAATCACTGGGTGGGTCGTCATGGTCCGACCCATCGAGGGGTCTTGGGCCCGAGGCAAGTTGTCGATCATGTACCATTGCCGCGCATTGCGGCCCTCAAATTTTCCATTGAGCCGAGGTCTTCGTGCTCGAATAGCCTATTTGTTCCCTCAATCTCAGTTCTTCTTCATGAAGCTGCTGACAGGAAAAGTGGAGAACTAGGCGTTGTAGACGAGGCCACTCCTGAAGAACTAGGCGTTGAAGAACTAGGTGTTGTAGACGAGGCCACTCCTGATGTCGCAGCAACATGTGGAGTCTTGCTGATTTGGCAATAAGCATCAGATCGGAGTAGTCAGCAAGCTCCGGAATTAGTTGAAGAATTTCTCGGGATGCTCTGGATAGAATCACTGACGCTTCCATCCTGATTGTTTCTTCTTCGACGCCGTCTCCGATTCCAAGTCGATTGGAGACCTCCTGTTGTCCAGCAGGTGGCATACTGCTGAGTGGAGGAACTGTGAGGGGGCTGTCTAGGCGTTGAATTTCTTCACTGTGAGCTTCAGTAGCCTCCCCTTGTTCCATCTCTATTGGTTCTTCAGTGGAGACTCCCTTCTCCACTGATTGAGTATTCTCAGAAGACTCTGGCTCATCTATTAGCCGCAAAGGCTGAATAGGTTGCTAAGTAGCCCGTTTAGCAGGAGTTTCAGGAGATACCTCAGATTCAGCAGGCACGTCTGGGATGGCTTTCTTCAGTTTCTTAGCCAGTGCCTTAGATATTTTTGCTGGAGGTGTTCTCTTCTTTGAAGATGCACTGCCGAGGCTTAGTCTGGCTGAGCTTGGGGACTGACCCTATCTGCCGAAGGGCGACAGATCGGGTTGTGGAAGCGCACCTTTTTCACATTGAAGTACTCTTTATCATCAAAGGTGACTTGGTCTGAACCACAGTGGTCTTCAATCATTACTGAGAGCTTCAACCATACGTAATTTCCCCTTCGCGCCCAAGATGCGTGTTGACTTATCAAACTTGGCCGCTTGGATCATGAATTCTCGGATGAAGAAATCTGTCCAGTTGATCTTAGCGCCATCGTATATCGCCATCATTAATTGAATCTTAGGTCGGGAGACCTGATCGAATGAGCCAGCTTGGCTTGTCAGCAGCTGAGTGACAATGTAAGCCAAGGCTCTGTATTGTGGTAGCATGGCGTTCTTGGGAAAAGCAGCTCTGAAGGTGGTTGGCTTTCCGCAGAATATGGAAAGGTACTCGTCTACTGAGTCGTCATTGTAGCCTACGGTGCTGATTCCTTCAGATGGCAAGTCAAAGTTGTTCTTTAGTGCTTCCTTGATAGATATACGTTTCAGCAGTTGGGAAGCATTATTGATGGAGTAAGTTCTGAACCTCCCAATGATGTCTCCAGATATGGAGTCTGAGTTGAGGTATATCTCAGCCACCTGTCGAGGAAGGAAGAACGTTGGCTTCCTCGAAAGAAACTTCTCCGCACGGACTCCCTTAGAGATGCGAAGATCTCATCCATGTAGTCTAGGTCGCACGCATCGAATTCCATGACCGGTTCGCACTGCATACCGACCTTTTTGAAGAATGTCCTCCATGTTCGTAGGGGCATCGACGGGCTATGTTCGCCATAGTACTGTTACATAAGAATCTTATTAGTATCGCTTTAGATACAACAGCTTTATATATATTGATACTGAAGAAACAGAGAATACAGTAACAGTTCTAATAAGCATACCAATAAAATCGAGATAAGATATGAAGATGAAGTTGTAAGAAGATACAAATAGGGATTGCTTTTTGCAAATCTCGGATTTTTCGGACTTGAAAGTTTTGAAGTATGCTAATGGCGGTTTGAGAAGATATGATCAAATATATATATCAAACGGGAAGATGAACAGTTATTTGATCAAAGGTTGTGTTTAAACTGCTTTAGAATGGACGGTCAAGATTAGAAGTTATATTATAGGTAATGATCGCATCTGCCGCCTAAGTCAAAGCCAGTTGTAAAATAGCCTAAGTAGTAACTGTGAAAAGACATGCATTAAATGCGCGCAGAGTTCAGCAAACTTATGTATAGAATGTCGTGCATTAAATGAGATTCGTTAATAATAAAGACAAACCAAGAGATATTTATATCATGCTGAATCTTTGTCATAAATGCAAGGTACTGTTATATAAATTACTACTGAGTAGAGATACGCAAACCTGTCAGCTGAACATAGTAGTCAGCTGATACCTCGTGTAGATGGTTTCTGAATCTCTATGTACTGAATACATTCAGTACTGAAAGTGAACATTCCCCCTTACTGAAATGGTCCTCTCATGGAACCTTCTTACGGGCCCGGGGTCGGTAGGGTCCACAGACCTAGCTCTACTCGAATCGGATTCGGCTAGAGGCTTGGTCGGTATGTCGGCCCGTTGCTTGTCGGGATGGATCTTTTCCATCCTCGATATCCTTCTTTTCGACATGGTCACGAATGAAGTGATGTCTGATGTCCACGTGCTTGCATCTCGTGTGTAGTACAAGATTCTCGAGTGATTGAAATGGCACCGGTACTATCGCGAGAAGATCGGCACTTCATTCCGAATGACGTCATAGTCTCTCACTGCCTTGTCTCGGCCCAAAGGATTTGGGCGCAACAACTTCCGGCAGCCCATGTATTCGGCTTCCGGTAGTCGACGTAGCTACCGAGTGCTGTTTCTTTGAAAACCATGAGATCGCTTTGCCGCCAAGGAACCGACATGTTCCCGAAGTTGATTTTCGGTCAATTCTACATCCCGCATAGTCGGCATCGAATAGCCGCTTAGTTCAATATTATCATCACCGGATACCATAAACCCATGTCAGGTGTTCCTCGGAGATAGCGGAGAATCTTCTTTGCTGAGTCCATATGGCTCTGCTTGGGATTCGCCTGAAATCGAGCACAGACACCTACAGCATAAGTTATGTCAGGACGTGTAGCTGTTAAATATAATAAAGAACCAATTATAGCACGATATTCGGTTTGGTCTATCGATACTCCCTCTTTATCAAGATCTATCTTCATATTCGTATTCATCGGGATCTTGATAGATTTGCCGGATGTGCAGCCGAATCTTTTGATGAGGTCTCGAGTGTATTTGCCTTGGTTGATGAACGTTCCCTTTTCAAATTGCTTGACTTGAAAACCAAGGAAGTAGTTCATTTCTCCCATCATTGACATCTCGAACTTATCCTTCATCATCTTTTCAAATTGTTGACATATGATGACATTCTTTGATCCGAATATGATGTCATCCACGTAGATCTCGCACAAGTAATAAGTCTTCTTCCAGGTCAAATCTTTGAATAGAGTGCGGTCTCATGCGCTTTTCGAAAACCTTTCGAAGAAGAAACTCGGGACAGGGTATCGTACCAAGCCCCGGGTGCTTGTTTTAACCCATACTGAGCCTTTCCGAGTCTATATACTTGATGTCCCCTCGAAAGCCGGCGGTTGTTCCACATAGACTTCTTCTTTCAAAGACGCCATTCGGGAACGCAGACTTCACATCCATTTGATAAACTCCGAATCTTTGATGTGTTGCGTAGGCTAGAAATAGTCTAATTGCCTCCAATCTTGCAACCGGAGCGAAAGTTTCATCGAAATCTATTCCTTCACTTGACAAGTAGCCTTTAGCCACGAGCCTTGCTTTGTTCCTTACTATAACGTTGTTTTCATCTCGCTTGTTTTTGAAGACCCATTTGGTTCCAATGACATGTTGATGTCGGGTTGCGTCTTACAAGCTCCCACACTTCGTTTCTCGTAAGAACGATTCAGCTCCTCTCGCATAGCTATGATCCAGTCAAGCATCCTTTAATGCATCCTCGGTGACCGAGGCTCTTCGATAGACAAGAAGCGGGAATATAATGCGCTTTCTCCTTAACAGAATCTGGATCTTGTCTTGACATTTGCTGAAGGATCTCCAATGATCAGATTAGGAGTGTGAGCATCGAGCCACGATCTACGATGTTTCAGCTCTTCATCTGAAATTTGTTCAACACAGATAGTAGGTGAGTTAGGCATTTCAGTTGTACTATTCTGAGATTGAAGAATTTCAGTGATAAGAGTATGATCTACTGAGTCACCAAGTTCAGGGGCATTCAGCTCAGGAACATTACTAGATGTTCCCCCTGAGTTGTTATTCTCAGTAGTGGTCTCAGTTACCTCTTGGGTTTCTTTATCGACCTGAGTTACCTGGGATTGATTCTGTTCGGGAGAATCAATCTGCTCAGCTACTTGCTCTGCTGGTTGAGATTCGGTAGATTTGTCTTCGTTCTTCGTCTCGAATCATCATCCCAACATAGCCTGGATCTTTTCGGGTTTGTCCTTTAAGTTTAGATCCCGTAGGCTGTCTCACGATGTCCTCGATTCGAAATTTGAGTTATTGCTCATGTCTTCGTGAGCAAACTCGTTAAAAACAACATGAGGGCTTTTCTCCACGCAAAGAGTCCGATAGTTGAATACTCGAAAGCTTTGCCGACCCGAGAGTATCCTAAGAATACTCCCCGATCCGACTTGCTATCAAAAGTCTTCACCGATCTTTCCCATTATTGTGGATAAAGCATGAACAACCAAAGATATGGAAATAGGATAGAGAAGGCTTCCCCGTTCCATAGTTCATATGGTGTCCTCTTATCTTTGCTTTGTCGGTAGAGATCTATTCTCGAGTGTAACACGCAGATCCGTCGTTATACGCCTGCAATTTGGATGGGAGTCCCGAATCTGCGAGTAGAGTTCTAGCCGCTTCTTTGAGAGTTCCGTTCTTTCGTTCAAGCAACTCCATTTTGCCGAGGTGTGCGGGCGTACCGATGTCTCATGCTCTATTCCTTCGTTTCGCAGAACTCCTCTACCATGGAATTAAGGAACTCGGTTCCTCCGTGCCGAACGTATTTTTCCGATCTTGGTGTTCTTCTCGACACCGAGCCTTTTCGAAGCGTTGGTAACTCTGTTTTGACGTCGACTTGTTGACAATGAATATGACCCATGTGTAGCGCGAGTAGTCATCTATGACCACTAATGCATATTTCCCGCCTCGATCGTCACTGGAGAGACCGGACCGAACAAATCCATATGTAGCGGTGAAGGATTCCATCGGTGGAAGGAGATGGAACCGTTGGATTTTGATTCTTTGTTTGCTTTCCCTTCGCATACGCTTCACACCGAGTGTCTTTGCTTGAATATTTCATTCGGCGGTCCCCCTTGCTAGAGTGTCCTTGCTAGTTTGTTGAGCGTCTTGAAGTTAAGATGGCTGAATCTTCTATGCCATAGCCACCCCGCTTCGATTATCATTCTTTGCCAACGGACAAGCTTCGAGTTCAATGAGTTCCGGGCCAAGAACATATATGTTCTTTCTGCGCGAACCCGATAACACTTGTTTTCCCCTGTAGATTTATCAATAACATCACGAAAACCAACGTCAAATACCACTCTATTTGAGTTATCACAAAATTGACTAACAGAGAGAAGGTTATGCTGAAGTCCTTCAACATATGATACTCTTGGAACTTTGGCAGTTCCAATGCTGAGTGTTCCATATCCTCTAGTATAGCCTTTTGCATTGTCTCCAAACTCAATTCTGGGTCCTTCTTCAGCTATATAATTCTTCAGTAGGTTCCTTTGGTAAGTCATATGTCTTGAGCATCCACTGTCCACATACCAAGGATCTTTGTGCACCTGCAAAACAGAATTATATTCAGGTACCCTTTATTTTGTTTTTGGGTCCTTAGGTGTTAGTTTTAATAACCCAAATCTGTCTAACAACCCTGGTGGTTTCAGACATCTTCTTTCCACTAGAGTCAACATATCTGACCACCGGACTTGGTCACGTGGTGACTTCGAGGCTTCGAGGTTCGGGAGTCCTAATCTTCTCGAGCCGGTGGATCGCCGACCTTTGCCTTCCGTGCGGCTTTCTGTTTCCTTTTCCGACTTTTGGATCCTCTTCCGACTATAGGTTCATAATAATATGACCCATACTAAGCCGGGATGTGTCGGTTTTGGAGGTCCATACTTGATCGGCCAATTTTGATTTGCTTGGTTCCCCCCCGACCGAACCGGGGTACTTTCGGCTTTGATCTTGTTGTCGAATGCTGTCTGAGTAGGATGAGGTGCTTTCATCTTTTGTTTGTTCTTTGCGAGGGGGTTCGAGTATATCGAAGCATTGATGGTCTTTCCTCGAACAAACCTATCGGCAAGCCGTCCTTCCGAGTGTATCAGGGGCGACGAGGAAGCTCCCCGGGCCGAATCCAAGTCCTTCCTTGCGGTGCTTTGGCTTGTTGCTTGCTAGCATAGCCTCCAATTTCTTTTCGCGCCCATGTACCTCTCGGTCATCGTGTTCCTCCGACATCATCACTTTTCTTCATGCATCATGTTCGGTCCCGAAGTCCTGACAGTTTTTGCTTCAGCAGACTCAGTTCAGTATCTTTCTGAGTCAAGTCATTGGTCAAAACTGAAATCCGATCTTCTTGATGCTGAGACTTGGCCATCAGAGAGTTTATCTCCTCCCTGAGTCTCAACACAAGTCCTTCGGCCTCAGTAGCAACCTGACTCTCCTGAGAAAGTCTCTGATTCTCCACTTTCAGGGTATCCAACTCCTGAAGAGTCTTGGCGTTTTGTAGACTCATCTGAATTTGTTCATCTAGTAGATCTTCATAGGCGGTCGTGATGTCCAAATTCCCATCTGCACCTGAAATAGTGTCGTGTGTGCAGTGTGAAGAGGAGTTGACTGGTTCATGAGAATTTACCTCATCCTCTTCGCCTGCCATCATGCATATTTCAGTCGATTCATCTGCTTCATGTTCTAGGGCCATGAAAGCTGCTTCATCGTCAGATGAATCCATAAAGGAGTCGACCTCTTCCGAATCGTCCGAGATTTTGCCAGCCTATGTAGGATTGTCTTTTAAGGCGAATTTCTCTCTCCCCTTGCCTTACGTGCTGCGCGTTCAGCACTACTGAGCTCAGGACAATCATATTGATAATGTCCCGGCTTTTTGCAGTTGTAGCAAGTGATGACTTTTTCTTCTTTGGTTGCACTATCCCTTGAGGGTGCTGAGTCATCTTTCTTTCTGCATTCAGAAGATTGTGAGTCAGGAGAGCGTTTTGGTGTATATTCTGACTTACCTTTTGTGTCTCGGTATGCTTTAGTCAGCTTTCTACGCCTCTCCTTCTCCTTCTGATACTTTACAGCGAGCAACGCATACTTCTGAGCGAGACTTCCTTCTTGTAGATCATTGAGTGAAGGCTCGTCTTACTCGTCGTCTTGCTCGTCATGGGAGATGCTTGTCTTGACCGTTGCTTTGAAAGCATGGTCGATCTTTGTGTCGCCTTCACTCTCGGCTTTCTTTGAGGTCTGTCGAACTCAAACTCCCTGCCTGCTAATTACGAAAAGATATGGTCGGGAGACAACATCTAAATCGAATGTCGCAATAGAGTGGCAAAAGGTGTCCAGTGTCCGTCCGGCATTGCCCTCGGTATCTTTAGATTCATTTCTCGGTTCTTTGAATGTCTTTCCCGGCCCGTTAATTGAGTTCATCGATTGGTAAATCGACGTTCGAATCTTCGATTTTGTCACTGTGCACGAGAGACAAGCTTTCCAGCTTTTGGAGTTCTAGCGCTAGTTTATTCGCTTTAATCTTCCGAGTCCCTCGACTCGGTAGCGCTAGAGCATCCCGCAGTTCTTTAGCGGTTTTGCATTCACCGAACCCCGCCAAGATAAGAATCGCTAAGAGTGGTTAGTATGGCATTCCCGGCGATTCGGCCTAGATTGTGAAGCTTCTTCTCTTCGGGAGTGAAGAGACTTCGTCTTTAGGGATCTTCTTCCCAGTCACCATTCCTCCTCCTTGGTCTTGAGTTACGACGCTATCGATCATGGGAACGATAGGTCCATCTTCAAGCACTTCGATCATACTGTCATGGAGGGATGTCAGATGTGCTTCCATTCTGACTCGCCATACTCCATAATTCTCCACCGAGAACATGGGTACCATTCTTATACCTGACATATCAGCCATGAAAAATATTGATATGAATGTAGAGTGATATGCAGTGAAAAAATGTTTTCCTCCGGATCCGTTCGAATAGACCAGTCTCAAAGTGACAAGAGTCTTAAGGAACTCCCGCTCTGATACCAATTGTTGGTCCCGAGAGTGAGTTCAGGTGTAGAGGGAGGGGGGGGTGAATACACCTGAATTCAAATTTCTCAACTTCGAACACGAACAGTCCTATTCGGGAAGATGCCGTCATCGAAATGATTCAATGAGACCAGACTGCATAACCGTTTCAATCGAGTTAAAGGCTAAAAAAGTGCCGACTCGGCCGAGATCTCGCTAACCGACTAGGTCGAATTCGGTATCGATCGGCAAGAGTTCGGTGCGCGGAATAGTGTAGGCCCAAATCGGTTTTTATGAGAAAACGTTTTAAGTCTCGGTTCGGTAGATAAGAAGTTCGAGATATCCGAGACAGCTTAATTGATTTTAAATAAGATGTTCGGTATGCACAGTAAAATCAATGTAACAAGAAAAGAACGTAAGTAAACGACACAAAGATTTTTAAAGTGGTTCGGATATCAACAATCCTACGTCCACTGTCCCGATAGATCAGGAGGCTATTTATTATACTGAGTTAGTCTCAGTCAGCTTGTGCACGGGACAAAGCCGTGGCTTGGGGATTATACTGAGCAAGTCCCAGTTTACAATACTATCAAACTTAAAGTGTTTGACAAACTTCTCCAACAGTGAAGGAGTCCTTATACAATAAGGATTGGGTTCAAAGGTGAACTCCTTCGTCTAAGCTATGGATATATCGGTTGAGCTTAGGGTTAGAGGGATGGAGAACAAGAATGTAGCTTCTAGAGCGACGAACGGTCGAGGTTTAGCTTTAAGTTCGTGTCACGTCGCTTGGATACTTAGATGCTTTGTTGACGGTTCGGCTTGGTTCCCTTATGAGCTTAAAGGTAGTCTTTCGCCGGATATAACTCTTTCGATTCTTGCGGAAGACTTAGGCTTTTGGAATTCGCTCGTTTGAATGTTCGTGTGTGTGTTCGTTTCTTCGTTAGCTCGTGATCTCGTGAACTTCAAATCTTGAATGATCCCTCTATTTATAGAGAAGAGATTGAGAAAGATCCGTTGGAGACGATCTTCTTCTCTCTCTCTCTTTTTTGGTAGCAAACGGCTCTTTTTGGCGTAGGTAACAGTCGCTTTTTCCTCCTTTTTCGGAAAGTGTTGACTTGCGGCCTTTAGTAGGTAGGATGACACGTGTATGTTTGTCATTTGTCGAGGCGGATAGAGCGGTTGAGGCAAGCCACGGACTTCGAGACAAGCCGAAGCCGACTTCTCTCATCCTCGTATATGACAATGCCGATTGTCTTTCAAAAGATTCTCGACGATCCCGAAGACTATCTGCGCCGATCTTGAGTCCGACCTTGTATTCGGTAGATGACAATGAGATAAGTCTATCGAAGATCGCTCCGAGTCCAGGGAACTACTCTCGCTGAGTTCGGCCGATCGACTCTCTCGCATATCGCTTCTCTGCCGAGTCCAAGATCACCGAGTCTTCTACACCGGTGCTGAGGCAAATAAGCTGCCGAGCGCCTTGACCGGAAGCAGAGTGTCTACCGAGTCCGAAACCTCGTAGACAAACAACATATACAACGGAATGGTTCACCACTCGGATAGGGTTTTGGGATCTTCAAATCTTCCCAACGGTTCGGAGTACATAGCTACGAGCTTGGTTCAAGATAGAAGATAGAATCATTTCCCACTGAGTGAAAAAACAATGCTGGAGGATAGAATCATCACCCAATGCGCCCTAAAACACCGGCGGATCAAAATCAAATCCGACAAATCATTCCAACAAAGGAATATAATAGTATGAGGCTATTGGAGATCTCTTAAAACCGCCTCATTAGTAATTACCCCCTATTTTAAGTTTTCGAATGGTGTCGAATGTTAACAACTGCCAAATTCGGGGCTCGTAGTGGATTTAGATAGAACTTAAAGGAGCGAGATGCAAATTAGGCCGCAGAATTGGGATATTTCCCGAGGTAAACTTCCAGGTGTCCCCCGTTTTGAGGGCCCGAATCTGTTTAGATTTGGGCCACCGCCCCATATCGCCCGCCTTTAGATTTTGTCCCGTTCACCACCACACGTCACCCAGATCCATCCTACGTGGCGACATCGTATCCTACGTGTCACCCGCTGAGTACGCAAACCGTACACGTCATTATCCCTGGGAAGCTATTTTTGGAAATTCCTAAAAACTTAGTTATTTTCCCAAAAGCGTAGAAGATATAAAGAAAAGAAGCAACGAACGAACGAACCCCTTTGCAACAAGTATATTCGATAAGCCTTATCTGAACTGTTGATCCAAATCTTGGACGCTTTCCTTCGTGATTGTACTGCGTGCTTCTCTTGTCTTCTTTCTGCATGACTGATTTGTTGAGGTTTTGCTCTGTTTGTTGTTTGTCAGTCAGTTCTTGTTGGAGGGTTTGAGCATCTTCGGCTGTCGATTTGCGTTAAATCGAAGCGCTTTAGAGGTAATATTGATTGATAATGTTGTGTTTTTTACATATTTAAGCAGAAAGTGTAGATCTTCTATTGTTAGGAGATTTTCTCTGTTTCTACGGTGGTGCAGGGCATGATTTGTTTTGATTAATATTGATGATTTATTGAATATTCTGGTGTTATTACTTGATTCTCTTCGTTGGATTTTTAATGATTATTGTGAGGATTTCCGTGGTAGACTAGGGTTTGGAGTCTAGGTGGTTTGCTGGCTGCTGACCCTGTTTCATTCTTTGCAGGGGGTGTAAGAGCACTGAAGAGGATTTGAGGAGTCTCTACTGAACAGGGGCACAACAGTTCTATTATCTTTTCGAGAATTTTTTGTAAATCTCACTTGTAAATTTTTGTGTTACTCTTTTCTTGTTTTGACAATTTCCAAGGTGGATTTAGGATGGTTCGATAATGTAGGGTTTGGGTCCCTGACGAATACTACATTAGCTATGCTCTGTTTGTTTTCTTTGGCAAATTTTTATCTGGGATTTAGTGAGAAAGAGGATAAGTGTGCGCACAACATTGTTTCTAGATCTCGTGGTCAGGGAGTATTTCGATGACTATTGATGCTAACAAAGAAAACGAGACTCAAGGTGAGGACAAAGGCGCTGAAGATGGTGTCTTGATTGCGAGACGTGGTTCTGTTGAAGTCGCTGAGTTGAATGTTGGTGCAGATGAGCAAGTTGGAAACTCGTGCTGCAACTAGTGGCTTGCAAAGTTCTGGTACTATAGAATTGCAACAGCAGCAGCAGACTCTAGGGATGGGGGTTTGCTGGGAGAGATTTCTTCATGTGAGATCTATTCGAGTTTTGCTGGTGGAGAACGATGATTCTACACGCCATGTTGTGACTGCTCTGCTCAGAAACTGCAATTACGAAGGTAGGGTACATAGGCAATGCTTAATCACTGTGACAAGTGAAAGTGTTGAAATTCTCTTCCTATCTATCTTCATATTTGAAATTAAACATCTCGTCATCCTCATGCTGCTTAATCATCAATCATCATAAAACATCGAGAAACTATTTATGATATAGGCTTTGATGCTCAAACTTTTGCCTTGACTTCCTAATGACTTACCTTATAAAATCCTGCTTCTATCTTTTGCCTTGACTTCCTAATGTTGAAGAGTACTGAAAAATTACCAAAGCTTTTATGTTATTATCTTGTTGCAATGCTATAAGTAGGCTATCTAATTGCATGATATGTGTTAATTACTCTGTTAGAAACATCTAACTCTAGTTGACTGGCTGATGCAGTACTTAACGCAGAAAATGGACTGCAAGCGTGGAAGATTTTGGAAGATTTAACGTACCATATTGACATTGTCTTAACTGAGGTAGTGATGCCATGTTTATCTGGATTAGGCCTTCTGTACAAGATTATGAGCCACGAAACTCGCAAGAATCTTCCTGTGATTAGTAAGTAGTTACGATATTGTGACAATCTTGCTGCCAAAACATAGGTTATACTAACCCTGGAGTTGTATGAGATTCTGTGTGCAGTGATGTCGTCTCATGATTCTATGGGCTTAGTCTTTAAGTGTCTCTCTAAAGGAGCAGTTGACTTCTTGGTTAAACCTATCAGAAAGAATGAGCTCAAGAACCTTTGGCAGCATGTATGGAGGAGATGCCATAGTGTGAGTCTTCATAACTTTCTCTGCACCAACTAATCTGACTTTATAAGTTGCATCTGATATTAACTTCACAAATGTCAAACATGTGTTTCATGGTCAAACTGAATATAGAAGTGTCCGAAGTTTTATAAAATGTTAGTCTAGTCAATGAACATGGTTTCCTCTTGAATGAGGAAAAGAATGAAGGAATCAGTGGTGAGACAATAGTGGAGTTCATTGCTCTTTTGGGTTTATAATTTTTTTCCCATTTAGCTTTTTTTTTTTTTAATCCTGACTGACTTTGCTATTCAGTCTAGTGGAAGTGAAAGTGCTACGCAAACTCAAAAGTCTCTCAAATCGAAAGGTAGTGAGAAGTCAGGCAACAGTGCAAGTGATGATGATGAAAATGAGGCGAGCAATGGGTTAAATATTGAAGATGGAAGTGATGATGGTAGCGGAGCACAGGTAGTACATAGTATTTTGTTTCTGTGACGTGAACTATATGATTTTGTTTGCCTATGAATCATTTTCGCTGAACTTGAACTAGAAAGTTGCATAAGAGTCATCACAGTCCTGAGATCCCTCAAGTTGAACATAATTCACCTCTTTTTTTTCTTCTTTCTTCTTTTTTTCTCTCTTTTTTTTTCCTTTTCTGCGCTTCGTATGTGAGTTATATGATTTCATATTGTATAATTGTATTTACCATTCTGGTGCTTCTATTTTGGCTGACCTAGCAAGATGCCTAAGAGTCCACCAGAGTGCTCAGCATCACTCAAGTTCAACATAGTTTAATTGATATACTCAGAGATTTATGAATCGGGGGAACAAACGTTATTGAAGCTTTTATCCGGACACTCCTAACATTACTGTTGAACAGAGCTCTTGGACAAAACAAGCTGTAGAAGTTGACAGCTCTCAAGCGTTATCTCCAGTCAATCATGTTGCTGTGTGCCAAGACAGCACGTGCGCCCAAGTTATCCGCTCAAATGCTGAGCACTCTGATAGCAAAAAGAGCAAATAGCTGCATCTAGGGATGGTCAAGGACAAAAACAGCTCGGTATGATCTATGAGCGACCAACTTTTCGGCTTTACTCATTTCTTTCCTTTATCGGATGTGTAATTGTAATTGCAGACAATTTTGGGAAGAGCAGTGACTTAGAGACAGTTGTGCATAAAAATGTGGAACCTAATTATGAAAATGGTGAAGTACATCCGAATCCCATTGGTAGAGAATGTGAATCCAGAGAAGTGGGAAATGAATTAGATATCAACAATAATGCAACTGATGATTGTAAAGAGCCAAATATCGAGCTTAGCCTAAAGAGACTTAGAGGAGCTCAGGACACTGGGAGATCTGTTCAAGATGATCGTCATGTCTTGCGCCGTTCTGTGCAGTCAGCCTTCTCAAGGTTTGGAAGGGCTATTGATTATCCAACCTTTCATCATTCTACTAGATTTGTCATTGGAATCTGCGATTTTATATGTTTTCCTTGTGCAATGTAGGTATAACACGCACGCAAACATTTTCAAGGCTCCTAATGTAATCACCAGTAGCAGTTCCATACTGGACAACAGTATTGAAGTTGCAAAAAGAGAGTCTGTTGGTAACATACAAGTACACTCAGCTGATCAAATTGCATATCAAAACTCAAATGGAGTTAGCAATAACATAGATATGGGTTCTACCACTAATAAGGTCCCTAAAGATAAATCTGAAGCAACATCTGCAATCAATGGCTTGCATCCTTCCGCTTTCAGACCTATAAATTACGTTAGATCCAGTCAACAGCAAGTCGGTCTCCCCCTAATAGGAAACAAGTCTACGAGACTTTTGCGTAAGCTCATACCAGGAGCTCCAAATTCAGCACCCTAATCAGCAAAATTATCACCATCACCATTTTCACATGGAAAACCAAGCAATCACCCAACCATGACGAGTCATCGTTAAAGAAGTTGGCTCTAGATGCTCCACACTTTGTGGATCAACAAATGTTTTAGGTGGGCTTATCGATGGTACCCCAATGAACTGCAGCCTAAACGAAGTGCCTTTGGAAGTAATCATGGAAGTAATGGATCGAATGGAAGTACCATGGAAGTAATGGACATAATGGAAGCAAGATTGCCATAAATGCTGTTGGAAATAATGCGTAAAGCGATTTTGGTCAAGCTGGGAAAAGTGGCGGCGGAGATGCCACGGCGCGGTGCCCACGTGAACAAGGTCGATGAAAACATATTTGCTCGGGAAGGCGCCCTTATCAAGTTCCGTCGAAGAGAAAAGAAAGGTGTTTTAAGAAAAAGGTAATAAGTTTTATGTTAGAGTAAAGGAATTCGAAGAACAAATAAGAATAATAATCAAAACGAAATTAAATAAACGAAAGCAAAATCCAACTCAAAGATAAGTCCCACGATAGACAAGCTATCGGCCAAGCGTAAACGCCGTTCCTAGATCAAAGAGAATAAAACCCTCGATAAAACCCTAAGCTATTCGACCTAATATATATATAATAGAAGTCCTATCTAATTACGTAAATCATTAAGCAAAAGGAAATATTAAATAAAAGGAAATAAATCATAAATAATAAACCCTAATAATAAATCCTAATAATAAACTCTCCAAAGATCCATGCACCGCTACTTCTCACGAGCATGCCTCCCAACAACTCCTCCACCCCTTCTAAACGATGCTTTGTCCTCAAGGCCGAAAACTCGTTGTCCTACCTCGAACACCACCTCGCATGGAGAAAGCCCCTTAGTCGGATGAAAACCGGTGTTGTACGAATATTACGCCCATGCCAACCATCGACTCCATTGTTTCGGTCTTTAAAGCAAAACATCTTAAGAAAGTCTCCACACAACGATTCACTACCTCCGTTTTGTGGTGAACATCGCCGCATTTTCACTACCGAAAGATGAATACGTTAACCCCAAGTCCCTTGTACTTCTATCATGTTCTTCATCAATTTCATCATCCTCTCTAAGCCACTTAGAGGATGGGAGAATGGATTTCGCTTTTTTACTTCACTACCGTTAAAATCATATTTCTGCGTTCCTCGCGGGCGTGGACGAAGCGAGGTTGGTTGACCCCGTGCCGTGTCGGGCACCGGACTTTCGTGGTCCGTCCGCCGATTGAGATTCCTCCAAATTAGTGGTTTTGGTTAGGAGGTGAGCCGTTGTCGGCGTCAGGCGTTGGATTTATTCTTCTCCGCCATCAAGCCCGCCAACAAATCTCGAATAGAAGCCATCGAGTCTTTCATAGACGCTAACTCCCCGGATAATCGATCATCCATACTCTTCAATCCCTTCTCCAACGCATCAATTCGCGATTCCATAGCCTGTTGTCGCGTAATTGTCATCCGGCAGGTCGGACCAATTTGTTAGAGTAAAGGAATTCGAAGAACAAATAAGAATAATAATCAAAACGAAATTAAATAAACGAAAGCAAAATCCAACTCAAAGATAAGTCCCACGATAGACAAGCTATCGGCCAAGCGTAAACGCCGTTCCTAGATCAAAGAGAATAAAACCCTCGATAAAACCCTAAGCTATTCGACCTAATATATATATAATAGAAGTCCTATCTAATTACGTAAATCATTAAGCAAAAGGAAATATTAAATAAAAGGAAATAAATCATAAATAATAAACCCTAATAATAAATCCTAATAATAAACTCTCCAAAGATCCATGCACCGCTACTTCTCACGAGCACGCCTCTAACAACTCCTCCACCCTTCTAAACGATGCCTTGTCCTCAAGGTGAAAACTCGTTGTCCTACCTCGAACACCACCTCGCATGGAGAAAGCCCCTTAGTCGGATGAAAACTGGTGTTGTACGAATATTCTGCCCATGCCAACCATCGACTCCATTGTTTCAGTCTTTCTGAAGCAAAACATCTTAAGAAAGTCTCCACACAACGATTCACTACCTCCGTTTTGTGGTGAACATCGCCCGCATTTTCACTACCGAAAGATGAATACGTTAACCCCAAGTCCCTTGTACTTCTATCATGTTCTTCATCAATTTCATCATCCTCTCTAAGCCACTTAGAGGATGGGAGAATGGATTTCGCTTTTTTACTTCACTACCGTTAAAATCATATTTCGCGTTCCCCTGCGGCGCGGACGAAGCGAGGTTGGTTGACCCCGTTGCCGTGTCGGCACCTGGACTTTCGTGGTCCGTCCGCCGATTGAGATTCCTCCAAATTAGGGTTTTGGTTAGGAGGTGAGCCGCTTGCGTCGGCGTTGGATTTATTCTTCTCCGCCATCAAGCCCGCCAACAAATCTCGAATAGAAGCCATCGAGTCTTTCATGCACGCTAACTCCCCTGGATAATCGATCATCCATACTCTTCAATCCCTTCTCCAACGCATCAATTCGCGATTCCATACCTTGTTGTCGCGTAATTGTCATCCGGCAGTCGGACCAATTTGTTAGAGTAAAGGAATTCGAAGAACAAATAAGAATAATAATCAAAACGAAATTAAATAAACGAAAGCAAAATCCAACTCAAAGATAAGTCCCACGATAGACAAGCTTATCGCCAAGCGTAAACGCCGTTCCTAGATCAAAGAGAATAAAACCCTCGATAAAACCCTAAGCTATTCGACCTAATATATATATAATAGAAGTCCTATCTAATTACGTAAATCATTAAGCAAAAGGAAATATTAAATAAAAGGAAATAAATCATAAATAATAAACCCTAATAATAAATCCTAATAATAAACTCTCCAAAGATCCATGCACCGCTACTTCTCACGAGCACGCTCTAACAACTCCTCCACCCTTCTAAACATTCTTGTCCTCAAGGCCGAAAACTCGTTGTCCTACCTCGAACACCACCTCGCATGGAGAAAGCCCCTTAGTCGGATGAAAACCGGTGTTGTACGAATATTCCGCCCATGCCAACCATCGACTCCATTGTTTCGGTCTTTACAAGCAAAACATCTTAAGAAAGTCTCCACACAACGATTCACTACCTCCGTTTTGTGGTGAACATCGCCTGCATTTTCACTACCGAAAGATGAATACGTTAACCCCAAGTCCCTTGTACTTCTATCATGTTCTTCATCAATTTCATCATCCTCTCTAAGCCACTTAGAGGATGGGAGAATGGATTTGCTTTTTACTTCACTACCGTTAAAATCATATTTCGCGTTCCTCGCGGCGCGGACGAAGCGAGGTTGGTTGACCCCCGTGCCCGTGTCGGCACCGGACTTTCGTGGTCCGTCCGCCGATTGAGATTCCTCCAAATTAGGGTTTTGGTTAGGAGGTGAGCCGCTGTCGGCGTCGGCGTTGGATTTATTCTTCTCCGCCATCAAGCCCGCCAACAAATCTCGAATAGAAGCCATCGAGTCTTTCATAGACGCTAACTCCCCCGGATAATCGATCATCCATACTCTTCAATCCCTTCTCCAACGCATCAATTCGCGATTCCATAGCCTTGTTGTCGCGTAATTGTCATCCGGCGGAGTCGGACCAATTTGTTAGAGTAAAGGAATTCGAAGAACAAATAAGAATAATAATCAAAACGAAATTAAATAAACGAAAGCAAAATCCAACTCAAAGATAAGTCCCACGATAGACAAGCTATCGGCCAAGCGTAAACGCCGTTCCTAGATCAAAGAGAATAAAACCCTCGATAAAACCCTAAGCTATTCGACCTAATATATATATAATAGAAGTCCTATCTAATTACGTAAATCATTAAGCAAAAGGAAATATTAAATAAAAGGAAATAAATCATAAATAATAAACCCTAATAATAAATCCTAATAATAAACTCTCCAAAGATCCATGCACCGCTACTTCTCACGAGCATGCCTAACATTTTACTACTTCAATTAAATCATTAAATTTTGTTTCATGCATAAATCATTTCTCACGAGTGCCTGCATTGAATCTTAGGTGACCCTCATGTATATTTTCTATTCCTGATCACTTTGTTCTCAAGTCTTGGTTTTTCTTTGCGGATTCTTATAATCTTTTGCAATGTATTCTAAGGTTGGATTTATATATGCGGTATTTTCTATGGTCGAGAAGTCCATTTGGAAAGACATGTCATTGCTTCGGTGTGCATGTTAAGAGAGCTCAAATTTAGGGCAAACTATTGCTGCTATCCCCATCTTTGTTTGCAAGATTGAGGTTTGCTTTTGGTTTTTTAACCTATGATTCTGATATAGAGATGGAACAACATAGGGGGTTAGGTTCTAAGTTGGTGTCCTGAATGGCTGAATGAAATAACATGTTTGTCTTTGGGATCTTAGCCACTGGAAGTGTATAATTACAAATCCATTGTGGTAAGCTGTTGCACAATAAGATTGAGACCTGCTTGATAATTGTTTTCTTGATGCTACTGGCGAGTTTTGCAGCTGGTTCAGTGATATATATCAATCTTTAGGATTCTTTCCCTTCTAGCTGGTACTCTTTTCTTACTACTATTTTAATGGTGGCAGAAATTTGTGTGAGACCGTGAGAATGAAGATCAGAGTAATATATTTGCTATCATATTCAAAAGTCTTACTTGAATATGGATTTTGGCCCATTGACTTGCTCTTAATGTTCCAGAGATTGTCTTACATTGTGCATTTGGCTCAGGTACGGTATCAGAACAGAAAGAAGTTAGCTGAACAGAGGCCTTGTGTTCGAGGACAATTCGTAAAGCAGTCGGGGACCGATAGTTCAAGCAGAACTGGAGATGAATGATCCCCACCACCTACTGCTCATGTCCTTCCTAATGGTTCTCCTCTCAAACAGAAACTGCTAATGCAGGAAACCATTTATCATTATTTCATCATTGGCATAGCTTCTTATCTTTCTGTGAGATAGCCTATTGACGGACAGATGTAAGCCAATCACTTTAATTCGAGTAAAGTCTCTTTTTTACAATGAAAACATTTCAGCTTGACCATATTATGCTTAACAAATATATGGGGTTCTGTAGGAAAGTACAGGACATGATTTCAATAAATGGAACAATAAATTTGAACAAAGCATATATTTTGCTTAAAAATATTATCACAACTTCAAAATTATTGTGAAATTGTAAATAAATTCAGATGAAGTTTGCGAGTCATCACTGCCTTTATTGAAATTACATATCAAAAAATAAGAGAGAGAAGCCTGATGAGATGGAAGTATCATGTGTCCTAAGGTATGCTGCATTTAGATTTCTTCATCGGCTTCTTAGTTAGAGTCTGACTTCTTCATTAAGCTCAGCAAGACGCCGGTCGTCAGAGAGGTGGCCACCAGTCCTAGAGAAACCTCAGTAGATATGTGCACACCTGGAGATAAGTTGGCAGGCAATATGTGTGATACAGAAATCTGAGTAGTGAATATGCTTCAAAATCGAAGATACTCACCGAAGAACTCGAGTATCATTTTACACCCGATGAATCCTAGAATGACAGCGATAGATGGCTGAGTATCAAAATTTGTAACCAGATTAAGTATTAGAAGTAGCTTCACAAGACAGTAAATGGTTCATCTAGCAATGACTCCGATCAACTTCAGGGACTATTAACCACATCATAGAAGTAGGTGACCAAAGCGAAATCTGAAAAACATCCTAAACTCAAACCAACCAAACAAAATCTAACCTGTAAATACTCTAAATCTGCCATGCTTTCAGAGATGAGAGTGTAATAGGACCTCAAACCTACAAAGGGAAAGAAAGTAATGAGAATTTGAAGTACCCTCAAGAACTAGATTACTGACGTATGAGGCAGAAAAAAAGAGAGGATCATTCCACATTAGATACAGGTTGTATGTTAGTTGGTCCAAGAAAAGTAACATCTAAACTAATTTATTTGCAAATATTATTGTTAGCTTAATTTTAAGATTCAATTAAAGAAGTGGAAGCAACATATTTCTAATTTTGTGGTTTCAAAGAACTCCTTAAGTTTCTGATTTTATCAATGTAGTCAATAATGCCTCAACACAATCGGTTATACTGAAAAAATACGCAGAAGCCATATGAAAGGGACACGGTACATGATTGTACCTAAAATGGCAAAGAGATTAGATGTAAAAACTACGAAGGGATCCCGCGTGACGCCAAAAAACTGCTGGTATAGAGTCCATCTGAAAAAGAAAGAAAAGTACGACAATGATATACCAGCAATCTTTTGCTTCTAAATGTGCTTCTCAGATAGCTGATGAAAAGGACACCTACAGCAAATGCTATGTCGCTGAGTTCAATAACCGCTACTGTAAGAAGCAAGGGTGTAGCCTGCCCAAAATGTTTGACTCCTGTTAGAAACGAAGCTAGAAATCAATCGATAGACATTTTTTGAACTTGGGATGCTGAAAATGTGAGGGGAAAAAATCTAGAGGCTTTTATGCCCTTTTCAATGTTGGGAAATATCCAGAAGGAGATGTTCAGAGACTTGGATTGAAGTTAGAGAAGGCCAAATCATGCATCAAATGGAAATGCTTCAACATTGGATGCGGTCATATAGCCATAGTAAGATAGCATAATTGAGGACTTACTTTCCTCATGCCATCCTGGATAGTGAAAAATCGGTTTCCGTCATAGTTAGCTGCAGATTACACATTTGGAAGGAGTTACAATCATTAACAAATTAAAACCAAAGAATTGATACATGGTGCAAGATAACGGCTAGACGGAGCTCATTAAGAGTAAACATGATGAAGAGATATGAAATAATGGGCTCAGAACCAAATACCATAGTGAGCCATGCTCAAGTTTCTAAATGATGTGAGGCAAGCAAAGCCGTAAAGCAACATAGTTGGGGTATTCTATAATTAAAGCATTAGTCTCATGAATTAAAATCAAGCTCCAGTTTCAACTCACACCTCTACAAATGCCTAATTTAGTTGTCCCCTTCCTTCGCTATATTTTAACATTATAATGTGATGCTGGCTAAAACAGAATGGTATTTATTTATTTGAATTTCATTTGATCAGACGAAAGTTCCTTAAAAACTTCTGCTTTCTTTAAAAGATTTGAAAATAAAAATAAAAATAAAAATAGGAACTGCATGAAAAGCTACATTGTTCCGGAGACCTCTTGCAAATATCCTATACACCAATATCAACAAACAGAGGCTTGAATATTTACAAACAATCTCCCCCAAAATGTTAAAGGTAACTTGAAGCCTGCACATTTTAAAGATGGATGAGTTCCAGAAGCAGAAGAATGTAAATGAGGAACATTACAAGTCACAGGGATGAACTTCTGGCATGTCTTCACAATGAAATTATCTGAGAGATCAGTGTCTTCATCTTCCGCAGAAAATAACTGATAAGACAAATATAACCAGAATAAGAGAACGGCGGTAAGAGTATACAGAACCCTCTATGTCGTGTTAAAAATATAGGAAAACGCAAAGATATATAATTAAGCATAGGAACTACTCGACAGCGTGCTAGTAAAGCAAGAAACCAGCATATAAGCAGTCACATATTGTCATACAGGAAGTAATTGGCGGTCAAATGAAAATAGAAGGGAATGGTACCTTGAATGAGGAGTAAAGGAGTATTGTTGCCAGCAATAGATTAACCACTTCAAATCTCTAAAATGATAAGAGAAGCCAACACCATAAAAGAAGAAATCATAATGCAATAATTTTGAATAGGATCAAAATATAGATATTGATTATAATCCATGCATGTAGTCATCTAATTTTAGCATGCGTGTCCATAAAAGTTCAAATTGGCAAGTGACCTGAAGTGTAGCTGTTCCAAGAAGGATCAATGACAACCGGAAGATTACTGCACCGGCAATACCATAAGAAAGCACTCGATTCTGATTTACAATCAACATGTCAATTTACCAACCAAACACCAAAAACTAGGTAAAATAACCAAGACCAAATAAAATTGACATTATGTAATAGGATTGTGATGCTAAACCTGATAATTGATTGGCACTTGGAAATACTTGAAAATTAGGACGAATACGAACAGATTGTCCACAGATAAACTCTGCTCCAGTAGATACCTAAATATACAAGCGGGTCCTCAGTTCATTCAAGCACAATAGAAATACATAAAACACAATATAACATTTTATAAGGGAAAATTGTCTAAAAAATAAGAGGATACAAAAGAATTATTCTCAACAATCACTCAATGATGGTGGTATGCCATCCTTCTGAAAGTGGGCAGCATCAGCCATAACAGAAACATATACGGAAGAGGAAAAGCAATTATGAAAAAAAATGTGAATAATCACAGATTTCTAAGCTGGTAAATAGAACTCTTTGAACTTTCCGTTATTCCTCCGTATGGGTAAAATTCCTTGTGTTGATATCATGTTTAGAAGGCTAACCTTGGGGCATAAACAAATATCAGAAAGTTTAGATGTAAGGTCAAGAGGGAACAATCATGCTGTTTTATCACTGCCTAAATGAAGAATTTGCATATAACCAAGAGAACAGGTGTGCCAGAAGGCCAATGCTCATACCCAGCAAAAAACTCAGATGCCTTCCCAAATCCATCTTTGAAACCCAAACCTACACCAAATACCACAGCCGAGAACACCTACAACAAAGGTTTACTACATTGACTTCAATTCACCTAACTCATTAATAAAAGTGAAATTAAGGGTGGCCAGAACTACAGTCAGAAAATACATACGCATAAGCCCACAGTTGTGAGAGCCGACGCATAATCTGCAGACCTCACAGTTGCCTCTCCAGCATCAGCAGTGGAGACATCATCACATGAGCTCTCGCTGTCACTGATGCCATTGAGTGACTGAAATCTAGATACTTCATGTGCTGCATATTAACCATTTTCATTTATTAACATTTATTAGCATAGTCAAATTTCTGCTGCATACACTCTACCTATGAAAGCCTCATAGAGCAATTACAATCAACTGCCTTTCAGTTAGTGACGAAGATCCACAACAAATCGCTTCAAGCAAAAACGCATACTCGTGCTGCTATAGCATATGCATAATAAATCACAAACAAGGTAATGAGACACTTCTACATGCACAAATCTGTGATCTATTTGGAATACAATAAGTATAGCCAGGTTTCTACATTCCATGCCACAAGTGTTCAGCTAGAGTAACAACAAAAACAAGAATTCATACACACTTGTACAAGACCGCCTCTTTATATCAAGATTATTCAAATCAAGAACTCTACCTATCCAAACAAACCCACAATCTGCACTATTATCAACAACAAAAATGAGAAACAGGCACAATTAACTCTGAGAAGATTTAAAAAAAAACTTCTTACAATGTCAAGGAATAATCAATAATCCTATCAAAACACAAAACTTGCAATAAATTCACCTATATCATTTCGCGAAGTAGACGCCTGCTCCTCATGTTCAGTCTTCCTGGCCCGAGCAATTATCGAAAACTTGCTCGCACTAAAGTTTCTTCTCGAGACTCTGCTGTTGAGTACACCTTCTGCAAACGCTAGTGTTAAATGATAGTGCTTTCTACCACAAGCGCACGCATCTGAAATTAATCCAAACAAGGTGGGAAATTAAAATCAACAATCTACCAAAAAGAAGACGAAAATGTTGTAGATATCTAGAATACCTGAGAAAAGGGGGCGAGCGCCGCGAAGAATAAATCTACCAGCGAAGTCTTTAGGGCAATAAACAGGGGAAGATTTAAGCAGATTACAGTCGAACTTGGAAGGGATTTGGATTGAATTGGTATACATTGCGCAAGACAATTTCATAGCTTGAGAATTTGGTTCCCTTTTCTTTGGTTTAGTTTAAGAGAATGACAACAGTTATGGAGGTGTGGACTCCAAGGCGGCTGCCAATGATCTAGACATCCAGTTAACTTAACTATCCACCACACTGCCACACGCACATACTGCCACTTTTATTTGAAGATTTCGAATAATTTTTCTTGATTTTGTATTATTAGATTCCGTGTTTTTAGATCCGATGGATTATTTCGTCATCTTTTTCGTGATTCACAATTCTAAAGCCATAAACTTTAATTTGGGATTTTATTTTTATTTAGGGTGTGGGGAGAAGCAGAAAAAGGCCTCAAATATTCCAGAACCGAGCTTTGATTTGGGCTGAAATTACGTGATACTTTTTGTAAACTGAAAGCCCAATCAAAGGCAGAGATGGTAGTAGTAAAAATATATTCTGTCGCCTCCCATATTTCACTCTCTAGTCTCTTCTCTCTCTCTTTCCAGTTAAGGATTTTCGAAAGCAGCAAAAGCAACGCAATTTATCGACAATTAACCTTCCCCCTCTCTCTCTATCCAATGCCAACGGCGACTGCACCTAAAGTCCAAAACCCTAAAACCACTGCAGATCTCAGTTTAGCACCGTCGCCTGCTGAAGATTGTAGAGAATATATAGCAAAACTCTTAAACAAATTGAAACTCCAAAAATGACTTATGTTATTGAACCGATAAACTTGGCTATATAGCCGTTCAAAACAGAAAGAGAGAAAAAACTGCCCACTAAACAAGTGGTTAAGGAAAAATTCAAAACACAACTAATTTCCTAAAGAATAGGTTTATTCTAACGAAATAGAAATCCTAACTTATCATTCCCTCCCTTAAACCAAAACACTTCAAATATTTGGTTTATCCACCATCTCACAAACTCCAAGCATCTTCCTCAATCTTAGAAAATCTTCCAACTTCAAAGGCTTAGTCATCAGGTCAGCAACTTGATCTTTTGTTCCACAAAATTCCAACTTTATAACACCATCTCTGACCAAGTCTCTAAGAAAATGAAACCGCACATCTATATGTTTACTTCTGCCGTGCATGACTGGGTTTTTGGAGAGTTTGATGGCTGAGTTGCTGTCACACATGATCTTGGTGCTTCCTTCCTGCTTGTACCCCAACTTTTCTAGTATCCTTCTCATCCATATGTCTTGACAAGCACAAGCTGCAGCTGCCACAAATTCTACCTCCGTAGTAGATAATGTGACTAGGGGTTGTTTCCTTGAAGACCATGAAACAGCCCCTGAATTCATCAAGAAAACATAACCGAAGGTGCTTTTCCGATCATCAACATCTCCGGCATAATCACTATCCATAAAAGCAAGAAACTCTTTGGTGTTTGTTCCACCTCCTTCATAAAATATCCCATAATTCACCGTCCCCTTCAAGTACCTAAGAGCTCTTTTAGCAGCTTGCAAATGCAACTCTGTAGGTTTAGACATGAATCGACTAATTAAACTCACAACAAAAATCATATCTGGCCTAGTTGTAGTGATGTACATCAGACTACCAACTATTTATTTAAAATACGTCTCATCCACCTTGATTCCCTCTTCATCTCTATGAAGCTTTGAACATGGAATAATAGGGCTGCAAACAACATTGCTATTCTCCATGCCAAAACGCCTTAAAACATCCATTGCATACTTTCTTTGACATATATATATACCATTACTGCGCTGCAATACTTCTATGCCAAGAAAAAATCTCATTCTCCCCAAGTCAGTCATATCAAACTCCCTTAACATTGACCTTTTAAACTCATTCATCATAACTTCATCATCACCAGTGAATATGAGATCATCTACATAAACACTAACAACAAGAATTTTACCTTTGCCGCTAGTTTTGATGAAGAGTGTCTGTTCACTGTGACATCTTTGAAATCCCTCGCTTGAAAAATGTTTTTCAAGTCGACTAAACCAAGCTCGCGGAGCTTGTTTTAGCCCGTAGAGTGCTTTGTGCAATTTGTATACTTTCTGCTCATTCCCCAGCTGCACATATCCCATTGGTTGTTCTATATAAACATCTTCGCTTAATTCTTCATGAAGAAAAGCCGATTTCACATCAAGTTGAAGAATTTTCCATTCTCTTTGAGCTGCCAAAGCTATAATCATGCGAACTGTGTCCATCCTTGCCACTGGTGCATACACTTCAGAGTAATCAATTCCTTGTTGTTGTGAACCCTTGGCCACCAACCTTGCTTTATATTTTTCCACTTCTCCAAGTTCATTGAATTTTGTTTTGTAGATCCACTTCACCCCAATTTTCTTGGCACCTGCAGGCAAATCAGTTAGACTCCATGTTTTGTTTTTCTCAATTGCCTCCATCTCAACTTCCATTGCTTGTCTCCATTTTGAACTTTTTTTAGCTTCTTCATAAATAGTTGGATACGCAGACATAATTTCAACCATATTCGCCTCAATATCTTCATCTGAAAGTCCTTCACCAGTGACATAATCTCTCAAGTAAGATGGAGGCTGTCGATTTCTTCTTTCTTCTCTATCTAAAGAAACTGAAGTTTGCTCAGTTGTTGTACTTGAGGAGACTGAATTCTGTTCACTTGATGTACATGATGAGTCTGAGTTTGACTCACCATTCTCGTCAATGTTGGGTTCTTCAACATTATCTTCACTAGTGTTATCCTCTTCCACATCTCCCCATTCCAAATCCATGGAGATTTGCTCATCGTGCTGCTTGTCCCAATCCCATTGTTTATCTTCCTCAAAAATGACATCTCGACTTATAACTATCCTTTTGGAGGTAGGATCATATAGTCGATATGCCTTTGATTCTTCACTCACCCCTAGCAAAACACATGGATGACTCTTATTTTCCAATTTTGTTCTTCTTTGATCAGGAATATGCACATGTGAGATGCATCCAAAAATTCTAAAATGCCCCACAGAAGGCTTTATCCTACTCCAAGCTTCTTGTGGTGTGACATCTTTTACTGCTAGTGTAGGGCTTCTGTTAAGAACATAAATTGCCCAATTAACTGCTTCAGGCCAGAATACTTTAGGCATTCTCTTTTCAAACAATATGCTTCTCACCAAATTCATCACCGTTCGATTTTTCCGTTCAGCCACTCCGTTTTGTTGGGGAGAGTATGCTGCTGTCAACTGCCTCTTAATTCCATTCTCCTTGCAATACTCATTAAATTCCCCAGAATTAAATTCCCCGCCTCTATCGGTGCGTAAGCATTTAATGGATAAACTAACCTCATTCTCAACTAGTTTCTTAAAACATTTGAACATGTTAAATGCTTCAGACTTTTCCTTCAAAAAATATATCCATGCTTTCCTACTAAAATCATCAATAAAGCATAATGAGTACCTTTTCTTGCTATTTGAAGCTGGAGAGATTGGACCACAAATATCTGCATGGATTAATTGCAACTTCTCCGTAGCTCTCCATGCACTCCCTTTTGAGAAAGAATCTCTATGTTGTTTCCCCACCAAGCAACCTGTACATGTCACATCTGACATGGGAAGCGATGGAAGATCATGGACCATTTTCTTTCTTTCAAGTATTTTTAAACCCTTGTGGCTTAAATGACCATATCTGCAGTGCCAAATATGAGCTAAGTTTGATGTAGTTGTGTGAAAGCATGCACTTTTATCCTTGTCAAAATCAAATCCAGCCTTTAGAATGAACATTCGGTTACTAGTCATCTTTGCTTGAATAATGAGCCCTCTTACTTGATGATAAATATTGCACCATCCTGATTGAAACCGAACTGCAAGACCACGTTCCATAAACTGACCAATACTTAAAAGATTATTCTTTAGCTCTGGCACATAATAGACATCAACAATCACAAGTTTGTTGCCATTGGTGTGTAGTTTCACCTTTCCTTTGCCACGCACACTCATTTTGGTGTCATTTCCCAATTTTGCTGTGCCTCGGAACGTTTCATCCAAATCAAAAAATGCAGCCTTATTGTAACTCATATGATTCGAGCAACTTGAATCCAAAAACCAAACATCTTCACGCATTGTAGAATTTGTCTCAGTAGAGCACATCAAAGAGAGCTCTTCTTGATCATTTAATTCAGCATAGTTGGCTTCCGTCTTCTCCCAAGCTGGGCACTCATACTGAAAATGCCCAAGTTTGTGACACTTGTAGCATTCAATCATAGCTTTGTTAAAAGCATGCCGACCTCTACCTCGACCCCTGCCTCTATAGCTACCTCGTCCTCGACCTCTACCTCCAGATTCATCATTCATTGTCACTTTTAAGGCCTGCTCCTCGCCATTTCTCTTCTGGAACTTTTGTTCATGAACAACAAGTGAGCTTTGCAAC
This sequence comes from Lavandula angustifolia, assembly GCA_028984105.1. NCBI lineage: Eukaryota > Viridiplantae > Streptophyta > Magnoliopsida > Lamiales > Lamiaceae > Lavandula > Lavandula angustifolia. Next base: position 11,573,913 of record CM054820.1, read on the forward strand.
TCATCAATTGTGAGTGCATCAATGTCCTTTGACTCCTCAATTGAGACAACAACATAGTTAAATTTCTCGGTCAGCGTTCGAAGGATTTTTTCTACAATGGTGACATCCTTCATTTGCTCTCCGTTGCTCCTCATCTTATTTGCCACACTCATAACTCGAGCAAAGTATTCAGTAATGCTTTCACTTGTTTTCATTTCAAGAATCTCGAAATCTCTTCTCAGTGCTTGCAGAGTTGCACGTTTCACTCTCACATTTCCTTCGAACTTTGCTTTCATTGAATCCCATATCTGTTTTGCAGTATCCTTCTCCAGTATTTGTTCCAGAGTTGTTCTGTCAATTGCTTGAAACAAATAGTTCTTGGCTTTGAGATCTTTCGAAACCAATTCATCATGTTCCTTCTGTTGTGCTTCTGATAATACCACGCCTGCGGCTGGTTTTCGATAACCAGTTTCAACCAAACGCCAATACCCTTTGGATCTCAAGAGGTTCTCCATGAGTAGACTCCAATGGTCATAGTGACCATCGAAGCGAGGAACAGCAGGTTGCACAAAATTCTTATCTTCACTCATTGTTCTTCACTTTGTTTTGAAATCACTCGAAAAAAAAAACTACTGTTTTTTTCTTCAGATACCTTGTTAGAGGCTCTGATACCAATTTGTAGAGAATATATAGCAAAACTCTTAAACAAATTGAAACTCCAAAAATGACTTATGTTATTGAACTGATAAACTTGGCTATATAGCCGTTCAAAACAGAAAGAGAAAAAAAACTGCCCACTAAACAAGTGGTTAAGGAAAAATTCAAAAGACAACTAATTTCCTATTTATTCTAACGAAATAGAAATCCTAACTTATAAAAATGCCACATCGACCCAGCAACTCCCAGAAACTTTGAGCGGCGGCGGCGACGACGTCAAGAAGGGGACACTGGCTGCGGAGGATGCGAAAACCAGTGACAGCGATGGAGGTGGTGCAGACACGGATATACAGAAGAAGATGAAGCTCGTGGAGAGATTCGGGATGCCGGTACATCTGTCCGAAGAGGAGAAGCGCAATTCTCGAGCGGAGAGGTATCTTACTTTTTGTCTCCGCGTTCGACTCTGGAAATATATAACGTTTAAGGATATGTTGTGGTTAGGGTTCGGTATTGGGATTTTTCTTTACTTCGTTGCATTGAGGCTGGGAATTTGAGAATGGGTAATTAACATAGTACTATTAATGGATATACGCTAGCAAAGTTGTTGTGGTCATCTGTGTGTTATGTCTAGAAGGTGGGCATATTGTAAACATTTTAGTTCAAGCACCTTCTGGCTCCGCTGTGTAATCTTTGAATTTGCATCTAGAGTTGGCATGAATATGTTCTGATTGAATTTTGAAAATGACTATTTCTCTGTATCCAATTCTCCGTTGATTTTTCTCAGCTATTATTATTGTTGTTGTCAATTATGTTCTTATGCTGTATTTGCATTTTGCATTTTACCTTTTGACTACAATATTATGTCTTCTTTTATCTCATGGAACAATGTTAATGATAAATTTATCTAAGTTGGGGCTTTTACTCAGGTTTGGTACTGTTTCTGCTGCTGATGGGTTGGATTCATCGAAGCATTCAGAGGATCTGAAGAGGAAGGCTAGAGCAGAGAGGTTCTTTCGTGCATTTGTTTGTGTATTTTGTTCTTGTTAGGTGAGTATTCTTATCCTGAATTAGCTCATGCCATCCATTTCAATCGTTCATTAGGTTTGGGGATGTGCAATCCGTATCAGCTGATGAGGAAGCTAAGAAGAAGGCTAGACTTGCTAGGTTTGGGGCTGCTCCTGTGACTGATTCAGTGGAGGAGGAGAAAAAGAAAGCAAGGGCACTCAGGTAATTAACACTTAGTTAACTTTTTTAATTCCATATGTTAACTTTGGTAGAGAGGATAGTTTTAGTGTACTCATAACTGAAAAATGCGCTTATAATCATGAAATCTAAAATGAGTTGATTTTTTTTTTTTTTTTGAGATAGTTAATTTGATGAAACAGACTTGCTGCTGCGCAGATTTTCACAGCCTCAGTCTAGTCCAAAGGCAAATGGAGAAGGGAATGTCGAGGTGGTGAGTTTTAAAGTTATGTTTATAAGAGTGAGATCTATGTGTTTCTTGTCAAAATAACAATAGTAGTGGTAGTAGTGTTGGCAATGATATGTTTGTTCTCTTTCTAATTCTCGGGCCTAACATTTCAGAAGACAGTTATTTCTGGCAAGGCTGGTGGAGGAACCTAAAAACCATGGTCAATAATATATAGTAAGACATTCATATGCTACATTTTCGAACTTCATTTCTCTTTTTAATTCTATTAACCCAGTAGCACATTTATTCTTTGCTACTATTCCTAACTGGATATATCCTCTCTTTTTTTCAGGATGCGTAGATTCAAGTAGCTTCCGAACCTCACTCATTACCCTCTTGTGATGCTGACACACTAACATGAATACCACCCTTTTGCATGATTATAGTTGGCTGACTAGTTATTATTGTTTTATGTAATTTGGACTTCTTTAGTTATGGATTTCCTGGTGATTCCTGTGACAGTGAACAACCACCTCCGTTTCTCGGTGCTTCTGAATCAGCATGCCAACCATTTCAAAAAATTAAATGCATAAAAAAGTCTTTAGGGGTCTGGTCTTGGATGAGTGTAGCTCTTTGTGTAGTTTGTCTGCTTTTTTCTCTTATTCCTATCTGCTTATTTTTTACTATCTCTAACATAGAAATGCATGATGACTTTTCTGTGAACTGGAATACTGGATAACATAATTTGATTTCACAGTTTTTCTCATAATCTTATGGTCCGGGATATTTTGATGTTCTGAGAAGTCTTCTGTTAGGTTTTCTTCGAATGTGTTTGATCCAGTAATATGCACCCCTGGAGGTTGAAGTCAATGTGCCAGTAATTTACTTAATGTCAAGTCAACCAGTGGGTTTCTTATGTTGGAGTGACTGATAAGCATGATGATTCACATTTTAAATATTTGCTGTCACCGCATTTTTAGATCATTGCCAGCTTTGATATTTGATGCCGGTTTACTGAACAGCTTTTTAAAATCATAATTTTTCTTTATCTGAAGTTTTTAAAGATGATTGCATGGTTTATGGTTAGTTTCCACATTTTTCCAGAAATCTGACCAGATGGATTCACTGGCTCTGGTGAGGATTCTTCAAAATGGTTAAATAAAACTCTTCTATCTCCGTTTTCTTCAGTGGATTTGCATGAGTAGTTTTATGCTTGCTAGTTTGTGTCTTCCTATTAAGCTATAGTAATTTTGAAATGGTTGGTCCTTTGAGATGTATTGCTGCTGAGGAGGTGATTTGTGGTTGTGAACTGGTTTCGGTATCGCTAGGTGAATCAGCTAGGTTCTTTTATGTACTTGCAATGCTTAGCAAGTTTTCATATGTAGGGGTTATCATGAACATTGATGCTTGGTAAAAGTTGTAATAGTTAGTTGATCGACTATGGATGTTTCTAGTTATTTATGTCATCTGTTACATTGGTTCTAGAGTTTTAGTACAACAGCTTATATGTCCAATGAACAGCTTATTAAAAGCTAATTTGACCTATTTTCACAAAATGTTACCATTTTTTTTTTCTTTTCCCCAACGATTGTCTTCTTCTATTTATTGTTTTCTTCAACGGCAGAGGACTCTTTAGCATAATCACACAAAAATTGATTCAAAACATTCGAGCCATAGATTTCAGAACTTGGGATTCATGAAAACAATAAATTCTTCTCTTTTTCGTTTTCTTTCGTTAATGTAAGGTGAAATATGTACACACTAAGAATATGAACGGTGAGGAGCGCCCCCGCCTCCTCTTATTGACACAGCAGGAGATGATTTTCCCACAGAGGGCTGACCATCTATATGAACAACGACCACTGTTATATCGTCGTGGAAATGCCTCCTCACGCCTCGTTCGATTTTCTTCAAGTCTGCATATCTCATTTCTCTCTTCTTAGCAGCTACTCGAAGAGCAGCTTCGACGAGCCTCCTAGCAATGCCCTGCCCAAGTAGGAAAATCGTGTAAGCTCAAGCCATAGTCAAATATACATGAAAGAGATGGAGTAATAGACTTACATTATGCGAATAGCTGTTGACTATATCAACTGCCTCTTGGTTACTAAGATGCTCCCACAATCCATCCGATGCGAAGATGAGAAAGTTATCCTCAGTGTTGAGCTTGTGTACAAGTATGGATGGTTCTGCACTAAGAATGGGTTTGCTGAAGGGTTTAGAAACCCTAAATTTGGAATAGAGTGGCTCTCTGTTGAATTCCGACCTCTTAAGATACGCGTCTCCAATTGATCTCGACACCTTTTATCAATCACAACAATATATAATTAACTCCATTAACATATCAATATATCATCATCAAGCTTAGGTGACCAAAGATGATACCTGGATGATACCCTTTACGCGCCAGACTTTGTGCTTCGAAACTACTATGTGTGGATCGTCAGGATGGAGACTCCGCAGTTCCTCTCTGACTGATTCAAGGCTGGCATTGTGCTCTGTGGAGAGCTGAACAGCTGTAACTCCTCTACCGTTCCTATCCGTCCTGCCTAACACAGCTCGGGAGTCTCCAGCGTTGGCGATGTATAGGAGCCCGTTGCATATTACCCCTACCAAACAGCATGTACCCACTGAAGCAATTTGTGGATTTGTAGACCATTGTTGCCTTACTAGAGATAGAAACTCCTCCTCTGTTGCCAAGAAGGCTTTTTTTATTACTTCGGAAGATATTTCTTGATTCTCCGAGGCGAATCCTGCACCAAGAAGATAACCATTAAGAACACAACTTGAATGCCCACATGTAAACTTTAAAATATCAAGAATGTGAGTATATTCTCTCGGTTCTTTGACAATCTTACATATTTTTATATATCTAACCTTCAATTACAAAAAAAATCGATTCTTGACAGTTCATTACTTTGTAGAGCATTCATTAGCATAGTCTTTCCATCCAGCCAGTTCAAAGTGGTGATGCCCATGATAGTAATGAGAGAGAAACATACACTGCTTGATCAATTGAAAAGCTAAGTAGAGAAGGACTATTGACAACCATCTTCAGAGTCTCAGACTTGATTTATACTATCAGATTGAGAACAAAATAACAGAGTTTTACTGCACATGATGGCTCATAGCAAATTGAGAAGAATCAATTCCATAGCAAGTTTGACCGTTTAACTAATCCCCAACTAGGAAGTAAGAGAAGCATGTATTAGATATAAACACGGATAGAAAAGTAATCATTTAAGAAATTAGTCAAATACTTCTAACAACTCATTGACATATAGCATATTGGTATCTTTAGCTATAAATTGCCAACAAAAACCAACCAAGGAGTTTCTTGATAGTTGGATTCTGAGAGAGAAGAAACATACTCTTTAGATTGGGGAACAAGCTCTGATTCACAAACCGCGAAGTCTCAGGCCCTCCATGTCCATCATAAACCCCAACAAAAGTACCACAAGGTCCTGAACCAAGTGAATTCAATGGCCCAGATTCAAGCTGGCTCTGATCCTCCAACAAGTTGTTGGCTTGAACCACAGCCATTGAGAATTCTCCATTAACATGCTGCCCAATATCCTTATACCACAAAAGCCCATTAGCCCTCCCATTTGAATCACTCCCGCTATCACCATCCCCCTCCACACATGGACTCCAACAAGGCTTCACCATCATAATCCAACCACTTGATTTAGAAAGGAAAATTTTCACATATAAGATATGCTATCATATATGCCCAAATTGATCAAGAAACAGATAATACAAATTTAATTGAGCATATAAATCACCTACAAATATCATCCAAAACATCCAGCAGACAACATGTTTATGGGCAATCCAGACCTCAACTCCAGCATATTCTTCAAACCCTACAAGACCTAGACACCATTAATATGCAAGAAACACAAGATAAAATAAAAAAAGAAAAGCAAGAGGGTATGGGCGAAATTTACCCAGAAAGGAATGTGTCTCAGAAGACAAGAAAGCAGTAGTTTACTTTAACTGAGAAAAGTTGAGAGAATATGGATTGGATGCTGCTGGTCTCTCTCTCATACCTTGAACCTGGTTAAACTAAAATATGGACCTCTCAACAACACCCTTAGCTGTAAAAACACCGTACAAGATTTGATGGTGACAGAATTTGTTCCTGGATCAGAGAGAGATCGAATTGGATAACGAAAAGAAAAAGAGAAAACACCCCTCTTGGAATTTTCTTGGCGGAAAAATGAAATCTTTATACGATTGGTGTCAGACTGAGATCTCAGATTATGAGGGAGGGTGAAAGTACAGGGAGAGGAAGCGAAATTACATAATTCGAGGGATTGGAGAGAATTGTTTTCAATTCAAAGACCCAGTTCTTCTTTCTGACTATCTGTTTTTGGAGTATTGTAGTTTAATAGGTTCCCTGTTTCTCTCTCCTCTAATCTCTCTCTCTCAATTCTTCGTAAGGGTTGGTATTGGTTGTTGTCCGCGGTTTCTAATTACAAGGCCTATATTTAATTTCGATTAACCTTTAAAATCAAGCAGTAGCATTTGATGAGAAAGATTTCAAAAATTAGGGACTTGTATGAACCCTAAATAGGGGGATTAAATTAAATTTGCCGAAATATCTCCTGCAAAAACCACCCTTATTGTGAAATTGGAGTAGGTAAAATGAGGTAAATTCCTATAGAGAATTGAGGATAGTTCGAAAACTGAAAATCTTAGAGATTGTCGAATCGGCTTCATCTCATGTGGAGAGAAGCTTGTTACTGGTGATAATTGGCATAGTAAATGCTGTCAAGAATGTAGTGAAGAATTGAATGACAGCGGTAATATTTTCTATATTTGGATGATAATATTCGGTGTGACAATATTTACTGATCTTTATATTCCAATCATTTCAGTTTATGGGCAAGCTACCTTTCATTCATTCAATTGATTGGTCCCGCAAAACTCCTGTTTTCGTGGCCTCACTCTGATTTTGAATTCATTCCATTACAGTTGGTGCCTACTGCTTCCAATTTAATTTCATTATCACTATTAGAAATTTGTGTATGCATTTTTCGAAAAACGATCTACTGACAGTGACGAATTCGTGAAGTAAAAAAGAAAAATGTTTTTTTGGTTTAATTATGTGTAGAATGAAATTATAGTGAAGTGGGATAAATAAACTAGCACATGTAGAAAAAATACGGTGAATTGATATTTTTTAATTTTCCACTATAAAAAAAATAAAACACACGCACACGGACGACAAATAGTTTAGATTATATCAATATATATCGAGTGGGCTGTGATCTGACCAGCCAAGAACAGTCTGTTTGTTAAGTAGGGCCCATTACTTTAATTTCTTCTTGACCCATTAACGGGTCGGATTCGGCCCACATATACACTTCTAAACCTACCCATATTAAAGATCCGGCCCATCACATAGATGAATGTGCAATTAATGTAGCATTAATTCTAAACCCAAAATTCAAACAATTCACCCCAAGTAAAAGGAGGGAAAAAAACACGTGCAAATTTGCTGTTAATTATATACTTGGATGTAGATAGATACAAATACATATACTAGTGGAAGAAGGGCAAATAAGTAAGGAGTATGTGCAAGAATGTGCACATCAAACACCCATAAATGCAACAATGCATATATATTTTCCAAAATGCAAAAATGTATATATATATTATTTTAAAGTTCTAAACTAACCTACACCCTCGACTGCTGCAACTATCTCTATCTTCTCCTAATTTTTGCAGAAAAAAGTGATTGAATTGTGATGAGTTGATGATAGAAAAAGTGATGAATTCCTAGCTTTCTCTTTCTTAACGTAACATGCATGGTTTTCCTTTCTCTCTCTTTACATAATTAACATGCATAAATGCCTTTCCTCTCTCTCTCTTGAATTAATTCTATGTAGAAATCTCCCCTCAATTTAAAAAAAAAAAAAAATACTTAGCAGAAATAGAGACAACGAGGAGAAACCTAGAAAAAAGAAGGCTTCTTCTTGAAGCACACAGAGAGAGAAAATTCGGAAAAAGAGTTATTTTTTCCGAATTCGTAAATTCGGAAAAAGAGAGTTATTTTTTCGTCCGACTGCTTAGAAATATGAAGCACATAGAGAGAAAAAAAATGGAACCGTGAAGTTCATAAACGAGAATAAAATAAAAACCTGGAACCATGTTGTATGCAAAGTCATGTTCACTTTGATTTCTTCTACTTACCTTTTTCAGAAAGTCATATGCATAAAATAAAGATGCAGGAGGGTTGTGTCTATACACTATACGAGAGGAATTTGATTCTTTTCCTATTGAATCGTCATTTCATCACATGCAACACATAAGAATTGCAAGTTAAATAAAGAATAAAGTTCTTTCATCAAAGAGAAATCAAAGGGAGCGACAGAGAGTAGAGAGAGCAAGAGAGAGAGAGAGAGAGAGAGAGAGAGAGAGTGCTCAGGGAAGGTGTTCCGTTGTTTTCCCAGAAACCATCTTTAAAGGTAACACTAATCATAAACCTAATCCACAATTAATCTCTATCTCAAATATTCTTGTTATAACTCTTGCTTGATTTTAGGAATACCTTTAGCATCTAAATCTACCTGCAAATCGATGATAAATCTCAAATAATTCCAATAATATTTTATAAAGATGTAGAAATCATTGAGGCATTAAATTGTCATCTCTATTTCTAAGAAAATAAATAGAAAAATTTGTTTCGACGTCAAAACATATTTTATTTTTATTACGGTGTGTGTTGTATTATCTACTGAAATTATATATTGAGTACTTTTTAATATTATTTTTAAATTATATAGAATTGACTCATCTACTTAGTGGTAATTGACGCACACAGTCGGGCTCTGAATTATTATAATTACTTTTGAAATTTGTTTTTGAATTTACGTATTATCTTAGCTCTCCGCATGTTAGCTAAATCATATGTCTTGTTTGTGGAGTACTGAGTATGGTTTGCAGAATACTAAGATATTTTTTTCTTCTTTAATTCTTTCCAGATGTTCAGCTGGACACGTGTAACTGTAAATTATAGAGGTTGTTTCTTAGGTTCGGATTACAAAGGTGGGGATGAATAGCTTGCCCCACTTCAGACCGACCAATTAACGTTGTCGTCCTTAAAAGCAAACATCGAAGCCCGTACACAGATTAACTCACGGCTTACCCCCCTATGCGCTTTATTTGTTGGAGCAGCTCAATCTGGAAAATTAATTAACTCATTAATGATGACTTGGTTCGACTTATCAACTTAGAGGTGACCCAACTGTGTGCGTCGTTTTGACAGCTTCGGCTGATTGCGCTGGAACATCACAACAACGACATTATGGGAGCAAGCCTTCCCCCCTTCCCTAAATGGCGTCTCATAGAAGCTAACCAAAGGTCAATCATCTACACAAAATTTCCGTAAAACAATGTTAAAAATTAATGATATCGTACAATATACAAACATAAATTCATTCTTGTACCTTCGAGTCCATCATTTTCGACCTGGGTGAAGAAACTCTGGTGCAATATGAAGAGAGACGCATGAACCCTAACGTACACCATAACATCCCCCTCGCGCCACTCATTCTATGCTTGGATAGTTTTTTCTATTTACTCATCCTTGTCATCCGTGAGATTGACCATGGTTTGTTTCTTCTTTCGTCCCGACTTGGCGGGGCCTTACCCTGTCAAACCGGGTGGCTAGTGGATGTACAAATCCCTCTGGATATTGAACTCGTTAGGGCGAGACTCTTATGATATGTCCTAAGTCTGACTCCACTACAGGAATACGGCTCTCATTGAAATTCCTTGGTGGACTATTATGATCCTGCAATTGATTTATAAAACTATGTTATTACTCAGTAATTTATATAGTTCTAGAGTTGCATGTGGAGTAATAGGTTATTAAGACAGAGGACTAAGTTCAAATATACCACATCATCGTCCCAGTAAGCAGTTGAATTGTCCCAGTAAGCAGTTGAGTCATCCTAGTGTGCAGTTGAGTGTCGGGAACCCTCAGGCTTTGGCTTGGCTCGGTGCGAGGAGGAGTGGCGAGAAGCTTCGGACTCGGGCTCGTTTTGGGGCAATGAGGAGTGGCGGGAAGCCTCGGGGCGCTGCTCGGTGCGAAGAGGAGGAGTGGCGGGAAGCCTCAGGCTCGGCTCTTTGCGACGTGGAGCGTCTCGAACCCTCGGGCTCTACTCGGTGCAAAGAGGAGTGGCGGGAACCCTCGAGCTCTGCTCGGTGCGAGGAGGAGCGGCGGGAACCCTCGGACTCTGCTCGATGAGAGGAGGAGCGGTGGGAAGGCTTGGGCTCTGCTCGGTACGAAGAGGAGCGGCGGGAAAGATTTGGGCTCGGATCGGTGCAACGTGGAATATCTTGAACCCTCGGGCTCGGCTCTATATGAAGAGAAGCAGTGGGATCCCTCGGGAGCGGCTCGGTGTGAGGTGGATCCTTTCTTGAACCCCATACCCTTCTTCCCAATGGTATGTGCTTATTATAGTGCAGTAATGCTTGGTATCGAATTGCATTCCGTGAAAATCTACTCCATTTCTCCAGGTCATCCACCAACACCCAAACGAACTCATCCACTAACCTCAGCTTCGGGACACTCATAATCATCAAGTAAAACATTAGAATATTAGCCACCTTGATGTAATCTAATGTCGATGCATCTGCGGCCATCTGGCTCTTGAACACGGCATGCAACTCCTCCACACTAGGCCTTTTCTCATCACAGAAGAGAGACCGCACCGCAATGCACGATGCATCATGGTCAGCAGTGGGGTCGAAGGATGAAGAGCCCATGCACAAGCCGGATACTAGTGCAAACTCGGAGGGACCAAATGAAATGAGTCCTCCGCTGATTTGGAACCACATGCAGTCGTCCACCACATTGTCCACGATCATCCGCGACACATCAATTGATGGAGAGCCTTACTAGCAGTCCATCAAAAAATGTGTGTTCCATGTTGGATAGAGCGTCCCTGCAGTCGTACGTAACCCACCTCCGGCTTACCCCGCAGTAGTTCAAAAATGATTAGACAGAGAACTTAAGCCTTTAAAACACGTTAGCACTACATAAATACATGTTCACACTTCGCTTAAAACGTTACATTAATATTCCACATATTATGTGAAGAAAGAAAAAACTCGTAACATAATCCAACAAAAAATGATATAATATTTAGTCTCGGTACAATATACTATTTCAAATCAGACTATTTCGGAGTTATATGTTGTGATTATTCATGAATCACAAACTAGTATTACAAATGCAATATAAATAACTTAGTTTTTTTGAAATCAAACCCTAGAAAGCCGATATGAACACGAAAAACACAATGAAATCATACTATTCTCCAGTAAATGGCTTGTTCATACATAAGATGCTTTCGTGTTTTTATAATTATCTTAGCATTGCTCAAATAAATCTTACTACTCTGTTTTATATCTAAACAGAAGAACTATAATATAATCATAGTTATAGCGTAAGTTAACTATTTTATGTTATTCATGTGACTTCACATATAGATTAAGCTAATCTCATACTTATATATCTATTATCCCCCTAATATATTAAGTATATAATAATATAATATTATTATATTATCTACTATTTCTTAAAGTGTATAATAATATAATATTATTATATTATCCAGTATATATTAAAGTATATATTTCGCGTGACTTCACATATAGATTAACTTAATTAACAAATGTACTAATCTGACAAGGACTCATGTTGCCCATATGAACCCCTATTCACATAAGAGATTTGGTAAATTTAATTCCCGTCTAAATGCATGCCAACTAAATTTGTTAATTTGCGGTAAACTCATGCTGCCAATTAATTTTTTTAATTTACGATAAACTCATGTTGCCCATATGAACTTACGGTAAACCTGATCATGTTGCCAACTAATTTTTTTAATTGGGGTCATCTAATTTTTTTTAATTACAACATCTAAATGTAATTTTTTTTCCTGGCGCTTAATTCACTATTTGTCCACGGCATCATGAATAACTCAATAATATGATTTGTCACTTTTTGGTGAATTTACCAAAATGTGTGCAGAAATTAATAGTATTTTATTTTTTATCTTTGTAATTAAAAAAAGTAAGAAAAAAAAATTAAAATATGAAGGTATCCACTGGTAACCGATAGTAAACGAATATTATTGAGTTTTTACTTACGGCATTAGAAAATATGTCTAATTAAATTTAGTTTTTTTCTAATTGCTTAATCCCTTTAAATATTAAGTTTATCTTATTCAATATTACAACTTTATCAAGATTCTAATATTATGTTATTAGAAATATCCTACGAAGACATCAAAAATATTATGTTCCTAGAAATATTCTACATATTATGTCCCTAAATATTACGAAATTCCCTAAATTAAATTAATGAAATTCCCTAAATTAAATTAACGAAATTCCAAAAGTATATCTTCAAAAAATCCAAAAAAATATTGCAATCTCCCACAAAATTTATAAAAATCATATAACTTAATTACGGTATTTCTATCAAAGAATGCTCTACAAGAAAACAATTAGCATGCTCTACAAAGATCATAAACCAAAATATATAAACCAAAACTAAAACTAACATGTCCATTGTTAGGATCGAAATCTATTGAAGCATTTTAGTGAAAGAGGGAGATGAAGCTAATCTCCGATTTGAATGAGTGGTTATGGTGTGAAGTATTCTCAATTGAGGGGGAATGAATGTGAAGTTGGACGAAGAAGAACAACGAAAGAGTGTGAAGAAGAATAGAAGAGATGTGAAGAATTGCGGAACTTGTCGTGTAATCGTGAGTCAATAAAACAGCTTCTCATATATTCTTTTCAAGCATGCTTTCTCTCAATTGTTCAAATTTGTTGACTACTTTTAATATGGTTTGAAAATGTAAAACACTATTTATGGTACTCACTTATAGGGAATATTAGGTTGATAATACAAAGTATAATATATAGGATAATATTGTATATAACATATAGGATAATATTGTATATAATGTATAGGATAATATTGAATCTTTTTTAGTTTCGAAATTGGATAATATATAGGATAATATTGTATATAATGTATAGGATAATTACGAACCCTAATATTCTCATTTCTGTTATCAACCCTAATCTCATTTTTGTTATCAACCCTAATATTCGTTCTCTCTTTAATTAGAATATTAGGATAATGTATATTAAATAGTGGATATTAGGATAATATTATTTTTCACATTATTTTTGAATTATTTTCAATATATTTTCGAGAATATTGATTAAGATCTTCTAATTAAAGGTAAAATCTTATTTTCAAATTCTTGATATTTTCGAATTATTGGAATTGATTGAGATTTTTTAATTTGAGAATTTGAATAAAAATAAATTACTTACCTAAAAGATCACAAATATGTACCGTAAATATCTACCATACTTATCATGACAAGAAATCAAGCAAATCTCCCACCCAGCAAACAAATCTCCTCATTTTCTTCCACCATGCAATATCACGTGAAAGTAAACCCTAAACTACCGAAATGTGCTCTGTTAAGGACTGAGAAGATGAGATTGCAAGTATGAAATATATTTTGATTCTTGCAAAAAGTAAGTCTATGGTTTTGAGGAGAAAGAGAAAAGGACAAACATATGTGCAGAGAAAGAAAGAGAGAGAGAGAGAGAGAGAGAGAGAGAGAGAGAGAGAGTGGTTATTGGTATAACACGTATTCAAGAATGCAACGGCTGGGGCGGATTCACATTATAATCACGTTATTAGTTATATAAATTTTCGAGAATGGGTACTGGTACAATGGTTTTATAGCCTGGAAAATTTCATTAAGTCACTGGTTCGATCCCTATTCGCCTCAAATAACCATATTTCTAATTTTTCATTTTATTTTGTTTAGTCTACACTTATCTTCTACAGATAAAAATGTTACAAATTTTATGAGAATGGGTAAATAACATAACAGTATCATAGCTTGAGAAATTTCATGAGGTTTCGGGTTCGAAATCATATATATTTTTGTATTTTCCAAATTTGAAATGTATAGTATTGGCATTCCTCTCAATAAGTAAGCTTATATTCTATAGATAAAAAGGTTACAAATTTTATGAGAATGAGTAATGACACAATGGTATCATAGCTTGAGAAATTTCATGAGGTTTCAGGTTCGAAATCATATATATTTTTGCATTTTTAAGTTTGAAATGTATAGTGTTGACATTCCTCTCAATAACTAAATTAGTGGCGGTGAAACAAGGGCAGACCGGTGAAGGGATTCATCCCCAAGGTCGAACCGGGCGGGTCGTACTCGCACACGACGTAGCTCCCCCTTCTGACCGTCGCAGTAGACGGCGCCGCTGCATCCGAGGCGCGTTGTGGTCCGCCACACGACGTTAAGGAAATGGCCGCACTCACAGCCGGGACGCTCCGGCACGCACATACAGCGCTGCCGCTTGGCGTCGTACATCTTGCTCTCGCTGAACCAGCTCTGCACCACGTCCCGCGGTGAGTACTCGCGGTAGCTCATCACGAAGATGTTCTCGCCGTACGGCGTCCGCGAGTGGCGGCGGACGTCGCAGTCGCTGCTGCGCCTCTCCGCCCACGCGCGCGCCGCCGCGGCCAGGGTGGCGTTCCACACCATCGGCGGCATGCCCATGGCTCTCCGGACGTCGTTGTGGGCGTTGAGGTAGAGCCTTTGCTCGTCGTCGAACCTTGGGACAAAGGGCGGAGCCGCGGCGGAGAGGGCCTTGGGATTGGGGTGGCGCCTCCGGAGGGCCTTCTTTGGGGTGGAGTGGAAAATCGTTGCGGAGGCGGAGGCCTCGAAGGCGGCGGCGATGATTAGGAAAGCGTAGAGCCTTGCCCTCGTCATCGGTCTACCCGTGTTTTGGAGTCTCTGGAGTTTGTTTTCCTATGCCGTATTCCGACGCCGGAAGTGCTGAGCGGCGTCGAAATAGGGAGGATGATTGAGACACAATATGTATTTGTTTTAAGCTTTCTTCTATATTTGTTTTCTTTTATTAAACTTTTTTTTTTGGTCTTTAGAGTTCGATGAATAGCAATGAAAACTACAACGGGATTTGCGGTCGACCGTGGATGCACAACAAATTTGAAGCTCGTCTGCATGTGACTTTGAATTTTTAGATATCATATGATGAGATGATGCAAATATAATAACATCGATATAACATACGAATTGTAGGTTATATGTTCAAATTTACAAATAGGTCGAGTCTATTAGATATGATTTAAATTTATATAATATTATTAAAAAGAGAGAGAGATAGAGATTGTTATGGAATCTAAGATTAAAAATTATGTAAGTGAAATCTACAATTTTAAAAGAAAATATAAAATTTGCAATTTAAGACTAAATTATACTAATTCTTTAAAATTTACACGTAAAATCGGGGGTTTGTAGAATTTAGGGTGGCTCCCATTCCCATTGGATCCGCCCTCGAGATGGTAGTCTAATTGAAATCAAGCTAAAAATAGAAGGAATTGTTTTTATAAATTAAATTTATCATACATGATTAGTATAATTAATTTTAGATATAAGGTGCAAATATATGTCTTCCAACTTTATCTCAAAGGGCAAAAATATTATTAATGTATGTTTTGGTGCTAAAATACGAAGTCTAAAATTAAGAGCAAATAAACTCTTAAACTTTAAAATTGAGAGCAAAAATATTCTAATATTATATTTTAATATGAAAACATATCAAAATAGTTTTATTTCATTAATAATCTTCAAATTTGTGGTTATTTAAACTCAGCCAAGTTACTAGAGAAAATATAAAATTTGTCCAACATCTTTTTTATTTTATTTACATCGTTATTAGAAAATAAAACTATGGGAGTCCACAAATCGAATCAAATAAATAATATAAAAATCCAATGAGCCATTTTTCGTAAATTGAATGCTAATTATTTCTATTTATTTTATTTTATTCTATGACCAGATATTTAACTCAAAGTTTTAAATTAACAAATATTGAAAATCGATTAAGTGTCTTCTAATCTCTCAGTAGATCTCCTATTTCCATATCATTTTTCTTTTTTTAAAGTTGAATAAATCATTTTTAGTTGAGAGCTTGACGTGCACAGTTTGAAGGTATTGGTTTTTGGCCGGCACAAATTAAATTCTTATATAATTTAATTAAACTTAAGAAGTTTTGAATAACTAATAATGATGTCAATAAGAAGAAAAAATAAGTAAGAGTTGTGGGACTTTTTTTTTAAATTTTTTTGAACTCGTTTGATAGTTCAATTTAAATAACTACACAATTATGAATGAAAATTAGGGTATTTTTGTGTATTTTTTAATTTAAATAATATTTTAAGTATACTATTATAAATAAATAAATTTTATCATGCGTGTAAATGAACTTTTCATAGTCTCAAAGAAGGCGGCAAAATAGGCAGGCGGGCCTGCCCAACTCCGGGCCTATCGAACCAACTTAATTTTTCGGAGCGCTGAAGCCCGCTCGACACCTCATTAGGCTGTGATATATGAAGTCCAACCAACCCCAGGTTTTCAGGCGAGCAAGTGGACTTAACCAACTATTTTTTAAAGTACTTTTTATTTTCTAATTATACTTTTGTTATATAAAAATAAAATAATAAACTAAACATGTTAATGTTGAACAAATTATAAATTATTATGTAATCAAATAAATTAAATATCTCATATTGTATATTTATGCACAAATAAATATTAAAATTTAAATTTGTATTCAAATAAATATTAAAAAATCAAAACTAAAGCATAAAACAATTTAAAATCCCCAAATTTAATTATATAGTCATGCCCTTTGAATTTTGATTTGATAACTTTATCACTTCCATATTTCTTTCATTTTTATTTATAGAATAATACTCCTAAGATATGCATTTTTTCGGGCGAACTTTTTAGTCCCAAAACCGTAGACCTTTTTAGCCAGAAGTCCATAAAAAACTTTTGAGGCTCAATAAAACTCGATCTTCTAATTTCATAGCCCAACCCAATCTTTTATCGGGTATCCGAGCCGGCCCATCGGGCGGGGACCTATTTTGCCGGCTTTAGACTTTCACATATGGCTTGAGATCCTATGTCCCATATTTACAGTCTCAATTATGTCCCACTTCGATACCACATCATTTCATATTAGATTTACGCTGTGTATTTTGTTTTCAATTTTTTTTCTCTAAAACTAACAAGATCTGCTCGTCTATTAGTTCGGCTCGGCTTCTGGTATCTTCTCTCTCAACGTTCCTAAATCAAGACCGATTCATATGATTTTCTATCACCATTGTCTATTCCTAAATCCAAAAATTGAAAGAAAAGCTTCATCACACAATTTATCTTTATATACTTTACGGATTTTAGATTTCTTTCAAAACACAGAGATATAGAGAGGATGTTGTCGATAATGAAGTCACGAGAAACATAATTCTCATTAGTTTATGTTGTAATTTTGGTAAGAAGAAGTTAGAATTCTAATATGAAACGAGTCAAACAACGTAGTATTAAAATGAGACGGAATTGTACCTGCAAATCGAACAAGGGATCTTAACCCTACAGATATAATCATACAAATGAACCTTTTGTAAGACTTCATTGTGAGCTATTTATTAATAAATATCTCCAAGGGCCATGCCAAAAATATATAAGATCATTCCTCAATGGTCTTTATTGAATAACTTGGACCTATTTTATTTACACCTAAAGATTCTGAACCATCAAGCAATGCGGGAAGTTAAAAATTGAAAACTACAAATTCGTTACCAAGAGATTTAAATCATGGATTTTAAGATTAGAAATTATGCATTTAAAAGTTTTTAATTACTTGAGTAGATCATGGATTTTAAGATTAGAAATTATGCATTTAAATTTTGATTTTAATTAATTGAGTTATTTCACGAATGATATAATAAAGGGTTTCAACTTTCAAGCAACATTTTTAAAGATTTATTACTCCAAAATTAACTGTAAAATAGAATAATTAGATTTTACATTTGCTATAAAATGATCCCTCCAATACGATTTAGGGGGTGTGTGGAGTAGTTGAAGCTTATTGATAAGTCTTTGAAAGCAAACTTATTTGAAAATCGGTTAGTGTTTGGAAATAAGTGTCGATCACGAAAGTGGAGAAAATAGTGTTTGGAAATACTGCTGATAGAAGTAGCTTATTGTTACTTTTTAAAAGAAATGTATGTTTTGTCCTTAGTGTTACTAATTATTATTTATAATAAATAATAAAATTTAGAAATAATTGTTATTCAATATTTATTTTTTGTTTACAATTTCAATCTAATACTATAAAATACTAAATTAATCTAAATATTATGTATATTATAAAATTATATCATAATAAATATAGTTAGTATTAGTCTGGTAGAAACACTTCCGGCGGTAGTCTGCATTTCCGGTGGGGAAATGGGAATTCATGTGATCTTCGGCGAACTTTAATTGCTGAGTTTCTACGCAACATTTAGTGTAAGTTAAGTAAACCCATTTTTTCTTGATAAAATTAAATTAACTTGTGTTTAATGGGTCACTAAAAATTCACTTAGTTCCTAATTGTTTTCTATTAATTCCTATGGTTACGTATTGATTTTGTATTAATTCCTATGGTTACGTGTTAATTAACTTGTGTTTAATGAGTTATTTTTGGAATTAGATAAAATTAGTAAGGTTAATTTCGTCCGAAAAATACATAAGCTATAAGCTAAAAGTTAGAAGCTGGGGTGGAGCAGCTTCAGCAGATTCTCTATTTTCGACCCCATTTTATTGAATCCCAGCTTTAAGCTGGGACTCTCAAACACTCCCACACCAGCTTAAAGTTGAAGCAACTTACAAAAAGTTGTTCCAAACACCCACTTATTCCACTACGAAATAACTTTATGATCGTGGATTCTGACTCCGTCTCCAACAGGCAACAGCAAGTGAGTAGGGTTGTAAGTGGTTCCGCTCCGAACCGCGAAACCGGTAGGATCGAACCGAACCAAACCGAAAAATGTGGTTCGGTTCGGTTTCGCGGTTTGGTTCGGTTTATTTTTTTAGAAACCGTTTACATTCGGTTCAGTTCGCGGTTTTCAAGATTTTTTGAACGGTTCGAATCGAACCGAACTAATATCCTATTTTTTAATTTTTTATTTAATATTTGTCTTTCTTATATGAGAATATTGTTGGATTTAGATATTAGATTTAAGTTTAGATCAATTATATTCTATACAAATGAAGAGAAATGAGTAACAACTCTATACTTATGAGTTCGAAATGAGTGACATCTTATAAACTATTATTCTTGTATTATTTAAGATTTAAAAAATAAATAAAAAAATAAAAGAGTGAACCGATGAACCGAACCATTTATAAGCGGTTCGGTTCGGTTCCGATATTGAAAAATCCATCAAACCGAACCGAACCGAATAATTTCTATATGTTTGGTTCGGTTCCTAAAAAATACGTAAAAAAGTCGAACCGAACCGAACCGTTACACCCCTACAAATGAGAATCGCAAGATTTTGAAATCTTTTCGAAATAAGTCATAAATAGGAGGACCTCGATGTTATTTTCCTAAACTCGGCGCCTTCGCTCTTCCGGCCAGCGGTTACACTTTCTATGCTTGCAATCGAACCAGATCTAAGGGCATTTCCGGAACAAAAATTCCCTCAGTCGTAAAATTCACTCCACCGGCCAACTTCCCTTTTCTATCGCCGAATCCCCAAATCACCAAATCCAATCATCGCCAATAACACTACCACACCACCGCTTTGAGTTCGCCGCTTCCGTCTTCCTCGGCCGCCGAATCGAAGATGTGGAAGCTACTCCTTCTCCTTACCATCCTCTTAGTCTCTCTCGCTTCCGCCGAGATCAAAAACCTCAAAATTACTGACGATTCTCGGCCGATGATCCTCTTCGAGCGATTCGGATTCACGCACACCGGCCAAGCCACTATCGCCGTATCATCCGTTTCCGTCATGTCTTCCGTCGCCTCGCCGGATCCGTCGCGGTTAGGGTTCTTCCTCCTATCGGAAGAATCCCTAATTCAGGTCCTCCTCGAGCTCCAAACGAATCCTTCGTTTTGCGTTCTCGACTCGAAGTACATTACTAGCCTCTTCACCTTCCGTGATCTATCGCCTCCTCCTCGCTCCTCGTTCAGCCACTCGTATCCGATCACATCTCCGAACGAGTATTCACTGTTTTTCGCTAATTGTGCACCTGAATCTGCTGTGTCGATGAACGTGCGGACCGAGCTGTACAATCTCGACGGCCGTGGAAAAGAGAAGGACTACTTATCCGCTGGTTTAACTCAATTGCCGTCGTTGTATTTCTGTTTCTCTGTTCTTTATCTTGCATTTATGGCCTATTGGATTTATGTATGCTTGCAAAATAAGAAGTCTGTTCATAGAATCCATATGCTTATGGGGGTTCTGGTAGTTATGAAGGCACTGAACTTGCTTTGTGCTGCGGAGGATAAGCATTATGTCAAGGTTACAGGGACGCCACATGGATGGGATGTGCTGTTTTACATTTTCCAGTTAATTAGGGTTGTTTTGTTGTTTACCGTCATTGTCTTGATCGGTACTGGGTGGTCGTTTCTGAAGCCATTTTTGCAGGAGAAGGAGAAGAAGGTGTTGATGATTGTGATCCCGTTGCAGGTTATGGCTAATATTGCATCCATTGTAATTGGGGAGACGGGTCCCTTTATTAAGGATTGGGTAACTTGGAACCAGGTGTTCTTGTTGGTTGATATTGTTTGTTGCTGTGCTATTATTTTCCCAATTGTGTGGTCTATTAGGTCTTTGAGGGAGACATCAAAGACCGATGGGAAGGCTGCGAGGAACCTGGCCAAGCTGACTCTGTTTAGGCAGTTTTACATTGTTGTTATTGGGTATCTGTACTTCACCAGAATTGTAGTGTTTGCTCTCAGGACAATTGCTGCCTACAAGTACCAGTGGGTGGGTAATGCGGCTGAGGAGATTGCAAGCCTTGCTTTCTACGCCATAATCTTTTACATGTTTAGGCCGGTTGAGAAGAATGAGTACTTTGTACTTGATGAGGAAGACGAAGAGGCTGCAGAGTTGGCTCTTAAAGATGAAGAATTCGAGCTTTGAAGTTGGAGATTCAGTTCTAATCTTTTTTGCATGAATACTACAGTTTGTGAGGTATTTGATAGATTTGCCACAAAGTCTGATTTGTCTAACTTTCTCACGTATTACTTACTGTATCTAGAGACAGATTTGAATTTATCTTACAGTGACTTCGACTTTTGGGTAATGCTAGTTTTATATCATCTCTTAATTGCCATTATTTCTCTTACTAAGCTCTTCTACAAGTACATTGTTGTGATGTAGATCGTTCTTGCTTGTTTAGACTTGTCGTTCTCATTTGCTTTTCATGTTGCCTATGTTATCTGATTATGTTTGCCATTTTTGGTGTTCACTAGTGAATAAAGCTGTATCTAATTTATTGCATTTCTATGATCATGGTGTTGTATGTTCAATGTTACTTTTAGATTCTATGCTGGAGAACTCTTATTCCCCAAAGCAGATATGGATTCATTACTTTTTGCTCACTTTGAAGGTTTAATTCTGCACATTTTCCCCCTGCTATTGCTAACATAGCTGATGTTGTCCTTTATTTTTGTGAGTCCTGGTTTAAGATTGCCAGGATCTTTTACTTTTTTTTATTTCTGTCATGCTTTTAGATCGTTCTGTTGATTTGTGCCTTTCGAAATCTTGTTTCTGCATATGTTATTGGCATCTATTAATGTTCTCGCACATTAGTGATGTCTCATCTTTTTATGGTTCATATATGAATTATCTTAGAGTTATAGATGTTAACTGAATCACATAATGTATTGGTTTGTTGAAGCTAAATCAGCATTACTATTTAGGAAATACTGGTTTCAGTTTAGGTACCGGATGTGTTGTTATGCAGCTTGTTATGAGTCGACTCCTCTTTCATTTATTCATCACAAATCTACCTCAAACTAGGTTTATTCATCACATCATTATTTCTATTCCCATTACCCCTTCACGACAGTGAACCCGCTAGACGCCCCCGTGAAGTACTTCACCAGTGCATCTTCCGTCGTCTTAAATGACCCAAAGTGCCGCAGGCGATATACCCGTGCGCTGGCCTCCTTCGGCACTTCCCACTCAATCGTAGCAAGGTCATACGTCTACCTGAACTGTACAACGGGCCATCCCACTTGAAGTATAAGCAGAAATCATCGTCGTCGTAAACAGGTATCCATTCAACACCCTGGTTCATTTCCACAACAGCAAAAAAAATGTCTTCTGTAAGCAGATCATATCTCGGGTTTGCACTCCAAAACGTTGCGTTCAGCCTATCCCCTGCCTTGAGGGGACCCGATCTCGTGTCCTGCTTTATGTCTCCAAACCTTACTCCCGCCGGGGGAGAATCCCCCATCGGGTTGGGCAAGAGGCTCAGTTGCACTGAGGAGAGGTCAGGAGGGGATGGGCCTTTCGCGACGTTCTTATCCCCTCTGGCCATTGCTTGTGCTAGCTTCTTGAATTCTTGGATGTGGGCTGACAGTGTGTGAGGCCCGTAGAGCGTTGATGCTGTAATAACCCGTATTTTTCGTACTGTCTATTCGAGAACGTTTCATAATATTTTGTTTTATTATATATATATATATATATATATATATATATTAGTAATATTACTACTAAAATATTAGTATGATAAGTGTCCCGTAGTAGCTTAAAGAATTTTTACGAAAATTCTAACATCTCAATTTCACCATCATACGAATCGAGATTTTTAAATATTCTAATACCACCTTAAGGACTCCCTACACTTATCATCACTAGAGAGAAAACAACAAGCATTTAGCTTCTAAAATGTTATCAAATCCTACTTAGGAAATTTTATATTTAAATAGGAGTTGGTGACCCTTTTCCTTGGTAACATGCACGAGAGCAAGTAGTCAAATTAGAGATGTGCCCTCCACTTGGTAGTTGTGATGTTACACTTGGAATACATGCAAGGCCACGTAGAAATGCAACCTCCCATTAATACCCACCCTCTCCTTTGATACTCTCAACATTCATACCATAGAAAGCCACTATAGTTCAGCACCGAAAGGAGAAGAAGGAAGGAATCTCTTCGCAGCTCGTCACTCTTGATCATTCAGCTCCACATCTCGTTCCGGAGTCGGAGTGTTTGTCCCGCAGGCACGTCGACATCCTCCGGACATCTTGTCGAAAGGAGAAATCCGAGTAAGGTTAGAGCTTTCTATCGAATTTTGGGGGTAATATCAAAAAGGAACTCTAGAACTAGTGTAGCCTTCCTTCCTCTTTATTTCGCAGATCCGAGTACAACTTCTTGCTCT
The DNA here is from genome assembly GCA_028984105.1 of Lavandula angustifolia. Lineage (NCBI taxonomy): Eukaryota > Viridiplantae > Streptophyta > Magnoliopsida > Lamiales > Lamiaceae > Lavandula > Lavandula angustifolia. The sequence goes on from CM054820.1 coordinate 11,597,284, forward strand.
AGACTCGTTTTCTCTCTTGCATGTATCATCAAAGTGGTTTAATAGACCCTTAGTTCATAGAAGAACATATTTGAGGAGCATCTATTGGTTGCATGTGTAGATCTAGCAGTAAAACATCAGGAAATGTTTAAGATGTTGAGCACAGAAATCTGCCCAGCCATTTCCCCTATTCTGCCGAGACTTCCAAAGCAAATTGCTCGATCTTTTGTTACTTGAAAAATTCCATAAAAATTATAGAGACAAACTTTAGGATGTTGGTAATATCTCTGTAAAATTTGGTAATTTTTGGATGTGTTTTTATATTTTAAATAAATTTGTCAATGCATACTGCCGAAAAGTCATGCATGCGGGATAGAGCTGAGTAAAACATTTATATCTCACTCCACAAAACTGATTTTAACTTTATTCCTTTGTCTAAATGTTCTCTACACGTATATCCTTTTGAAAATATTTTTTTTATATTTTAAACCAGTGCATGCAAGATCAGTTTATTATGGACTCTCAGTTGTCGATCGGAAACGTGTTTTCGATACTAGGAAATTTTGTGATCAGTTCTCTGTCTTCTCTGAATCCGTCGCTCAACAAGCTTGAGTGAAATTTTGATATGATATCGGCATGCATGTTCCCTTAGCTATCGTTGAATCTCAAAATTTTTGGAGTACGTTTGACCCCATATTTGTTAGCTAGACTATAGCAAGGCAGAAACTGCCCCCAGTTTGAGCAGAGAGCGATATTTAGATAATAACTCCTAAACGGCTTGTTATTTTGTCTTGAGACCAATTTCTAAATAAACTAGGCTCATTAAGGATCATGCATGTAAAATATGGGAATTTATGGTTCTATATCACGATTTATAGAATTCTTGTAAATAGAGCCCTTTTTACCAAAATTTCGATGTAGAATCTGACCTAGTCTAGCTAGATGCCGACTAGGTAACGCCTGTGAACCACGAATTTGTACATTTACGTTAGATGCGAACATTGTTACTTAAAGTAGGTTATTGTTGTAGGACCCCGCGTGGAAGAACTTTAACCTCGGAGACGTACTTCGCATCTTTCAAATCGATAAAACGCAAGGTGGGTAATATTTTCCTAAAATTATCTTTGAGTTATTGAGCTCTATGAACTATGTTTATCCATGAAAGTTTTTGTGCATTTATCTGTTTAATGCTTCTACGTGATAGATCGATCGAGGCTCTCGTCTGGCCTAACACGCCAGATGAGGGTTATCAAGAAAGTACGTACATGTATGATGTTAGTAGCACAATGACTGATCCCCTTGTGTACCGGATGCTAACATGTTACGGGACCCCTCGAGTTTCGAACTCGGGGGCCAAGGCCCAAGTTATGAGGGACCCCTCGGGTTTCGACTCGGGGGCCAAGGCCCAATTTATGAATGTTATGGTAGAAGTAACAGGAAATGTGACACAGATGTGCGCACCTAATATGTTTTGTATGCTTGGAGCAGTTTCCTTTTTAAAACCCTCCAAGTCATACCTCATGCATGGATAAACTGTTTTTAAACGTGTTTCAAACTGCTTTACCCACTGGGTACATTAGTACTCAGCCTCCAAATTATTTTAAAAATGTTTTCAGGTTGAGCAACGGGGACGACTGGAGACGGGCCGAGGGATGGGTTGATGATATGATCTTTTGTAATTTCGGAAAAATGGTTTAATCCTGCTTTTGTCACGCTCGAAACTATCCTCTCGAAATTTTTGAAATACTTTTAAAAGATAATTATGCTTTAGTTTTACTTAAGACACAGTACGCTTCCGTATTTATGTTAAATGCTTCAAACCAAACCGATCTTCTGCGAGTGAATTATATCTAATAACAAGTTGCTTTTAAAATGAAAGACTTTCCAACATCTCGATTAAGTGTATGAAAATGTATTTTAAATTGTTCTTCCGTAGCGACTCGACCTCTGTGATCCTTCGTGGGGGTCGGGGCGTTACATAATGGTATCAGAGCATGGTTCTTGGTTCTGTGGTAAAAATATTTTTAAAGTCAGTTTGTCTAGAATTGTAACATAAGCAAAACCCTCAGCTTGCCGTCGCGCTGCTCTCATCCAAGGTATGTTTAAAAAGGTTTTAAAAGAGATTTCATTATGGTGCGCGAAATATGGAATTATGAAAGGAATGTTGTCGTGTTGGAAGAGTCCACTCGACTAGAAGAATATGTTTTCCACTGAGTCTTTTTGAACTCATGTGATGAAGTTTCAGAAAAGTATATGATTATATTATGATTTGATTTCATAATAAATATTATGTTCCATTGTGTTGGATTTATGTGCCAATACAATTTGAAAGAAATGAAGGAAAGCATGTGATGATGAAAAGAAATGAAGTATTGATTTATTGTAAGTATTAAGGATACACGTAAATGAACTATGACGTTGATGGCTCTTATGACTGGGTAGTGGAATACCTTAGAACAATAATCGTTTAAGTGGTCGTGCTTTAACGGATGAACATAGAAGTAATGCTTTTAGATATTTAGATGCTCTACTCCGATGCAAGATTTGTTTCGCGTCATCACACAATTGTGTTTACGGTACGGAAAGAAACGAGTAAGAAAATGTATACTCCTCAATAATACTAAGATTGCTTTTGCATTATGAGAAAGTTTCAATTTATAACAATAGGATCCATAGGGCCCTACTTTGCCCACTTCAGTACTATGTATTAGATGGATCGTCACGAAGCGTGAGGTTTTCCAATATTTGGTAGAATGAGTATGTCACTGCCGTAGAGAGCCAAAAATGCTAACGACATGAACATTTTTCTCGATTATCATTCCCAGAGAAATGCTACCGTATCTAGAGTCGGACAAGAGCTGTCGAAATAATTACTTATGCTTGACAAGTTACTGACGATACACATGTAGATAACCGCAACTGATACGTTTACGAAATCAAGGAGGCACGAGTGAAATTCTTACGATATCTCATTATCTTCAAGAGACTGTATATTAATATTTTTAGACAAACGGGAGTAAGGAGGATAGGAATAAAGATTATTGCGGATCACCATTAGATTCTAAATAGATAGTTAGGATAACTTAACTTGTTTTATTTCCTTTGGTCGGTTCATTAAGCCGTCAAGTTTTTCTTTCAACCCCAATCTCCCAAACATATTTGACAGTCGAGTTGGGTCTTGTGTTCGGTAGCCCAGACTGACCTTGACGATCATATTCTTTTCTTGAACAAGGTACATACATTGTAAAGGCTTTCTTAGAGGCGATTTCTTTGTAATCAACTGCCCATAATCGTGTTCGTCTTTACACTTTGTTATGTGTTGTTTGAATTTGTTTTCAACAATGCATCTTGATAATTATGTCCTAAAATGCTTCATTTTTCTTTGAGAAGTACCAAATAAATTTCTACCATGATTAATATCAGAGTATTTTGTTTCGCTCTGAAATTGAAGTACTTTTCTTGCAAGTCTAGACTAGAATCTCTAGATTTTTAAAGATTTTAAATTATTTTGAGGAGTTCACACACCGCCTCAAAAGCAAGATTTTGATAATGTCAATACTACTCAAGATTTTCAACGTTGTAACAAAGCTTTGTCATGTTTGGGAGTATGAGTCCATGATCCTTGCCTCTGAAAGTTTTCATCTTGAGTTTTCCGACCATTTGAGTCATTTCGGTATCTAAGAAACTCAATTGCATTTCATCACTCGTCGGTATGACAATTGTACTAAGTATATAGATTAGAATGATTAATGAATGATCACTGACTTATGTCATATTGTGTTTCCTAGAACATTAGCTTCCCATAATAAGAGAACCGCAAGTAGATGATGTTATGATATGGTTTCGGCCCTAACAACTTGTTGGTCTAAGCGACAGTGAAATAGTTGATAAGATATGGAATGCCTATAGCGGATAAGAGTTAGTCGAATTTCACTTTGTGTTACGCATAAGATATTTTAAGCTCGTTTTTCCCGGAAGACAAGAACACTACCACGTCGAGAAACCACGTCGCAAGAATAAATATATTGAGACGAATTAAGCGGTGACATTACGGACCACTAGGCGGCGTCAGTCTCGTCGATCAAGAACCTCGGAAATAAGAAGCTGGTGAAAGGACCCAAATACGTGATACACTTACACACGATTCACTAATGTATTTACCAATAGTCGAGATTCTATTCAAGCGAAGGCCCTTCAACTGCACTATCCGCAAGGCTGATGTAAAATGACCTCCACTAAATACGAGACTCGCATGGATACCACTTACGCTACTACCTCGATCTAAAGCTTCATATATTCGATGAGAGTGCAGGCGAGTTAGAGTAGTTCTGCCGGAGTATCTCGAAGAACGAAATACGCTTAAAATAGTTGATCAGGAATCATACGATGTTGAACACCATGATGCAAAGACAAAGGCACAAGAGTGACACAACTATTTTACGATATCATAGGATAAACCCATAATACATTCGGACACTCGAAGTTGAACGATGAGGAAAGAGGACCGAATGAAGACTTCAACTTGAAAGAGTGGACGCATAACTATTTAAACTAGTATATGTTCACATTTTTACCACAAAATGGCAAGATTATCCCTTTTGTTGCATA